>JACJUM010005600.1:9102357-9218347 GCA_020976665.1 Heortia vitessoides | reverse complement strand
CTATATATATATATATATATATATATATATACATATATATATATATATACATATATAACTATATATAATATATATAAAATATATATATATATATATTGGTATAGATAATGCCAACAGGCGTTAAGTCTGCTATTTGTACATTTTGTAATATTTTGTGCAATATATTTCAAGAAATAATTATCCACAAGATTTTGCGAAGCTTTGAGCTCTAAGATTATCACGAAGCCGAAGCCAGTTGAGCGTATATGTTGTGTGAATTTATTTCAAAATTCTGTTCGTTTCTCTGTTTACATTTATCGCACCACAAACTGAATTATAATAGGGTATTTAATTTATAATTTAAAGGTTCATCTAAAGCACATATTTGTTATTAGAGAAAGATGATTTTTAACATTTATTAGTGTTCAACAATCATTCCCTTATGGAAGACAGTTTTTTGGTTCTAGATCCATAAACCCTAGGATGACACCAAGACATTTTTCTTGCCAGGAGGCTTCATTTAAACCAGCTTACAACAACAGATAAATCCGCGTACAACCGGTCCTATTAAAAATTACATGGAAAGACCTGTGTCCAGCAGTGGCCGTCTTTTGTTGTTTGTTCCAGTTAATCTCTGAAACGGATTGATCGATTTTACCGGGACTTCCACTGGCAGATTAATGTTATAAGGAAGTAGCTACGGTTATATTTTTTTAAGGAAATATATATTAGATCCGCGAATATATTATATATAATACATTACAAATTTTTGTACGTTTGTAGCGAATAAATTTAAATACTGATCTCAATAATTCTTCTACTTACTAAATGTTACACTATATATATCTATTATGAAGCTGAATGAAGAGTTTGTCTAAACGCGCTAATCTCAGGAACCGCTGATCCGATTTAAAAAAATATTTCAGCCTCGGATAGTCTATTTATCGAAGAAAGGTACTAAACCCCCAAAGTCATGGACGAAGTCGCGGGCACTGCTAGTCAGTAACATAAGTTATATTTAATAAGAAAACTACACGAGCGTGGCCATGTGAAACAGCTAGTTCATAGCAAAACTTAAATTTAATAACACCGCTTGTAATGCCATTATCATAATTTTATAATAACAATATACTAAGAGAGCGAAGTAAAACAGAAGATAAAGGGCACCCGTCTATTTGTTTTGGGGATCTGGAAGCTGGCTGCCAAACATTTGGAGCCGGCGCGTGATCGTAAAGCTCGTCGTAAACTCAGGAATCTGACTAACAACTAAACTTAGTATATTTCGTTCAGTTTTTGTTTAATCAAAGAGGAAACATAAATTGTTTCCGTGTGAATATACAAAAAAATATATTTTTATTGAGTTCGAATGCAGTACATTTCGAACATTCAATACCTACAGGATCGCGCTGGACACAGGCCGCATACAACCGGTCCTATTGGAGATTATTTGGGAATGCTTATGACCAGCAGTGGTCGTCTTACGGAGTTATGACTGATATGATGAATACCTAACGAGGAACCATCCCTGCTTAAATGCACAGACTGGGGGGTAGCAGCATCCCTGTTGCGAATGCTGCGCTCTAGATTGAACGCTTCTCAGCGCGGCAAGTAAAAGCAAAATACCCCCTTTCTTGGAAAGGTCTACGTCCAACAGTGGACTTCCAATAGCTGATGTGATGAAATTTGTAAATTTTAACATGCAATACCTATGCAAGGAGGGTAACCGCACAATAGAATATCTCCACTTTTTCTATAGTAGCAGGTGTCCTGAGAGATTTGGGTACCGGAAAGGACAGATGGCGGTAAACCCATCTTGAGCAGCATAGCTCAAATACAACAAGGAATTATAAGTAGTCAAATATTTCAATAAATTTTTGTTTTATTAAAGAAAAAAAACATGTGTTTGTACAAATATTTATACGTTAGAGAGATATAGCAAAGAAAAGTTTGATAAAAGATTAATGTGGTGTAAAAGACGATGTAGTAACAACAATAGAAAAAGAACTGTTGAGATGGTTACTAGTATAACTGATGGTTGAAGATTGACTACACAAATATATAGAGCAAAAGCAAATGTAAGAGTTGGTACAGGACGACCTTGGCGAACACACCTTAACCGGGTAGAAAAGGAATTAAAGAAGGGCCAAATCAAGAATAAACGAGCGTATATAAAAGAATGCAAGTAAGGGAAACGAGAGAGGTTTGCGGAGATTGTAGCAAGTGGAGATCCATAATCTCCGCCTGCCCGGATGGGAACTGTATCCCATCGGGGCAGGCGGAGATGAAAATGAAAATATGTACATATAATGAAAATTTATTTGTGGAATACTACCTTCCTATGTAGCAGATGTTGTAAGTGTTATGTACCGGACGATGGCGGTGTATCCACCCGAAACAGCGTAGCAAAACTGCAACAGGGCAGTAATGGACAGAAACATCTCCACCGTAAATATATGCTTTACGATTACTAGCTCGCCTGCGTGATATTTATGGATCAGCTGATGTAATAAATAATTAATTTAATTATTTGGCATTAATTCAGAACAATAAATAAAATAATTAATAACCACTTCATAAAGTTGGCGACAGATGGCGGTATATCATTCCTGAACTCAGGACGGGGATGGGCAGCAGCATTCCCGTTGCGAATACTACGCTTTACAAATGTCACCCCACCTACTCAGCGCGGGTATCATGGCCAAATTCTACCTTTATGGGGAAACTGGTGCCTAGGAAAAGACATTCTACGCCTGCTCTGATGATGAAAATGATGTTGTTTCCTAGGAACTCTAAGGAAGCAAGCCTGACAAACTCCGTTCAAAATCCGTTTACCCGCTTAGAACGTAAGAAAGAAACACACAGACAGACTCACGTTTGCATTTATGATTTTTGTAAAGACACGATTCAATTATCTACTAATATTAGAAACTAAAGACAAAACATTGACAGTAAAAATGTAAGAAAATCATTTAGCAACGTGCTATACAAAATGTAACTTTATTAAAATTGAAAAAAGTTCCATTATCTCAATTAACTCATTTTACTTCGTTAACACCGAACAGAATTGACGTTGTTGCCCTCGTTCGGAATTACTCGTTTCAAACCACTACCAAAATGTCGGCCTACAACTTCTACTGTATCTAAATTGAACTTGAAAATTAATTTTCCCTAGCTAATTTGCGGGGTAATTCCGCGAAACGGCCGGTTTTACTGCTGCAACGCGGCATTGGGCTCGCGGCTGAATGCTGCGGCGGTGGTGATCCCATTTACTCCGTCTTTTATTGCCTTTGTAAAATCCACTTGTTGATTTTCACCGACAGTCACTGTTGCAATTGTGACTCACTTTGGCATTTTCTAGCATAGTATAGTTTTAAAGTTTCATAACATTGACCCGTTGGCGCATACGGTCGTATCTCGTCTAAGGTCAAGTGTTCGATCCCCGTCAAAAAAGATGTCATGTGATTTTTTTATTGTCATATATCAGCAAAAAGTAGTTTAACACACCAGGTGTTAAACTACTTATCTTGCATCAGGTCAAGGTATGAAATGCGTGGTTAACGTCCGATACGTATGACATCCATTCGATCCGAGACTGAGGGTACCTCCGGGGTTTAGACGGTACACTCGCTTAGGTAGAGGAAGCCTGTGTACGAGGGAGGGAGACGGTGCGTAATGTATTTCCCTCGGGGGTAAACGAGGTCAAGGTATCAGATGTAGCGTAAATGTATTATTATTATTTATTAAACTAGGTCGACAAAAGGTATACGATCCGTGTAATAGTAGCCTATAGACGCTCAAAATATCACAAAGATATCACTAACACGTTGCCAACATTGTGACTTGAGGATATTATGCCATATTACCCTATTATATTATATAGTAAATTCTCTGTCTTTCTCACCCTTTAGACCGTATCACAGCAATGCGAAAACTGCTAGTTGGCGGTCGAAATAGGTGAGAGTGAAGTATCAATGCTGACGATCTTTTGTATGAGGTTTTTGTTAGAATAGGTATGTGGATCAACTGTGACTTAACTTAATTCACTTCTACATTCTTCAAACAGACAACACTACTAGCTATGAACAATACTAAATAACGCGACAATACTACATTCGAAACACACTTATCTGATTTCTATTATACAGTATTATAATCCATACGGAACGCCCGTCATTATAAATAATGTAACAACATTTACCTCTTCATGTTTACAAACCAGACATTTATTGAATGCCCTATATGCGTTTGACTGTAACATGAATCTCCACGAACTTGAAAAGCGGGACATTGCCGCCATTTGAGTTTGCCGACTTTGATTGCACATTCAGAGAGAGACTTTTGAGAATAAAGGCTTTACATAAGTTAGTAACATCAATAGGTTTCTCTTAAAGTAACACTTTCTAAGAACCTTGTATTACAATCGCTGCTGCTCTGGTTTGAAGGGTGAGGGTAATATTAAAACCCCACCTGTCTGGAATCCTGTCTAGATATGTTCACGAACCAAGGCCAACATCGCAGACCTGTTACAAGTTACTGTCAGCGTCTACTGCGTGGATGGGAACGCGAGCGTAAACAAAAAATATGTAGCACTACATCTTTTGGCAATCTTGAGAACGGTTGCCGCAATGTAACCGAAACGGCGACCAAAAAATTTAAATAGTAATGCCGCGATGAATAGCCGTTAAGAAGTATTTTTTAGCAAATTCCCCCTTAGAGGGGAGGTTTATGTCCAGCAGTGGGCTTCCAATAGCAATTAGATGAATGGAAATATTATCAGCAATTAACATAACCTTATAGGAAAACGAGGATGAAATATAGTTTCATCCCCGTATTGTTGCAGGAATGAGAACTAAGCGGATGAGACCGCAGTGGACAGCTATTAATTTATAATCATCATCATCATACCAGCCATTGGATGTCCACTGCTGAACATAGGCCTCTCATACAAAGAAGATTTTTGCCCATAGTTGCCATAGTGGGCAAGCGCAGTGGCAATCGCAGAGCGCAGTGTGCATTATTGAGCTGCACTGTTTTGGCTGGATATAAATCTGTCGGTTGTGGTACCTTAGTCGCCTCTTACGACACCTGGTGCAGTGAAAGGTACTATTCTACTTTGCATATAAAATATATAAAAGGTTTATTAACAAATTAATATAAATTAATAAATTATTAACAAAGTTTATTACAAATAATTCGTTGATCAACTCGGCTCATATCGTATTATGCAAAACTAGCAAATAAACACAGGGTCGAGTTAATTAAGCCGATACTAGATATCAACGGTTATCGCTCGTGATTCACGAGGCACCAGACCAATCAACGCGAGCACATTTTGACTCGAATTGACAATCTCAGTCTGGCATTATATTCATTTACACAGCCATAGCATTTATATAACTTATAGTCCACGTGAGACGCTCGTAATGTCACAAGGATATCACTAGCAAGTTGCCTACCTTGAAGATATTATATCACATTACCCAGTAATTTCACTGCCACTTTCACCTTTCAAAGCGGATTACAGCAATGCGAACACTTCTACACTGGTCATCACAAAAATCGGGACCAATGTTTTACAGGAAATCTCTTGTTTAAAAATTGTGAATGTAACAAATTAAATTATAATCATATTGTTTAATTAAACAAGTATTTCTTTACATATAAAGCTCAAGCATAAAATTGTCAAAGAAATTACTAGAACCTTAATGGTTTAGCAAAAAAATAAGAAATAGACAATTTATGCTGATTTTCGGGTTGACTTTGACCACACTGTAATTTTCCATTATTTACAATGATTGCAACAAAACTTTTATTTTTATATTGTGTGTTGCCTCCTCTTGCTATTATGCAGTAGAAATTGGTGAAGGTGAGGTACCAATGCAGACGAGCTTTGTATGAAGTCTACCTTGTTTAAATTTCCGGATGTTAAATATATATAAGTATTATATTGCTTTGTGTGCACAGTGCTTTAAGCGATTTATCTCGTAATCAGGTCAATGTACGAGACGTTTTGTGAATTTATTATTATTGATTTGCATGATAGATGTCAAATTGCGTCACACGAGTTATTTGTATAACTCGATATTATATAAAACAAGCTAAAGTTAAGGCAAAAAAAAACATCAAAATAATTTAAAATCACGTTAGTTTTACAGCTGACATTCCAATCAAGACATATTTAAAGGACAGTAGTTCTCTTTCTCCAAATCAATAATATTGTCAACGTAAAAATGTGTTAGGATGTCTCTCTATTTCTTACGCTTGATCTTTAGCAAACACTGTAAGGAAGGAGAAGTTTCTTGGAGTTATTAAGTAAACTGCACGCGGACAGAGTAGCGGGCAGAAAAACAGTAATATTTTAACAAGCAAACTATATTCTCGAGAAACCTAATTACCGAATTACCTAAGATATTTAAAAAAAAGGTTTATTGTCATCATTACCATCGTCATCATCAAAACGTCCACTGCCTTTACAACTAACTCCGTTTGTTGTAAATACCGCCATTCTTTCTCATAATTAAAATAGCATAGCGTAGCTTCGCGACGAGAATGATGCTGCTCATCCCCGCTATTTGCTAATTCGGGTTGATATACCGCTATCTATCGGTATCGGTACCTCTATCGCCTCTTGTTACAATCATCACACCGTAGTAGCCGTTGGAAGTCCATTGCTGGACATAGGTATCACCAAGTAAGGGAGAATTGTGCCCGAAATTGCCGCGTGTTGGCAACCGCAGAGCGCAGATAATAATAATAATAATAATAAATTCCCACAACATCTCATACATTGACCTGACTCCGTGGTAAGTCGCTTAAAGCACTTGTGTTACGAATGCCAGACAACAGAGGAATCACAAATATACTACTTAAATACATATATTTTTACACCCATACACGGAGCAAACACAAATATCATCATATAAATATTTGCTCTGGATGGGAATCGAACCCACGACCCCTGGTGCACAAGACAGGATCACTACCATCTGCGCCATCGGGCCCGTCAATTTCGCGAAAAGGATGCTGCTGCTTATCCCCGTTCTGTGATTTTGAGCTGCTTTGTTTCGGATGGATACAGTCATCTATCGGTTCTGGTGCCTTAGTCTTCCTTAAGTCACCTGTTACGAAAGTAGGTACTATTCTACCATGCCGGTACCTTACGGTACAAAGGAAGGTACATATAATAAAGCTGAAATTCGAACGCGCTAATCTCTATCAATCAGATCCGTGCGAGTCTTCATTCATCCCAATCGACGGGGGGGAATATAAATGTCCCTCGCGAAGTCATTTATATTCCTTCCCGAATTTAATTTAAGCCAATAAATGCTGAATCCAATACATTGATTCATGATCCGTAAAGAGGGGAGGGCGAAGGTTGTACATTTTGGCTAAGGCTGTTTGGATTGTAGCTAGGAAACTATGGTTGGGTTGGGAAAGTATATACTAGTGTTACTTAAACGTTTTGCGAAGACAGCAGTAGACTAAGAGACCACGGTGGGATAATTAAACTCTGCTTTTTATATTAACCGGCATATTTATTTAACAGACTAGCAGTGTGTCCTCTCATCTTCATCTATGTAAGACAAACTTGATTCTCTCATTGGTAATACACTTTTTTCAATATTAAGTTGTAATGTAATGTTTTTCGCAAAGAGATATTATTAATATAAAATAAATTGAAACGAACATACGACACAGAAAACCTTTTATCATAACATTATTTTATTATCAGGCATCGATATACAAAATTACATACAACTTTTTTTTAATTTAATAAACGCTTATGGCGCAGTGATTTGTGCCCGCTGCTATCGTTAGTTAGGCAACTATCCCAACGGTCGTTATTAGGATGTGTGACCCAACCAAGTTGTTGGTACCGACTACATTTTGCAGTTTGAAACCATCAGACCACATTGGGCTCGCTGCGTACCTCAACCATACAGCTATAACGAAGGCCAGACGTCATTAAAAATGGCTGATAAAGTACATTTTATTAAGAGAAACGTATCAAGTCGGTAGAGAACTTCCTTCTGAACCAAGTATCGTAAATGGCTGCAGTATTAGAAACGACTAACGAAGGTATATACGAAACAGCATATACGTATAAATATATTTCGTCAGGATTGCAGCGTGTCCGTGTACGCTGTACGCTTGCCACCACGCCTGCCCAGACCATCAATAATTACAATATAAAGAAAAAGAAGAAAAAAGGAGGATGAACACATACTCAAAATTCGAGTTCTAACCACACTATTTTCAATACTTTTTGATCCGTACGTACCAATTTATTTAAAGTACAGATTCCAATTCCTATCTTCCTCTCACGAACGTAATCTCCGTTCTTCTAATACTCTTTCGCTCTTAACTCCTTCTCATCACTCTAGTTTTTTGACAAACTCTTTTACAGTAACAGCTATACGACTCTGGAACGAGCTTCCGTTGAATATTAAGCAATCCCCAAACAAATTTATCCTGAAACGCCTCCGTACTTTATTTACTGATGCTGCTTCTCTAACTTTATAACCCTAATTCTGATGTACGTTATTTTATGTTTATATATACATATATATATTTTTTTATATCATATGCATTTATTGGGTTTATTTATACAAATATGTATGCCACGTTTATTTATTTTGTATATATATTGCCTGCACCACTATATATATATATATATATATGTATAGCTTGCGGCCTGCTAGCACTTGTAACTTCATCATACCAGCCATTGAAAGCCCACTGTAAGACACAAGTCTCACCAAAAAAGGGTGAAATTTGCCTATAATTGCCGCGCTGGGCAAGCGTGTTGGCAATCGCAGGGCGCAGCTTTCGCGACGGAGTTGTTGCTGCCCATCCCCGCCCTGTGCATTTGAGCTGCATTGTCTCGGATGGATATACAGCCATCTGTCAGTTCTGGTACCTTAATCTCCTGGTACAGGGGGAGGTACTATTCCACTCTGCCGGTACCTCACGGCCTAGTAACTTAAGGTGAAAGATTTAATGATGTGAAAGTTGACTGCAAGAGACGTACGTCGTTGAACTTTTCTAGTCTCTCTTCACTTGGCCACGCCACTTTCGGAACCAATCGCCAAAGGTGTTAGCGGTGTAATGGGGGTGTCTAATAGACGGCATTACGCCTATTAGGACCAGAGTTAAGGGCTTTAAATTAAGTAGGATATTAACAGTAAGTTCACAAGCTAGTGATCCTGTGATCGGTGTATAAAACGATAAATATCGCAATATTCAGATGCTCCAAGCATTAGTGGTCCAATAAACAATACTCAGAACCAGACAATACTGTACCGAAAGGCAAGATGGCGCAGATGGTAGTAACCAGTGTTGGGCAAGTTTTAAAGTTTTTAAAGATTAACAATTAATTAATTGGTAAATGTAACCACAACAACTAACAATTAATCAATTGTAATTGTAAAAAAATATAATTAACAATTATTTAATTATTAACTGTATTAGTAACAATCAACAATTAATTAATTTTTAATTCTTTGTTAAATAAATATGTTGGCAAGAAGTAAAAGCCCGATCTAAATAATAATCAATACCTTTAATTGAACATGATTAGACAGACAATAACAATTTAAAATTTCTTGTAATAATTTAAATTACACTTCAATACCACTCTCTTCTCGAACATGCTGTCTGACAGTTTGTGACTCTTTGGCAGATTTGTCATTGTCGCAAAAAAGCTCTTTGGAGCTCCCATGCTCAAGTGTAAGAGTAAGAGAGTGAGGTATAATAATATGATAGTCACGTCTGATATTTATTTTATATTTGGAATTATTAATAAGAAATTTTCGTTAACATATTTTCTAAAGTCTTATTTAAATTCTTAGGCTATATATATACTCTGAAAATATACTTGTCTCACTTATAGCTTAATTTTCCTAAATCTTTACTAATTTCATTTTGATACAGAAAGTTAATTGTTAGTTTTAATTATTTTATAAAACAACTAAAAAAGTTAATTGCAATTATTTTAATTGTGAGTTGCAATTATCACACGTTAATCAAATTAATTTAATTGCAAGATGCAATTAAAAGTTCAATAGCGATTAATTTAATTGTAATTAATTTAATAGCAATTACTTTTTTAGTCAATTAACAAGGTAATTGACAAATTTATTGATTAAAGGCCAACGCTGGTAGTAATCCTATCTGGTGGCGTGGCGTGGCGCCAAAGGTCGTGGGTTCGAACCCCACCCCCACAAATATTTATATCATAATATTTGTGTTTGTTTTGAATTGTATTTAAGTTTGACATTTGTGATTCCTCTGTTATCTGATGTTTGTAACACAAGTGCTTTAAGCGGCTTATCACGGAGTCAGGTCGATATTATAAGGAACTAGAGCTTTGCCCGCGACTTCGTCCGCGTGCATTAGGTAGTTATTTGGGCACTACACCTTTTTACTTTAACTTATATAAACTTTGAATGTTATATTTATTTATATATACAAATCAATAGCCTAAATTATAAGTTTTAAGCTTCTAGTTCTAACAATAGCGATACTTTCATACAACTTTTCATCTCCCCTTACGAGTCCTATGTCGAATGAAAAAGTAGACTATATGTCCTTTTTAAGGTTTAAGACTATATATGTACCAAATATCATTTAAATTTTAGGTTCATTAGTTTAAGCGTGTAGTCGTAACAGACAGATATACAGTTACTTTCGGATTTATAATGTGAGTAAGGATAAACATATAATGCTCTTTTGCAGCGCGGAGACAGATTGAAAAGAGTTGTGAAACAAAATTTACGTAATGTATATGTTCTTATCCTACAAAAAAAATACTATACAAACATATAGAATATGCATTCATTAGTCAATAATACCCGCATTCCCGAATCCTGAACCTCAAAGCCCTTAAGTTGAACCATGTGACCTCTTTTTACAAAAGTACTTGATGATTATATATAGCTTTAAGATAATAGTTTGTTAGCGCAGACGCCGGCAGGGGTTTTATTAACGCCAACTACTACATAGGCGGTGGTGGTAGGTAGGTAGGTACCTTTATCACCACCAGTTTTTCTTACAGGTTCTTTTTTGGTGGGTTGCTTAATAAACCTGCAGTAAACTTAGTTTTAAGACTCGTCTGGTGCCGGCAGGCTAGTTTAAGGTAGGCTTAATGAAATAATCTTTGTTAGGTGACTTTTATGACCCCTTGGGTCATCAGGGTCATCATGTATTATATATAAATACTAGCTGTGATCGCGACTTCATCCGCGTGCAGTAGTGTCTTTGAACACCATACCTTTTTACTTTAACTTACATTAACTCTGAATGTTATATTTATTTATATATCCCAATCAATAGCCTCAATAATAAGTTTTATGCTTCTAGCTCTAACAATAGCGATACTTCCCTACAACTTTTCATTGAACCAAAAGACACCCAGTGTATCCCCGCCCTTAGCGGTACACGATTTGTCTATTAGTTTTCGTAATGTACTATTGTCCGTATAGATATAGACGTGACGTCATAACTCATAATACAAACGATAGTTAGGATCCCATCCAACAATACGTGTTGATTTGGCGAAACGACCACATTTCATACTAGTAGCGTTTTGCGATTTCACTCGCGTGGCCCGTAACCGTGAGAATGATGAATAATAAAAGTAGCCTTAGCTACTCATATCATCAACTATAAGCCCATAAAAGTTCCGTTAAAATTGGACTACCTGTTTCTTTGATTAGCCTAAACAAATAGACAGACAAACATTTTTTTTTTATTTATGAACCATATGCACTGTCATGTGCATTTCATGAAAACCTATCAATTTGGAATGTCAAAACTTAGTCAGCAAACAAGCGTACGACTCGCTTGATTGTAAACGTGACCGGAACCTATAGATGCTCGTGTCATCACAAATATACGTCGATGAAAGTATAATACCGCATAAGTAGCAGTTGCAAATAAAGTTGAAAATTCAATTAGCAAAAATGGAAACTGGACCTTATTAACTTAAGCTACATACGCGGTATTCAAGTATCATTGACGATATCATTACCTCGTCGCCAAACTTGTGAACTGCAGATACTATATTTGACTGTAATTATAATTATAATGGATTATAAGATGATATTTGTGTTTATTCTGTATTTGGCTGTTAAATATATGTATTAAATTAGTATATTTGTGATTCCTTTGTTGTCTGGCGTCCGTGACACAAGTGCTTTAAGCGACTTACCTCGGAGTCAGATCAATGTATGAGATCACATTAACCCAGTGCCGCTATCTCTCTCACCTTACAAACCGACACACAGCAATGCAAAAACACAGATATTGGGCGATAAAAATGAGTGAGAATGAGGTATCAATCAATGCAGACGAACTTTATATAATATCCGTCTGTTATATATATATTCATATTATAAGACGATTTTTTCAATTTTTTTTTCAAATATCATCTCTTAAGGGATACAAAAGTTTGTATGAAAGTTCTACAACTTCTTGTCTATAGTATAAACATTTGGGCTGTGTCCGCGTGTCTTTCTGACTTTTTAACAACTCTGTTATACAATACATCGAGCTGACTCCGTAATAAGTAGCTTAAAGCACTTGTGTTTATAGATTTCATACAACAGAAGAATCCTTACGTATATTATTAATGAGAAAGTTTTTGTGTATGTATGACAGGGATTATTGAAAGTCACCCGTGGGATAACATTTGACATTCTAATTCCTCTACAGTATCGGCACGACTTTTTGCACAATTAAAAGAGATCATCAAGGATAAAATATAAAGTAAATACCTCGCGGTAGAAAAGATAGTTACAACTATAATACTAAAATAGATATTAAATTGTGATAAACCGCCGTGGGGTATAGGCGGTGTAGAATAGTACCACCCTTTGTACCAGGTGTTGTAAGACACGACTAAGGTACCAGAACCGGTAGATGGCGGTATACCCACCCAGAACAGTGCAGATTAAATGCACAGGGTGGGATGGGCAATAGCATCCCCGTCGCGAAAGCTGCGCTCTGGGCAGTAATTATGGGCAAAATTCCCCTTCTTTTGGGAAACCTGTGTCCAGCAGTAAACCTACAACGGCTGGAATAATGATGTTGATAATATTAAATTGATCTGAATTAAACGATAAACATATAGGCAGTCAAAAAAACTAATACAATTAACAACTTTACCTTCCGATATCTCATGGCCACTTTTAGATAAAAATCTCTCATTATGTTTGCAACATACTGACTTGATATAACTTTCCAGTTTTTAATCTTTAGTATATTATACGGAAAAAATCATATAAACATGTCAGCTGTTCCAATATGTTTATAGAATTGCAATTTTATTTAAATTAGCATAACTAATTAAGGTGTTTTAAGCCTGTAGAGCGGATGCAAATAAATTCAATAGATTAACAAGGTGACGTGTAATGATGCCTTTAGTGGAAGTGGATCTCGGAGTATCATCATCATCATACTAGCCATTGGAAGTCCAATGCTAGAAATAGGCCTCTCTAGGAAAAGAGGTTTTATCCTCATAATTGCCGCCATAAACAAGCGTGTTGGCAATCACAGGGCGCAGCTTTCGCGACGAAGACTCTCCTGTCTATCCGCGCCCTGTGCATTTTTATTGCATTGTTTCGGATGGTTAGACCGCCATCTGCCGGTTCTGGTACCTTAGTCGCCTCTTACGAAACCAGGTGTAGTGGAAGACACTTTTTACTCTTTCAGTACCTCGGAAGATGACCCGACCAAACTGAGGACATTATTACCTTGTCATGCCTTAACGGTGTGGGCATAGGACGTTAGAAACGCAAAATTAAATGTCAGGAACGCATAACTTCAGATGTCACTAGATTACAAATTCCGATAGCGATATATTCGCGTTTTGACAGATTCGCAGATTGACAATCAATGGCGAATTGAATAAAAATCATGGATCGTTTATTTTATTATTATACCAGGTCAACAGTAAAGCATACAGTTCGCGTGATAGTAAGCGTAACTGCAGCCCGTAAAGGTTCGTAATATCACAAAGATATCACTAGCGCGAACTGACTTAGGACTGCGCTGTAATGTGATATGGTTGAATGGGATAGCCGGGATATGCCCGGGGATGTTTCCGGGGGACGCAACCTATGTGA
The DNA here is from genome assembly GCA_020976665.1 of Heortia vitessoides. NCBI lineage: Eukaryota > Metazoa > Arthropoda > Insecta > Lepidoptera > Crambidae > Heortia > Heortia vitessoides. The sequence continues at coordinate 9,204,242 of JACJUM010005600.1, read as the reverse complement.
ACGCGGACCACTTACGGTACTTACCAAGGTATATCAGAATCATAAATACAATAAAAAAATGTATAGAAACGAAAAGAACTACACTAGAATTTGAAATATTCGTTAGCACCCTTAAAAAAGCCTTCGAAGAAAACATACTAATTTGGATCAGCTAAAAAAGAAGTTTCTTAATCCACTCTCCTGTTCCAAATTACCTGTCATCGTCGAGCTGGTATCCTACTGTAGCTCGACCAGTTTCATCAACAGCTTCAGCAGCTCGCACACAATGTAGAATATATTCAACACCAACTTATACCACAGGCGTTTCACGTTCAAAAAATAATAGGCTATACCCACAACCGCCAGCAGCGCACCGAAATACCATAACTTCCTCCTCTCACATAGAACCATCGGTAACTCTGACGGTGACTACACGGTTCACTATCTTAATACATAGCCACAAGATTAGTTTTCGCTTGATCGGGATATAACGTTACGCTCTTATGTCACGATTGCTTGGTCGCATCAAACTTGCTTCATTTAGTCGGATGTTGGAGAACCTCTTTGAATCACTTTTGTCGTTACTTGGAGTGATATTTTAAACCATATTGCTATTGCCATAAATGTTGGAATTAGGTAGGCAATCAGTTTTTTTCAGCACAGTAAAGCCGGCCATTAGGCAATATATATTATCTAAGACTAGCGTTTTGCAAGCAGATAAAGGGCAATCGATACGGGGGTGCGTGGCTGTCTAATCAGGCAGTGACGGGGGCCTGCTATATTTAGAGGGACATGCCCACCTCACAGGATCTCTACTGACCTGAATACTGCTGATGCCGTGGTGTTCAAACAACTTGTTTTTACTTAAAATATCTAACTTATATACACGTAAATACACCACATCTGAGTTGATATTTCATCATCATCATATCAGCCATTGGTAGACACTGCTAGACATAGGCCTCTCAAGGAAAGGGGGAATTTTGTCTACAATTGCCGCACTGCACTGGGCAAGCGTGTTGGCAATTGGAGAGCGTAACTTTCGCGACGGGGATGCCCATCCACGCCCTATGCATTTGAACTGCACTGTTTCGGATATACTGCCATCTGTCGGTTCTGGTACTGTGAGGTTTTTTTAGATTCATCACATCTCGTTGACCTGACTCCGGAATAAGTAGCTTAAAGCACTTGTGTTATGGATAGGCAACTGAGGAATTACAAATATAATACCATAAATAACACCCAGACACAAAACAAATAAAATATTCATCAAATAAACATTTATCTTGGGTAGGGATCGAACCCACGACCTCTGGCGCACAACATAGGGTTACTGGCATCTGCGCCATTGGGCCTGTCTATATAATATTTGTCTGCAATTATAAATCAACAGATTTTCTCTAAAAGTATATAAAAAATATACAATTCATACATAAAAAAAAAATTTGCGTCTGTTTGTTCCGGCTAATTCCAAAAACGGCAGAACCGATTATAATGGGGCTCCTACTGACAGATAGCTGATTTTATAAGTAAAACTGCGGGACGTTGCTAGTTCATTATACTTTCCTTGATTTATTTTAAGTTGAAATTCGACCAATATTTTTGTTTTTTTTTTAACTTCAGCTATAACAGACGATAAATAATGAGCCCTCTACGTCATTGATGTTCAACAATCATCTTCCATAATAACTCTCTCACCCTTCAAACCCAAACACTACTGTTTTGCGGTATCATCATCATCATCTTATCAGCCGTAAGACGTCCACTGCTGGATATAGACCTCCCCAAGTGATCGCCAATTGGACACCCATTGCGGTAATCATAGAGCTTAGAGTCGTCGGGGTATAACCATCTTAGCTCTGTTTCATCTAATTGCTAGACACAATTGATATGTTGCAATTGCTGGGTACAGGAGTATCCACACGTATACCCTGTTAAACAGACATCTGAGTTCTCATTTATTCTCATGCATTAGGTTCTCCGACAAAAGCACACATTACAGTTTCTGCAAACGTAGACCAACAAGTCTTCAAGTCACAAGGCTCGCAACGCGTTAATGGTATCCTTGTGATATTACGAGCGTCTATAGGCTTCTGTAACTCTTACTTATCGTGCGAACTGAATGCTTGTTTGTCGATCTGGTCTAATAATAAAAAAAGCAAGACATAACCTTGTATTTTATCACAAATTAGTTTCGCCTCTTTAATTATGAAGCCAATGAAATATAGTTTCATTTTCTTTTTCGCAAACAAATCCCTTAAGGCTGGAGATTAACATGGCCTATGGAATTTTTTTTTATTAAATTACTGTTTCTAATTTTTCTTTGCGTGACCTAAACAATAATTCGGAGATCCGTATACAATCTTATATACCGACATAGTCCAGCGGGTTTATATAGTCATTTTACGAATGCTATGATGATGTTTAATGGACATTTATTGAAATCTATACATATAAATAAAATTGGAGTGTCTGTTTTATAATATAAAAATAACCACTTTCTACTACATGCATATGAATGTACATACGGTACACATACCAAAATATATTACTTTACAATTTTTGTCTGTCTGTCTGTCTGTTCCGGCTAATCTCTGGAACCGCTGGACCGCTTTAGACGGGACTAGCAGATAGCTTATGTAATAAGAAGTAACTTAGGCTATATTAGGAGCATTAATCAAAAATGTGCCAAAAACGGGCGAAAAATTTACGTTCGTTGCGCGCGCTGCGTAGAAGTTTGTAGTTCAAAATAAAATATGCTGCCGGCAGCCACAATTCCACGTGAACAAAGTCGCGGGCACAGCTATTAATAAATAATAATATAAAGATGATTGCGGGGCGTGTATTTATATATTATCGTGTCTGTTCATCACGCTGTCGCGTCTCGAATCTGAAGGAAAACTAATCCTGTCCAACACAAACTCTAAAAACAAATCATACGATTCAAGTCATTCCACCATTGTTTAAGTAATCTACACTAATATTATAAGCTAAAGAGTTTTTTTATTTATTTTAACGTGCAAATCTCAGGAGCCGCTTGCCCGATTTGAAAATTTATTTTATTATCGGATCGACTATTTCTAGGGGAAGACTACTATACCCCCCAAAGTAAGTATTTCACGAGGACGAAGTCGCGGGCAATGCTAGTTGATAATATAGTTCAAATTATGTTAATTGAGGAACGAACACAAAGCTTAGTAACAGCGTGATGGAACGAGTCGTTGATTAAATTGAGAGCTCATTCGAATTCGCAGCGCGCCCCGCGCAGATATATCTCAAGCCCTCCTGTCTTAAGACGTTCACTTATTATGCCGGGTTTAAAAACGGCCACCGAGTCTCGGATCTTATCTTTTAATACGCCCCGAGCATCATGGGAAAGTTGAGATACCGAACTAACTCCTCATGTTTGACTTTCAGAGTTTCACATGGATCGTTCCCTAATTGGGGACTATGTACTCGTAGAGATTAATTGATCATAACTGCGGTTATTGTCTCTCATTGATATGTATTTTAACATATCAGCCGATGGACATCCACCATTTAACATAGGAGGTATACACTATTAGTAAATTAATAAAAATATACACAATTATGGGCATGACAAGTACGGGCAAGGCAAAGCGATTAAAATTAGCGAGAGGATAAAAACTTCTATATACGTATATATATAAGATAAAATATTTTAAGTACTTATTTCTTATCTCACTATAATAAATATTATATATTTAAAACGAAATTTGCAATTTAAGTAAAAATATTTTATATACATAATAGCTGTCACGGCAAAAGTTATTCGGCAATATAAATTATATAAAATGAGTAAATTACCAAAACAACTATTACCATTATAAAAAATAGAGGTTGGTGGTAGAAAGGTGAAAATTATGGGTTCTACGTATTTTTTAATGCCTGACATTATTAAAAAATATAAAAAAGCAATTTTCCTAAAATTTTAGAAAATGTTAGGGTTGGATAACCCTTATCACTTAGTATTCATAGAATTGGTCAAGCCGTTTCTAAGACGTACGGTAACTAACACTGAGACACGAGAATATTAGATTTTTATATAAGATTGTGATCTTAATTTTACATTCAGATCTTAATTAACGAATCAAGTGCTGCATCATAGTCATAGATTGCAGAATTATTCACTGGTTTATCTTTGAAAATGATCGGATAGGGCCATTAACAATGTTGTTTCTGCTTATATTATAACAAGAAAAGGTTTGATTGTTTGTTTGTTACGGTTTAACTGAAAAACTACTAGATCGAATTTAAAAATTCTATCACCATTGGAGAGCTACCTCTTTACCGGGTAACATAGGCTATATTACATTTCACATAAGGTAGATCTCATACAAAAAGTCATCTGTATTCAAACCTATTCATATCGCCGAATAGCAGTGTTCGCATTGCAGGGGTTCCTCTTTGAACGGTGAGAGAGGCATCGAAATTACTTGGTAATTACATTTATTTATTACAATATTTAAATCTGAAGTTTTTGAATATGGAGTGCCAGTGAGAGGGTGAAAGAGGTAGGCATTTATTGGAGTAAGGAGAATTGAAAGGACCGTAGAGAAGGTGCCGCGGCCTACGATGTCGAAGGACCGCTCTTTGACTAAGAAAATCCGTGAGAAAGTTACAAAAAAATATATGGATAGATTGTCTATGTAAAAATGTTCAACATAACTATATATCTAAATAAAAGGAGAAGCTGACTGACATATCAACGCAGAGCCTACCCTATAAGGGTTGAATAATAAAGAAAATTATATTCTTAAGGGGGGTAAAGGGATTGTGCAAAGTTAGTATGAAAGCGGAGCATAAATGGCATTTTTGTTTTACAACCGAAGCGAGAGAAGCCGGGGAGCGCCGCTAGTTTTACCATATGAAGGGTCAAGTTAAAGATAGCATAAGTTCTTCAATGTTTTGTAAACTTCATAAGGTAGACCTGTTCTATAACATCGTCTGCATTGATACCTCACTCTCACCTATTTCTACCGCCAAATAGTAGTATTTGGATTGCTATGTTGTGGTGGGAGCGGCAACGAATTTACTGGGTAATGGGCATGATATCCTCAAGTCACAAGTTTGCAACGCGTACCGTACCGTACCGTACGTATTTCTACCGCCAAATATCAGAGTCCGCAATGCCGTGTTTCGGTTTGAAAGGTGAGAGGCAGTGAAATTACTGGGATTAATTAGTGGAACATAATATCTTCAAGTCACAAAATTGGATATCACAACGCACTAGTGATATCCCCGTGATATTACGACCGTCTATGATCTGACGCTTACTATCATGCGGACTGTATGCTTAAATGAACCTGGTTTTATAAAAACAAATATATAAATAGCAACGCGTCTCATATTTGAAATTTTTAACGGTGTCGAAGTTGTTAGTATACTACATTTCGAGACAAAATCGTATACATAATGAATTCAAGTATTGTTACCTAAATGAATAAATCACGTGAGTAGAAATCTGTGGTACGTCAATGGTAGTGATGCATGTTTTTTTTTACATGAAGGTTAATGCTATTACCGTACAGTACCGGCAGAGTAAAATAGTACCTCTTCCTATATCAGGCAGTTGGGTACCGGATCTGAGAGATAGACGGTATATATACACGATACAACGTAGTTCGAATGCAACTGGGTTTGAAAGGGCAGCAGCCGCGATGTTACGCGCTACGATTGTTTCCATGACTGTTAGCGCGGTACTTAAGAGCCAAATCCCCCCTTTCTTAAGGCCTATGTTCAGCAGTGGAGATTTACGGCTGCTATGATGGTAATGACGATTATTATTATTTAACAGACGCAACGAATGTTTATAATATCAAATTACTATATATATATATATTTTATTTCCTATATGCATATAACAGAATTATGTATTTAAATAAATTATTTGTTACGGCTTATTTCTGAAGCGGTTAGACTAAATTTGAATGGAGAAATTAAGGTCTCGCGTAAAAATACTTCTATCAAGAAATATACATGTTTCTGATGCGTTTTGAACGGTCCCTTCGCAAGCAGAGATATGTAATCGTCCTTTTAACTTAATTAAGGCTTATTTTATTTAAGAAAAAATCCAACCAAGCCAAGTTACGACCATTGCCAAAAAAAATCTAAACCATTGCCATTTAACTGATACCAATTAATAATTACTTTATGGCAACTAAACATTTCTACCATGCACACAACGACCAAGCAACCGCGAACAGCTTAAACCAATACCATATCTGTTTTAATTGATTAACAAAATAACAGTCGCCAACCGCACTTCACTAGAAAAAAAAAATATCTCCAGAAAACTGACGATGCTATACCGAGATCCCGCCACACCGATATCCACAGAGATTCAGTTGGAACTGACCAAATATAATCCCAGTTAAAAGTATCCTTCGCTTTGTTTGACAGTTGTTCATGAGTGATCTCTCGAGTGCCTTTGGCATGTTTTTCATCTGGTTAATGATCTAATAATACAATCCATGCATCATCTCAGCTAGTGGAAACTGTAAAGGGAGATATGCAGTAGCCATGGATATACACTGTTGTATCTACTTACTAGAATTACTGGGCAATTTTTATGTTAATATAAGTATAATCATATTTATATATAATGTCTCGTCCGTACGGTATGGTGGGGGTAAGAGAGTCAGTCTTGCATTAGCCATCAGCGAGAGCGGACGTGTCAGGCAACAGGCATGCTGGATAAACTTGTTTAATAAATGTTATATCATCTGAATACAAAATATAGACACAATGAAAAGCATTCTTTTAACACTGACGTTCTTGCAAAGGGTACCTATTGTTAGGCATTTTGAAATTCACAAAATTACCTGTATATTTAGTTGGTTTCCTCTCTACTATATATGTCCGTATATACCACAATTTATAAGTACCAGTAACATAACATCTTAGGACATCGCATTGAGGTGGTCAGTATTATACACAAATGCCAGGGAAAAACGAACCCACGACTCTTGCTTCTGAACCAGCGATATTAACTATTGAGCTATACACAAGTACGAGTGTACTTATGTGTTATATCTACCGCCAAAACGTTCACTTTGCTTGGTTGCACTACGGGCGTAAGGGCAGTGAAATTACTGGGTAACTTGATATTTATAACCTTTGCGTCTATCGGCAACGCTGACGCTTATCAGCGTATGCTCACAAAAAAAAACTTAATTTAAACGTAAATGTACAGGGAAGAGCAGCTTGGAATCGGCCATATTGAATTGTATGAGCACAAGGTAAAAGATAGTTGAAATATTCAAGGTCTAATTAAGGATATTCTATTATTAAACTAAACATAAATGTAGTTATTTATTTGATAATCTTTTATAAAATTTTAATGTGCATTAGTCACAATACAACTTTTTAACAGTATGAAAACGTTACAAGGGTTATAGGAACGTCGATATATAAAACTTAAGGGCGGTTTATCAAATCTATGGTGCGCTTGCGCACGTGGCGCACGTATAATGACCAGACAGCAGCGTTAACTGGAAGCGACGGGTTTAAAAATCAGTACAACTTTTGGAGATATGGATTTGGAGAGCCTAAGCACCTGTGTTACGGACATCAGACAACAGAGAAATTACAAATAGTCAAATCATCACATCATATCATCACAGCCATTGGAAGTCCACAGCCAAGACATAGGCCTCCCCGAGAAATTGGGACATTAGACTATAATCGCCGCGCTGCGCAAGCGTGTTGGCAATCTTCATCCGGAACAGTGTGAACGCCATCTGTAGGTTCCGGTACCTTACTCGCCTCTTACGACACCTGGTACTGAGGGAGGTATTATTCTACTCTGCCGGTACCTCACGGCTAATAGTCAAATAATTAATACAAATATAAAAATCACGGTTATCTCCCACCGAGGAATAATTCCAAACAAACTTACCTAGCTTCCTCAATATTACTTAATCTGAAGTCCACACACGATCACCGATATGATTAACTTAAGAGTTGTTCTTTAGAATGTGAAATTGTATAGAATTATTATGTTTAAATTAGCTGAAATATAAAGAAGATAATGCGGTCGGCAAACAGACAGATTAATTGAAGATTTTTTTATACCTCATGTACTTAATCCCTGATGCAATCTTTACTTTACTTCAACCGGCGCTCGTGTAAGATATTAATGCACTGGTATTAGTTAGTTTTCCTGAGATAATCAAAATTCAGCTATCTGCCAGTAATAGTCCCGTTAAAAACGGTCCAGCCGTTTCAGCGATTACCCAGAACAATAAAACAGATATATGAACTAGACCTCATACATAAAGGTCTGCATTGGTACCTCGCTCTCATCTATTTCTACCGCCAAATAGCAGTATTTGGGTTGCTATGTTGTGGTGGGAGCGGCAACGAATTTACTGGGTAATGGGGCATGATATACTCAAGTCACAAGGTTAGCAACGCGTAAGTGATATCCTATTTTTTATTTGATATAAATTATGTACGTACCGTATATATAAATAATTTAATATGCATTTAGTGAAAAGCTTTTAAATTTGTTTAGATGTTGAAGACACATTTCAAGTATGTATGTATATAGTCAAAATGCTTTCTCAACATCTTTTTAAGTCATCATATTAGCCATAGAAAGTCCACTGTTGGACATAGGCCTCCCCAAGATAAGAGGACTCTACCCATAGTTGCCGCGCTGGGCAGGCGTGGTGAAAACGCAGAGTGCAACTTAGCGACGAGGATGACGCTGCTCATCCCTACCCTTTAGTTTACTGCCAACTGTCGGTTTCGGTTCTTTAGGTTCAGTTTCGGTTTACACCTGGTACAGAGGGAATTACTATTCTACTCCGCCAGTACCCCACAGCAATGTTTTAAAGTAATATTACAACCAAAACATAAACTAGCATCGCCCCGCGGTTTCACCCGCTTAGTTACTTTTCCCGCAAGAATATGGGAAATAAAATATGGCAACACTAACTTTCTATTAGTGATACGAGTTTTTAAAACCTGTGTAAGTAGCCCTTGAGTACATTTGTTACAAATACAATTTAATTTACAATTTCGTACAAAAATAAACATCCTGTTTACATATTTCCATTTTAGATAGAGATCTCTAAGTTTTTGTATATATATCTCTGACGGGCCCGATTGCCCAGGTGGTAGTGATCATGTCCTGTGCGCTAAAGGTCGTTGGTTCAATCCCCACCCAGGACAAATTTTCATATGATGATATTTATGTTTGTTCTGTGTCTGGGTGTTAAATTTATGTATTGTGATTCCTTTGCTGTTTGATGTCCGTAACACAAGTGCTTCGCGGAATCAAGTCAATGTATAAGATGTTGTGGCTATTTATTTGTTATTTAAATATAGCCATGTTTATCAGGAATAACGTAGCATTCGAACAGTAAAAGATTTTTTAAATCAATACATTAATTCTTGAGTTTATTCGTTACACACATACATATACATTTTTCCACTTCCCTCTTACAATTCTTTCAGTCCGGACAGTAAGTATTTTCTAAAACTATAAGTATCGGTACTCAAGTCAACTAACTGACCGACCTAAATCGCACATAATGAGAGTGACCCTCTCGTGACCAGGGACACGGGCCATTAGGGAGAAACTGCGTCCCCGGGTCCCCGGGGAGGACGAGGGCCACTTACCAGAGTGCTCGATAGGGGCAGTAGGTCACCTGCGTGTCTACGTCATATATGTTAAACCCTTCAATTTAGTTGAAGATGTTCAGAGAAATTCGGGAGTGGGATTGTATTGGTAATAGTCTTTGGATATGGGATTACAGAAAGCAATTCATCAGTATAACAATCAATAACAAAACTTGTTTTAATTAACGGCTTTAAATCGCGGTTTACTAAATATTTTTGAATTTTCTGTTCGTCGTTCCGGTTATCTTACAGTTAAGTAACCATTCACAAGATTTACAAAATATGTGTCAGGATTTGAAAGTATGAAATTACTACTATGCATAATTTTTACATTTGTTAGTTTTGTATTTAACTATCATCGCTATGTGGTAGAGTAGAATAGTACCTCCAACTGTAGTAGGTATCCAGGAGACGACTGAGTTTCCGAAAAGACGGCGGTAGGTATATCAAATACAGAGTAGCTGAAATGCTACCGCAAGGTAACTCGAATTGAACCATGGACATCGGAATCTCCGTAGCAATTATGAGCAAACAGTGGATCAGTGGATGTCCTACGGCTGTTATGGTGACCTTTCTAATTTAAAAAGTCAAACATAATATTTTCTTATATAACGCGTTCACTACTCCCAAAAAAAGCCACTATTTTAAAGGTTTTAAAACGCGGTTTATTTTACTTTTTTGCTCTGTTTCAGTTACCTTGCGGTAATCATTCACCAAAATGACCGAAACGTGGAACAAACGTGGATATTCCGCCATCAGTTGGTTCTGGAGCCTTAGAAGCCTCTATCGACACCTGGTACAGAGGGAAGTACTATTTTACTTAATAGACTATATCAGATCACCTAAATGTAAAAGTCAAGCTGCGTTTGAAGCCATTAAAAATCCGTTTTATTACACAACAAGTGGTTTTAGTTGAACTAGATTCGGAGACGTGGGCACAAAGGATTCGTCGCTTGAGGGCGCGAGCACAACGCTTCGCCCAACCGCCCGGGAAAATGTTTCGACACATTTCTGCTATAGCGGAACATTTTTAAGCCAGGTCACGTCGATGATGCCGATTGTGCTGTGAGATACCGGCAGAGTAGTATAGTACCTCCCTCTGTTCTAGTTGTCGTAAGAGGTGACTAAGCTACTAGAACCGATACCTAAGACAGATGGCAGTATATCCATCCGAGACAGTGTTGCCCAAATGCACAGGATGGGGATAGGCAGCAGTGTCCTCCTCGCGAAAGCTGCGCTCTGCAATTGCCAACACGCTTTCCCAGCGCGGCAATTATGGGCCAAATTTTCCCTTTCTAGGGTAGGCCTATGTCCATCAGTGGACTTGCAATGGCTGTAATGAAAATGTCGCGGTTGTTTCTATCGGATAAGTTTGAATTACTTGAATATGATCACACTAACATTATCAAATAGAAAAATTGTATGAATGTTCCTAACACGCACGCGGGGTGTGTCTAGTTGTCTGATAGTCTGGCTAATTTTAATCCCGAAAACACGTCCCCGTCTGAGGAATCGGCTCCCAGGCAAAGGAAATCTATAAACCTTCATATCATCAAACGACCATTTCTGGACGAAGAGAATTAAAATAAGAAAGGAGGAATTTGCCGATAATTGCCACGCTGGGCAAGCGTAGAGCGTCACTTTGGGACAGGAGTGCAGCTGCCTATTCCCGCCCTGTTGCATTTGAGCTATACTGCTTCGGATGGATATCTGTCGGGTCCGGTACCTCAGTCGCTTCTTACATTAGGTATAAAACGAGGTGAGGTTCTCTACCGATACCTCATGGCGCCAACGAGGAAGTCTAAAACCGAATAATCGAACTACCTAATGCAGGAATATAATTCTACATTATAAAATGCGTTATAACAATAATAATAATAATAACTTTATTCAACAACAAAAGGTAACTTAAACTAAAATACATTTTGATACTTAGGTACCTAAACTAGGTCTAGCCTGTTCTTATAGGCACCTGTTATGGGGGTAACAATACAATATGGTGATGCCTTTTTTATTTATGTCATAAAGTCAGTAGACAAGCATACAGTCCGCTTAATGGTAAACGTGACCGCAGCCTGCAGTCAAAGATATCACAAAGACATCACTAGCGTGTCGCTAACCTTGTGAACTGAAGATAAAATGTCACAATTAATCTCCTTCCCAGTAATTTCACCTCTCTCACCCTTCGAACCGGAACACGGTATTTGGCAGTAGAAATAGGTGAGAGTGCAGGTAGACAACTTCTAGTGAGATACTTGATAGGATACCTAGAGTTCTAGTACTATAGAACAATTCCTAAACACCTGACCGGGATTGAGCATTTATCGAGCTATAAGAAGTTAACCAAGCGCGGCTCAGGAGTCCCTGTGTCTAAATAATTCAAGGTTTGTTATCGTTGTTCTGTAAAAATAATGAAATGCGGTACTTTACAAATGGCTTGTTTTAGCTCCGGCTGGCGCTTGCTCGTAAAAACTAACAATGCGCGGCCAAAAGTGTGGCCACTAAGACTGCGGGCGGCATTATATTTGAATTAAAATAATTTTGCAGTTAAAAATACCGGAAATATAAAACAGATAGACAGCTAACCTAGAAGTATCTATGCTCCGCTCTGTTTGAGCATTCATTGATATGCAGACTATCATCATTGGAAAAAAATCCGGACCAGATTATCTGAGATTAGCACGTTCAAACAAACAAGTAGAGTTTTCAGCTTTATAAAACATCATACATAAATACATCACACCTGTGTTCCAACGGTGTAGGGAGAGACTGTCCCGTCGTCGTCTCAGTCGGGGTCATTAGACTGTTGATTTACATTTGTTCTTATCCTAATATTTTTCTCTACATTTATTAATCTCTACTAACGCGAGAGCTAGCTGAACGTGAATAATGTCTTTCATAAAATAATAATTTATATGAAATAATTCGTAAAAATTTTGTTAAAAAAATAGAATGTAAAAAATATATGATGGCAGAACCAATGTTGGTTACCTGAATAATTTTATAAATAACATTACTCACATGTATAAATCGTGTAACGAAGAAGTTTAACAGAAAGACTACCAATTAAGATATTGATTGTAATCAATAATTTGAACAATGCACTAATTACAAGCATGCAACGATTTGTTAAAAACAAAACAAATGTGTGACGACAATTTGATGCACTGAAGCGGATATTGCTATTATTAAAATGCGTAGCTTGCGTTCGTTATACCTGAGAAGGTAAAAATACGTAACTCATGAGTTGACATTTAAAGTAGAGAATACATTAATGAGGTAAAGTCATGGCGTCAACATCGCGCTTTTCCAGGCCGCACAAGACAAATATGAATGAGTTACATGAATAACACAACAAAGAGCTGACATAATTAGCTATCTTCATCCTATAGTTAAGAAATATTTAAAAACTAATTGATATACCATTTTTGATGTGACACTTGTATACCAACAATATGGAAGAAGGACCCATAGGGATTAAAATAGGCACATGATGACATATAGGCGGGCTGGAATGTGGTATCTGGGGCAGAGGTTTTTTGTTGGCTCTGTTTTAAGTGTTGTTGCACATATACTCATAAGAGTATGAAACAAATAATAAACTAAGGTTGTTGCATAATTTTTTGAAATCTGTTACTCTACTCCGACTGTTAAGAATCATTGCTTATCATTAAGAAAAATGCTACTAATATTATAGAAGTGCAAGGTTGAAAGATTGTTGTTGCTCTCTAACGCAAATATTCCTTCATAATAAAAACAGTTTTAATGAATTTTAATAAAGTATTACAGAAATAAATCCGCATATCTTATAATTTAACTTGACTCTGAGATAAGTAACTTAAAGCCCTGTTCGAAATAGCAGACGAATTGCAAATACGATAAAATATATTTATAGAATATACAAGACCAGGACACTAACAAAAGCTCCATCAGACCTCTAGTGATACTAGTGGCCTGGAACTGGAACCTGGAAAATTTGGTGGTTTCAAGTTTTGTATATACACAAAGGCGCAGAGGAACACCAGTTTTGTTATATTTCAAATAATGAATAAAACTAGGTACTTTAATTATCTCTTTATATTAGTCTCTCTTCTCTCTATATATTAGTTAGATAATGCTTTGGAAATAAGTAATGGCAGGGTACAGGTATTAGGCATTATAGAAAGCCTGATATGTCAATGCTTATGGAATATCCCGAAACCCTAAAAGTTTTGTTAATGTTTGTATTTCTTTACACTTTGTTTTAGTTAGTAAGCAACACACTTTCTGAACAAAGTTAGAAGAAAAATAACCATTGTCAGTGGGTTTCAGAGTTTATAAACATATGTACTGGTTGGTATTTGACACTGATTTAAGCATTCCTCGCCTCATCATAAAACAGGCAAATGTTCCTTTGTGATCTAACCCTTTCCGGAGAATAGATTTGATAAGTGGATATTTGAGGAATGTTTAAGTTTACATATTCAAGTAAACTTTCAAGATTAAAATTCAAAGAAATTGGTTACAGACAGAATATTTTTTAAAGAGACGCGGTTAGTTTATGATCCTCTTGACATAGCTATACAAAGAAGGTTCATAAAATATTAAAAAAAAAATTCTATATATAAACACATATGGTGAAAAGGTTGTTTAAAATATCATAGCTAGACAGACTATTTTCATAGTAAATACTTTTCAATAATTATGCAAATATTTTCTTATACTTATTGGTTTTTACACAAAAAAATCTGAGTTGCACAAACTAGAAGGCAATTCTTGTGTTTACATTACTAATTTTAAAGCAAACTGCCCACACCCTAGCATTTTTAAAGTTGTTAACACCAATTACTGTAATAGTATTTTAATAAATAATTTAAATACTGCAAACATAGTTCAATATTAAAGGTTTCAACCACTATAACATACTCTGGGAACAATTCAAAAAGTATAAAATGCGTAACTTTTACTAATTTTTACGCTAATTTTGACACTATTTAATAAACTGATTAAAATTTTTATGAAATAATAACCGAGAAGTATTTTTCTCATTATTATTAATAGAATGACAAATATAGGTTACAATATATAATGCTAGAAAACATATAAGCTAGTTATCGCTAGTGGTAACATTTGTTAATTGATGTTCGAGATACTAACACACCACATTGTAACATCCACTTAGAGCAATTACCGACTGATGTGAGATTCAAGTGAGTTGTTGTAAGATTGTGAGTATTGGACTTTTTGACAGACTTGTTAGGTTTTGTTTGTGTTTCTATGTAAGTAATTCCAAGATAATAAATTGATCCTGTAAAAGTACTATAATTTTTAATAAAATTTATTAGTAACAAAATTTTTTCGGAACTACCCTCATACTAATAATAAATATTAAAGTCATAACCTATACTTAGGTTAAGTTGAAGTATTTTATTACTGTACTTTACTCTATTTGTGTAATACATATAAATATAATTTATTAGCAAATAGTTGTTCTTCAATTTCATATATTGCCATTAAAATTTCTGAAAATATAAAACTTAATAATGTGAAAATAAATAGAATAGAGTAAATTAAAATAGTATATAAACAACAAAGTTATTAATATGATTCCAATAAGAATTTTTAGTTACTGAAATGTATTATAAATTCCATCTAACCTCAGTCACTGTATCTGACAGCTATATTTAGCAAATCTATATTAAATTAGTGGATTTATCAATAAAACATGACTAAGTTAAATATGTAGTAAGCAAGACAAACACACGTAAACTGTAAATACTATATTATTCAAACCGCACCAAAAAAAAAGTTATCATATAAAAAGTAATAAATGTTGACATAATGTTTAAGCAAGTAAATATTATATGCATAAAATAATCTTTTTAAGACCATCGGCTGTCAAGAAGCTAGTCACACAGTCGACGAGCAAATGTTTTTATACTGTTATCTTACCCTTATCTAGTACCTCCACCGCGCATGAGATGATAACACATAATCACAATATCGTCACTTTAGAGATTAAGAAGGAATTGCCAGCGATAATTCCAGAAAAACATGAAAACTTTGATTTCCAATGACACACGAACGCAACACGTTCACCGCTCGCGAAGGCGCGCCACTGCTCTGTGTTGCCAGCGACTTATTTAAAACACCCGAAAATAAACGTCAAACCTGTATGGTAAATAATTTAATGCTAATCTTTTCATTACAACACTCTGACACTTTTTTCAATTGGTTTAAAATTGTCTGATGATTTTCTTGAACATTTGCTACAGTATGTTGCACATGGATAGTGTTTAACTTTATGAGATGATCGGGTGTAGTCGCAAGGTAGTCGATTCATACAGAGAATTGAGTTACAACACTTTATGGGATACGGTTTGTCCTGAAAATTTGGATAGTTGTGATCGGTTACTAAAAAAGTTATCATAGCAGGCAGTTGATTTTCTAGCAGAACTGTGATTAATTTTGACGCATTTTGCATTTCATTCGTCTGGCGTTTTGATTTTTGAAAGCACTTAAAATTCTTATTTATTTTCCCATTTCTTTTGTTAGTTTTACAACGTACCGCTTGAAGATCCCGGGTGCTATGGCTACGGACGTTGCAGTTTCCCATATTCTGAATTTATATATACAATACTATGATACACGCTCAATTTGACTTGTTTTCAAAATGACTAAAGGATTGATGTTTTAGCATATGTCTTGGAATATTATTTTTTAAATTTTATTTGATTTGATTGTCAAACCTCATTAACAAAATAAAAGATTGAGTTCATTGTCTTTGAGAGTATACGCATATTAAAAACACCCCATGTCTATCAAGGGTTCATTTAAAATAATCTACTGCATCCTTTTAGAGTATTCGGGAACACAGATTTTTTTCATGTAATTTTTTGAAGTAATTTTTGGTAACTGCAGTAAGAAATAAATTTATTTTATTTTAAATGACAGGAAGTTAAGGGATTTAGGGGTATTGATTATGATTATAAAATAATATAATTTTAGAGTTTAATGTAATTTAATATTTTTTAACGTAATAATAAAGTCGAATATCCACTGCACGCCAATGCAGTTAGTAACCGAACGCGTTTGCAATTGGAGGCGTGTACAATGCGTGTCCTGATAATGACCCAATAATTTTTATTGGTAACTCCGATAATGTCAATGTCGTCACTAAATTGATAGATTACTTTATAATCTGCAGTTCCGTAAATAATAAGGCTCATTTCACATTCAAGTTGCATTTTAAAGTTCATGTGCACCTACTATTATATCATCATCGTCATCATACAGGTCTGAGACTTCCCTTTATAGGGGGAATTCTGCCGTAAATATTGCGCTGGGCAGGCGTAGTAGTTGACCCTTCAGGCTACAGTTTTCCGAGTATATGCCATGGTTTATTTCACTCTGATGTCTGTTGATGATGATTGATAATATCGATTACGGCACCTGGTAATCGGGGAGGTGCCACACTCGGTATTTTATAATTTCGCACTTAGCGGGCACTGAGTGGGGAAAAGGGACGGGTTAGTATTATTCATCCGAACCACATCCCTGTACATTTTCATAATAAAAAAATGTTGATTCTTTTGTTATTGCACCAATTATTTTTTATGGTTAATTCTGGACTATTTGCATCATAGTAGATAATAAAAAATGTGTGTGTAAAAACTTTGTCCTGGACACGGACGTATCTAAATTAGGATGTAATTCAAATTATACCATGGTAGTGGTAAATGGCAAATGGTAATAATTATTTAAAGAACGATTCTTTGTATCCTTATTTATTGACAGGCATTTTGTAGTGTCCCTATTGTCTGCGCTAAGGTTAGTGTGTTCGATTCTTACCCAGGACAAATATTAACTATGTGATTAATTTGTATTTGTTCTGCATCTAGGTTATACTATATATTTAAGTGTTGTATTTGGCATTCCGCTGTTGTCTAATATCTGTAACACAAGTGCATGAAGCGATTTTTCACGGAGTCGTGTCGTTGTATGTAATGTTGAGCGAGTTATTTTAATTCCATTTTGAAGTCCATTACTCAATGTCGGATGTAGACGACAGTTGAGTACCTTCATGACCAAACTATATCCAAAGAGTACTAATTACCATATTTTGAATTACCAACGACTGTGGCAACACATTTAAAATTAAAATTCAAGAAAAAATTAACAAAAGTATTTTCTAAAATAATTTCTGCGATAGAGGAATTTATAGTTTCAATATTTTTGTAACTGTAAGTACAATTTACGACCCGAATGTATTGTGAATTGTTCAGTTCAAGTATCGTCATATAATGATTATCAGGCGATTACCTTCGGATATAGTTTATAATATGGCTAGAAATATATAGTATGTTCTAGAATATTTCACGAGTAAAATGTGGTATATTGATCAGCATCCCTTACGATCAGGAATAAAGAGATTAGAAAAGCCCAGCTGGTTGAAGGAGAATGGGCAAGGCTAGAGGTGGAACTCACACAAAGGTCGTCTGCCTTGGTACCTGACTCTCACTTATTTCTACTGCCAAACTGCAGTGTTTAATAATAACAGGGTAAGTGTGATATAGTAGTCCTGGGTGAGGATAGAACCCACGACCTTTGCCGCTCAAGATATTCGTAGGATCACTACTATCAGCGCCATCGTGCCCGCCTATGATGATGTGAAGAAAATATATTGATATCAATGTTGGGATTAAAATAATTAGATTTTTGGAGCGTTCGAGTTCCTTGTGTCTGCATCCTTCAAAAACTATGACGATGAAAGTCAATGATTAACTTTATAACCCTGTATAAAGTAACAATTAACTTACATAAATGTGAAACCAGGTTCAAAATTCATCAGCAAATAATATGCCAAGCCGCAAGGTTAGCAACGCGCTAGTAATGTCCTTGTGATATCACAAGCGTCTATAGTTTGTGGTGATCACTTCCGCCTTCCTTTTATGTTAAACTACGATTACAAATTAGAAAAATAAAATTCTTGTTTAGTGCATGCTATGTTCATTTATAAATGATTGTACATTTACATTTAATATTTAGTTTTAAACGACTATGTTTTGTTAAATGTACTTTATCTTAGATGATAGACGTATTTAAGATAATATAAAATAAAATTAAACGTATGAGATGTCTTGTGAATTTTTATATATATATAATATTTACATAAAAAGTGAACCGCATGTATAGCTAATTCAGTGTTGATAGATTCGAGTGATTAAAACGATCGAAAAATTATTATAAATGCCTCTTAATCGCCTGTAAAGGTGTATTTGTTGATCACAGAGTGTGAGGTACATACACCATGGCCTTTAAGACTACCTGTTTGGCTTTAGCCCTTGTTTCATCGGGTGAGTTGGTTGTTTATCTATGTTTATGCAAAACAGAACAAGGTTTGACCATTTAAAGACCTGCCCGAATAAAATAATAAAAGAGTATCACTTATATAAATTCAGTGCATACATACTTCACAGCTTGCCAAGAAGCCATAGATTCTTAAAGTTGTTTTGTTGTGATATGATACTGATTTGTGTGTCTAAATAAAATAAATAAATTCCTCTCTTATTCGCCCTCTCACTGGCACTCCACAATTACAAAATGGAGACAAATATCTGTTAATTTATTATGTATTTCAAGATATTGTTTTGACGGATCCTATGGTATAATCGGTGATACTATCTTATGTGCTAAGGTCGTTGGTATGACTTAACACAAATTTATATGATGTATATTTGTGTTGTTTAGTGTTCGAGTGGTTAAAGCATTGACTTTGAGCGACCATTCCTGAAGTCAGGTCAATGTATAAGATGTTGTGTGAATTATATATAGTCCTTAATATTCTGTCTACTCTTTAAGTTATTCACTAGGCCCCTTTAAGTACGAGGCTTTAGGAGAGAGGTCTAGCCCACGTCGAACTACCGCAGTGTTAAATAAAGCCTTCTGTGAACAGCTTTGGCCGTAAGTCCCGCCTCCCGCATCGTCGGTGGCACCCCGACAACCATCTACAACTACCCTTTCGTCGTGTCCATTGTCTACAACTACCCAGGAGCCAACATCGAAATTCAAAGATGCGTTGGATCTCTGATCTCTTCTTGGCATGTCCTGACATCGGCTTACTGTTTCACGTAAGTCGCTCGGCAGCTTGGATGCTTTTCAAAACAATATTAATTTTTTTTATTAGACCAGGTTGACAAGCAAGCATACATACAATCCTCGTGATAGGAAGCGCTGCAGCTGCCTATGATATAAAAATGATATCACTAGCACGTTGTCAACCAAATATCTTGAAGATATTATGTCACATTTCCCAGCAATTTCACTGTTTCTTCCCTTCAAACCAAAATACATAATTGCCAACACTATTGTTATTTATATGCTGTTCAACAGTAGAAGAGAGTGAAGTACTAATGAAGATAACCTTTGTATGAGGTCTACCTTATATTGTGTAGTATTATGTAATGTCGCTATCTTATGAGTCAAGGGTCGTGGGTTCGATCCTTATTGAACTGCTTACTGAATGGTGCTAGAGTATTCTGAGCTTCAAGATGTTATATAAGACGAAAAGATCTACCTTAAGTTATGCTTGAATAGTATAACGTAATTTAGTCACATAACATGCTTTAAAATCCTATTAATTGTATGCCGACATTGGTAGTGTCAGCATACACTTTTTAAATTTAGTGAATATGTTTTATAACAATATCTTAGTTACCATTTATACCAAATGCTAGGTACCTACCAATCCGTCAAATATGACTTGAGACATGGATCCGATGCCGAAGATGGTAGTTATCTTCTTTTGTACCAAGGCGTGGGTTCAAAGGCTCAGGATACATATTTATATGATAATATTTGTTTGTTCTGTGTTTGAGTGTTAAATATATATATTTAACAGCCAGACACAGAACAAATTGTTGTCTGACGGTCGTAACACAAGTGATTTAATCGACTTATCACAGTGTCAAGTTAATGTAAGTGATGTTGTGGGAAACTATAATTAATTAAAAATGTCGTTTAGGAATTAACAGTTTGGTTGATAGATATTATATAATTTCGCGTCAATTTGTTTCATTTGTTTTTTTTTGTTATATTATGTTACTGCCTTACTTAAACTTACTCCTAGAAAATCAAATATCGACGTTTTAATAACAACATCAACGAGTTGAATACGCCATCTTGTTATGTAGCGCAGCCTGTTTCTATATATTTATTAATTAAATAGTACCAATAATATATCTAATATTAGTTACGAGTACGGAAGCTTATCTTGAATTAACAATAAAGATATTATCGGCAAATGTTTACTTTAGTAGTTGTTGGCTACCATTATCAAAAAAACGATAAAGAATTAATTAGCTGATAAATAGGCTTTACTAAGAAGATAATCATTTGATTCCAGAGATGCGAATATCGAGAACACTAAGGTCCGCGCTGGTTCTACCGACAGCCTCTCTGGAGGGTCCCTCGTTTCCATCAGTGAGCTGATCATCCACCCGGATTACGTCAAGGAGCCTCGCACTGCGGATATTGCGATCCTGCTGCTGTCCAACTACTTAGCCATCAGTGACTCCATCAGAGTTGTGTACATTCCTCCCCAGGAAACTAATATTCCTGATGGGTACCCTGTGAAGGCTCTTAGTTGGGGCTTTGAGTCTGTAAGTTATTTTTAAATATTTCCTAATTTATCAACATTTCAAAGGAACATCTTAGCATAGACCTATGCTTGGTTGGCAATATTTTTAAGTATGTGTGGATTTATTGTACATGATAAAAATTGTCTGACAATAATTATCTATCAAGTCCATGTAGACCTATATACTGTTCTACCACTCGACTTATAGTTTCTGGATCATGTTGCTGAGCATTTACTGTTTAATTTTTCAGGAAGACGGTCCCCAGGCTGCTTCCCTGAAGGTTATCGACACCAACACTTACCCTCAGGCTCAGTGCGCCGAGGCCTATGCTGATGATGAAAACGTCAACATTTACGACCGTAAGTACTTGGTTATGATAGTGGTTCTACCTTGTGCTCTGTAGTATAACGACTTTTTGCTCGTATCTAGGTAATATATATCCTGGGTGATATATATGATCCTGAGTGATTCCTCTATATAGCTACAATATAAACAGAGCTAGCGCTCGGAGTCAAATCATCATCATCATCATATCAGCCATTGGAAGTCCACTGCTGGACATAGGCCTCCTCAAGAAAGGGGGAATTTGGCCCATAATTGCCGCGCTGGGCAAGCGTGTTGGCAATACCATAGCGCAGATTTCGCGAGGAGGACACTGCTGCCTATCCCCATCCTGTGCATTTGAACTACACTGATTCGGATGGATGTAACAACATCTGTCGGTTCTGGTACCTAAGTCGTTTTATATATATATATATATATATATTAGTGATATTATTTATTTTGTGCCTTTGTTGATCTGAGGTTGTTTATAAAAGTCCAGTTAGAACCTAATTCCCGGTTGAAATAAACTATGGGTCAAATAAAATATCTCAATTACCATCTTTTATTTACATACATACATACACACATCACGTTTGTGTCCCACCGGATTATGCAGAGACTACGGTTGCCCACTTGATACGTTCTTGGCATTCCACTCTCGCTTCTCTTAGTCGCATATTCCTTTCACTCACACTCGTTTATTCTTGGTACTTCTGACCTGGCTCTTCTTTAATACCTCTTCTACCTGGTTTAGGTATGTTTGCCATAGTCGTCCTATACCAACATTTCCATTCACTTCCACTCTATATATTTGTGCAGTTATTCTACTTTCATCCATCTTGTCTGCATGTCCAAACCATCTCAACATTACTTTCTCTATTGTTGTCACAACAACATCTTTTACACCACATCCATCTATTTAAATATAAATACGTTTCATCATATAATAGATGGAATTTACTTATTGATGGAAATACCGCCGGCTCCGATGGTGCAGATGGAAGTGTTCCTTTCTTAACCACCAAGGGTAGTGGGTTCGTCAGACAAGGAGCAAATATTTTGTTTGCAAATAATTTGCTCTTTGTCTGGGTGTTTAATATGTGTTTAAGTATTATATTTTTGATTCCTTTGCCTTATGTCCATAACACAAGTGCTTTCAGCGACTTATTCCGAAATCAAGTCAATGAATGAGCTGTTGTATGAACTTATAACGAAATTGATCACTTTATTACATTAAGAATGTCTGAACGAATTTCGAAGAATCTATTGTTTATCCTGCTAAATGAATAACAATGAATATCTGTCATTATTGTTTTAGAAACAAACATACAGAAAGTTGTCTCCTCCAGAAAACTTTGTGCCAGAGATATAAAATAAATACGTTCAAAAATAGACTTTCGTTCGAGTTAAATGTATAAAAATGCATAATTAAGTGTTTAACGAGTTTAAGTAAATAGCTAACTAATAAATTCTCTTGATTCTGAGTTTAGATGTGATATATCTTTTTGGACAGAAACTGCTATTTGTAATAGGATCTACCCTAAGCAAACTGCAAAACAAAGTTCGCTAATATCGATTCACAGGTTGAAGCACTATAAGGTATCAAAATAACTGACAAGAGTTTCAATAGTTTTAATAATTTTAGTACATATGAATTCTATGAATGAATAAATAAACTCACACAATATCTCATACATTGCTCTGACTCCGAGACGAGCCGTCTAGAGCACTGGTGTTACGGATGTCAGACAACAGAGGATTCATAAATATGATACTAAAATACATATATTTAACACTCAGACACAGAACAAATACGAATATCATCATAAAGATGTTTGTCCTGGGTGGGGATCTTTGATGAGGAAACCATGACGTTTGGCGAACAAGATAGGATAAAGAGAAGACAGGAGCAACGAGCTTAATATACCTAATTGCAACAAACACTCAACAATACACACTTTGCTTACAGAGGTGATCTGCACCAGTGCACCCGGCCGAAGCATGTGCCGCGGAGACTCAGGTGCTCCTCTTATCCTCGGGGAAGTCCTCGTCGGTCTCTCTTCATATTACGGCTCGTGTGACAGCTCCAGCCCCGATGTATTCACCAGGATTGACCGCCACACAGGCTGGATCCTTGAGCAAGCCATGCCCCCCACGGCCGCCATGATGAGGAGTAATGTGGTGCCTGTTAGAGTCGCCCCAGTCGTATATTAAGAATATGTATAGATCTATAAAAATTATTCTATTATTATAATTAATCAAAACCTTGTACATGCATTTTTAAATTATACAAATGATTTATTACAGTTTTCCGATCAAAACTAATTGATAGTTTGGAATAAATACCTTCATCTGTGATATACTAAATTAAAATAACATTGTTGTAATCATATTATACTCAAATATCTTATGTTTCGCTAAACTGTCAGAGTAAGAATCAATAATTAATGTTTTTTTGATAATGATTAAACGTCATGAAAACTATATTACCCTCAATACGTTTAATTTTACTATACTGGCAACATATTAATTTCATTTGACAGTAGGCATAGGGATGTCGGTTGGTCGGTAATATAAGAGTATACCATAATCTGTTTTATCGATATTTTTAAAATAATATTATTTGTTTTTTAATTTCAGTACATAATTAAGTTAAGCATCATTTTTTTTTAATATAACATTAGTCATCTAAATTATATTTGTATGAGTAAGTTTGAAATATTCCGATTAAATCTAAATGCACAATTAATTAGAGGAAAAAATAACACTAGTGAAAACCGGTTGTCTGTAAAGTCGGTTTACTGTCGATAGATGAACGTGACAACGTCATAAGACAATACTGATGAAATGGTTCCATTTTTTAAAAGAACGTTTTAGTTTTATTTATGAAAATGTATTATTGTATAGCAGCTGTCTGCGCGGGCGTATCTCTAACTCGAGTACGAGAGAGACAGAGGTCGAACGCTGCCGAACCGGGGCCGATTGTGCCTCTTTGTCGCTCGTCCCGCGCTCCCACTTGCACTTTAAGCCTTAAACGAAACGCCTCAGAGCGAGGTAACGCCGCATGAGTCATGTTTTATCGTGCGTGCGTGCAGCCGACTCCATCGAATTATAAGACGTTGTCACGACAAAAATCTACTAACACAATGGAACAAACGGAACAAAAATGGAAAAAAAAGTGCACAAAGTGATAGTGACAAAAGCGTTCATAAATGATAATTGCCACGATGTTTGCCGAACGTGGCTATTATGTGCAAAAACTACGAATTACAAATATTAAAGTTCCAACATTTAATTCAGTGCTAATATGCAAACCCTTTATGGTTGTTTTAACCCTAGAAATTGTTACATTTTCAGAAATTGAATATTGTATTATATCTGTCGAAGTATGGTGTATGTTTGCATGCATTCTGTACAATTAAGAGTATACTAAGAGTGACTAGTGTGAGGTTAATCTTATACAAAATTGCTCTGCATCGGTACCTCACTCGTACCGTTGTTTACCGCCAAACCGCAATACCCGCAATGCAGTGGTCCGATTTGAAAGGTAAGAAAGGCAATGAAACGATCGGGCAATGTGACATAATCCTCAGGTCACAAGGTTGGCAAAGCGCTATTGATATCAGCGATGCTGACTGAGTAAGCGAGTACGCTTGTCGCAAACATAGAAATAAAAAAAAGAGTAAGTTAAGACGTGAGGTACCGACAGAGTGGAGAAGTACCTCTAGCTGAACCAGGTGCAGTAAGAGTTGATTATGGTACCACAACCGACACATGGCGGTTTATCCATATGAAATAGTGTAGCTCAAATGCACAAGCAGAGCACAGCTTTCCCTTTGCGAGAGCTGTGCTCTGAAAATGCTAACACGCTTGCTCAGCGTGGCAATTATGTGTCGAGTAGTGGACTTCCAATGGATGATATGATAATGATAATGTCAAGTTAGATTACGAACAGAAACTTAATTACCCTCCATTTTAGTGTTGCCATCACCTAAATTGTAAATGACCGACATTTGAGCGACATAGATTTTTCTCCGACACCGTTGAAAAAATATTATATTAAACTAAAATTTAAAAAACGTTATTATACTTTTTATTAATATATGCAGTAGTATATATTAATAAAAAGTATAATGATATATTTATTATTTACAGTCCGCCCCTGGTCACCCTACAAACCTATACAAATTCGGGGAATACCAGACGGATGGCAGCTCTATTCCATTTCTGCTAGGTATTGCTTGTCGCCGTTATTCTGTACAAGCAAACGAAGACAAAGGAAACTTTTGTTCACCCGTAGAATCTAACAAACGAGCCTCCCCCAAGGGAGGGACGGTCGATATCACTCTACACAATACACTACGTTTTGATAACAATGCAGTTGTATTACTTGGAGAAAGTTGTAAAGTCGATTAGATTCCCTTTGGAGAAGTGTCGGAATATTGTATTTACTATATACTAGCAGCGCCTCGCGGTTTCACCTACATTGTTTCATGCCTATTAGAAATAATAAACGTAGCTTAAGTTACTTGAGGACGGCCAGTTAAAATCCTGGTAAAGTTAATTTCAGAGTTGCTATTATGTGCAAAAACTACGAAACACACTGAAAAAAATTAAAGGCCCTCTTTTATAAATACCGTATATAATTTGGCTCTGCCAACAAACAATTCAACTTTGTTCATATGTAAATGTAGAAAATATTCGTTTCTGTCTGCACATCAAACACAACATAGAGCGAGAAGGATATTTGCAAGATGGAACTTGGCAGGCGCTTGGAGCGCTAACAACACTTATCGTTATATTTTTGACAAATCTTTATAAATCGTAGCCTATGTTATATTTATATGTAAACTTTACAATTGTAAAGTTACATCAATATCCATTCTGTAGTACATCACACTGGAGTGGTGGCTAGCACATTTTTATACTACCTTTCCGTCCGTAACTTCGACAGCGAAGACTTTATTGTACATCTCATCCCTAAGGAATTCTCGTAATTACCGGAAGTAGCCTATGTCGCTCTCTAACAACGTAACTGTGCAAAATAATCGTGCCGATTCCCCAGACAAAACTATAAAGCCAGATCTATTCCACGGGAATATGTTTTCGGGATGAATAATGTGTTACTCCAGCCTAGCAATAATCTCTGTGCCAAATTTGATTCAGATTTATTTAGCCTTTCCTGCCGGAAAGAGTGACAAACAGCCATACTAATAGACATATATAAAATAGAAGATACCAATAGCTTTCTGCCTACGAGTTTGTTAAAATGGACTACATTTTGTATTATCCAGTCCCGCGTAAGCTTTAATATAGTAATAAGTTAATAGTATAATAAATGGCAGTTAAAAAAAACCAAAAGAAGACTTCAAGATGGTTCAAGCCAGCGGTATATTCTTTACTGGCTTTTGTCCATGAGACCTTTATTCTTTCTTAGAAAAATTATATGCTACTTCTTGACAGCTAAGTGCGGTGCAAAAAGGCGTGATTACATAAATAAGCAAAATAAAAAACCAGATCTATCCCATGGGAATATAATTTCAGAATAAAAAGTAGCCAACTCTAGATTATTAAAAAAAATTTAAACATTATTGCATGAATTTAAAACAAATTTGATTGCCACATAAAGTTTAAGTCAGCCAAGATGGAATAAGTTGCCACGGATTTTTTATGGTAGGTACATTTAAGGAGGAATTATAAAAACACGGTTTTAAAATACATCAAACTTAAAGTATAAAATATTCTTTATAACAAAGTAAAAAAATTATGATCAAAAAATAATAGTGGTATTCTGAAAAAATGCTGTCTACAAAAAAAATGGCACAAAAAAAATCTCCCTTAAATGTACTATACAAAATCCGTGGCAACATATTCTTTTTTACATGGCTGGCTTAAACTTTATATGGCAAGCATTTTTTTTCTAAAATCATGCATTATTCGTAGATAATGTTTTATAAATATGATAATAATCCTTATCCAAATAAATACATTATTCATCACAAATATACAAAATGTACTGTATGTATAAACTAGTTTGATTTCAATAAACGATTTGCATATAAAGTTCTAAAAATCTTCACAGCAAAATAATAAAATTATAAAGTATTTACCGTACTAACATTTAGCATATGATGCCCAGGGCGGGAGAAAAGATCCAGCAATTGATGATCGTCAATACTTACAACAATTTTATTTCCCGCCATTTTGGTTCGATTTGACATAGCTATACTTTTGCCGATAGGCCGCCAAGTATAATTATACCTATTAGAGTATAATTGTATCTCCCCCTGCACCAGGTGTCGTAAAAGGCGACTAAGGCACCAGAACCGAGAGATGGCAGTATATCCATTCGGAACAATGCAGCTCAAATGCACAGGATGGGGATGGGTAGCAGCATTCCAATCGCGAAAGCTGCGCTCTGCGATTGCTAACATGCTTGCCCAGCGCGCCAATTATTAGCAAAATTTCCCCTTACTTGGGGAGGCCTATGTCCAGCAGTGGACTTTCAATGGTTAGTATGGTGTGATGATGATATTCTTACTATATATTAAAGCACGACAGGTTGTGGTTATGTATGTCTGTAATTATATTTTTTTTGCCTTTATATGGCAAGGGGCAATGGTTTTCTGGGGGCATTGTTTTTCTTTTTTTGTCAAAAAAAGTTGGCAGCCTTAGCTAGGCTACTACTGTAATTATGCATTCTCTAGAAATTTTAATTTTAATCTAAATTATACATAGAATCTTTACTTTTTCCGAATACTCATAAATGCACTGACTCATCTTTGATCTCTTGTACTTGTTAAGTTCAACAAAAATGTACATCACTAATAACAACAGTTTTTAATGAAATCACATAGAATAGATAAAGATCGCAATTTTTCTAAAATTGTGTGTACCACTTAAGATACAAGCACAACATCCTCGCAAAGTCGTTTCTGTCCTAATTTATTTGGATTTCATTGGAAATTCTGGATCATAAACAATTAAGATATCACTGTAATTTATCTACCAAAGACAATAAAAATCTACATTCAAAAATAAACCAATCGGCAATTCCCAGAACCATCAAGAATTTTAGTCTAGTGAGTGAGTTAGACTAATGTGAATACATCTGGTTATTTATGGAATCTATCCACTGCAGCCAACGGAATTACTATTTTTTGTAAATGTTTACTTGATTTAAACGGTTATGGTACCAATTATCAAGTGGTTCAAAAAATCTCGAACAAAACGTACGATATTAATTTATCTTAAATCTTGTACATCAATACAACCTTTGGAAGTCTACTGCTGATAGGGGGGGTTTTGTCCATAATTGCCGCAATTGCAGAGCGTAGCTTACGCGAAGAGGATTCTGCTGCCCATCCCCATCCCTGCATTTCAATTATACTGACTCGGATGGATATACCGCCATCTGTCGGTTCTGATACCTCAGTCGCCTCTTACAACACCCGGTATAGAGGCAGGTACTATTATAATCGGCCGGTACCTCATGGCTGTCTGCCGAATTTACATCTACATTTTTTTTCACACATCTCATACTTTGACCTGACTCCGTGGTAAGTCGCTTAAAGCACTTGTGATACGGACATCAGATAATAGAGGTATATTAAAAATATAATACTTAAATTTTTAACACCCAGACACAGAAGAAACACAAATATCCTCACATAAATATTGCTCCTGAGTGGGGATAGAACCCACGACCTTTGGCACATAAGATAAGATCACTACCATCTGCGCCATCGGGTCAGTCCTAGAATCTGTGTTTACAGATCTATATTCTCATACGAATTCACATTCATTTACAATCAGATATCATAGTTATAACAAATAATATACATTTAGCCGGTACTCGACTCCAAATACAATTTCAACCTATGCCCAAACATATTAATACTCTCTTCTCTTTTCTCTCTTCGATAGAGGACCCCGGTGCCAGAATCAATTGAACGCCTTCATTTCCTATTTGACTACTACACAATAGAAACCCGCCAGTCGCGTAACGGAAGCCATATTGACGGTCACATAATAAATCATGCTATTTTAGGCATTTTAAAAGTTGAGTTTTAATCACCATCCAACTCATTCATCACCCAACAAAGAAGGAAACTGATAGATCTATCTGTCAAGTGGTATTAGGTACCATGCCAGAATTGTCTACCATATCTGCTATTTATTCAACTGATTTCCTACTCAACTTGTGACATCGTGAATTCTATAAATTGACCATTAATTAATATAATCGAGGGTTTATCAGGAGATCATGAATCAAGCTGATAAATTATACGTGCCTGATTAGTGTTGCATGTAATCTATCTATGCTACTCGTTTTCTTATACCTTATTAAATACAGCGTGTTGCAGAATGCTAGTTGATCGGAAATGTCACCTGGTTTTCAGAGTCAAGGCGATCAGACTCCAAAACCATGAATAAAGCTTTCTACTCTTTAGTGTTTGCTTTTCGAAGAAGAGCTTCGTCATAGGCGTTGGTAAGTTGTATATTATTGTATACGTTTTTTAGTAAGTTGCAGTGGCAGTAGGCAGGGCATTTGATAACCAGAATCGATGGCCGATGGAGTTGTAAGGTTCTGGAATGAAGATCACGTATCGGCAAGCGCAGCGTAGGGCGTCCACCCGCGAGATGGACCGACGATCTGACTAAAACCACAGGATCGCGCTAGACGCAGGCCGCGTACAACCGGTCCTGTTGGAGATTACTTGGGGAGGCCTATGTCCAGCAGTGGACTTCTGGCTGATACGTTTTTTTTAGGAACTTTTACTATGTATTATTAAAAAAATATATATATATTTTTATTTAATTTCATCTATTGAATTCGTATTACTGTGTCCCGGATACAACGTGAGAGAGGCTCTAAAAATGAATATAATAAAAAATGTGACATAATATGTCCCCTGTAGTACGAGTCGTTAGAGGCGACTGAGGCACTGGATCCGACAGATGAAGAAATAACCAGCTGAAACAGCGAAGCTCAAATTCAGCAGGGCAGGGATGTGCTGCAGCATTTCCATCGCAAGGATTCGCTCTGCGATGGATACCAGCCTGCCAAGCGCTGCGAATATGGGACAGCGTCCAGTAGTGGACGTCTCACGGTTGCTCAGTCACCATCAATTTAGGCCAAGATGTAAAATAAGGATTGAAAATATGGAATTCAGTAAAAAACAATATATTCCAAAAACCCAGACGGATGACTTTTTAATGCAAAACGAACAGAATTGGCTCTTAAAGAGTTAAGATATTAATAATTACAGCTAAATAAGTAAAATTTTAAGTCGAATTTATACGAAAGGAGATTTTCAGTTATTCAGAGATTTTTAAAGTACATTCATCATATCAGCCCCTGGAAATTCTCTTCTGGACACAGGCATCCAAGGCCTCAAGAAACAGGCAATTTTGCCCATAATCGACGCGCTGGCAATCGCGGAGCGCAGTTTTCGCGACGGAGATGCTGCTGACCATTCCTACCCTGTGCATTTGAGCTACACTGTTTCAGATGGATATACCGCCATCTGTCGGTTCTGGTACCTTTGTTGCCTCTTACGACACCTGGTACAGGGAGGAGGTACTATTCTACTTAACAAATACATTAACAATAAAAATTAATTATTCAAAAAAACTTTAGAACATCCTGTACAAGCAAACCTTAAAAAAGAACGCTTCTATTATCATTTTTTGAAAGTCGGGACAATTGAGGGTTATATAAATAAGATCCGGTCGTAGCAGAGTCATCTAATCGGCTATCAGTTATCATGGCTCTCAAACTGGCAATCCTGGGTCTGGCGGTGTTCGCTGCTGGTGAGTGGCTAATCATCACCTAGCTCTTTCATCATCATCACATCTTTAGAATTATGTATGCGAATTTGACTGTCATGTTTTAATATTATTGTTGACTGGCTGTGCCCGCGACTTCGTCCGCGTGGTACAGGTTTTTTTTGGATACCATGAGAGACAAGTAACATTATGACACACAACATTTAAAATTTAGAACTTTATCTATAATGAACGTTTGTAACAAGTTAACTCCAAAACTACTGGACCAATTTCAAGACTCTTTTTACAAATAGAGAGTTACATTATCAGCAAAGAATATTAACTATATTTTATCCCGATATTTTTACGGGAAAGAAACCTATGCGGGTGAAACCAAGGATAGCTACTAATTAGTAAACAGTAATTCTAGATGGATCTGAAAGGCACAGCATTTGTTACTGCGAATCTTTAAGGATGCAAAGTTAAACACTAGCGTCGTTTCCAGTGTCAGCAGCCCCCGAGTCTAGGCTAGTGGGTGGTAGCCACACCACAATCAGGCAGTTCCCGCATATCGTGGCCATCACTTATCGCTACCCTGGTCCTGGCATCACCGTGCAGCGGTGCGTCGGCTCCCTCATCTCCTCGTGGCATGTGCTCACTTCTGCGTTCTGTTTCACGTGAGTGTCTTAGAGGTTTAACAATAATACACCTTATTGTACAAGGCAATTGACCAACTACAGAAATCTGTATTTTCTTACACTCAAATTTGTATGTAATAACTTGCATTTAAATATTAATGTTGATTGGGTAGTTGGGGCAGAATTATGTATTTTGATCTTTTGTTTTGTGTACACTAGTGAAACAGTTTTTTTTGTGTGAGTGAAATTTAATTAGTGAAATTTTTGCCTTATTGTAAAAAGTAGGCAAATTTAAAAATTAAGACAGGAAAAGACATGTGTCTAATAGAGCGATCTCTTTCAGGTGACCTTTGGATGAAAAATTAAGGAATAATAGGTTGTTTGTGGTTTAGAAGGTGATATAAATGTCGTTTTAACATATTAATATACCTCGGTGTTTAGGTGTTTTTATGCACACGGTTTTATATATATCTAGAAGTAAAAATATCTGTCATCCGGTATATCTTACCAAAATTTAAATATCTCCTCCAAATTGTCTACACAACAACGTATTTTTATTATTTAAATATATATTAGAGGACCAAACACAAGATAACATTCCGTTAAAGTTATATTTGACTTAATGTGTGGTTTATTAATTTCGAGTATACAGCCGGAAATTAACCTAGCCTAGAACCTAGCGATAACATCAGTTAAAATGAACACAGTTTATGGTATTATATATTTCAGCGTGTATAAATGGCGGTAGGTATATTAGGTAGGCGGTTTTCCAACCCAATAGAGTAAAAAAGCGGTTTTTTATATTATGAAGTCAGCAAGCCGTCAGTTTGGTGATAAACAAGACCGCAGTCTATAGACACCCGTGTCATCACTAACGTGTCGCCAACTTTGTGTACTGAAGACATAATGTCACATTTGCCCAGTAATTTCACTGCCGTGTGAATGGTGCAAGAGGCAGTGAAACAGCAATACGAATACTATTTGGCGGTAGATATAGATGAAAGTGGTACCAATGCAGACCATTAAACCTCTTTTTCTTAATTCGCTGGTACCCTCTGGACCTCAGGATTAGACCCTACTGCAACTATACTGAACCTCATCTGTGCGTTTGTTTCTTTAACTGTTTGTTTCTTTAACAACTGCTTTGTAATGGTAAAAAAGAGTCAAGTAGTCGTAAGTCCTATTTTCAAAGTGTAGTGTACCATAGGGTACCATATTTTTAATAGAAGATTGTAAGAATACTTTATTTTTGTTTCAATTTTATAATTGTGTAATTGAGATAACCCGTATAATTATGTTAATAATAAATAAATATATAAATCCTATAGAGTAAGAACGTTCCTATCTTGAAGGTAGAATGTGTACTGGACCAAACAAGCATGCACAGAATCTCAGCTTTCTAAATCTAGTTTAAAAATCTTGAACCTCATCCCCAGTGGCGCAAACCTCGCAAACATGGAAGTCCGGGCAGGTTCCACCAACAGCCTCAGCGGTGGTAGTGTCACCACCATCGCGCGGTTCGAGAAGCACCCAGACTACAAAGAGACTCCCCGCCAGGGGGATTTGGCGGTTGCCTTTTTAACTTCTCCTTTCCCCATCACGAACGATGTTAACATACTGTTCATCCCCGCCCCCGGAACTTACATACCTGATGGGCAGAGCATCAAGATTGTCAGCTGGGGATTTGAGACGGTGAGTTCTGTTCTAAATAATAAAAAAATATATAAATGCATCTGTGTGGGTTTATGGTTGTTTATCATTTTTTCGCAAAAAAATAACTACTGAATGACATGGATATAGCTCATCGCTAATAATATTATAAAAAGGAAACATTTGTTTAATGGTTTGGTACAATATCATTTAAAATTTACTAAACCAATTTTAATCATTCTTTAATAGGCATTATATATACAACGAAGCACGATTCATATTATTGTGCGTTTGTATTGAATACACTCAAAAACTAATCGAAAGATTTCAAAAATAATTTTACTAATGGAGAGTTACATTAGCATGAAATAATATAATCTGTATTTTTTCCTGGATTCCGATAGTAACGGGAAAGATGCGGGTAAAACCGCGTGTATGTTTGATATTTTAAAATGTACAATGCATTTATTCTGACGGACCAGATGGCGCAGAATGTAGGTAGGTAGACGCTATCTTATGCGCCAAACGTAGTGAGTTCGATTCCCACCCAGGACAAATATTTAAATGATTATATTTGTTTTTATTATGTGTTTGGGTGTTAAAAATATGTATTTAAATATTATATTTGTGATTACTCTGTTATCTGATGTCTTTAATGCAAGTGTTTTAAGCTACTTACCACGGAGTCAGATGTGGGTATGAGATGTTGTGGGAATTTATTTAAAATGATTTATAGTCAACATCTGGTGTTTGACAAACATTTTCATTTTAAATGACAAGGAAGATAAATGTACTGTTCTGGCACATAACCATCATACTGACTTGGTACGAGTTCTTATTTATCTTGAATGTATACGCAGGAACAAGGACCTCAGCTGGAGACACTGAAGACTATTAACCTGGACAAACTGCCTTTGGCCCAGTGCCAGGAGATCTACGAAGGATCTGAGGAAGTCATCATCGATGACCGTAAGTAATCCTCGTAATAATTTAGCGAAGTGGCTTATTAGCAAGCGACATTTTGCCTGAACATTTGTCGTCCGTTCTGCGAGATTTCGACATGAGATTTGGAAGTCTACTCAGGGCAGATGATCATTGACTGCGATCGGCAACATTTTAGCAGGCAAGGGCCCTTGTCAGATATTTTTGTACTAAATTCATCATCATCATACCAGCCACTGCAAGTCCTCTGCTGGACATAGGCCGCTCCAAGAAAGGAGGGTTTTTGTCCATAATTGCCGCGCTGGGCAAGCCTGTAGGCAATCTAAGAGCGCAGCTTTCACGACGGAGATGCTGCTACCTATCCCAGCCCTGTGCATTTGAGCTGCATTGTTTCGGATGGATATACCGCCATCTGTCGGTTCTGGTACCTCAATCGCCTCTTACGGAACCTGGTGCAGTGGGAGGCACTGTATTCTGCAGTTACCTCACAGCTAATTAACGGGTGTTACTAATACTTTGTATGTAAGTACGGAGGGCAACAGGTTATCCTATCCAAATCTGTTAATTTTTTTCAGACCATTTTGAACTATGTGTTTTATAGATTAATGTCGTTGGCGGAGTTTTGACAGATTTGGTTTGGAAGGATGATTGTTGTGAATGTACTATAAGCATAGACTCGCTCAACCTAGGCTCGGTCGGCCATCGTTGTACGCTGATAATATCGCATGCAATGCATTTAGTATCGCGGTTAAAACCCACCCAGGGCAAATATTTATATAATATTTTTTTTGTTTTTCTGTTTTTCAGTGTGTTACACAACAAACAAAGTGTTAAAATTTATATTTAAATAATATATTTGTGATTCCTCTGTTGTCTGATATCTAAACAAACGTTGTAAGTGACTTAAAACTGTAGACTAGTCAATGTATAAGATGTTAGGTGAATATATAATTATTATATAATTGCATATATTTAAGATAATATATATTCCACAATACTAGAAATATCGCCATTTATTCGCAAATTTGAACGAAATGTCGAATTCTGTCTGAAATATTTCAATAGGCAACATGTTCAGATACTTTTAAGTTTAGTTTTGTTCAGAAGTTTTACTGACTATAGTTTAACGTTGTCACGTTATTAGAAAATACTGTCAGAATGGTTGCAATTTTCAAAAGAAAATAAGGCCGAACGCAGAGGCCCATTGTACCTCTTTGTCGCTCATTCCGCGCTCTCGCTTGCACTTCAAGCCTTAAATGGAACGCTTCAGAGCGAGGTAACGCCGCATGACTCAGGTTTTTTCGTGCGTGCAGCCAGCTCAATCGAATTAAAAGACCTTGTCATATCGTTTTTAACCTCATCATTTAATATCGACTTACGCCTGACAGTCACATCACTACTTGTAACATGATATGTGATCAAGCTGCGAAAGAATACATTTAGTTGATTTCGTTGTGCAGCTGTGATCTGCGCGAGCGCCCCCGGCCGAGGCATCTGTCTGGGCTCATCTGGCGCGCCCGCTGTCATCGACGATGTCTTGGTTGGAGTGTCTTCTTACTTCCAGGTAGAAAATCTACTACTTAATTATCATTATCATCATCATATCATCCGCAAGACATCCACTGCTGGATATAGGCTTCTCCAAGTGACTTCCAACAAGACAGATTGTATACGGCCCGCATCCAGATCGTCTGGATAAAATTTTAATATTTATAATACTATTTTCTAATATTTACGCTTTCATTAATCTTAATAAAACAAACTCTATAAACGGCTTTATAACGAGGTTTCTTTAAACTTTAGAATTTTTTTCGGCGTTTGTATCTTTCAAATCCTGACACAACGTCTTAGGAATGGTTACCCGAAACGTTATAGAGCTGATGAAAGAGTCGTTTTATATAACTAGTTAATAGTTTTTTTAACACGCCCTACGAAAAGAACACGCGCTGCGAGTCTAGTTACAATTATCCTAGTACCGGGCCCGATGGCGCAGATGGTAGTGCTTCTATCTTGTGAGCCAAGGGTCGTGGGTTAGATGCCCTTAGTTTCATCCTTAAGGTGGATAGACAAAAGACAAATCTCTTGTAGAGACTGTTCAGCAGTGGACCGTCATAACCGTATGTTGTGTGAATTATTAAAATCAAGTTTTAATAATTTAAATCAAATCAAAATATTTTTTATTCAAGTAGGCCCATTACAAGCACTTTTGAATCGTCAAAAATAAATGGAAATATTTTAATTCAGAAATATGTACTAAATTGTATTATATTTATATTACTGAAGACTCCGATGACCTGACGGGACCATACAGAGATATCTAACATTTAAATTGGGCCTACCATTTACTAGTCTGCCGGATTTTATAAGTAAAGTTTTATGCAGCTTCATTTCTATGGCCGCTTAAATTTACTACAATTATTTCCACCTGTACATTATACTTTGCATGTTCCCAGGACTGCGGAGACGACACATACCCAGACGTGTTCACCAGGATCGACCGGTACACAACCTGGATCCTGGAGGTGGCCGTCGCCCCCTCCAACGCCAACGGAACCGCAGTCAGAACTGCTAATATCCGCTATTAAAAGATTTGCTGATAGACGTTTTGTTAAGACTGATTATGATTGAGTCATCGGGAGCATTTTATTCTATTTTACTATATTTAATATAAAAATGTTATGATATAAATATAGACTATTTAAAATGAGTTTGTTCTTTATGTACATACATCTCTACAAAATTCTCTCTTTCTTACATACATACATCACGCGTGTGTCCCACCGGGGTAGGCAGAGACTATGGATCTCCACTTGCTACGATCTTGGCAGACCTCTCGCTTCCCTTACTCGCATTAGTCTATTCATACACCCTCGTTTGTTCTCGGTACTTCTGGCCTGGCCCTTTAATACCTTTTCTATCTGGTTAAAATATGTTCGCTTCGGACGCCCCATACCAACACTGCGATTCATTTCCGCTCTATATTTTTGTGCAGTCATTTTACTTTTATCCATCCATTTTACATGTCCAAACCATGTTAACATTCCTTTCTCAATTGTTGTCACAACATCATCTTTTACACCACATCGATCTCTAATTACACTATTCTTTAATTTATCTCTCAAACTCACACCATATATTCCCTCATTCTTGGGGAGTCCAGCCGTAGGTACCGGCAGTGTAAAACAGTACCAGGTGTCGGAAGAGGCAACTAAGATACCAGTACTGAAGGTTGGCGGTATATCCACCCGAAGCATCCCCGTTGTGAAAGTTAC
Source organism: Heortia vitessoides (assembly GCA_020976665.1). Lineage (NCBI taxonomy): Eukaryota > Metazoa > Arthropoda > Insecta > Lepidoptera > Crambidae > Heortia > Heortia vitessoides. The sequence goes on along the minus strand of JACJUM010005600.1, from coordinate 9,166,397 downwards.
GCTCTGCGATTGCCAACACGCATGCCCAGTGCGGCATCTGTGAGCAAAATTCCCCGTCTTAGTGACTCCTGTGTCCAATAGTGGGCTTCCAATGGCTGATATGATGATGTCCAGCAGTGGACTTTCTGCAGCTGCAATGACAATGAACTGCATGCAATCGTGTTACGTTGTTTGCCAGGGGTATAATTTTAAAGCACTGAACCGATTTTGCTTATATTGCAGTTAGATCAATCTTGAGAAATAGTGAAATTAATAGACAATGTGACATAATATCTTCCAAGTCACAAGGTTGGAAGATCGCCAGTGATATCCTTGTGATATCACGAGCATCTGTTCGCTTGTTTGTAAACTTGGTCTAATAAAAAAACAACCATGGTTAAATAAAAATATATTTATTTATTAAATCTGGGGACACTATTAATAATAATAATAAAAAATCTTACATTATTGTAATATGCATTGGAATTACAATTCAAACTGCAACATGATCAGGATATCTTTGGAACACGTTTATAAAAATTTAAATAGTGAGCAACTTTCACAATTATAACTTTACAAGGCAAGGCACCGTTCAGGGGCCGAGAAGGCACAAAGTTATTGCAATGTCTTAACTACACTAGGGTTTTCAACTAATTATGTACTTACAGCTAAATAAGCGAAGCTCGGTGGTTTACTTATACTTACAGCTCTGTAGACAAGGTACTTACATTAACTTATAAAAAATACACTATACGATCGTTTTCAGTAAGTGCAAATGTTTTAAGACATATCATGAAAGAAACGACTGAAACAATTCTTCTCAATTATTCAGCTCTTAGATTTCTAATGCCTCAACGGTCGTCTGCATTGGTATCTCACTAACACGTAATTTTTATCGCGATATAGTGTTAACCAGTGTTGGGCAAGTTTTAATTGCAAGAACAATTAATGATTACAATTAATTAATTGGTAAATGTAACCACAACAACAAACAATAAATCAATTGTAATTGTGAAAAGATATAATTAACAATTATTTAATTCTTAACTGTATTAGTAACAATTAATTAATTTATAATTGTTTTATAAATATGTTGGCAAGAAGTAAAAGACCGATCTAAATAATAAAATTTCTTGTAATAATTTAAATTACACTTCAATACCACTCTCTTCTCGAACATGCTGTCTGACAGTTTGTGACTCTTTGGCAGATTTGTCATTGTCGCAAAATAGCTCTTTGGAGCTCCCATGCTCAAGTGTAAGAGTAAGAGAGTGAGGTATAATAATATGATAGTCACGTCTGATATTTTTTTGTATATTTGGAATTATTAATAAGAAATTTTCGTTAACATATTTTCTAAAGTCTTATTTAAATTGTTAATTATTGAAATTTGATTGAAAATTGAAAATTGATTGTTAATTAATTAAAAGTTCAATTGCGATTAATTTAATTGTAATTAATTTAATTGCAAATATTTTATTAGTCAATTAACAAGGTAATTGACAAATTAATTGATTAAAGCCAAACACTGGTATAACTGTGTTTCAGTTTGAAGGGTGAGAGGCAGTAAAATTTCTAGATGTGACAAATACATTACGATACGTTGGTAATATCCTCGTGATATATCCTATCATACTCGTATAGTCTACGGTGACGCTTATTTCACGTCGACTCTATGCTTGTTTGTCGACCTGGTCTAATAAACGAGCACCCTGTATATAAGATAGATGACTTTTACAACTTTGATAAGTATCGAAAAGTCGATTGATTTTTTACTCAAAAACCAATAAATAAAGTGGATGTTAGCGAAAATATTTGATTAGAATTGTTTTAAAATGTATCCTTGAAATATTTGTACTTACTAATAAATGATCTGAAAATAACTAAGTACAAAGGAATCGGTGATTTCTTATAGTGTTCTAACATAAAAGATTCTTACAATTACGAAGGATATACATGAAAGAGGGTAGAGGAACCGTAGCTACCAATAAGCTAATTTTTTAAGTTATCTGTTATAGGCGAGACGTATTTAATAGGTTTTAAAATTGATTCTATTTCTATTCTAACATGGACGTATACATACGCGTCTGAAAGACTTGGTCTACAAGCATTTGTAAATATGGCGTTTGGATACGTCAAGTCTTCGCGCAATTTAAAAATACATAGAAAATATGGAAACTGTCGATCTAAGCGATACGACTATCTATTGTAGTATTTATATAGTAACTATTCAAAGACATTTATAATCAAAACTATCTGGTTATCGGGTAAAGTAATCTTAGCAGAATATAACAATCCAACTCTAATTTTACAAACTGAACTAACATATAAATGTTAAAGCGAATATGTTTGTTACCTTCTTCAAGTTGTGTTATATACACAGCCGATCATCTCTTAAAGAAGAAAAAGAAGAATCATCTCGGCAGAAAAACGTGAGCTACCAATACCAGGTGTCGTAAGAGGCAACCTAAGGTATCAGAACCCACAGATGGCGGTATAAATGTAGCTCAAATGCATAGGGCAGAGATGGGCAGCAGCATCATGGGGCAGCCCCGTCGCGAAAGCTGCGCTCTGCCAACACGCTTGCGCGGCATGGCAATTATGGGCGAAATTCCCCTTTCCTTGGCGAGGCCTATGTCCAGCAGTGGACTTCTAATGGCTGATATGACGATCTTTTAAAGTACTGTTTGCATGGGAAATTATCGCAGGCGAAGTCGCAGGTAAAAGTTTGTCACATACCTATATTTTTTAAATTGATTAGTTCTTTAGTACAAAAATTTTATTAGACATATTGCTGTCTTGAAATATTGTGGCTACAAAAACTACCTTACAAGTATATTACAGTCGCTTGGACTTGTAAATACTTGTATTCCTAGTTAATATTGGTGGACGCGTCCACTTGGTACGCCTGCGTAATACGTCTCGCTTGTACACTATCTGTAGTATCGGCATCTACGGTACTGAATTCTCTGAACAGGATATTTGACTCGTTTGGTTTGCTATTTAAAAAAAACCTATGACAAAGGATTATTTTACAAACAACTATCATTTTGCAAATTCCACCTGATTCATAACCTAATGTCGGAAACACAAGTGATTTAAGTGTGTGGGGAATTTATTTATTTATTTATCATGATCATCATCACACCAACCATTGAAAGTCCACTGCTGGACGTAGGCCTCTCCAAGAAAGGTTATTCTACTCTGCTGGTGCCTCACTCACGGTTTATTTATATTACCATAAAAATAAACATTTGATTTAGTAGAGGTTTTACAATTTATTTACTCAGGAAATATTTTAACTATTGAAATATAAATTTTTGGGTCTGATTGTCGTATGGTCGCATCAGCCATTTCATTTCAGTTGACCCCACACATATTATTTTGCGAAATAATGATTTTATTTTGTTAAATTATACATTTTTCATGTATAATTTAGTCCAACGTCATTTTTCAAATAAAGATTTGTCATTTGTTCTTTATCAAACGATTGGAAATCGACTCGCTCATACACTAGTCTTTGATAAGTGTTCTAATGTACAAGCTATTTTTAAACAAAGTAGAATAGTGCCTACCTCGGTGTCGGCTGTCTTTCGGGGTATGCTATATCGTTCCTAACTAGCGTAGCCCAAATACAGTAGGGCGGCGATGGGCATGAGCATCCTCGCCACGGAACAACGATCTACGATTGCCAGCACACCTGCCCAGCGTGACAATTATGGGCAAAATCTCCCAAAGAATAGAATTAATAGAGGCTTTGGTCCAGCAGTGGAAGTAATATGATGATTTATTCATTATATATAAGCTAATCACCATAGTATTTTTAAATATTTGATTACTGAGTTATATCAATCCGAAGTTGATGGTCAAATGGAAGTAGAATTGTAAGATAGAGCCTATAGCTGGTTACGCATCGCTTATAAGGCTGAGTGCGGAGTCGAGGCTGTCGCGTTTACATATTTGATCGCCATACATGGTAACCATAAAATATACACAGATTCGAGCAGTCTTGTTTTTTTGCATGACTTTTAGTATTGCATGAGTTTATTTGGGATATTTTCAACCAACCGATTATTTGTTTTTAATAATTTTAGAGTGTTATCGAAGGATTTTGCTGTACTACATTTAATGGTTGAATAGAGAAAGTTCAATCAACATTTGTTAAATGTAATACTTTTTTTAAAATTATTAACAATAAAAGTCTTTATCTAGGAATTGTTAGGACGTAGTATTGTATATAAAACAACAGTATCTTAAAAACAAAATTACGTTCCAAATAAACCGGGGCAATATCATTAAAATATCCAAACGCCAAACGTCGAGAACTCACTAAACCCAAAGAGTCATATTAAACTCGGGAGTAATTATTTTGGCCGCGTATTTATTCCGTTGAAGATTAATCTTATCAGAACTAATAAAATTCTAGTGTTTCAACAATAAGACATCTATGGTCATAACATACTTGTTTAAGACTCAATTTCCATCATCATCATATCTGGTTATCCCTAAGGAGGAATCTGCCCATAATTGCCGCGCTGGGCAAACGTGGTAGCAAGCAGGGCGTAGCTTCCCGACGGGAATGCTGCTGCCCATTCTCGACAATTTCATTTGAGCTACACTAATTCGAACGGATATACCGCCATCTGTCGGTTCCGGTACCTCAATCTTTAATTTTAATAACTAATATTTTAGTACATCAAATATCATGTTCAGATATGTATAATATAGAAAAAGAAATCATAAAGAAAACATCCTGTGACTAATTAAACATAATATATAAACATTACTTGGTCGTAATTAAAAGGCGAAAGCTTATAGGAATAATTCATAAAAAATAATTACACTCTATACAAAATATTGGCTAAAACAAAAACATACACAATAAAGATCGAAGCCTATTCCGTTAGTCAGTCAATTTGATGTCGAGTAACTTGCTAACTTATAATATTTAAAAATATATACGCATTGCATCAATAATATGTACAACAAACAAATATCAACAGAGATTCATTGGGATAAATCAGAAAACACTTTATATTTACTGTAAAAATTAATTAAATCTTAGACTAAAGTACTGACATGGAAAAAAAGCAGAAAATGCGTATTTATTTATTATTAATGCAAGTGTAAAAAGTATCTTAACGATAACTTAACTCAAATTTTAGATACAACTTATACAAAGGGCGTCTGCATTGGTACCTCACTCTCGGCTATTTCCACCGCAAATAGCTGAGTTCCGGTTGGAAGGGTGAGGACAGTACAATTATTGGGTAATCAAGTCACATGACATAGCAATGCGCCAATAATATCCTTGTGATATCACGAGGGTCTAAAAATCATGTTTTTATAGTAAATATTATTGATTAAATCTATATTCGTTTTCCCGCAATAATATGTTGGAACACCACTCAGTTTGAGAGGAGGAGAAAACATTAATTTAGTTTTAGTTTCCGTTAAGATTCCTTTTACACTCTGTACATATAGAAAATAACAAAGGAATGATAAAACACTATTATGTATAGTAAAGAAATTAAACATACATTTTGTATGAGGATAAGAACATCAAGAATATATAACAGAAGTTAAAATCTAGTTGAAAATAGCACAAGAAGAAAGGCGGATTAAGAGGATAGACAGAAGGATTCGGAGATTATTTATAGCTAGCACAATTAACAATCACAGAGGAATCAAATATTTTTTTGTTATTGGAAGAACCGTTTTCTAAACTACGTTCACGTGGACGGATGGGAAGATTCGTAACAACCATATAGTAAAGGTGCCGTCCATTGATCAGGTGAGGTTTTTTTATAGCTTCCCCCCCTCGCCCCCCACTCTCCCCGATGATGACTTCCTGGTGAATGCTACTTAACTTTTTTTTCATTTATCTTTAATTGAAATACAGATTTGACTTGTCCGAATGCGCAGCACCTAGGACCTTTCCTTTGTTGTCTAATATCCGTAGCATAATAAAAAAATCTTTCGGAAGACCAAAATATGTACGTAATTATCACTTCACTCCCCCTCCCCCCTTTTATCCCTTTAGAACCATACGTGAATAATGGACGGCCCCTAATTAATTAAGTGGCGGATTTAGAAGCAGTTTGCGTAGGCTAGGGAACCACAAATTCAGTACATATGGTCATATTCAGACACGAGCTCGTCTTAGTGCCAATGGTACTTAAGAGTTCTTGCCGTACAACCTGCTTTCAGGTCATCCACCAGGAGGCCTGTAGCAAGACCCCTTCAATTGGGGATGTCTGACGAAATTAGAACAGCCTCTCCGCAAATGTGAACCCGCCACTGATTATGTACAATAATTGGCACACGGTAAACTTTTATTTACTTATAAAAATACATTGATTTTAAGAATTTGCACAAAATTTTCCTAAGTCAATGCATTACATATATAGAAATATCAACATCTTTACTAAATAGTTTCTTTAAGATCAACAACTAACATGGACATATTTTCAACATTTATTCTGCGATTAATCTAGATTTATCATGGTTGGAAGAGACATTAATATATATACATTTGACAGCAATGTTTGTGAGCTGTTATCCCTTGAAAATGCTCTCTGAAGTGATCAATGCTGAAACCTGTTCAATACAAGATTATTTGAAGGCAAGATTTAAGTTTGATATGCCAACTCATGGTATAATTTGACTTGTTTATAATTAATTAATTGTGTATAAAGAATTAAATTTGAATACCTCAGCTGTATAGATATTCTGTTAAACACTTTATTAGGAACATTGAGATACGTTACTCGTGGATACCATCATTAATGTTGCGTGACGTCATATGTGGGGAACACAGATCGAGTCAGGGTACCGTTCAGGCGGCATTTTTTTAACATATAACATTGAGGCGTAGTATTATTATAAATATAATGATTTACATATATAAATATACATTATTTTATTAATAAATATCTACCCTTAATTTAAAAACAATTAGTCAGGTTCGCTTTTTCCAATGTTTAAGTAATTCGTGTGTATAAAATGTTAAGTTGTTTTTCAGTCCGTCTATACAGTTGCCATGACAACAGTAGTACAGTGTAGTTTTGTAAAAGGCTGAGTAGACACTTTTTCCTTTAACACTACAGTTGGGCAAGATGAACAATTTGATTCCCGACCCTATTTCAAGCTATAAACATTGAAATTGTTATGGCCAGAACTTGATGGATTGGTTTTAGTACCGTAGGGAAAGGCCTCTAGCGGAACAATGTGACAAGTGAGAAAGAGTGCGTATCCGTCACTTATCTGGTGTCAGTCCCCGCGGCCGTCGCTGGGCAGCACGGTAAGAGTAACCGTGGTGCCAGAGTGCTTGATGAGGGCGATGACCTCCGGGTGCGGCAGGTTGCGGATTGGCATGTGGTTGATGGCTAGTATGGTGTCGCCAACGTGCAGGAGGCCGCAGCGGGAGGCCGGAGAGTTCGGGATCAGTTGACCTGGCAAGATGGAATATGGGTTAGGTTTAAATACAAAATTTTAGTTATTTTTGGCGCCTAGTGTTGTTTTAGGTGGTAGTAATCCTATTATGTACGCCAAAGGGGTTCTATCCTCAACCAGGACAATATATTTATGAGTCTTCTGTTGTCTGATACCACACACAACATAGCATGTGCATACAGAAAGGGTCCATAAACATTCATTACATTATTTTTTTCCTGGATTAGTACCGAAACCATGACCTTGGACACATAAGAGAAGACACTACCGAACGCGCCAACGAGCCCCTAAATTAGTAGGTTGCAGCCGGTTGGGGAGTACACTTACCGATGGTGCTAGTGGCCTTGTTGGCGGAAGAGATGACAACAAACCCAAACCCCTCGTCCTCGCCGCGCGTCATTGTCACGTCGTACGGCGTCGGCGCCGGCGCCGGCCAGCCCGCCCCGCCCGCGCCCCCCGCACCGGCTACGCCCGCAGGCTCGTAGCCCACTCCGCCGTACCTAGCATAATAGTTCTTTTCATTATGGTATCCAATAATTTGACAGAAAAAATAACTAATCGTAGTTTGAAAAGTAACGTTTGACAAAATTATATTTTTGATAAATTTATAATTTTATAAATTTGTTTGATAAATTAATATATTTGCTAAAAGAAATTTAATTATGTCATAACGTCAGGACATTATTTCACAAAATAATATGTGTAGGGTCAACCGAAAGTAAAATAATATTTCACCAGTTGAAATATATGAAGCAAAAGAACATAAGTCGTCTATATGTACTCCGTTAGGCGTTTATTTATGTACTTACATAGGAACATGCGCAGCCGGCGGGTACATAGGCGCCGGGTGTAGTATGTTGTATGAGGTGGCCGGCATGTGGTGCATCGACGGGTCCGCCCTGTAAATGTTCAAGCTATGTAGTCTAGCTTATAAAAATAGCGTTATTAATTGATCACCGACGACTTTTAATATTAAAAATTTAATAAAGTGAGGTACCGGCAGAGAAGAATAGAAACTCTACCTCCCTATAACCTACCTCTGTTAATTCTATAAATTCTATTCAATTCTATAAATATTGGGCTACAAAACTTAAACTTATGGTTAAAAATATGGCATTCCATATTGGTCAAGATTATTTATAATTTTATATACAAACAAATAGGGAACGAATGTAATGTTATTCTAGCATCATCATTATGATCACAAATAATAATAAACATTAAACATTTTTACATTGAAAGCATTAAAACAATTAAAGAAATAGTCACACTAGAGAGTCACGTGTCGTTAGACACCTTTTATAATATTTGAATATGTTACAATACTTACGTCAGCAATGGTTGGTGGGGATGTGGTGCCACCATGGTGGGGAGTCCCAGTGGTTGGATATCAGCCCGGTTGTGTCGGACGCCCAGCCTCACCTAGTTAGAAAATATACAATAAAATTAGATTTATTGAGAAGTTTTATTAGAAAAGGCACAAAGAAAAACATTTATTTTATTTATTCTGTGTCCGAGTGTTAAATATATGTATTTAATTAATATATATGTGATTTCTCTGTTTAAGCGACTGTGCTTTAAGCGACTTACTTCGGAGTCAAGTCAATGTCTCATACATGTTAAGGGAATTGATATTTATTTATTTTAAACATTTATATATGTGCTTATATATTGCTTTTCTAGTAGGTAATCATAATTTAGGCACTTAAATGTGTGTTTTTGTAAATCATTTGTTTGGATTTTGGTTTGAAGGATGTGTGGATGAACGCTTCAAAGTGCCTGCTTATGGAGAAAAGGTGTAGCGAGGATCCGAAGAGTCTGTCGCCAGGGCGTGGAGTACTCACATGGCCGCGCGCGGCGGCCTGGCACACGTAGGCGACGGCGCGCGCGTGCGTGGCGCCCGCTAGCGGGGTGCCGTCCACCGACGTCAGCAAGTCTCCGGGCCGCAGCAATCCGTCCGCTGGCCCGCCTGCGGACGTTCGTTACGTTAGGCTAAACAACTCCTGATTGTAAACTATGTTATCAGAATATTAATTGCATGAAGATTGCAAACTGAATGATATTGTTAATTGACAATTTGAAATCTCAATATCAATAAAGATAACATGTGAAGATGGAGAAGTTGTGATATCTCATCATCTCATTCGCACTCACAACACTATTTGGTGGTGACATCACAGTTAATATGTTCTATCCTTTTACGGATGTATATGTTTGTCTGTCTGTTTGAGGTAACTTTGTTATATGCATATGATTATATCAAAATTACCTCAAACAGACAGACAAAAATTAAGTATAATATTATTTATTTTGCCTGTATGTCTGTTTGTTTGAAATAAACTCTGAAACGACCGCTTTTGATAAGACTCTCACTAGCAGATAAAGGATATGAGGAAGTAACTTATGCTATATGGGGGTGAGGTCTCTTGTCATCCTGTTAGGTGTACAAACCTGGCACGACGTATCCCACCGCCACACGGCTCCCGTCTTCCGTGCCGCCGACGATACGGAACCCGAAACCGGCACCACCTCGTGCCAGTCGGACCACCACGTCCGCTTCGGGGTCTATAGATCCTCCGCCCGCTTCCACCTGAGAATGCATGCTTATATTTATTTATTTATTTTTAACATACATCTTAAAAGTTTACAGAAATTAGTTCAATGTGTTTAGAAGATTAAATTTGATTGAATTTAGAACAATGTCTGGGTTTTGGTTGAAAAATATAACATAATAAAATAAAATGACACAAATTAGAGATATCATATCAGATAGGTCACAATATAAACTGCTAGATAAGACACAAAAACAATTTAAAAAATACAATATTTGTCATAAACTAAGTCCACTAGAATTTATATGTCATCTAGGATTGTACGAGTCTGATAATATAAATAGTCTGCGATGAAAACAATTTTAATTGTTGAGCAAGAATGTCCCCGACAGCACTTAGAGCCTGTTCGTGGGGACGCGCGTGCGCAGTCGCCTTGCGCCCGCGCCGTCGTCAGCGCTAACAACCGCGATATTATGAATGGTCGGTTTTTTTTATTGAAAAATCTAATTTTTGTTTAGTTATATTTTATTCCAGTTAATATACCCTGTTATTATAAAAAGGAAACATGTGTATCTATGCAACGAATTTAAAAAAAACTACTGGACCGATTTCAAAAACTCTTTCACTAATAAAATGATACATTATCAACAAATAACATAAGCTATGATATCTCCACATTCTCATGTTGCTAGTGCGCCAACAACCGGGCCGTTACCTGCGGGTAGTTGTGCACGTAGCCGGCGCCGGGCTGCGGCCGGGCGTCGCCGTCGTAGCACGAGGGCGAGTGCGCGTGCCGGCCGGGGGACGAGTCGCGGAGCCTGCACGCAACATGTACAACACGGTTTTACAATCATTATACCAGCCATTGCAAATCCACTGCAGAATACAAGCCTCTTTAAGGTAGGAGGTTATTGCCCATAATTGCTGCGCTGGGCAAGCGTATTGGCAGTCGCAGAGCTCAGCTTTCCCGACGGGGATGCTGCCGCCCATCCCCGCCCTATGCTTTTGAGCCGCACCGCCACGGGTGGTTTTAGTATCTTAGTCACCTCTTACGACACCTGATGCAGTGGGAAGTACTATTCTATTCTGTCGGTAATTCACGGCTAAGAGTTTTATAATAATAATAAATTTTCACTACATCTCATACATTAACCTGACTCCGTGGTAAGTCGTATAAAGCAATTGTGTTACAGACACCAAACAACAAAGGAATAATTACTTTACTTAAATAAATATTTTTAACACCCAGACACAGAATAAACACAAATATACCCATATAACTACCATAATACCCACGACCCTTGGCGTACAAGAAGGATCACTACCATCTGCGATAGGGCCCGTCATTTTAAAACGGTTCTCACTAAGCAACCTCAGGATTTCACAACAAGCAACAAGCAAGCATTAGTTGGATTAAGTATAATGAGATCAAACGATTTAAAAAGTGACTAACCTCATGGGCGAACCTTTGACGCGTCCCGTAGATGAGTTATTGGAAGGCGATTGACTTTGCAAGCGTCCGGACGGGGAATTGCCCAACAGTCTGTCTGACGCGCTGTTGTTTGAAGGCGAGTGACTTCTGAGCCGACCTGAGTAGGAAAAAAGGTTATACTAAAATGTGTCACTGCAGCTTGTCACTCGCAATATCACAAAAGTATCGCTAACCTTGTGACTTGAAAGATATAGTGTCAAATTATCCAAAATTTTACTTAGGCAGTAAACTTCTAGCTAACTTAAACCCTTCAAAACCACAGCAATGCGAACAACACTGATATTAGGCGGTAGAAATGTGAGGTATCAATGCAGACGTCCTTTGCATGAGGTCTACCTCGTGTATTGTGATGATAACAGGTGTTCAAAGAGATGAGTTCTCTTGTCATAATCAAACTACTTTTTTTAAAGAATTTAGTTTTTTCTGACATTAACCTGACTCCGAGATATCTCGCTTGAAGCAAAGGTGTTACGGACATCACACCACAAAAGAATGACAAATATAATACTTAGGAAGTATCAAGAATAATCGAGCTTATATGAAAAGACTAATGCGAGTAAAGAAAGCGAGTTAAAGTTCCATAGACGTGTATATTTAACACCCAAACAAAAAAAAAGATATGTGTATGTATATATTATTTACTACAATACTAGCGACCCATCCCGGCGTCACACGGGTGTAATGAGGATATAATTAGTTATTTGGGCTTATCTCTAAAAGCAGAACATATACCACCGCGGACTTTTTTGTAGACCTTTTTATGGTATACAATACTGTAGTACATTATTTTAATCTATCTCGCAGGGTTTAGCCATTGCAAGAAATTACATTTATTTACACATTACATGAGAAAGTTTTAAGATTTCCAGTGTTTCTCAACTATATTATGCATATATTACCTATACATATAAACCTTCCTCCTGAATCACTCTAATAATAAAAAAACGCATCAAAATCCGTTGCGTAGTTTCAAATATATAAGCGTACACAGGGACAGACAGCGGAAAGTGTCTTTGTTTTTTATATGAAAAAAAAAATAACCCTACTAATATTATAAATGCGAAAGTATATCTGTCTGTCAGTCTGTCTGTTACGCTTTCTCGCCTTAACCTCTCAACCGATTTCGATGAAATTTGGCATAGACAATCATCTTTAGACCTTGAGAAAGGACATAGGCTGTTTTTTATTCGAAATAAAGGTTGTAAGGGGTCGAAAGGGGGGATCAAAAGTTGTATCGCTATTTTTAGAGCCATTGATTCAAACATGACATTCAAGACATTATTTTTATATAAGTTGAGGTAAAGAGGTATGGTACCCAAAAAAACTATTTCAGGCGGACGAAGTCGCGGACACACTATATGTATATAATATATATAATATATATATATATATATTTATATATATATATATATAGTATATATATATACATATATACTTTTTTTTGATGAACCTATTTCTGGACTACTTAGACCTCAATTCCAGCGCCACTAAGCAGACTGGCAGAGCACATGCTGTGTACTGCAGAATACATTGTATGTGCTCTCCCAGTTTGCTTCGTGTATGAAGAGGTGAATTCATGTTAAGGCGGCAAAGAAAGTATACAATGAATTTTGTTTACCCCTATCAGTGAGATATTGTATGTATTTCGATACTGTAGTTTTGTAGCATGATAGGTACCGGTGGAATTGGTGGGGGAATGTGGTCTCAGCCGTCCGTTGGAAGGTGACTGCCGGTGGTTGGTCATGCCGCTGATGGCTGCCGTGGTTGGGGAGTGCAGCATTCCGTCTTCTGGGAACCCTACAAAATAATCATTATAATCTACCATTAGGACACTGGTTTTATTATATATACATAACATTTATTTTTTTGTTTATAATTTCAAAATGCTTTTATGGGCAGTCAAAATGTGTCGAAAAGGGCAGGACTGGCTGTTCATAGAGGGTGTGTTGGTTCCAACACTGACATATGGTAGTGAATGTTGTGTATGGCAGACGAAGCACGCGAGTACAATAAATGCTGTTGAAATTAGAGCACTTGGAAGTGTGTTTGGTGTGAGTTTGAGAGATAAATTACAGAATAGTGTGATAAGAGATCGATGTGGTGTAAAGATGACAACAATAGAATAAGGAATGTTGAGCTGAATTGAATGGAAGTGTTGGTATAGGACGACCGAGCACAACATATCTTAACCAGGTAGAAGAGGTATAAAAGGGGCAGGTCAGAAGTAGACTAGGTCACTAATTAGATATGGAAGTATATACGGGACCAGAAAAAAATTTTAATTATTGTCTTCCTGTATGTTCCGGTATGTCTTTGGAACTATAACTGGGGTCCCGAATATCACTGGGATCGTAAGAATCTCTACTGTTTATTCTAGTTATACATGTCTAATATTCTGGTTTAGTTAGGCTCATGTTTTCCGTGAGGTAATAGAAGAGTAGAATAATACCTTCTTCTTAACTAAGAGCTAGTTAGGTACCGGAGTCGACAGATGGCGGTACCTAACTATCCAACCCAAATTGAAAAATTACGAGCAAAAGGCCTCTAAATCTGACCGTTGAAGGAGTATATATCCAATTTCATATTGACTCACCTCCGTTGTCGCTGGTGCCAGCGATGCTAGTGTCCCTCCAGTAGCCATGGTTAGCGTCCACCCGTACGGTAGGTGTCGGGGGTTCTCCCCACCCGGACCCCCAGCGGACGCCCTCAGGGTTGCTCCCGCCGGGGCCCCACCCAGAGTCGGTGGGGACTACCGCGCCCCCGCCCCCGTTGCCGGTCCACGCGTGCGTGTTCTCCGCCCACGTGCGGACGTTGGAGTTGTCCACCCACGTCTCTTGTTCTTGCCACTGTTGGTGCTGATGTTGGTGTTGGTTTTCCTATTAAATATTTTGACCAATCTATGAGTCGACATGTAAAACGATATTTTTAGACGGACCTAATGATAAACATCTTAGATATAAATTCCAGAGTCCAGAAAGGCCACAGGGCAAAGGGCAAAGGGCAAAGGAACTGTTCCTAACGACGACCACTCGAACTGAGTTCCAAATACGGAGGCGCTCTCGCGTGATAGATAGCCCGTCACAAGTGATATATTCTGAAAAGCTTTCTCTGTGATCTCTTTACTGACACTGGTTCTTTAACTATATGATCCTTCTTCTGATGTACTTTATTGTTCTTATATATGTATATCTTCTATTATTTTTTATTATATGAATATATTGCATTTATTTAAACAAGTTTGTATGTAACATTTATCTATATAATGTGTATTGTCTGCACCATAATACATATTTATTTCTGTATCGTGTAATGGTTGATTAAGAGAAAGTGATAATTGGAATTTAGTTTGCCAATTGTACATTTTGTATCGACAAACAGGCAAACAGTCCGCATCACAGTAAGGGTCTTCGGATTAGGATCTATAGGTAGTTAGCTGACTATAGTATATATCACTCGCATCATCATAAGCCGGCGTCACTAGCATGTTGCCAGCTGTCTGCTTTAAAGATATTATATCATCCTTTAAACCGGAACACATCAAGTGAGGTTAGACCGAGGTACCAATGCAGACGAGTTTGTCCGAAGGTGTGTAGTGTGTGGAGTGTGGGGCGTACCTGCACATCGACCCAGGGCGTGACGGCGGGCAGCGTGAGGCGGCCGCCGGGCGTGCTGCTGCGCCGGCGCCGGTCGATCAGGCTCTCGCGCTCGCGCCCCTTGTGCTCCGGCACCGCGTATGTTGCTTCTGGACAGATCAATCGAGCGGCGATTGAGAAATATGCAAAACACTGAACATATAATGGGGACGTATACGTAGGCGAAATGAAGTGTCGATCGTCGATGAGAACGAATGAAGGTTATGATAGAAATGTGTTAGTAAAGCTGTGAGGTTCTGGCAGAGTAAAATAGGTACAATTTTACTCCGCCAGAACCTCACAGCTTGTACCAGGTGTCGTAGGAGGCGACTAAGGTACCAGAATCGACAGATGGCGACAGCGCGGCAATTATGGGCAAAACTCCTCCTTTCATGGGAAGGCCTATAACCAGCAGGGGATTTTCTAAATAAAACTCTAAAATTTGTAATACGAATGCGAGCAATAGAACTAAATAAATAAGTGTGAGTGAAGTGGAGCAGGCGCACGTACCGGAGTTCATGCCGGCGCCGGCGTCGAGGGCGGCGTGGTGCGCGTGCGCGGGCGCGCGCAGCTGCTCGGCGGTGGGCGTCTTGCTGCGGCCCAGCTGTCCGCTGCTCGCTGTCGGGGAACGCAATTTGTGTTTACTAGCCGACAGACGTTGTTGTGCTATAGGAACTATTTCAATTGAATCGATTACTAATAACGCTTTTAAGAAATATAGGTTCACGGTAATATCGTGAGAGAATAACGGCGCGTCGTTGTACAACCCTGCACGTACTGACCGGCTGCGGGCTGCACGCGCGTGGCGGAGCGGCTGCGCGGCGCGCGCGCGGCGGCGTTGTTGCGGCGCCACACTCGTAGCGACGTCTCATGCATCGCTGGACACTCCTTTAGAACCTGCGCCGAAGTAACAAGTTATTATAACCGAATTATATCCGGTGGTCTTTTTGATTCAATAAGTAGGTCGCACCTCCACTATGATCCTAATCATACCTGAACGACGTGCTGGTGGGGCGAATGTCTGACGTCAGTGTCCCCGATCTGCAGCAGAAGGTCGCCCTCGCGGAGACCTGCACACCTGCTGCGGTCCAACACCTGTGCCAGTGGAAATAATCAATAAAATCTGGAATGGTGATTCTGACTTTCAAGATCATAGAACAACTCAAAAATCATCATCCCGCTTGACATAGGCCTATCGCGATAGCTGCGCTCTGCGATTGCCAATACGCTTGCGTAGCGCGGCAATTAAGGGCAAATTTCACCCCTAATTGGGGAGACATTTGTCCAGCAGTGGACTTCTAATGGCTGTAATAATGATGATGTACTGAATTTCATTCGAATAACTTCTACTACATACTAACTTTTCACCCCCGTTTTTAACCTTCAGAGTGTGAATTTTCTTAGTGCTATTCTATGCTATAAATTTATATATACAGATTATATAAACCAGATTAAACTTCTATGCTTGTTTGTAAGAGATAGCTCTTAGTGATAAGAATGCCTCAGCCTACATTATTTTTTCTATTTAATTATTTCAAGTTACTTGAGTATAAACAATAAACCGTCCATTTATTTGACTATAAAATAAAATACAAAAATGCAGAGCAAGTAAATAACGTACATAAACAGATATCATATTCACATATGCAGGCCCTGGACAAAAAACGTCCTAACTCTATCATAGTTAGCACTAAAGTTGGAAATGTACATCTGTCTGACCTTTTTGACCTTCTGCCCGTGCACGCTGTCGGCGATGGTGAAGCCGAAGCCTGCGGCGCCTCTTCGCAAGGTTAACACCAGTTCCCTACCCGGCTCGCTGTTGGCGTGGTTGTTATCGCGGGGCAGGTGGTCTGTTGAGAACATCAGATACTGTAGTCCTTATTTAAAAGGTTAATATCAGAAAAACTTAAGTAGAAACGGGAGTCATTCACTACATGCTCATAAAGGGTTAGGAGTGGGCGCGTACTGACCGGCGCGAGTGGCCAGCGACAGCAGGTGGTCGGCCGAGGGACACCTGGGCTTGGGCTGCGCCATGTCGGTGGTGGCGAGCTCGTCCAGGTCGAAGCTGCGTGACAGCAGCCGCCGCTGCGGGGGGCTGTGCTGCGTCACCGGAGAGCTGTCCGGCTCGTCGCGCCCGGCGCCCGCGTCGTTGTGGTTCGGGGACTCCAGGTTGAACCTTGTACACAATTTTATTATTATCATGAGTAGCAGGAGATAAGGGCGTAGGACGTCCACCCACTAGATGGACCGGCGATCGCGCGTTCGCGCTGGATGCAGCATACGATCGATCCAGTGGTACAGCTGATATGAAGATATAATAGTATATCTACTGCTGGATATAGTTGGGAGGCTAATATGTAGAAGGAGGCATCTTACAGAGATTTCCAACCAACGGTTAACAAACGATTCATAAAACCCGTTATTCCCTCCAGTCCCATTCCCAACACTGTTATTATGATATCTCAACTGAAGACTCTAAGGGGAAAAAAAGTGATATTTTTAATGAATCTATTAAGAAACCTCTTATTGGTAAGCGAACACTAAATACACCTCGAGGCCCGGCAAGGTGTCCAGTGAAGCCTCCTCAGAAGTTACCAGCCGAAGCTGGGTCTTCTTCTCAAATGCTTCTACGTCACAACTTCAAAGTCAAATTTGTTTTTTATTCTATAGACCTATTATATACTTTCAATTACATACAAATAAATCTATATTATCTATAAAATAATGCTTATTACAATTTTACACAAATGACCGATGTACCTGATTACCAACAAACAAATAAGTCATTGACCACCGGACCGTTCTTACAACTAAGTTTGTTGTAGGTGCTTTACGCGAGCCAGCAGAAAAGAACCTGCAAAATCCTCCATTCATCTGGGTGGATATGGACGACTGGGATGTACTACCTGGTCCTTAAAGCCCTAGTCAGCTGTTGCATGGCGACAGCGTCGGATGTCTGTGGCGTGTTGGCGTCGACCGCGAGGGTGCTCAGTACGCGGGTGTTCGGGTCATCGGAGTCGAAGGGCAACGGGTACCCTGCAATACAAAGATACTTGTTATGATCCTTTGGCGTTGATTTAGAGAGTAACATGGTTAAATAAATAATGATCTTCTTGTGAGATATACATAATCATCATAACGTGTTGGACATAGAACTCCTACTCAAGAAAATATTACTAATTTACATGAAATAGCCGTGAGGTACCGGCAGAGTAGAATAGTACCTCTCCATGTACCAGGTGTCGTAAAAGGCGACTAAGGTCAAGTCAAGTCAAATGTACAGGGCAGGAATGGACAGCAGCTTCTACGTCGCGAAAGCTGCACTCTGCGATTGCCAAAACGCTTGCCCAGCGCGGCAATTATGGGCAACATAGCCCCTTTCTTGGGAACGCCTACGTCCAACAGTGGACTTTTAATGGCTGGTATGATGATGTTGATGATAAGACCTCAAACAAAGGCATTGGTACCTCACTCATACCTATTTCTACAGCCAAACAGCAGTATTCGCATTGCCGTGTGAGAGTTAAATTACTGGGTAACGTGACATAATGTCTTCAATTCACAAGGTTGGCAACGCGCTAGTGATATCCTTGTGATATTACGAGTGACCATAGATGACGCGGTGACGCTTACTTACACGCGGACTGTAAATGCGAAATAAAATGGAAATAAAATAAGTATATTCTTGCAATAGGTAAAGTAATCAATGGTGTAGAAAGAACTATGACGTTTTTACAGAGGAACCGCATTCTAATCCCATACTTGAGAATATTGATAGAACCTGTTTACTTCATTTAGGAAATATTTCTAGGACATTGCCAGAGTGACTCACCCCTGACCAAATGGAGGACAACGTCCGTCCCGGGGATGATGGACTGGAATATCTGCGCCACCTGCGCGTGTGATAGTCCGCGGACGGCACGATTTCCGACTCCCACCACCACGTCACCAGGCCGGAGTGCACCTGGAATTTAATACAATTATTATATTTGTAGATTAGTAGGTTCTATATATAATATTATGCCTTGGGATACCGGCAGACTATATTACTCCCTTTCCCCGCTGCACCAGGTGTCGAGGTTCTGAGGTACCGGTACCAGCAAGGATGCCAGGACCAATGCAATACTGTTTTCAATGCAATATTAATACTGTTTGTTAAACTTAGTAGAAAACTTGCATGAGTTCATGGGTTGATTAGAACAGTTACATACAACTGCTTTACTTGATCTACAAATACTTTACAACGGCTAAATAAATAATGCCGACCCCTCATCAATTTTTTTTATGCTGGTTTTTATTAATTCTCACCATCTATCCATGCTGGGCTGTGTGGAACAATACTTCGGATCTGGAGGTAGCCCTCAGTCTCCGGGATGCCTTCTGCGCCGATTAATGTGAATCCCAAACCCTAGAAGAAATGCAAGAATAATATTAATTTTTTTTTGGAAATTATTAAATAGTTCAGCTGGTGTCTAGATTTTTGGATAAAAATCAACTTCACTAAAAGTAACAGAGTCGCTTTCCGATGACTGTCTATCCCTATGCATGCTTAGATCTTTAAAACTAAGCAACGAGCTTGATGCGGTTATTAATAGATACAGTGATTCAAGAGAAGGTTTATATGTATTAGAAGTTTCTTATATCTTATATTTTCTTTGTGATTACATTGCAAACGCTGGCTCAACTTGACGAGATAGATCAAGAATAATGTACTACAGTATTGTATACAATAAAAAGGTCTACAACAAAATACAGCAGTGGTATATGACCCTCTTTTAGGGATAACTAACAATACCTATTTTCCTTTTTTTTTCCTCATAGCACCCGTGCAAAGCCGGGGCGGGTCGCTAGTACATTATTAAGAACGGTATGTTGTTGATACTAATGTAATATATATATAATTCCCAGAACATATATAACTTGTAAATGGATCACATATTAATATTGACAAAAACTGACTTAACCTACACAAAATATACTCCCGCCGTGAGGTACCGGCAGAGTAGAAAAGTACCTCCCCTGTACCATGTCTCTTAAAAGGCGACTAAGGTACTAGAACCGACAGATGGCGGTATATCCATGTAAAAAGTCAACTCAAATGTACAGGGCAGGGATGGGCAGCAGCTTCTACGTCGCAAAAGCTGCGCTCTGCAATTGACAACACGGCAATTATGGCCAAATTCCCCCCTTTTTTGTGGAGGCCTATGTCCAGCAGCATGATGACCTTTAATATAAAGTATACATTGTATCTCCAGGGATGCTTTGGAAAGCGACCAGTAACCATTAGTGTTTGCTACGCATCCTAGAGTCCTAGAGTATTGGGCTGGCAAGAAAAGGGCCAACAGTCAGAAAAACACAAAATAGCTTGTTGAGCAATCTTGTTCTAGCTACATCTGTATATTATTTTTAATCACAAACCTGAGGTCCCTTCGTCAGTGTAAGTGTAAATCTGTCTCCGCGAAGCTCTCCAGTGGGCGTGGAGCCGTTTTGCTGGTTGTTCCCATTGTTTTCAGCTGCTAATTTCTCGGCTGAAGTGGAATTTTTAAAATTATTAGTATTATGAAATGCCTTGCTTTAGCGATATGCCACAGAGCTTTAAAAAATACAATGAATCAATGCAAAATACATCAACTAACAAACCAATAATTGCAAAGCAGGAAAGACAGTCCAACTAAAACCACAGGATCGCTCTGGACACATGCAGTACATAACCGGTCTTGTTGGGAGACCACATGGGGTGGCATGGCCTATGTCAAGCGGTAGACATCCTATGCAAATATGATGATGATAGGGTTAAACCCACACTAAAAAGGCTGAGGCTGCCCAGCGTTAACTGCTTGTTTTTATTCATTTTAGTATGTATTTATATGTCTATCACGGATTTAATAAAAAGTAGAGGTATTGATCATAAGGAGAATTAATTTGTTAACAAAGCTATGGACAATAAGCAAAAATTTTTTTGATTTAATTGTCTTTTCTAATGCATGCTAAAGATTTTTTAAACAAATCATTCTGAGCCAGCAAAAACAATAGGCTATTTGCATATGCAAACATGTGTTCACTGAGGTTGATCTTAATTGTGTGAATGCAAAAAATATAGTTTCTTTTATGCTCAATTTATAGTCCAACTTTTACTCTAATTAGGCATGTGTAATTAATTGTGATTAAAATGGTATGTAGATATTATGTAATATAATTAGACTACTAGAGTTAATAAATAATTTACGTTTAGAAAGTTTACTACATGTTAGTTGTTACTGCTGAATTAAAAATTAACAGATATATCGAATACATTAAAGTGATACCAGAACAAGCGCAAGCAATTCAATTTTGATTCCATTTCCTCTATATGCCAGAAGAAAAACTGAAGTATTCATAGCAATGTAAGTCAAATATCAATAAATAAATCGATTTGACCTTCCTGGTAGCAGAATAAACTCACACAGACACATATCAACATAGACATGCCTATTGTTAAGATTTAAATTTGAAATATCTCTTACCCCTGAGCCTTCTTGCTTGTATCACTGGATTCTCATACTGTGTTCTTCGGTTAATATGATCTACATAGTAAGATCCATATCTCTCATCTGATACTCTTTCCCAGCCATACGGAAGCTCATCTTCTCCGCACTCTCCGAGAGAACGCTTGCGTACCCTGGCTAGTCGAGGGTCTAACCAGTGCGATGTACCAGAATTGTTACTGAAAGACATACTCAGACATTATAAAATATACAGAACATTTCTTAGATCGATTCATAACGTCTGTCAAGGTGGAAGCAAAAGAAAAAATAATTAATTTTAAAATATTTTAATCACTTGCATTACTTTCTCACATAAATAATACCTTAGTTTCGCGCCTTGATTAAAATCCATAAGTCTAAACATTTAAATGCAACTGAATAACGAGGTAAATGTTGTTAACAATTTAGAATCAGCAATATAATTTTATTTTCATTTATAAATACATAAGACAAGAGAGTCACCCTTTTATTTTCATCCTGTAACACAGCATGTTTAATGCACTATCACTTTTATTAAAAAACATAGAAACTACTTAACATGCGCCTCTAAAACTCGGACACCAAAAGAGTACTGAACTTTTATGCAGATCTGATCATGAACAAATAACCTAATTTTAGATTATTTACTTTAGAACAATGTTTGGACAATAAATCAACTGCTGGGGTGTCTGCATAATATCAGAGTAGATTGTATAAAAATGTAATATATTCCACATCACTCCTTGCTTTCTACTGATTGAAATTATAATGACTATGATTTAATGGCTGTCACCATTAACCAACTCATAAGGTAATGATATAAATAATATGACTATAACAAAAAAAGTACTATCACCTGGTAATTTCTTTTTTCAATATTTAAATTTTTTAGGAGTCAGATCTATTTGTATTTTTGGCTTTGTGCACTAGTATATGAGCATTAGTTTTTTTTTTAATTAGATAAAATTGTGTGTTGATCAGGATGTTTTAGAAGCTCAGTAACTCTAAAAAGAAAACTCATTAAATACTCACTCAATAAAATATCTTTCTCCAGATGGTGTAAATGCTTTTTCCCAGTTATCTGGGAGAGGTCCAAGACTAAAATCATCTTCAACATCTCTTTTAAGGCCAGGATCTCCCACTCTCACACCCACTACAGATCCACCAACAGTGCCTGCTGTTCCTGAACTATGTGTGGAAATACCCGCTGAAGACAGTCTATCTGAATCCATTAAGTTTTGTGCCATTTTCAAAACTATTTTAAATATTCATAATTTTTTAATAACATTTGTAAACAGTATTGTATATATTCACAATATTAAAACACTGGCTAGAATAACAATGTAGTCATGGGCTAATTTTCACTTTGGATAATTTTCAAAAATAGAACATGGTTAACCTTTTTTTTTGGCACTGTCATCTTCGTGGAATTTAACAAAAACAAAACAATAACTGCAGGTCAGAAACCACGTATGACTCATTTTGGGGTCTGATGACTCTTCACTTGTTATTTCTACCTGCTCTGTAATAGTTTGCACGACGTAACTAACTGGATTGCAACTTTTTCCAACCGTGTCATAATCACCGCGTATTCAATTGCAGTTATCTATAGCGCTGCAGGTGCATTCTAACGAACTTCGATAATGAAAACAACACGCTCTTCTCACGGTATAACGTCAACTGTAACGGTAAAATGATAACACCAATACTGACTTCGGTATGTAAATAAAAGAATATGTTCACTTTCTCACATAAACAACGAATATATCAAGTTTTGAAAGTAGGTGCAATGCAACAAGTGGAATAAGCACACGAACACAATCTACAGCTGTTTGTTTATAGTTATGTTGCACTAATTATAAGGTCGTTTGTCTTTTATTTAATTAAAACATGACGTTTTTTAAATGTGTATTGTATTTCCATTATTGCCAACAAGCAACATGTATATATCACTGAATTTTAATTACTTTCACGGTTTTTGAGTAGTAAATTAAAAAATACAAACGAGTTTCAAATAATTTACAAAACCAGCTTTAACAACCATAGACTACCTGAATTCCTTAGATCTTTACATCACATCATTCACTCATTCACATTTTGTTGGTTACCCATAAACAATCTACCTAAGCCATATTATGAGAAAGTTCTAAATTAAGGTGATTCTAAATTAAGAGAAATGTTTTACCAAATTAAAAGAAATGTTTTAATTTGAATTTGATTTTTATATTTCAACTTCAACTTTATAATTCAGTGACACCTATCTCAAAAATAGAACACTTGATATACGTTGAAGGGATAGGGGTAAATAGTTTTTCTACTAAAGGAAAGATGTCGCTTCATGAATTTTATTATATTCATTTGATAAAATTACGTAGATTTTTCAATCTATTTAGATTATCAGATTAATAATTTATAATTCATAAACAAAAAATTAAAAATAGAAGCTTTTATGTTAATGCGCTGGAAAGAAGAAAATCAAATTTTTACTTTTGCTGTTACTTGTGACTGCGTCATTTCAAATTTGCATCAGTTTTTATGATAGCTGATGATGATTTATGATTCACATGCAACTATTTATTTTTATTGTTTATCTACACAAATATATCTCACGATAAGCTTTTATAATATAAAAATATATTCAAACGAGAAAATATAAGTTGTTTTTTTTACGTATTTAAGTAAAATTTGTAAAGAAACAAGGTTTTATACTTTTAAAATATGTTTTATTTTTAATTATCGCAGGACACTTCTCACAATCTGTTCGTCTCATTCAACGCATTATTTTTGCAGAGTCGTTTACCGGTTAATTTCGAACAGTGTAGGTCTTCAATAAGAAGAAACTTTCAATAATTCAGTCCTATTTAAGACCACGTATGCTGGACCAGTAGCGCAGAGCTTTGAGCCTAAGTGTACAACGATATAGTTGACGGTAATACCCCGCATTTTATGTACTGTGCAAACCGAACACAATATATTTGGCAACATACTTCGTTCTGCTGTGACAATTTGTTTCTGGAAATTACAGTCTTGGTCTGAATGAAAAGAACATATTCTTTACCAAATTTTCTTTACTTTGTTTGCTAGTGCTGAGTCCATTAAGGGGTTTTATTAGCGCGAACTATTTGGTATTCGTGGAACCTTTATCACACCCATTTTTCTTGAGGTTCCTTTCTGATTATGATGTTACGCCATGTTGGATTAGATTGTCGTCACACAACCATGCATTTATTCAAACTTACGTGTACCTATACAAATTTTCAGCTAAATTCAATCGGTTTAAGATATCTTTTTAAAAATTGAGTTTTTATACACTAATGTTAGTTTACACTTTTACTAAAAATAAACTTTTTACACTGTGCAACATTACACAAGGTGTAACAAACACTTATTGGAAAGTAGGTACCATCATACACAAAATGCCTTCTAAATTCGAGCTACAAATACTTTTAATTACATAGTTAAAAAAGGTAACAAAAAAGAACAACTTATTATTTATACACATTTATATGTATTACATTTGCACACATACACAAAGAACAACTTGCAACAAAATCTAACTTGAAAGTGAAATAATAAAAATTATAAACTATGCTGAATGAGTCCATGTGAATCATGGTATACCGATGTCAAAATCCATTAAGTTCATTTATATTTGATGGGGCCGATGGCGCAGATGGTTGTGATGCTGTTTGCGCGCCAAAGGTCGTGGGATTGATTCCCACTCAGGACAAATATTTATATGATTAATATTAGTATTGTATTTCTGTGTCTGGGTGCTATTTATACCTGATTAAATATCATATTGGTAATTCCTTGCACACACAATAACTGCTTTAGCTACGTATCTCGGAGTCAGGTCAACGTAAAAGATGTCATCTGAATTATTATTATTATAGATTATCGTTGTTAAATATCCTGCACTAAGCTGGTCGGTTCGTAATTCTTAAGAGATCTTTGATCTGAGATCTGATCATTAGTTGCGTGCTGTGTGACCTGTCCATTGTCACTTTAACTTGTTAATACACTAGGACATACTATGGCCTTGGGATACCGACAGAGTAGAAGAGTACCTCGCTCCTGTACCAGTAGTAAGAGGCGACTGATGTACCGGAATCGACAGGTGGCGGTATATCCATGCGAAGCAGCTTAGTAAAAATGCACAGGGCGGGTATAGGCAGCAGCATTCTCGTTACGAAGCTACGCTCTGCGATTGCCACCACGCTTGCCCAACGCGGCAATTATGGGCCAATTCCCCCTTTTTGTGTAGGCATATGTCAAGCAGTGGACTTCCCATGGCTGTAATGATGATGACACTGGGCTATGTCGATATCTTAGATTCTACTTCGTATCTCTTCATTCTTGATTCGATCAAGTGACTCCTCACTGAGTTTTCACATCAAAGTTGTTTTACATATATATGATCAAATCAGACACGGGTGGTATGGACACGCCATGATAGAAATTATGGCGCGTAGCTTCGCGGCAAGAATACTGTTGGTTATTGCCGTCTTTTTAGGAAGGATGTACCGTCATCTGTTGGTTCCAGTACCAAAGATACGTTTTCTCCAAATACGAACGTTGTTTAGATGATCACAGTAGATCTTTTTACCGTGAATTTAAAGTAAGTACTTTAAAGTCTTATCTGAGGTGGTCTGCTTGTTTATATGTAGTGACAATATCATCTTTCACAACACATCGGTCTCTATTATTGACGAGCCCGATGGCGCAGATGGTAGTGATTCTGTCTTGTGCACCAGAAGTCGTGGGTTCGATCCCCTGGACAACTATTTACATGACGATATTCTATCTTTGTTTTGTGCCTGGGTGTTAAATTCATGTATTTAAGTAGTATATATGTGAGTCATATGTTATCTGATGTCTATAGGACAAATGATTTAAGCAATATATTATATAATCATCAATGTATAAGATGTTGCGGGAATTTATTTGTTTATCCTTGTTAATTGAATTGCCCTAATATATTACACCGTAACGAAGAGTTTATGTTTAATATATATTATAAGTTAACATTATCTACATTATGAGTTTGTATAGCGCTTATGATATATTGTATAGCTTTTCAATGACATCTATAGAATGCGACTCCTCCACGTAGAACGTCCGCTGCTGGGCATTTTGAGCGTAATTGTCGCGTGGTAATCGTAGATTATAGCTTCGTGAAGAAAATGCTGCTGCTCATGCCCGCCATGGTGCAATTGAGCTACCTCAATTCGGGTGGATGTACCGCCATGTCGGTTCCAGTACGTCAATTGTCTCTTACGACCCACGGTACTGGGGTAACATCTTCTCTGTCGGTTTTCTTCGGCATTCTTCACTCGACTTTGTAGGAACGCTCATGTCCTCTCTTTGATAGATACGCTATTGATATGTCCTTTGCTGCTTATTTTGAAAGCCGCTTCGTGTTCCTTAGGGATAGCCTTGAAAAATCCCTAAGATAGTCAGAGAATTAAACACCGAAAATTTTCCACAACTTTCTATAGCAAATCCTTTACGGTTCAAGCTGTTCGTTTGTGGAATGAGCTTCCCCTTTAAGTGAGATCTACTCGTTCTCTTTCTATTTTTAAGTGAATGGTGAAGGAGTATTATCTGTGATTTCCTTATTTTTGTTACTATATCCTTTATATGTATTTGAATATATGTATGTATGTTTGTTTGTTGTACTAAATACACCTCAAGCTTCCACCAACCTCAACATTATCTCTATCCAAAGGTTGCCTGTAAGAAATTGCATTTGGCGATAAGGCCGCCTCTTGTACCTTCTATTCCATGTTTTTGTGATTTTCTTGTTGTTATTATTGGGAAAATAAAGAGAATTAAATTATTATTATAAATTGTTAATATCACGTACATATATATTACCAAGTTTCAGAGTCATATTATCACTGGTAACACAAATTAGTCGAAGGAATATAATACAACATCAGTTAGACTATATGCAAAGCTCGTTTGCATTGGTCACCTGCAAAGCACTCTAACTTATTTCTAACACCTTACTTTGGTCTTCACCATTTTCAATATCAGACCCACCTTTACGAACTTTCTCGACAATTTGGTCACACATCGGACACCAAACATCCCGGTTGTCCGTATTTTTCTAAAATATTCTGTATATGTATTTCATAGAAAGACCATAAGAAAGATAAATTGTGAAAAATGTATGTGAGGCCCATATGCTGACAAACTGCCGTAATCATCTTAGCAGCATTTTTCTAACTCACCGCTAGTGAACTTATTTGCTAAAATAAAGTATGCCCGTTCGACATAGATAGACAAATATTGTTTTTGACTCGAGAGCAATTATTATAATCTACACACTATCATATCACAGTTCGTAGCGTTATTATTCGTATCCAACCGCGAACCGCATGACTTATGGCGCGTCCGAAATACACTGTAACGCTCATTTTCTCCCGTGCCACCTAAATTTTATATTAAAAGCACGTGAACCGAGCTTAGTCACGTATGTTCGCTGGCCGGGAACGCAGACTCTGCTATAAAAATTCCTCCAGCTCTTAACACCAGCTATAATATACAGTATATATTATACAACGTTAATAGCGCGTTATTCGCGCCGTTTTGTGATAGCCGATATTAATTGACGCGAGGAGCTTGTCATTTCGCGCGCTTTCGCTTTCCGCCATCTTGTAGGCGGATTTTTTCGAGTTTTTTTCGGAAGTAAGTGCAAGGAATATTTTTATACAGCCAGTATTGCTGGCCGTGCTTTCTTTGGGTGTTATGTTTTAGTTTTTTTTTCTGTGAGTGATACTTTGTTTTTTCTCTTTTTGGATTTAAGGTAATGTAGACTATTTGTTATTTTAAAAATATTTAATAGGAAGTTTAAAAGGCAAAATGTTCTCGCAAATAGTTTTTGTTATGTTCGTTTGCCAAATTGTTCAAGTGCGCCGGCAGACTAATTATTACGCAGAAAGACATTAAATTGGGCTTGGCAGAAATGCTAGATTTCGTGCAGTTAGGAGTAATATTAAACGCTGGACCAAGCCGATTCAGAATGTCAACCCGTGATGTAATCGGTCAGATCCTGCTATTTTCGGATTTGCTTGAATTCCGTTATTTTAAATGTAACACTTTGATTCTGTGTGTAGGTTGGTTTCTATAAATATAGTAATCTTTTATACACAAACTGTGTAAATTATGTTTGTGTGAGTCATCATTAAAACACGTGACGTTTATCGTGAAATTTTTGCATATAATTAGATCTATCGGGCAAAGTTTTTGATCTTGTATCCGACTGCGTTTATTTTTGATACGCCATTATTTCCGTTAATTAGTTTAATTTTTAATACGTGATATTGTGTAGTATTTATTGACGTACATTTGATTTTCTATTATTAATTAAATGGAGGATATTAATGACTTTATATGTAGGTGTTACCTACATAAAAAGTAGTCTATAAATTACTATCTAAATGAAATTTGTTGCATAAAGTTACAGAAAGTTAATCTGAAGATAAAACGCCTCATAGATGAAAAAACCTTGGAAAATGGACCTTGTAATATTAAATATTAAGCCTTTACGAACATTACAATAGTTAAAATATGTAGGTTAACTGCGATGTTCAGACACTAATGGCAATTTAATTTTAATTATACCAGTATATCTTGACACATTGGATATATTAGTATTGTTATGTCTCGTAATTATCACACTATGGACTATTTTTATTCAACCATTTGTTACCATTGTTATAAGTCTAGTCATCTATGCATGTAATATTATGAAAACGATGAATTTGTTTTATATTGTTTATAAAACACTTACTCGTTCGCTACAATTAATAGTATATTACTTTTTAATGATCAATCAATTGATATCCATCCTGCAAACTTTTTGTGAAGCATGAAGCAATGTGTACACAAATTGTTTCTAAGATAAATTAGTAGAAAAAGTATATTTTAATATCATCAGGTATCTTCTAATTAATACATGCGTTTTAGAGATTTGCTTAAGCAAACATTTATACATATATATATTTTTATATATTTGACTAGACATATAGATTTCTTTCTGTTGTTCCTCCTGTGATATATGGTATTATTATAAGTATATTGCAAATGATCACGTATATATAAGGCGTTACTGTGAGATACTGACATACTAAAGTGTCACCTTTCTCTGTGCCAATGTCGTCAGATCTGAGTCAGGTGTACCGGAAGTAACAGGTGGCGTTATATTTACCATGAATTTCTAGTAATCGGCTAAATTCTCCCCTTTTTAAGGGAGCCCTATTCTCGGCAGTGATTATCCTAGGACGAACAAGGTTTGTGGCAATTAATTTAGACCAGATACATCGATACAAATAGAATTCAATATAGTATTTGTAATAAGATACTATCAGTGTTCCGTGATTTCACTTGCTCGGTTACCGTTTTTTTACGGAGACAAAATATGGTCGCATTACTTGCGGATAATGAAACTTTCCAATGGTAAAATAATTTTCATAATCAGTCTGGTAGTTTATGAGTTTAAACATAATAAAATACAAATATTGCTTCCATTGATCCATCTTTACGGGATAAAATTTTACTTGCTCAAATACTATTTTTTTAAATCAGGTAATCTTTGAGTTATATGGCAACAAAAATCTAAAAAACAAACATAGAGTTCCTCATTGTGGTGTGAGTGTAGATTCTAAAAATAAGAACATATAAAGGGTAAACGGTAAAATAGCGTAGAATATCTTTATCTATCAGATGGCAAGCATAAGAGAAAATTATTAAATTCGGTACCATCAAATAATTTCCTCTTACACAACACCGATAAATACGATAACTCCCAGTTAACAAACACACAATAAAGAACACTCTGTTCGCCGAGCACATTACCGAGAAATATGTGGAAATAGCCAAACTTTATCCTTGTCCCAAATTCTGGAGCTAATTAATTAAGGAGCCGGACAGAAACCAACGTAAATAACTCCTATGTATATATATTGTGACATGATGCTATTCGTCATCAAGTTTTCGCACGTACGGGATATTCGGAGTCCCTTTTATATATCGCCTTGTGTATATATATATATATATATATAGTGACGTCAGTATTCACGTCGCGAAGCTGCGTTTTGCGATTGTCTTCATACCGGATCGTCAGTGTGGTAATCATTAACAAAAATTTCCCAAAATTGTTAATCTTAGTGAGCAGTGTATCATCTTTAACATATCAGCTATAAGACGTCCACTCCTGGACATAGGTCTCCCCAAGTACTCTCCAGCGCGATTCGACTCCAGTTTTAGTCAGATCGTCTGTCGATCTTGCGGGTGGTCTCTATTCCAGAACTTTACGACTTCATCGGTTCTGTACCAAATGCCCTGCTCACTGCCACTTTAACTTATTAGTAAGTTGGGCAATGTCGGTAATTTTGTTCCGTTACGAATCTCCTCATTCCTGATTCGATCGCGCAAGGAAACTCCGAGCATTGCCTTCTCCATAGCTTGTTGAGCTACTTTCAGTTGGCCAATAAGGCCAATGGTAAGAGACCACGTTTTCGAGCAGTGTATGTATTGGTAATATCATAGCTATAATGAGTTATAGCTATTATTAATAATAAATAATAGATTATTGATACCTAAAGCTGTTGTATGGTTTTGCAAAGGATGGGTTTGTAGTTACATCTAGTTGTGTCAATTTAGGGGGAAATGATAATCCTTAGAATATTTTTAATCCTGTTAGTAGCTTCACCGTGTCACTAAGGCCTCTACAAGTAGATAATGTAATATACGTAGAACTTGAGTATTTCTAAACAATAACTAACAGTAACATTTGTAAATAATCATGAAGTAACAGTTTCTACATTCTACAGGGAATCATTTATCGGCAGCATGTTCATTTAAGAACATTTAATATCTTAGTAATTTTAGAGCGTCTTGTACTCTTTGTTTTAATGTAGAAATTAATAGAAGACAAAGTGTTCATGTAACTTAATGTAATTGTTCCAACAATCTCTCGCATCCTTAAGTTTTCATTTCATGTATACCCGCGAGGAAAAGGGCTCTCTCAATACCTGCTTATTTTTCTTCTCCAAGATCTACAAGTGAATCGTCCACCATCAACTCAGCCTATTCTTCTATAATAACACTCTCAACCGCTTGCCAACTCGATCACCAATACCACATCTGCACTCATCAGTGCTCCGGACGATATGAGATCAGCTATGCTTCCATAGCTGATCTCATAACGCTGTCGTGGCAAACTCACGGTTCAAGTATTCACGTAATCATACACAGCTTTAATTTCTGAAAGCCACCTTGAATCATCATTTCTAAAAGTTCATAAGACTTCTCTTCATATGGCTCATTGGCTTTCTATTTCGTTCAGGAACGCTCATATCCTTCTCTACCGTAAAATCAATTGCTTTCTCCTTTCTGCCATGCTTATTTTGAAACCTTTTTCGGGTACAGTCATTAAAAGTTTTTAATATCGTATTAGAATTTATTGTTTAAAAAGCGTGTGCATTTCACACTTTTTTACTTTCCCTTGTACTAAGGTATCGTAAGAGGGTATTGAAGTACTGGGCCCGTCAAAGGTAAAATTCTCCCTTTCGCGGGGGCGTTTGACGGCTGTTATGATGATCATAATGATAAGACCGAATAGGGAACCGCATAGGGACCATATGAGTATCATTCTCTACTTAAAAAAAAAGCAGACTGCATATCTAATCTGATTTGCCCAATTATTTCACTAAGTCCTGACAAATTTAGTCAAGAAGTCTAGTTCAGATAGGCACATAACGTTAATATAATACAATATTGTGACTTATGGCTCGTTGACTTAATTATTATATGTTAATTCTAGTCACTTTGATAGTTTTCAGTCACAAGGAAGATTTTTACAATACTTATTACTTTATATTTTTTTCAATGTATATTATTCTAAAGTACCTTTTCTTTTGTAGCCTTTAAATTTATGTGAGCAAGAAGTTACAAATTATACGTCAAATTATTTAATCGCTTTTGAACATCTGCCAGTAAAAAAACAAAAGCTTTCTATTATTAAATTTGTGTTTTTTTTTAAATTGGTTCCACAGATTATTCAAAAACGAAATAAACACAACTGAACTTTAAAAAATATACATTTTACGTAATAAAACAAATAAATTCAGTTTAGTCTCAAATTACAGTTCTTTAAAGTCTATTTTTACAGTTACTGCAGTAGTGACAGATTCTCAGGCCGTTAATATTACCAACAAATAAAAAAAATACCTGTTGACAAGTTTACTTTCAAACGTAACATATTACAATCTCGGAGCAAAAACTAAAACATCAATGGGCCCTCGAAATACTCCTGCGAGAATCCCACTATACTAATAAATAGCAGTTGGCACGGTATTTGTAGTTATAACTGCTACCTCGCGGGGTACTAAAGAATTTTAGATACCGCTTATGTGACAAGAGTGACACGGAATCACATAACTTTGATGAGACAAGAATTAAAAGTACATTTAAATGATGAGTATCAAATGCGCCAATGCATTATCTTATCATATTCCAAATGTGAAAGTGGGTCTGTTTGATGGTCTATCATCACATCAGCCGTAGATCCAGTGCTGGACATATGACTTTCAAAAAAGGGGAACTCCGCCCATTATTGCTGCGTGGGTTGACAATTGCCGAGCGTAGCTATGCGATCGAAACGTCTGTTTGCCCAGCGATGCCCTTTCTCGTTTGAGCTAGCCGCCAGCTCCAGTACGCCTGTCACCTCCTACGATACTCGTTACAGACGGAAGTACTATTCTACTCTGCCATTCTAGTTACCCAGTGTTTCTGTCTGTATGGTTATTTCACGGCATAGTCGAATCACTGATTCCTAACTGGAACCTAGCGATAGGTAAGTTTTAATAGTGTTTAGGCCTCGCACATGGCGAGGCCTCCCGAGAGGCCTCCTTGTAGGTGACTGAAGACCAGATGAACATCCGCAACTCTAAAGAACCGAGTAGGATGCAAAAAGCTACTAGTAATAAGTTTTCCCAGTCATAACAAATTTGTCATACCTCGTTGTTCCTCTTCTATCTTTTCCTTGACTCAATACTCCTTGCGCAATCAAGTTATCTTTGAATGTGTCTAGGTTAAGATAATCAAATCGGTATGGAAAGGTCTGAAACTGACGTCGTTTGTGATTGGAAAGGCCCAAGTCAAGAAGCAGCAGGTCACCCTAGCCATAATCTTCCTGGTAAATAGGGTGCTACTAGAACCGCGCAACAGTTGTAACAGTTCCATTTCCGAGGCCGTTGGTGGTACGCAAACCTTCAGGTTTGCACAGACCTCGCTGAAAAGAAGTTTAAGTTGTTGTAACTAGATTTTAATAGTTGAATAATACCAATACCATACAGACAAAGCCAGCTTGGCCGTGAGGTACCAGGCAGTCTAGATTAGTACCTCTCTCTGCACCAGGTATCGTAAGAGGCGACTAAGGTACTAGAACCGACAGACGGCGGTATATCCATCTGAGACAGCGTAGTTTAAATACACAGGGTGAAGATGGGCAGCAGCATCCCTGTCGTGAGAGGTGCGCTCTGCGATTGCCAACACGCTTGCCCCGCGCGGTAATTATGAGCAAAATTCCCCCTTTCTTGGAGAGGCTTATGTCCAGCAGTGGACTTCCAATGGCTGGTATGATGATACAGACAGAGTGGAGACGGAAATATTTAGACACAGTTGAGTCTAAACGTACAGAAATACGTGTGTTAGAATATTTCTGATTAGTGACAATCCGTAGCTATTGTATGACCCGAAATTACATATGTATCAACAAAATGTTTGGCCTGTAATGTTGGGCAAAGTCAAGATAATAAGACTAGTTTAAATTAGCCTTCAAGTGTTTATGTTGGACTGTTGATTTACGGCTTGATAGCTGCGAGTCGTAACTCTTCAGCGGACGTTAATATACCGGTAACACTAAATCGCGTGCCTCCTTAACCATCTTGAATGAGGATCAAGATTGTGGTCTCGTTGCGAGGTTTAGTTTGCCTTTTTCGTTGGACGCTTCTGTAATGACAGACAGTAAGTATGGAACCACACCTATGAACTGATTAAATCATCAACCAAGACAAATTTTACGACGAAGATTTGGGCGTTAATTGTATTGTATGTATTTAAGTATTACATTTGTGATTTCTCTGAATTCTGACGCCCGTAACACAAGTGCTTTAAGCGACAAATCTCGAAGTCATATAAACGTATGAGATATTAAGTAATAAAAAAACTGTATGACGTTAAAAGAAATATATTAATGCTAAATATAACATCAAGCACTTTTTTAAGGATTTCGTACCTGAAGTGTCCACCGGGTATTCTTCTCAGTAAAATGTGCATGTATAAAATGGAAATTAATAAAATTTTAGCAATTACTTGATGCTATGATATAAATCAAATTTCTAAGTCTACGTCACCTAGTTGTTTCAATAAGTTTTGTAAATTTTTAAGGAAAGGAAATTGGAAATTTATACGGTAATTAAAATTTGTAAAGCTACTCTTGTATTCCTGAGACATTGACCTCTTGGCATGGTAGACCAGACGAACTTAGTTCTCTTTTTCGTAAACCTCGAAATGTATGCTCAAGCCGAATTTTCTGCTTTACAAGGGCCTGTAATTAGTAATTATAACCAGTAATTATATAAAAGGAACAAACTCTTCCAGGACCTCTATACTAATTTAAAAATAGAATTCCCTACAAAAATGGCGCTAGCTTTATTGACATAGAAGTGAACGGGACAAAATTTTGACATTTCTAAAGGTTTGACAAAACAACATTTATGTGAATTCGAATCGATCTTTATTTTTTTATAGAATAATTTTAGAAAAAAATTTTAATGTAATGATTTCGTTTTGACTGTTCTGATACTAACATTTTAATGAAATTATTGCCAGATGAACCTAAATAATCAGAGTAAAGAGGTTGGCAACCCTCACTCCATATAATGTATTGTTTTTATGAGTCATTGCAACATACCTCTGGTGACAGGATTGTTATGTATGACATAATATATTCTTCTCCTGCTAAATCTTATTTTATAATGTCACTGCTTCATAATACACGTGATTAATTAGTCATTTTGGATTTTATGGAGCTATAAGTTCAATTGTAAATTTACAAAATAAGTATTTGGAAAATGTGAAAATGTATTTCAGCGGTGAGTAAAGCCAAACTGCTCATGAATGTAGTGGGGCGGGCGGACGAGAAATTATTTTATTTTAGTAACGTTTTGTAAACAATCTTGTTACAGACGGACTTGTGCTATTAGGAGAGTCCACTTCTTCATTGGAGTATTAATGTATAAATGAATGTGGTGATTTAATTTAAACTTATCAAATGTTCCGAGGATTAAATTAGGTTCACATCATATCAGCGGTTCAGTATTTCCAGCGGTTTTTAATCCTGTGGTTTCACCCGCGTTAAGTGGTAGAACTTTCACACTAAAACTCCCCTTTTCCCCTTAAAAGATAATTTTTTGTATGTGTCATGACTTTCAATGAAACAGATTTCTATTGAATTTCATTCGAATAACTTAAAAAACAGCAAAGTTTCATACTAATTTTGCACCCTCTTTTTATTCTTTTGAAGAGGGTGAATCAGTCAGATTTCCATTCATGCATATACATATATAAATTAACTTTTACTCACTTCGTTAGGATTCTAACAATTTTTACGTAGCATGTTTACAGTTTTCTTTTTCTCTTCTGTCTATTTCTTTATTAGTTTTTCTAGTAGTTTGTTTTGGGTAGACCTACCTACGAGGTACGTAAAAATGCAATAAATCTGGTTTCAAGACTCATCTGGTGCCGGCTAGGTTTGAAAGCATTCAATGACCTATTCGTTCTAATGATTTTTATGATCTCAGTCAATATTTGAATAAATATTTTATTTGTGGTTCTTCTGTGGTCTGATGTCCGTAACACAAGTTTTTTAAGCCACTCATCACGGAGTTAGGTCAAAGTATGAGATGTTATGTAAAAAAAATAAGCTTTATTACCTAATGGACCCTACAGCGCATTTAGTAGTGTCCCTATCTTATGTGCTTACCCATAATGTTGCACAAATTTATGAAATGAATTGTGTATGTTCTGTGTCTGGGTATTAAATATAAATTATCATTATATTTCTTATATACTATCTCTGTTATCTGATGTACATAAGTGCAGTACGCAAGTGTTTTAAGCACTTTATCTTGGAGCCAATGTATGAGATATTGTGTGATTTTTTATTTTGACCCATTCAGCTATTACAGCGAGAAAGCGTAGCAAATATCCATCCATCACAAACTTTCGCGACATTAGTAGGATTAAAGAATAGACTCAAGTACTGCGACCTGA
Organism: Heortia vitessoides; assembly: GCA_020976665.1. Classification (NCBI taxonomy): domain Eukaryota; kingdom Metazoa; phylum Arthropoda; class Insecta; order Lepidoptera; family Crambidae; genus Heortia; species Heortia vitessoides. Next base: position 9,129,436 of record JACJUM010005600.1, on the reverse strand, counting down.
GACTTTTTTTTATATTATAAAGTCAACAAACTGGCATACATAGCATAAACGAGACCACAGCCTAGAGACGCTTGTGTCGTCACAAGGATATCACTAGCGTGTCGCTAACCCTGTGAACTGAAGATACTATGTTACATTTACCCAGTAATTTCACTGCCTCTCTCACGTTTTAGCAATGCGAAAAATGCTATTAGACGGTCATCTCCATAATAAAAATATACGGATAAGATTTATAGTTATGTATCTTGTAAACCAGACTTAAGTTTGTTTGTTCACGAACATAATAAAACCTTAAAACCACTGAACTTATTGATAAACAAACCAAACCCAAAAAAAGTATTATAGCGCGTATTATTTTTCCAGCTGTGGGCTGTTTGCAATAAATGCCAATGCCGTATAGACCTTTTAAACGTAATGCCATAAACAAAAACAGAGAAGAACAGCTGGTAGACATCACGGGATTTTGTTAACGCATATCAAGATATTCTAGGAAATGTACGCTTCTTGTTTGTAGCTACTGTTATTAAAATGAATTATGAACCGGTCCCGCTTCCTGAACTACAGCTGCGAGGACTTAACATGATGTTCCTTTACGAATTCGTGTTGCGACGAGATCGAAGTAGCATCCCATGGGTACCGTATATTTTTCTGGGGTTAATCATGAAGATGTAATGTATCAGAGAATGACACAGGACATCATCTCTCTGAATGATCAATAATCATTTCCTTTCATCTATGATTGCTTAGTAAATGATTTCATCGTATTATCTAGGGATTTCTCGATATTGATTTGATTTTCTAGCCTAGTCTCTGGTCTATCTCGTTGCCAAATTTCATTCAGACCTGTAAAGTAGTAACAAACATACATACCTACATTAAATTTTCGCGTTCATAATACTAGTAGCATTTGGTTCGCTATTTTCTGTTTGTAATATCAATCAAAACTCAGTCCCAGATTAGGGTTACTTAAGGTGTTATATTACTATATCCTAAGACCAAGAAACTGACAGCAGCTTTAAGATGTTAGACTAAAACGAATTGAACAGTCAAGCGATATGCATTGCATAAATATAGTGCATAAAGAAAATCAAGTCTCAAGTCTCAAAAATCAAGTCAAAAAATTATATTTCATAGCGGACATGATATTGTCTTTGATAAAGAAAACACGTTGTATGAAAATAATTCTATTTTATGAAATATATTAACATGCTAGCGCCAATACATTGCGTATGTAACCAAAATCGTTTATTTTGGTAAAGTCTTGTTTCTAGGCAAAAGTAGGCGTTTCCTTAAATATTTGTTCGCTGCCAAAGCCTATAAACATTTTTATAAATACTGTACACGTAGTAAAGAATCATGTGTTACAATTTTATGCGAAATCAAAACTTTTCTTGAAGATTAACGATGTCCGGTGTTACTTTTGACATACCGTTGACGGTACAAAACATGTGGTTTATATCGAAAATGTTCCATTCGGATTAAAAATACCATTTGTTCAAATAAAAATTGTCCTGATAGGCAGGCAGTTATAAGTTTATTACAGAATTGACAATCAATTATACAAACTAAATGAAACACACATTTGATTTGGATAAATGGTTATAAATTCTAAAATAAGTCTATAGATTAAAAAAGGTTTTTTTCAGCAGGTAAATCTCTTTCAAGTTATTCACTTTTTTAAAAACATACTGATTAAAAACACACTATTTAAAATGCTTAACATCGCAGTAAAATTAGTCGTAAACCGAAGCTTTAAGATTTCCCATGTCCATTTGGTTGTCACAGATACATGTTTATTAATCTTTTTCTTAATCCCGTAAAATGTGTGTAAACTCTCCATTTTCATATAACGATGCACGACTATTTTATTTTTAGAACGCCAACGTTCCTTCCGTACGATGGCAGAACAGATACTATATTTTAAACCTATACTTCTAGTCGTGTAGACGTTACAGTGCCTTTGATTAAGTTTTAAAAGTTTACATTTGTTATCTGTGGTTTTGTGGACTGCCAGTGTTTTTCGCGGTAAGTAAGTTTTTTCTAAACAGTTATTTTCCTTTTTTTACTAACAGTTTTAGAACAGTTTTAGAACAGTTTTTCAAGTATAAGTTTTATATCCTTAAATCTTTAACTAAACTGCTGCGTCTTTTTAATTAATATCGCGCTTGCATAATATAAATAACTTTAAATGGTTAAGTTATTAAGAAAATATAAGCAACAAATATATTTTTTTAAAACACGTTTGAGTTACTAATTAATTAAACTAAGAAATTAATGCTTTAGTTAACAAAAGGAGAATTTACATCATTATAATAATGGGTATCGTATATTAAAAATGTTTTGTCAGGAATTCACATTAAGATGTCATAGTTTAATTAAAGATTTTCTTTTTAATATTTATGTAGGCGTTTAGTAATTTGTAACTCGATATCGGTATGCAAGTGATTGTCGATTACCAAAATAGAATTATGGCCGAGTAGCCAGTTGTGTTAGTTTATCGTTGGTTTGATATACGATTATCACTATTTTGCGTATAAACCAATCTGTACGGACAATGTTATGAAAAAAATAGTCGTAGAGTTACAAATTACGTTTTCTGAAAAAATTCAGGATTCATTGTTTTCTAGAATATTATCGACTGTAGCATAATGTTTTAAAATTTTTGAACATTACAAATTACGAATATAAAAAGTCCAATAAAATCCATCATATTGTAGATGATATTTTTTATACGCAAATTTGATTTCAATTTTTTTTTACTTAACGTAGATATTTCAGCAAGTCTTGTTTGATAAATCCATTGTACCTAATATTTATCCGGCTTCATTATAACCACAAGAATGAAGACCAAATGTATTTTTACTAAATAAACACGAGAATCAACTTAAAAAGATCTTATTAAAAAACTTTGCAAATATAAAGTAAGATAATAATTGGCGCCCGCACGGCGCGTGGCGGGAAAACAAAAGGAAACCTAAGATGGCCGCTCACCAGCTGTCAAATTACACCTGTCAACGCTGTCGTCGGCTGTCATTAGAAGTGAAATGGACACGGGGTTAATTATTACCTGTCAGTACTCATGTTATAATTTTAACGAGGCGAAAAATTTGACCTGTTGTGTCGTTTTAAGGGCGATTCCCGCTCACCTTTCGTGAAAGTCGTTTTTTTATAGCTAAATATAGTTTATGATTGATTTGTTTTCGACGATGACAAGATGAATAATTGTCAGATTATTTATGATTTTTGTTTAAAGTCTTGAAAATATTTATTCCTGGAGCCACAAGAATGAACTGTCTTTCTTTTATATTAATGAAACAGTACTTAAATTGACAACTTTGATAAATTACCTTAAATCATATTTAAAATATGTAAAGATACTCAGTAAACAAATGAGGAATTTAATGAACCTTAATCTTATAACAAGCGTGAAGTACCGGCAGAGTGAAATTATGCCTCCCTTTGTGCCGTATGTCAGAAGAGGCGACTGTTGGACAATATCCGGCAGATGACGGTACCCCCATCAAATAATGTAGCTCAACAGATATAGGGCGGGGATGGGCACCAGGTCCCCGTTGCGAAATGTTCGAGTGCCTGATTACGCATGCGCGGAATATGACGTAGGAAGTCCTTGATTCCAAAGATAAAGAACACTCGTTCGATAAAGCAGAGATTAAGGGAGCTTATTTTTTCTCTTTATTTGAATTAATCAAAATTCATAACAATAACCTTTCTTCATTCCTCGTTTATGAATCATAACAAATAATTAATATTAGTTAATTGTTAACAAAATGATCATCTTTAATGTATCAACCTCCTCTCCAAGGATGGGCCCAATAGGCCTCCCCAAGAATGGGAAAAAATTTGCTAGTAATTGCTGCGCTGGGCAAGCGTATTGGCAATCGCAGAGCGTGGCTTTCCTTGAGCACTTGAGTACAGCACACTTGAGCTATACTTTTTCTGATGGATATACTGTTCTGGTACCTTGGTCTTACGACACCTGGCACAGGTAGGTACCATTTTACTCTGCCGGTACCACCAGCAAAGTGATGAAATGACAATGTTTAATTTTTAAATATTTTATTAGGAAATGTAATGTAAGTAATAATTACTTATTTAATAATTATATTTATATGTGTTGTAATAATTTTTATATGTTGCCTTGCTACATTAAATTTGATTAGCAACGACTAAATAAAAAATAGTAAAACATTGTTTTTTCACATTTAAAAATATATTAAACAAAAAGTAATTAATGATAACGAAATATCAATTTCTTTTTGTCAACAGAAATATATTTTTTGTTGACACACTTTACTTCTCTATCTATCCCCGTATTACCTTTCCGGCGGCCACGAATTGACCTTGAAACGAAGGCCTCAGGTTTTGAGGTCACGGCCTGGCCCCGAGGACGACCTCTCGCGTGTCCTCGTTTGGAGGCTGATGGGATAACCTCGATCGAGGTCGACCCTCGATGGATCCTGGCGAGGCCGTAGAAAGAGATGGGTATGGGAAGGTGACGTCACAAGGTCGTTTTCGATAACCTTATTCTTAGACCTTCAACTTTGGAGGTCAGTTACATTTCAAGGTAAAGCCCGAAGGTTTTATCCTTGGGAGCCACAGTTTCAAATATTTCTTGTCCTTAATAGGTGCTAAGTTTGCAATATATACTACTGGGAAGATTCTGTATTTGTTACTATTTTTCTGTAAAATATTAAGTTAGAAGTTTATTTTTCTTTAGTTAAAGATTAGTTTTTTCAACGTGAAATGCCAAAAAAATGGTATGTATTCATATCAAAAAATAAAAAAATATGATTTACTGCAGGCTGTTCTTGAATCACTAAAATATTATAATACGTAAAACATTCTAGAAAATATACGTCCAGACAGTGTGGGCCCTTTGCTTTTTAATTAATAATAATATAATAAGTTATTTATTTCTCTTCATATAGGCAACACAATAAATACAATACAATTATATCAATGGACTTTGATATTCATTCACAGACAATTTTTTTAACAATCGTTTTTTTTCCTTAGCCCTTATCAGACACTGGTGTACAATGGTAAACCCCGTGTAACGGATCACCAGACTCTTCATTTTTCTAATAAATAAATAAATAAAGTCTAGGGACCTCATTTCTATAGTCACCGTCACATACTTGTGATATAAAATATGGCAACACTGAAATCAAACTCCAGCTGATAGGACTTAAATATTCACAAAGGAATCTCTGTGCGAGTATATATCAATTATATCTAATTGACCATTATATTTAATAATGCCAATTATAACTTATTTAGCCGTACCAGCTCTGTACCAGGTGTCGTAAGAAGCGACTAAGATACCGGAACCGACAGATCGCGGTATATCCATCCAGAACAGTGCAGCTCAAACGCACAGGGCGGGATAAGCAGTAGCATCATCACGAAAGCTGCGTGGCGATTATGGTTAAAATTCCCCCTGTCTTGGGGAGGCCTATGTCCAGAAGTGGACTTCCAATGGCTTGTATGATGATGATGATGATATTTAATTGACATTTACTTCATGTCAAAACATTACTTACATTGCGAATAGGCTTGTCATAACGTACTTATTATAAATTGCCAAAAACAATCTGTACTAATATTATAAAGCGGAAGAGTTTGTTTGTTTGTTTAAACGCGCTAATCTCAGGATCTACTGGTCCGATTTGAATAATTATTGGATAGTCCAATAATAGAGGAAGGCTTTAGGCTATATAACATTACGCTGAGACCAATAAGAGCGAAGCGTTAGTGAGAAATGTTGCAAAAACGGGGAAAATTATTCACATTTGAGGTCTTTCGTCGCATGCGTTGCATAAGCGGTTTAAGTTATTCAAAAACTATGTATGAAAGAATAATTCCCTTTTGATAATAAAAAAAAATTCCGCGACAGTATATGTCTATCTCTCAAGATTTACTCACAATAACATTATTTGTCGTAGAAGGCTACCATTATAATGTGCAAGCAGGCCGTGCGGCTCAGACGTGTGGTCGGCTCCGTACGGAACGGCTGAATACAGCGTGCTTTATTTTAAACGAAAGTAAAAATATAATTTATGCCAAAGTACTTCAACCCATTATTTTAAAATCATTTTTTATCAATCATTCACGATTCTACAATAACACAAACCAAGGTGAGCAATCAAAAAATAATCTCGATAGTTTCCGAAAACCACGCGAACGAAGTCGCGGGCACAGCTAGTATGATATAACAATAAAGGTAATATGTAACAAAAATAAAGGTTTAGTAAATTTGGGTAACATTAGACTATTAACGAAACTTTGAATTATTCTGTTTCGTAGACTATAAAACGAATTCCGCCTAGATTAATGTAAAGGTAAAATCAAAGTCATAATCGATTGCAAGAACTGTTTTCATTGTTAATCGGAACAAGTATTTTAAAAATATGTACACTCATGTGCAAAAAAACAGGCACCTAAGCAATGAACCGTTTCAAATGTTACTATTGGTTTGTTTGATAATTATAGGTAGTTTTACTTTCACAATTTTGTAAATGAATAAGCAAATAATCGTTTTCGTCAATATTATCATATCATATCAATGCTAAAGTTCACTAGTAGTGTATGCTCGCTAGTAGTGCATATGCTCGTGAAGTAAAAGTTAACAAAGATTTTTGTTTGTTTTTTCTTTAATAAAGTAAAAGCAGATACATGTTTAGTATCGAGTGTGACCCCCTCTAGCTGATATCACAGCTTGAATTCGTCTGGGTATGCTAGCGCGGATATCCCGGATACTTGCTTGCGGAATACGTTCCCACTCCGCGGTAATCACATTCTTCAGCTCTCTGATGGTCTGCGGAGCCGGTTGTACTGATCTCACGCATCGTTTCAGAACGTCCCAGACATGCTTTATAGGATTGAGGTCGGGACTTCGAGCTGGCTAATCCAAACGACAAATGCCGACCTCTTACACATACGCTTCAACATCGCCAGACCGATGGGCACGAGCGTTGTCGTCTATAAAAATTGAGTCTTCGCCTAAAGCGGCCAAAAGACTAACTCTGTACGATCCATTTAATTTATTCCTGCCCAAAACATAACAGACAACAAGCCTCTGCAAAGCGTTCTCCTGGTCTTCGTAGCACTCGCCGACGTCGATCTTCACCGAACAGATATATCCTAGCTTCATCGGAGAACAATACCCTATTCCAGTCTTCTTGAGTCCATGACTCAAAATTTAAAACCTGGCAACTCAGTGCTCACGGAGTAACTTACGGCCGCGGGCCGGGCGATGACTGCGTATATTGGCCGCGAGAAGCCTCCGCCTGACCGTCCATAGACTAATATGCACATTTCTTACTTCTTCGAGGTTGTTCTTAAGGTCCACATACAAAGACTTGCGATTTCTCAATGCGTGACTCACTAGAAAACGATCCTCCTGGGGGTACATGGTTTTCTTCCAGAACCAGGCTTTCTCTCAACGGAACCGGTGTCTTGTTACCGCTGCCAGGTCCTTTGTACCGTCGAGCGACTCACACTTAGCCTCTGAGCCACGAAGCATTGGCTGCAACCCTCTTCGAGCAGCGCAATAATTTTGGTAGCTTTTACCACTTTCTCATTACTGTCTCACATACTCATTAATCTCATACTCACTTTAACATTATTGAGACAGCTAAACAGCAATAAATGAAGCTTTGATAATTAAGAATATGAAATAAATTTTAAAAAAATTACTAAAAGTTATGTAAACCGATATTATCTTTTGGAACTTCGCGCCAAAAATGTAGGATAAAAAGTGGTTTTCTTTAAGAACGAGCATCAAACGAAAATTTGAATTTAGACCGTACTGTTAAAAACATCACGGCGTTTTTAAAACCGGCCAGTAACATGTACAAATGATTGAAATCATTTTGGTACTGTAATTTTCTAAAGAAGAATTACAATCAAAACCGCTTGTTTTTTTGCAAATGAGTGTATATTTATGCCATGGGGTACCGGTAAAGTAGAATAGAACCTCCCACTGCATCAGGTGTCGTAAGAGGCGACTGACGTACCAGAACCGACAGATGGCGATATTTCTATCCGGAACAATGCAGCTCAAATGCACGGGGCGAGTGTGGGCAGCAGAATCCCTGTCGCGAAAGCTGCACTCTGCGATTGCCAACACATTTGCCCAGCATGGTAATTATGGGAAAAATTCCTCCTTTCTTGGAGAGGCCTATGTCCAGCAGTGCATTTTTAATGGCTGGTATAATGATGATGAAGATGGTGACTAAGTGATTGAAATCTCCTTGTGATAGAAGATGTGGCTCATTAGACGTGGATGAGGAATCTTCTTGAAAGTGAGAAACCAATGTCTCTTTTTGGACTTTTGGCGTAAGGGTTCGATTGTTTGCGGTGGTTCTTTGGTGGATCGGTCTTTTAGCTGATGGCAGGTCAGGACACTTGATTTTATTTTTGGTTTTATTGTAATATCTTTTGTATCAGTAAGACAAAAATAACAATCAGATGAGTGGTTCGTTGGTTCCGTCCAAGCCATAGGGATTGCAAAAGGCATAGATCGAGATCTTTTCGCCCATCCAGTGAGAAGACCAACACATGTAACACAGCAAATGTGGAACCCACGCTTTGTCTTGTTGTCCGATGGCAAAACCAAAATACTGTTCAAAATACTCGCTGAGTTTTGAAAGTAATGTCACCTTAAATGTAACACTTCCTTGACATTATTCAAGATCACTTTACTCTAAAAACAAAACAAATTACTGCGTATCAATCAATCTACAAATAAACAAATTCTATAAATGCGAAAACAAAACAACAACGGTTAATTTTTAATTTTGAGGGTGGTAGCTGTAAAACGAAAACGAGATCTGAGGGAATCAAAATAAATATGGTTATAAAATGAGGGTAGGTAGGTAATTTAAAATTAGCCTACACTTTTGTTGTTATAAAGGTTGTAGACCAGTGTAATGTATAATTTTAATGCAGTTTCAACTGATTTTGGACTGTCAGGAGACAACCTTAAAATATAGGCTCCATATAACCTACATAGCTTGTTTCTTAAAACGGAATCGAGGGCAAAACATAAACACATGAATCATTTCATTACTGGTAACGGTAAACAAACTCAGAACATCAAAGCAGTTTTTATAAATCATTATTTATTGATAGATTACATTTTACGCGCAGTTTGCAGTAGAGCAAATTCCGTATTAATGGTTATATATTGCCAGAACCATAATAATAAATATTGATTATTTATTGAGTGTAAAGAATTTAGATGCAGTATTTACTCACATTGCCGCGTTTATTTCACGTACTAAAACAACACTACATATTATCTGTATATATACGAGTAAAAGAAGCTAAATGACTGGCATATCAATAGAAACTTATACTTATTCACAGGGGTTCCAAGTAGGGGAGCACTGATAAAGCGTTTTTGAGAATTGACCCCCTAAAGGGGTAAAACGGGGGTGCAAAATTTGTATAAAACTTTGCTGTTTTCGAAGTTGATCGTATTAAATTTAGCATTAAAATTTTTGAAAATCATCCCTTAAGTGGGTAAAAGGCGGGTGCAAAGTTGGCCGTTGCCGTGAGGCACTGGCAGACTAGAATAGTACTTTCCACTGCACCAGGTGTCGTAAGAGGTGACTAAGGTCCCATAACCGACAGATGGCGGTATATCCATCCAAGTCAGTGCTCTTAAATGCTCAGCAGCATCCCCTTTATGAAAGCTGCGCTCTGCGATTGCCAACAAACTTGCCCAGCGTGACAATTATAGGCAAAATACCTCCTATCTTGGAGAGGCCGATGTCCAGCAGTGGACTTTCAATGTCTGTAATGATGATGATGAAGTTAGTATGCAAGTTCAACTAAACGCGGGTAAAACCGTGAGGCACTACTAGTTTTCTATAACTATTCAGCTGCGCCGCACAGTTTCACCGGCAAAGTTCACGTTCGCGTAAGAAAAATAAATAATAAAAGTACCCTAAGTACAGCCTAAGTGACATGACCTGCCAGTGAATGCTGTTAAAATCAGTCTAGCCGTTTCGGAGTTTTTCTGAGACTTTTTTTTGCTATCATCATCATCATACCAACTATCGAAAGTCCACTGCTGTACATATGCCTCCCCAAAAAAGGGGATAACCGCGCTGGGCAAGCGTATTGGCAATCGCAGAGCGCAGTTTTCGCTGGGGATGCTGCTGCCCATTCCCGTCCTGTGCATTTGAGCTGCAATGTTTTGGATGGATATACCACCATCTGTCGGTTCTGGTACCTTAGTCGCCTCTTACAACACCTGGTATAGGTTAAGGTACTATTTTACTCTGCCGGTACCTCACGGCACGGGCAGAGTAGAATATAAAAGTATGTATATACGCTACTTATAGCTTTTTGCTATAAGTAGTATGCATTTTAATAAAAAAGATCTTATCTAAAAATATTAAATCAAACTTAGATTTTAATGTAAAAGACAATAAACATAATTAGCGAAAACAAAATAAACGAAAATTAATTACTATTAATAAATTACGGTGAGAAAACCATATTATTGAAAGGAGTACAGCTATACAACAACTTACCAGAAAGCATAAACTAAAGATCTACATTACATCGAGATCCGACGACTAACAAATAAGTATTGTATAATTATTATATTTTATCTCATTTAAAGTGAAATGTAAATTTCTTATGAAAATAAATTCTTTAAACCTAAACCTAAATCTTTTATGTGCCTATTTTAAAGTTCATATTTTCTTGTTACAAACAGTCATCTTAATTGTATTTATATTGTCGTTTACTATTATTGATAGATACAAAATTAACAATTAGCGAATGTTGTTCCTATCAATAGTGTTCGATAAGTCATTAGCCAATAGCGAAGTCCTATTGCCGCCCATCTTGGCTGTGTGCGCGGGAAATGCAGTGATTGGTTCGTTGACTGATGAGCTAATCCCTTTGCTCAAGTGATCCAAATTCAAATGATGGCATAAATTAATAGATATTTTTTTACAAGAAAAGTATTGCTATGCTTAACAATTTTTATACACACACTTTTTTGATATATTTTGTTTAAACTATTTCAGGAAAAGAACTAAATATAATATTAGATTATTTAGTGCTTTTATTTTAACTTTTTTTTATTACCATAGGTCAACAAGCAACCATACAGTCCGCGTGACGGGAGCCTATAAACCTTTGTAATATCACAAGGATATCACTAGCGCGTTGTCGACCTTGTGACCTGAAGATATTTTGTCACATGATGATATTATGCCATATATTATATAAATATTATTATATTAACGTGTGTCTTCAATTTACTAACCGATTTAATCTAACGTGTAAGCCATTGCAAACAATCTTTTCCTCTGCCAAATTTCATCGTAATCTGTTCAATCGTGATTTACTAGTTATATTACAAATATTTATAAGTCTGTTGAAAATTGCAGGTCACCGCTAGAAATATACTATCTCCATTAGATTTCGATAATACTTACAGTTTACATGAGGTAGACCTTATATAAAAAGTCGTCTAAATAGGTACTTCATTAGAACCTCAAATAGCAGTTCGCATCATTGTGTTCCGGTTTGAAGGGTAAGAAAGTAAGAAAAAAGGCAGTGAAATTACTGGGTAATGTGATAATAATCTTAATTACAGTAATCTTCAGTTCACAAGGTTGACAATGCGTTAGTGACATCGTTGTGATATTACGATCGTGTATAGGCTGATCTGACGATTACTATCACGGAGACAGTACGCTAGTCTGTCGTCGTCGACCTAGTCTAATAAAAAAAAAATTATGGACTTCTTTGCCATAGATTTAACTGTGTCAAAATTCACGTTCATCCGTTTGCGTAATTTCCTTAAAAATGGGTACCAATTATTCGTTTCACGTAAGAATATACGGATTACAAAATTGTATGTTTTTCGGTATAAATTAAAATCGATGTTAGATGTTAGAAAAACATTCTAAATCATTACAACGGACAACAAAACAATCAAAAATCTCATAGTTGTAGATCTAATTAAATGCGGGAACAATTAATTAATAGCTTATTTGAAGTTGTATGTATGTTTTGGGTGGGCGTGGTGCCAGACACCTGTTTGTATGTTCCCATGCACATTGTGTGGTCTAAATCAAGCCGGGATTTTATTTTTATTCTATGTAATTAATGTCGCTATTTCTGTTCGGACACATGTTACGTGTAAAAAAGTATACTGCAGGTCGGGACTCGTTATTTTCGAATTTCGAACGTGTCTCTTTCCAAGATATCTCGTATTAAGAAAATATTTACTGAAAATAAATCAACTGGTCTCAAGTTTCAGACGGGACATAATATCGTAGATTTAAAGCCCTTAACGTGACTATCTCGTATTATTTTATCTCTCTTTCTTACATATAATGTTAGCCACGTGAGAAAGAAAATAAATGGGATAAATATCTATGCACAAAATTCTAGCATCTTCGCTGTCACACCTCATAAGAAAAGAACTGTTTTACGATTTTAAGATTTTTGTCAAAGTAAAAATTAAATTACAGCGTCTCAAAGTGTATTTAAAATGATTAATGTTATTGTTATTTCGTACTTATGAAGAGAAAAGACAAATTTAGAACTCATTATGTATAAGTCATCATTATAGCAACGGTAAAACGTCCACTGCTGGACATAGATCTAATCAAGAATGTAGGAATTTGTCTGTATTTGCGGCGCTGGGCAATATTGATAGAAATCACAGAGCGTAGCTAATAAGCGTAAGGAATGCTGCTACCCATCCCCGCTCTGCTGCATTTGAGCATGTACGGATGATACTGTTACGAGTGGATATATACCTCCATCTATCGGATCCGGTACCAGTCGCCGACAGTCTTACGACACCTGGTACTGGGGGAGTATTCTGCTTAGCATATTCTGCATAATATAATTAATTATTTACCTACTATTTACAAAATAACTAATATAATAATTATGTGAAGATAACGGTTTTTAACGAGTTTAATAATTTTAGCCAATAGCTCCGCCACGAAATTGAATGTTATATATATACATTGCAAACAGCCCAATTTAAGTTCATAGGAGCTACTCACGTCATTCCCAAACATGTCAAAATTTAGTTTGTATCACTTCCGTGTTGATAGCGGGGGCGCCACTGTACATAGAGAATACGATACTGCGACTTTGCCTTCGCAGTTACATTATAGAAATGCTAAATAATAAAAAAACATGAACATACATAAAGGTTCGATTCCACAAAAAAAAACTTGTACTCTACCTAGAGTAGGTGTCTTGTTACAAAATCACGAACTGAACGCAATGTAGATCACGGGGTTTTTAGCGTAGAGTTGTTAATGTGTCAGAGATCCGAGCTCTAGCTAGAGTTTTCCGCGACACCTGTCCGCTCGCGTCAGCTTGATCGAGATATAGAGTCGTACTCGCTGTGACACTCAGAAATAGTTGTTGGCTGTTAATGATGTCAAATGATCAGGTATAATTGACAAAAGAGAAATTGTCTTTACATTATTATGTATATATAATAATATGCAGGTTTAAAAGCATTATTTATTTTTGTTTACACATTTTTTGTGCAACTATTTGTAATTGGCGAGTTTTTTGTCAAAACGAATAATTAGACCTTATTAGTTTTGGCAGAATATGTTTTGAAACAAATGAAAATCTATAATCTTGCTTAGCGCGAAAAGAAATAATGTTCAGATTTGGTACGAATGTAATTATACAATTCACACATCATATACATTGGTCGGACTCTGAGTTAGGTCACTTATAGCACTGTTAAGGACATCAGACAACAGAGGAATCACAAATAAAATACTTAAATACATACATAACACACGGAAACAAACACAAATATAAACGTTTGAATCAATCGAACCCACGACTCTTGGCGCACAAGACAGGATCACTACCATCTGCGCCATCGGGCCAATTATATAAGTTGCCAGAATCCGGTAGAATGTTAAAACTTACTCGTACTTAATACCTTCTTCTGTACTAAGTGTCGTATGGAACCGACAGATGGCGGTATATCTATTAAAGAGCGTAGCACTAATGCAACAAGGATATTTAAACCACCCATTTGAAACTACAATCTGGTATTGTCACATCACTTCCTTAATCTATTGGACTAGTCTATTTCGCTTTAATAACTTCATTAACTTCGTTAGCCGTGAGGTACCGGCAGAGAACAATAGTACCTTCCCCTGTACCAGGTGATGTAAGAGGCCACTAAGGTACGAGAACAGACAGATATATCCATGCAAAAAAGTCAGGTCAAATGTACAGGGCGGGGATGGGCAGCAGCTTCCCCGTCGTGAAGGCTGCGCTCTGCGATTGCCAGAACGCTTGCCCAGTGCGACAATTATGGGCAACATACCCCCTTTCTTGGGGAGGCCTATGTCCAACAGTGGATTTTTAATGGCTAGTATGATGACAATGATGAACTTCTTTAATCCTGGCCGTAGCTCTAAAAGTATAAATTCACTTTGAAAAGTCACATAAAGAAGTGCACCGCATTCTTTGCTGCACGCCCGTTAATCTTTCGTTAAGTATATATATATATATAAAGGGAGAAGTTGACTGACAGATATATCAACGCAGGGACTAAATTGTAAGAGTTAGAAGGTAGAAATTTTGCACAGGAGTTCATTTTATAACCTAGGAAAGCACTACTGGAGTGCAAAGTCAGAATGAAAGATCTCTGATTTTTAAAAATATTTTAATAAAATGTTACATCCTTATATCTATGCTAATATTATAAAGCGGATGAGTTAGTTAGTTTGTTTGTTTAAACGCGCTAATCTCAAGATCTACTGGTCCGATTTGATTAATTCTTTTTTCGTTGGATAGTCCATTTATAGAGGAAGACTTTAGGCTATATAACATTACGCTGAGACCAATAGGAGCGATCCTCGAAGAAGTAAGAAATGTGCATATTAGTCTATGGACGGTCAGGCGGAGGCTTCTCGCAGCCAATATACGCAGTCATCGCCCGGCCCGCGGCCCTAAGTTACTCCGTAAGCACTGAGTTGCCAGGCTTTGGTTTGTTCGAAATTGTGAGTCATGAACTCAAGAAGACTGGAATAGGGTATTGTTTTTCGATGAAGCTAGGATATCTCTGTTCGGTGTAGATCAACGTCGGCGACTGCTACAAGGACGAGGAGAATGTTTTGAAGAAATCACACCTTATGGTGGGGGCTCTGTTATGTTTTGGGCAGGAATAAATTCAATGGATCCTAATTGCTCATGCACGACCCGCATTGGCTGTTTTAGGCGAAGACTCAATTTTTATGGACGACAACGCTCGCGCCTTCCGGTCTGGCGATGTAGAAGCGTATGTGCAAGAGGTCGGCATTCATTGTTTGGATTGGCTCCCGAAGTCCCGACCTCAGTCATAAAGCATGACTGGGTCGTTCTGAAACGATGCGTGAGATCAGTACAACCGGCTCCGCAGACCATCAGAGAGAAGAATGTGATTACCGCGGAGTGGGAACGTATTCCGCAAGCAAGTATCCGGGCATATCCGCGCTAGCATACCCAGACGAATTCAAGCTGTGATTTCAGCTAGAGGGGGTCACACTCGATACTAAACATGTATCTGCTTTTACTTTATTAAAGAAAAAACAAACAAAACTCTTTGTTAACTTTTACTTCACGAGCATATGCACTACTAGCGAGCATACACTACTAGTGAATTATCATAAATTTTATTTAAATTTTATGATAATACTGACGAAAACGATTATTTACTTATTAATTTACAAAATTGTGAAAGTAAAACTACCTATAAATATCAAACAAACCAATAGTAACATTTGAAATGGTTTATTGCTAAGGTGCCCGTTTTTTTTGCAAATGAGTGTACAATTCTGCTGTGCATGTGTATGTCACTGAACTTCTAAACGGCTCGGCTGATTGAAACGTATTTGTTTGTATATTTTTGTGTGACGCCCTGGATGGTTTACATTCACAAATCAGCTCGGCAAATGCATTTAGTTTCTAGAGTATTTATCAGAGACTAGCGGTCCCAACATATACATATATAAAAGAAGAGGCTGACTGGCCTAACGCAGAAAAACTCAGTATTATATAGCCGACCTATGGAGAAATGCTAGGCTATATAACATCACGCTGGGACCAATAAACGCGAAGCAAAAATAATATTAGGTTTGTTACACAATTTAACGCGTAAAATCACGGGCCGGTGCTAGATGTTAATAATATTATCTCTAAATTTCAGGATTAATTCAGATGAAACTTGTTTTAGGTATTTATATGATGTTCTATTGGATAATAGTGGATATGTAGTACAGTCCTATTCAAGATTGGATTTTGAAGTTGACCGCTGTGCCAAAAACACAACACGTATCTGTTGTTTTTTTTTTACAAACTCTATGTATTTCTTACGTATACGTTTCTAATTAATGTGCTCGAGAATTGTTAAAATTGTTGGCAAGTATGTTTGCACTTTGATGCCAATTAAAAAGAAATAGATTTTAAACGACTAAGTTTTTAGGCACTATGCGATTAGACATGGATTTACATTATTTTGACGTAAAGAGTTTTATTTCAATTACTTGCTTACACATTTATTGAACCACCGCTGCGCCCCGTGGTTTCAACCGTGTTAAATTGTAGTAATTTTCTTAAAAATATTTTACACGTATTTTATAATTTTCAATGAAGAATCTGTACACTGAATTTCATTCGAATAACTCCAAAAACAGCAAAGTTTCATACTGACTTTTCACCCTTATTTTACCCTCTTAGGGGGTGAAGTATATAAATATATCGTCATCATCATCCTATCAGCAATAGGACATGAAGGCCTATGTCTGACAATGGACGTCGACGCAAGAGACTTCCAATCCAACTGGCTGTGTGTGTCCTGCATCCAGCATGATCCTGTAGTTTTAGTCAGATCGTCTGTCCACCTTGCAGGTAAATATTCTATGCTGCGGTTGCAGGTGCAATCACCAGATCAGGTTTCGGAAGTTCACTGCTAGACATAGAACATTTTGTCCATAGTTGCCGCGATGGGCAAGCGTGTTAGCAATCGCAGAGCGCAGCTTTCGCAACGGAAATGCTATTGCCCATCCCCGTCCTGTGCATTTGAGCTACACTATCTTGACTGTACACTGATATATCTGGTACCTCTGTCCCCGCTTCTGACCCCTGGTAAAAGACGAGGTACTATTCTTCTCTGCCGGTACCTCACGGCTATGTTCATATATATTTTATATATTTATAATCAGTATTCAGAATTAACTTAAATATTTATTTTGATTCCAGCGCTACTGGAGTAACTTTAACATGATGGGCATTCATTATAGAATATAATATTTCAAGTAGTAATAAGCCTTAGCAATGAGTTAATCTTTTACGCAATACTTGAATTTATAATACGAAAGGTAAACGACGTCTATTTAAATTATTCCCTACTTATAACAGATCAACAAATAGCATCCAAACGTCAAATTGGGGGTAACCACTTCGGGGAATATTCGCCGGCGAGATATTTGAAGATCAAACGGGATATTCGAATCACGCCAGTTAAAATAATAATCACTCCCGAATCTCGTGCTAAATGAGTTGATTACACGCGGAATAACGTTGTGACAGCACGTTATATTTATAGCTACGTCTAATAAAACAGATTGGTATCAACTGAACTACATCTTCATATTTGTAATCATATTAGTTTGTACCGCTAGCAAATTAACCGGGTTGGAGCGGCACTTTTGCGAGGGTATTTTTAAATTACTTTCATAATCATCACTCTATTATTAGCTGTAATACATCTACTGCGGAAATTAGTCCTCACTGAGAGATGAGAGCGTTGTTTTTTATATTATAAAGTCAGCAAACAAGCATACGGTCCGCTTGATCGGATACATGACCATAGATAGACGCTCGTGGCAACACAAAGATATCACTAGCGTGTCGCCAACCCTGTTTACTGAAGATAATATGTAATATTTATTCAGTAATTTCACTGCCTCTCTTACTCTTCTAACTGGAACACAGCAATGCGAACACTGCAAGATCTTAATGGTGGAAATCGGAGAGCGTGGAATGCTGGTTTTCTTGGTTATTAGAAATGCTTGGTTATTAGAAAGTTCAAGTAATGCATGCTATAATAATAATATACTCGTATATTTAGAATAGTTCAAGTAATGATGGTACTTCTGAATAGGCAGTTCAGTTCGATCGATGCCTGATGGCGCAGATGGTAGTGATTCTATCATGTGTGCCAAGAGTCGTGGGTTTAAACCCCACTAATAGCTAATTTGGTATGATGAATATTTGTAGTTGTTCTGTAAAATGAAAGAACTATTGGAAACGGAAAAGCTTACTGGCTGGCTGACATATTAAAGCAGGGCTTTAACTATAAAGGTTAGAAACTTGAAATTTTGCAGAGTGGTACCAAAAAAGGTTTTTCGAGAATTCACCCCCTAAAGGGGAGAAACGGAGGTGGAAAGTTAATATGAAACTTTGAAGTTTTCGAAGTTATTAGAATGAAATTCAGTATAAATGTTCTTCATTAAAGTCATGGAATACGTGTAAAATATGTTTTCGAAAATCATTCGAGGGTAAAAAGGGGATGCAAGTTTTGCATGAAAGTTCTTCAATTTAACACAGGTGAAACCGCAGGGCGCTGCTAGTTAAGTATACCATAAGTTTAAGCTATTTATATCGGAGTTGGAGTATATTCGAGTCAACGATCGGGTATGAAATGTTGATGATAAATTTAATTCTGCCGTCAGGTACCGCCAGAGTAGAATAGTACCTCCCCCTGTTCCGGGTATCGAAAGAGGCGATTAAGGTAAAAGTACCGTGATACCGTGATAGTAGATGGCGATATATACATCCGATACAGTGTAGCTCGAATTAACAGGGTGGGGACGGGCAGCAGTCGCGATAGGTGCTGCGAAAAATTCCAACAACTGCTATAATGAATCTCAATGATCTGACTTATGATTCCGTTGGGTCATCAGGGATATTCTTGAAATGTTAAATTGTCTTCTAAATAATATCACATATCACGACGATATGGCAAATTCCTCAGAAGAAAGTTAAACAAATAAATATAGTTCAAAACCGCGTATGTAACAATTGTCAATAAAGTTCAAAGTTCAATTGCAAAACGTGAAATTTGTACCTTATTAACTAAATATACATACGTGGTATTGCACTATCCCCGATATATCATTCTTGTATTACTTGACACTACAATCGGTTTTTGGTGCGATACAAAAGTTGGTCTTAGGAAGATGTCTTCCCACGTCTCTGTGAGTTGGTGCCAGTGGGAAATGGTCGTTTAAAATGTCTCTTATTTATTTTTATACAACTATATAATTTGGATTTATCGAATGATTAAATTTATTAACCGCGTCGGCATAAACCAACCCGGTCACCCATCTTGAAGAACAAAGAGCTGTGTCGGTTGCCAACAAGTGCTTAGATAATGTGCAGTACATGACATAAATTATCTTGTCGGGTTGTTTGCTGAATGAGCAATTCGAAAATCTTAATAATAAGAAAGGTTTAATTATATTTACTTTGATATTGACATAGGACTAACATTAATTCTGACATTATAAATGCTTGATGGGCGTGATGGCGGATTCAATAGTGATTTATCTTATGTGCTAAAGGTTTCAATCCCCACCCAGGAAAAACATTTATGTGATGAACATTTGTGTTTATTCTGTTTAGATTATATCTTTGAGGTAACCGGCTGAGTAGAATAGTACCTCACTCTGTACCAGGTGTCGTAAGAGGCGACTAAGGTACCATAACCGACAGGTAGCGGTATATATTTATCCGAGAGAGTGTAGCATAAATGCAAGCTCTGCGATTGTCCAGCGCGGTAATTATGGGCAAAATTCCCCCTTACTTGGGGAGCCCTATGACCAGCTGTGCACTTCCAATGGCTGAAATAACCATGATGAATACGAAACTAGCTGGGTCTGTAAAGTGCTTTCCGGAGAAATATTCAAATAGGGTCACCCATCTCTATACTAAACGTTGTGAAGTAGCTTAGCTTGTTCGTGGGTGCTCTTTCGAGTGAGATGATAATGCGTACGTAAAATCACCGTTAACACGCATAATGGAATTACCAACGTCCATCCAAATGGTGGCATTACACCAATCTTTCGTCATCAATGTAGTTTTGGCTCATTGACACAGTATTATGACAGGCATATATCATTTAATCGCTTCCTTCTTGCTAGCTTAAGTGACTGTTATGCCTGACAGTAATGAATTAGGTTTTTATATATATGAAGCACTGTGAAAACTTTCTAAGCGTGATGCAGGTTTTGTGACGTATGCAGTTGACATAACGTATTATTTTTGAATTAATGCCTGGCGCCACCGACCTTTAGTCAGCTTTTTGTTATTTATATAATAATACATAATAAACTGATGCAACCGAGATCCCGAGATAAGATGTTAATGATCTCAGCACTTATGCTACGAGTATAAGCCAACACACAAATATAATACTTAAAATATTGACAAGAACAAACACAAATATCATCATATATTTGTATATTATTGGACTAGATCAACAAACAAGTATACAGACGCCGGTGATATCACAACAATATCACTTGCGCGTTGCCAACCTTATGACTAGAAGATATTATGTCACGTTACCCAGTAGTTTCCCTGCCTCGTACCCACGACTTTTTGGCGAACGATCCATCTTAATCTTATAAGCACTTTCATATTTAAATTTTCGTATTTACTCTTATAAATATTTATTCGTTAATTCATTTGTTTTACTTGCATAGTTCAACCAGAGAGTATAGGTTACTTTTCATAGCGGCAAAGCAAGAGTTCCCGAGGGATAGAATATAGAGTCCACGTGACATATCCGGTTAGCGGAAAGCCCGCAATTATTACTGTTAGAATTTAAGTTGGAAATAGTTGAATTACTTTTATTTAGTTAATAATTATACAGAATGTATACGTCACAGAGTAGAGATGTGCGCCATAGATAACAGAGTGTCATAGATAATATAATTTAGATAAGTACAACAGTATGGAAGGCGGGAAATTTCTATATTGAATAATTATTGTAGAGCAACATTGTATTCATCACATCGCGCGACATTTGTCGGGCGACGCAAGCGAGCGTGCGATGATAGACTGCGTAATGAGGCGGCTGGCATTTATGACCTGGCTTGTGGGAGCTAATAATTATATTCCTTAGGCTAAATCACCAGACTGATATCGGTGCATGTATTTTTGTAATAAGATTGGATATTACGTGAGTATTAATTGAAATATCGTTTTGAAAAATGTGTTATTTTATATAAATACAGGTTAAAAACAACTCGCGATAAAATTGACATAAGATTTATTGTCAATCGCATCTTTGATAATAAATATAAAAATTTTAATAGTTTTTTAATCTGTAGTGAACGCGTTAATGTTGGAAAATATTATTTTATATTTAAGATAATACTTACTAGAAAAAAAAACAACTTGTGTCAGACATCAGGCGGTACTCGAACCTGCAACTTATCCTTGCCGGGGGTTGCATTACCGTTGTGCGCCGTTACGATGGAAATTTCTGTGGGGGTGTAAATCGATTAAGGGCTCCTCCATTAATCAATTATGTTTTCAGCACGTATTGATTCACCTTCCTTTAGTAATACGCGATGAGGTCTGATTCTACCCCTCCCTCCCATTACGTGTATTTTTTAGTATAAATAACTTTTTTTAAATCTCTAAAGTATTTTTGAAACTATTCTTTTTATTTATTGTTTTACTCTACTAATCCATCCATTACAAACCCTTGTAGGGCATCTAATGGACGGACGAATAGAGTTCCACTTTAAAAACTAAACTATTGCAAATAATCACATTCTTAATAAATCTAGGTCAGTCGGGCCGCTTTACAATCTGGGCACAATAATAAGGCCTGTCAAATCAAAGCCCGTAGCTAACAATGTCATCTGCTTATCCATAGGGTCCCTAGGCCCATCAGGGTCATTCGATCATTTAAGGTCATCAGGGTCAGGGTCATCTTCCTAAAAGATCACATGTCACCGAACATATAGGTCATATTATTAAATAAGTTCTGTCTTGAACTAGTCAGACAACCGCCAGCAAACGGATCGTGCAACTTTGTTCACAGCAGTTTCATTATGTGGGTTGAAAGACTTTACCGGCGTCGGCGCTGACAAATCATTGTTTTAAAATAGATACAAATTAAATTAAATCACACCTTAAATGTATTGGCATTAAATAAATTAGCCTAGAACAGATGCAAATACTAAACATTAATTCAATTTAAAAAATCTTAATTCTTGAAAAAATTGTTATGAATTCGTTTGCCAAATGGAATTGTAACCCAAACTGAAAATTCTCATTAATCATAAGAAAATGGCAATGTAATTTCAACATCTGTCATCAGAACTGAGCTAAGTAAATAATCTGAGAGTGCTCCAATCATAACGGAGTGCAAAAAGACGGCGATACGACTAAGAATAGCAGAATTAAAATGAAAGTGATATTTTTTGGGTGAACGATCTTTGGAATTTTGTTTATGGGGCTGGCTAAGTGGGTTATAGTCTGTCTGGTTTGTAACCGGAGACCGGCTTAGGTCATTGACTTGTTGATGGTGGCTGAATTATTTTCAGGATATTTTTTGTATACATTCCTACATATAAAAGCTACCGTTTTCGATATGTTCGAAGAATTTTGTGCCGTGCAGTCTGATATAGATTATAAGTTTAAGTTGTTGTTGTTGTTGATATATGTCTCACTTAGACATATATCAACAACAACAACTATATAACTATAATATATGTCTAAGTGGAAGTTAAAAAAGATATATTAACAGTTATTATTTTGATCTAATCCAATTAAATTAACTGTAATTTTTTTCGCCCAAAGATATTTCCAGACGTCCATATTTTAAAATTCTGTACTAAATCAGACTGAAGGTTATTATTTAAGCCAAATACATTCATCATAGTAGCCATTGAAAGTCTACAGCTGGTCATAGGTCTCCCCAAGAGAGGGGGAAAGTGCCTATAAGTCCCTACATTTACCGATGAATTTGAACAAAAGAATGTCGACCATGTTGTTTTTTTGACAATTACACCTTTTTGCTTTGTGTTGTATTCTATGTTCTAAATAATAAATAAGTTTAAATGTTTTTTATTGCATTATAATCATGAAAGTTTACGACGATAAACGACTGAATGGATCGAGATGAAAATTGGCAAAAAATCCCTTTGCCGATTTGTCATCGTTATCATCAATTGTCCAGTGCTTGAATCCTAAGATTAGTTTAAGGACTAGGTTAAGGATTTAGTCTATAAAATGAAGTACAGTTTATAAAGCTTATCTCTGTAAATGACCTTTAATATTTAAAGATAATAAATTTTTTACACACGACGACTAGACTCCTTATGGGCCGCTACTCATTCATTTTAAAGGCAAAAGATTTTGCAGAAATAATTGCATTGCTTTTTCTTTTGAGTTGGCACTTCAAAGCGCCATAAAAATGTTTAATGAAGACGTTTGAGGAGTGTTTAATGGTACTTAATATTTTTAAATCCATTTTAACTACCAATAAAATATTTATTAAACATATCACACAAGAACAAAACAGTTTTTATTATCTTTGGTTGATTTTCACGCGTCGATACGTATCTGTCAAAATAAAACATTCAATTTAGAACTTGATGCATCTTTGGAACTCGCATTTAAATGTCACTGTCGATTAGGAAATTTTGACATATAATTGTGTTGTTTCACCTGTAGTTGTGTGTACAATTCATTGATTGTAAACTTGGTTGGTATAAAGGTTGTATACATCGAGAGAAACCGAAAAACCCGTCACGGACACTTTTCGGAATTGAAGTTATTCGGAAATAGAAGGAGTGTTGAAATCTACTAAGTAAAGTCACCAACCAACCAACACAAGCGAACGAACCAACCAGCACCCATCCACACATACACACTATATATACTCGTAATTGTTTAACTTTTTCCTTAATATTTTAATAAAGTTTTGCCGTAATACAAAATTGTACATCGCTTAATTTCCCTACAGGACAGGTTTTGGCCTAGTATGGGGATTTGAAATGAATTTATTATAAAGGCACAGACGGAAATCAAGATTTTATTACTTATTATTACTTAAATAAGCAAACGTGAAACGTTGTCTCATACAACTTATATATGAATTCTTTACATATTATCTAATATAAAGAAGCTCAAGGACATTTGAAGAGGGCAATGCTCTCTTTGCGCGATCGAATTAAGAATGAAGAAATCCGTACAAGTACTAAAGTTATATGCAAAGCCTAGATGAGTACATTAAATGGCTATGAAGCTTATAAATGAGGGAAGATGGAGCCGTGAAGTTCTGGAATGGAGACCACGCCAAGCGCAACATAGTACATCCACTCACAAGGTGGACAGATAAGCTAGCTATATCCGCTGGATCGTGCTGGATGCTGGCAGCATGCAACCGGTCCTATTGGGGGTCAATTGGGGAGGCCTATGTCCACCAGCGGACGCCCTACGGTAAATGAAGCAAGAATTAAGCCGTGGGCGAAGTAGATTAAATAAAATAAGTAAGTCGCTTAAAGCACTTGTGTTATGGACATCAGACAAGAAAGGAATCACAAATATAATACTCAAATACATATTTAACATCTAGATATAGAACAAACAGACATTCATCTGCGCCATAGGACCCGTCAAAGGATAGTAACTTCTCCCTGTACCATACCAGGTATTATACGCTGCTATTGGCGGTATTGTGGTAGTATATATGCAACTGGGCGGGGATGGGTAGCACTACCGTCGGTACAAAGCTACGTTTTGAGATTACTACCACACCTGCCCATCGCGATATAAAAAAGTTGACGCGTACCATCTGTTGTACACATATGTAACAATAATTCAGTTTCAGACAAATTGGTACGTGCCCAGGCAATGTTGTCGGGTAACATGAATCGTATATTTATCACGAGCCTTGGAGCTGACAGTTGAAGTTTTAACTGGATTACTAGAGCGTTTATCTAGATTTATTGTAATTTCTTGTTTCTTTTTTTAATAATTCATTTTCATCATCATATCAGCTATTGTAAGTCCATTGCTGGACATAGGCCTCCCCAAGAAAGGGAGGTTTATACCCATAATTGCCGTACTAATCAAGCGTGTTGGCAATCGCAGTGCAGCCTTTGCGACGGGGATGCTACTATTCTCATCTATGCCCTGTACATTTGAGCTACACTGTTTCAGATTGATATACTTCATCTGTCGGTTTTTGTACCTTAGTCGTTATGCTCCTGGTCTGTACCAGGAGGGTAGGTGCTATTCTACCCTGCCTGTATCTCACGGCTTATATATATCAGACATCTTATGAGACTACATCGATAAACTAGCATACGGATATTATAAATAGTAACCACAGCTCATATACACTTGAATCATCACAAGGATATCACTAGCGCGTTGCCAACCTTGTGATCTAAAGATATTATGTCACAAAACCCAGTTATTTCAATGCCATTCTCACTCTTCTGACCGGAACACATGTGAACACTGTTATTTGGCGGTAGAAATAAGTGAGAGTGAGGTGCCAGTGTAGACAACTTTTTTATGAAGTCTATATCTAGTAATAAAGAATTATAAATCTGAAGAGTCGTGTTTGTTTGAATCCACTAACCTGGTCTGATGTGAAAAAAGAATTACCTACGAACATATATACATTACGCCAGTATCCCAACGGGTAGGCAGAAACTACGGATCTCCACTTGTTACGATCTCTCTCGCTTCCCTTACTCGCATTAGTCGTTTTATAAACGCTCATTTATTCTTGGTTCAGTATATTTGTGTAGTCATTCTACTTTCATTAATCCTTTCTACATGTCCAAACCATCTCAACATTCCTTTCTCTATTGTTGTCACATCATCTTTTACACCACATTGATCTCGTATTTAAAATTTTTATACCCTGGTAAATTCATTGATTGAGAAAGGCTATATGTAGCGTAAACAGGTCTGTTATTTAAAAAATCTGCGTGAATTTGCCAACAAACTTAATAAACCTCTTCGAATTCCAGGCTATAAACAAAAAGTATTAATGCATACTTCTAAATCTTTCTTATGAATTACTAGTCTATTAGTGAAAATTTTAGTCGCCTGTAACATCTGGTACATTTGAGGTACTATTTTACTCTACCGGTATAATGACGGTACATCTATCGCATTTACGTCGCCACCACGCCTGCCCAGCGGCAATTATGGGCAAAAATTTTCCTTTAATTCCTGGCTTTCGCTCTACGACTGCTATTAAGCTGATAATGATGCGTGGAATCTACATGCTCGATGGTCTTTGTATCTATACTAATGTTATTAAGTTGAAGAGAATGTTTGAACTAATTAATCTCAGGAACTGCTGTTCCGATTTGAAAACTTCTTTCAGTGTTGGATAGTCTATTTACCAAGAAAAGCTATTATATCCTTCAAAGTAATATAGACTGTTTATACAAGGCAACCTCGACAATCTCCGAACTAAGTGACTAACTAATAAAGTGCAACTATTAACTCCTAGAACTTATTATGGAAAGAAGACTGTACTGAGGAATTGCTAACAATATTCTGCTAGACTGGACTATATTTATTGTTACTATTATTGTTTATGTATATTGTATTTACACAGTGTAGCTTCATATTTTATGTATTTATGTAATACTAGCAGCCCGCGGTTCCGGCTTCGCTCGGATATTCGACTTTTACAGCTGTAGTTATGAAAATAGAAACTCCTTCCAATTCAAAGTGATAATAAGTTGCCAATTATTATATCTGACAGATGGACAGACCTAGGTTCTTTATTAATTACGGAAAACTAATAAATTACCAGTAGGTAGTTTAAAATTGAGTTTCTTTAAATATTTTTTATTTTTTAAAGAGCGTAAGAGAATTGGACAAAGTAAGAGAGTTGGTTGGTTGGTTGGTTGGTTGGTTGGTTGGTTGGTTGGTTGGTTGGTTGGTTGGTTGGTTGGTTGGTTGGTTGGTTGGTTGGTTGGTTGGT
>JACJUM010005600.1:8813050-9102347 GCA_020976665.1 Heortia vitessoides | reverse complement strand
AATCTCAGGGTACACTTTATCTATGAGATGTTGGTGGTCTGGGACTAAAATACACAAATTACTATTTAGAGTAATTTTCCCAGAGTGTATTGGGAGCTCTCCGTTACCGACCTTTAATAGCATATCGGCAAACATGCGATCATCCCCAGAAGACCTAACTCTCATATTAGTTTTTAGAGCTAGTTTTGTAACATGGGACCAAATATAAGATCTTTTTAATGATGCATTTATTTCGTCAGCTCTAGTTCCTCTCGAAACAACAGGCAATATTTGTCTAAAATCGCCGGAAAACAAAATGGTGCAACCACCCATTGGTGTATTAGTATTTCTTAAGTCACGCATGGTCTTGTCCAGAGCTTCGATTAAAAGTTTGTGCGACATTGTAGCCTCATCCCAAACTATGAGTGCACACTTCTGTAGAAGTTTCGACGTGTTGCTTTGTTTTGAAATGTGACATACATTCTAGTTCAGGTGGTGTAGAAATCATATAAATTTTGATCTTTCCTTGTAAACAGCAAAACCCTTTTGATTCGTCTTTCCATTTTAAAGCAGAGCAATGTTGGCAGATGACATTTAAACTCCCCAAGGATATAGAAGAATCATTTTTATAGTCTATTGTAGATTCATAATTCATGCCAGAACACTCTTTATTAATCCATAGGACAGTAGAATTTTGGATGTTTTCTTGGTCAGCAGCAGTGGTGGCAGTGTCCATTTGAATTTCTGATACTGTACGTGCACTGTTTTCGTCAGCGGTCAAAACTGATTCTCCACGCAAACGACGACGCCTTTCCCGTTCTCTAGTCAACCTAGCTTCATTTTCTTCCTGTGATTCATTTGCCCGAGATACGCGCATTCGTTTAGCTCTTAAAGTCTGTGGACCTATATTTTGTTTACGCCGAGGTATTTTTATTATCAACGTACGTAATACCTACTTAAAAAAAAATCAATTAGTTACGTAAAGATTTTTTTTATGAATTTTTAGGCTTTATAAATCGATATTTACAGTAATTTTTTTTTTCAATTTTCAATAAAGAATGCAATGTTTTGACAGTACCTACCTATACATACCTACATATTATATCTATCTATTTTTAACATCAATATTTACAGTAAGTAATGAAAAGACCTTTCTTATACCTAAGTACCTACTTATTTATTTTAACCGAAACTTAACTACCTATTTTTTACCTATTCAAGGTTTCTTTGTACAAAATTATTTTTTAGAATGAATCACATAAATTAAATTTTAAAAATCAATTGTTAACTTGAAACGAAGCGCCGCGCCGCGCCGCACTGAAAATTTTATAATTCGACACAACCATCAACGTTGTCTGCCCTCATGTGTCTGCCCGTTCGGGTCGCGCACCTCAACATGAGCCCACCCCCACCACCGCCGTCGCCGCCGCCGCGCGCCGCCATCTATGCCCTCGGCATTGTAAATGCATCTTGTGTATTAATATTAACATAAAAGTGTTATGATATGTATATATTCGGAATCCTCATTTCATCAGCTTTAATTTGATATGCATTTTGTTTTATGTTTATTGGTCTATGTCGGTAGGAACATCGAGTAATTGAAAAATAAGATATTTCGTAAATTAAACTTGAACACCACTAAAATCGTTATTGTGGCTAAACCTTAAAGGATAGACATATGCTATTGCAGACTTTGCAGACTTGTCTTCTTTTCATTATTGAAAACCGCATAGCTATTGATATAGTAGTTTTTGAGATCCTAGGTAACAAACACATTTTGGGCGCCCTCCGCAACTTCATTTTATACTATGTATAGATAGATATGCGTAAATAATATGTTGTATTAACAAACCTTGTATTAAATTAGACCATATACACACACATTCACACCTACATGCACACTACAGAGCATAGTTGCTTATAAGAACAGGCTAGACCTAGTTTAGGTACTTCAGTAACAAAGTGTATTTTAGTTTAAGTTTCCTTTTGTTTTTACTGTAGGAACACAGCTACTCAATAAGTTAGGTAGTTTTTAACATAAAAGAATGTAAAAGCGTAAATATATTTAAAAATAAGTTCAATTTATTTTTGTTAAGAGTCGTGTCGGCTAATTGTATATTTTTATAAGAACTATGATAATATCTCATTGCTAATAAAATGTAATTTCGTATGAGAAAAAAAGATCTTAAACACGAGTTACTATGCGAAGTGGACGAAGTCGCAGGCACTGCTAGTTGTATAACAAGTTTCGTCCACAAATTGTCAAACGCCACAAACGTGTCTATTCATGTCTAATGTTTCCTGAAAAAAGCAATTGATCCTCTAGTCACTGTACACTTTCTGATATAGAAAAGTACTCGAATATCCTACTGATCCCTTCTTAACGCAATTACTCATACCCTCGCAAAGCATTCGTAGAATTTTCTACGCGTTCATTCTAATTGTGCGTCTATTCTAGAGCTATTAAACGATGCGTGACGCCCCATCGCCGGTCGTTATTGCCCGCCATTTTGTTGTTGTTCATAAACCTCTTGTAACCGGTGTTAATAATTTATTGTTAGTTAATATTAAAGCTGATTGTATTTTGATGCGACAACGTCTTATATCTCGATGGAGCCGGCTCATGCAGGAAAAAGCATGAGTCATGCGGCGTTACTTGGCTCTGAGGCGTTCCATTTAAGGCTTGAAGTGCAAGCGAGAGCGCGGAACGAGCGACAAAGAGGCACTTTTTTTTGAAAAATGCAACCATTCCATCTGTATTCTCATATGACGTTTTATCTACTATCGTCTACTACTATCGTCAGTAAACCGACTATCAGATTTCTTTTGAATTGTTTGATAGAATGACATTACTTCGGTGTAAGTCTCTTAAAAACACGGACGTTACGTTACGTATACAACAGAGGAATTACAAATGCAATACTTAAATCATCATTACAGCCATTGGAAGTCTACTGCTTTCAATTTTACCCATAATTGCTGCGCTGGGCTAGCGTGTTGGCAATTGCAGAGCGTATCTTCTTGACGGGTATACCGCCATCTATCGGTTTTTGTACCTTAGTCGCCTCTTACGACAGCTGGTACATAGATAGGTACTATTCTACTCTGCTGGTACCTCACGGCATACCGGCTTATACATACATTTTGTAACACCAGACACGGAGAAAACTAACAAGCTCAAATATTTCATAATTTTATCATCATTATAGCTGTTGGAATTCCACTGTTGTCCATAGGCCTCTCCAAGGAGGAATTTTGTCCATAATTGCTGCAGCTTCCGCTATGGGGATGCTGCTGCCCATCCCCATTTTGTGTATTTGAGCTGCACTGTTTCTGATGGATATACCGCCATCTGTAGATTCTGGTATCTCAGTCGCTTCATACGACATCTGGTACAGAGGGAGGTTATATTATCAACTATTAACATAAGGCTTAATTTGTCTACATACTCTTATGGAACAGGGATCTAATGATATATGTATAGTTAAAGAGCGTCTGTCTGTTACACTTTTTTACCATTTTGATGAAATTTCCTTTACTATTATTGTTTATGTGACTTACAAAACATCGATATTATTTATCTTGATTCCATTAGTCGTCCAATTCCTCAGTTATTTTTTAAGATGAAAATAAAATACAGTAAGCAGGATATGAACGCCGGCAGCTGTGATCGGACGACGACACAATCATTTGTACATTTTATTTATATTTAACCAGTCATTTGCCCTCCGGTTCGGCTCCAATTCGGTATATATTTTTTATCAACATTTAGAACAGAGTTCTTTATATTTCATCAAATTTACGAATAAGTTATAGAAAAGTATCTTACGTTTAAATGTGGTAGGTTCATTTTCCAGGTCAAACATTTGTGCGACGGATATTTGTTTTTTTCTGTTTTCCAATATGTTAAATTATATTTAACGTTATATTTGTAATCCCTCTTTTGCCTAAGGTCCATAATACTTCTTCATCATCATACCAGTCATAAAAGTCCGCTTTTGGATATAGGCCTCCTCAAGAAAGGGGGTATGTTGCCCATAATTGTCGCGCTGGGTAAGCGTGTTGGCAATCGCAGAGTGCAGCATTTGCGACGGAGAAGCTGCTGCCCATCCCCGCCCTGTGCATTTGAGCTGCACCATCTGTCGGTTCTTTTACCTTAGTCACCTCTTACGACACCTGGTACATGGCGAGGTACTATTGTACTCTGCCGGTACCTCACGGCTATCTATATATATATATATATATATATATATATATGGATGCTACAAGCTAATGGATAGCTACAAGCTTTCTCTTCTGGAATGGTATATTTTATATTATATATAGTTTTTAAAGTCCCTGCTTAAAGCAGAAATATTTATAAATTTTAAATTTTGAACTGATATAATCAGTACCGCCATCTAGAATCTAGTAGCATAACTACTCCGTTTCAATCAAATAAAGTGTAAGCCGCCATCTCTCTAAAAACACGCAAAGCATCTCAAAGCTCACACATACAAGAACCAAGGCTGAAAGCTCGCTGAAACCGCTGAATGTGACGTTTGCGCAGACAAAATAATGTTAGTATTGAGATATTTATGTTTGCGTGGAACCAACGTGAACTTGGACGTCCGAAAATAGTTTAGTTTGACATATGAACCAAAGAAACATGTAGTTTTTATTTTGAATATCGCTAGCGATTTTTTATTTCACAATATTATCGTGCTTTCATAAATGGTTTCCAAAATGGATGGAGGGTAATTATCGAGTTACGATTTTGCTTGCACGTTTGCTGTTTTCCATTATGAGAAAATGTGTGATTTCTCCATTGTTTTGATTTTGTATAACCTCTGTATGTGGTTTTTGCGCGTTCTTCTCTTTATTTTAATGAGATTATTTTCGTTTTAATATATTTGATATTATTTGACTTCATTAAATATTTTCATATTTGTATGTCAAACTTCCCGCCATTTATAGATGCAACCATTGTTCCTCTATTTATTTTAAAGTATCTATATAAAGGTTTTAAACAAAGTTCGTTCCTACGAACTAAGAACAATAAAAGAGTAAAATTAGGCTAGTTATTATAAATATAAGTGTATTTAATTTATATATCTACATTTCAAAATAAAATAAAGATCTATTTTTTTTTAAATATATATTTTATTTAAATTGCTTCTTACCAGAGTAATATAAATTGGTGGAAATAGTATTTAACTATTACTTTAAGTTACTAAGCAGTATTTAAACATAAAGTGATCGTTACTTTGAAATATTATACCGATGAAGGTAAATGATAAAATATGTTTTATTTATGTTAAACCTTAATACACATCATTTATTTTCTCTGTAATTAATTAATTGAAAGTAGTCAAAACATCAACTATAGGAATTTAATCATCAAATAAATGCATTTTTTTCTACTAATTGCCAATAGATAACACAAAAAAAAATTTGGTGAAATTAAATGTAAATTATATTCTCATTTGTTTATATATTGAGTTCCTCTTTATAAGTGATTCAGGAGACATTTTCTAAACTATGTCTGTCTCTTTCACAGAGGCAGTGGCAGTAGGCTGGGTGAGCAAGACCCACGCTGGTATATCGACTCCACCTACGCCTCCTCGTTGAAGGTCTCACTCCGATTACCAGCCAGCCAGTATTTAGAAGGTAAGAAAAGGATTCCGTTAAAATTAATTAACTTATCTGTTACAAAAAAATCACAATATATACCTCTAATGGGTTTCCCATTAATTCATTAACAAGTTTCGTATCTGATACTGAAACTAGGGATGAAATATCTTCTGCAATATATCAAAAAATGGTTTTAAGTAGTAGAATAGTGGTAATAATTAAAATGAAAGGATCAACTTATTTTAGTTGAAGAAAAATAGTTATTGATACTTGGAACGGAAATTCTGAATATCCAAACACAGACACAGCAAGATGATATAAGTAGATTAACGATTATGTATTCACTAAAATAATGTATGCAAATAAATTACATATATTAAAACAGACACTCCCATAGTAAAAATATGAAAAAAGCTCTGTGCATATTTAGTTTAAATACTAAATTACGCTCAATTAAAACAAATACTATAAGATATATTGCATCGTATTACAAAATTTTGTTTCACATTTAGTATATATAAATTTAATTTATTTTCTAATTTACAAAATTAAATTAACGAACTAGTTTGCATGATTATAATAATCTCAAACAGTCCTGGAGACATTATAACCGTTGTTTTAATGATTGCTTATATATTTACTGATGTAAATGTATTTAGAATATCAAGTATTCAATTTATTAAATACCTATACGTTTCTGCATCTAATCTGCTTTGGCCTAACTCGTTTTAAATTGGAGATAAAATTCAAAATTTATGGCGGAAACATTGGGTACCTACTATTTGAGTAAAATGGTAAAAATATTAAGTTCGTTTACAGACTTTTTGCTTCCTTTCTACCGTCCGCGGGACGTTCGACTACACATAATGGGTATGTTGAGTGGACCCAGACCTTTGATATTACTGTATTATACCTCTGTAATTTTTGTGTTTACTATTGTTCATTGTCCGTTTTATCACCTAGTGTTATTGTGTTAATACTTATATTGTCGGTTTTATTTTAATACCCATTGTGACGTCCTTTTATTGCGCCTTTATTTAAAAAACCAAATACCTACAAATGATTTG
Organism: Heortia vitessoides; assembly: GCA_020976665.1. Classification (NCBI taxonomy): domain Eukaryota; kingdom Metazoa; phylum Arthropoda; class Insecta; order Lepidoptera; family Crambidae; genus Heortia; species Heortia vitessoides. Next base: position 9,095,688 of record JACJUM010005600.1, on the reverse strand, counting down.
CCACGAATTTTCGTGTAGCGCCATCTCCTGATATGTTACAGAACTAATAGATAACTCGCGGAGTGCTGCGCTAACCCTACAAAACGTTACGTAATTATTCAACTGATTCATCTACTAACCGCTAGATGGCACTGTTTCAGCTTAACAGTGTGTCTCTGGATGTCGATATTTTTCATGACTATAATGTGTTCATCTTAGTTATTGAGAGTATGAGTTTGTAGTAAAAAATATCATTAATCATTTGGTATATTTATTTGTCATAAATGGTATATTTTATTTTTTTGAAATTTATTGTCCTGTATAATTAATAATTTAAAACAACAAATACTAAATTAATTTACTATAATATTCTACAATTTATAACGAAAACTACTCAAATGACTGTAAGGTCCACATTAAGATGAATAAAATAATAATAATTTTTATAATAATTATTTCGCAGTTTTAAAATAATACTTAGCTTAATCACTCATTCAAAGAGAAACGGTAATATCACATTCATTCATACATAGCAAGTTTTTATCTGTTTTTTTACTTATACCTACATTTATACGCGCAGTTTTAGTGTATTTATATCGTTTTTTGACCAAATAGTATCAGTATTAAAAGAGAATATTTTGAATGGTATATTTCAAAAGGCAAAAAATGGACTATCTTACCTTTGAACAGAAAAATAAAATGACCTGATTCAGTGATAAGTCGCTTATAGTAACACAGTGTGTTACAAAGATCAGATAGCAGAGGAAAGACAAATATACTATTTAAATACATATATTTAACACTCAGATACAGAAGAAACATAATTATCATTATAAAAATATTTGTCCTGAGTGGGCATCGAACATACGACCTTTGGCGCACAAGACAGGATCACTACCCTCTTCACCATCGGGCTCGGTCCAAATTAACTGTCCATAACCAAAAATATTAATAATAAATATATTATTTTACTGTTTCCTTTTTGCAATTTTTAAAAAACTTATTTCTTTCTAAAACTAGTTCTGGGGAGCTTACTGTATCGGAATATTAGCTAACCGCACGGACCTACATCATGAGCCTTAAGGAAATTGGGACTCTTGATCGTTGGAAAATGGAACTACATCCGCATGGATTTCAATTTTTCCAACAATCAAAAGAGTCCCAAGTTTCTTAAGGTTCAAGCTACAACAGAAGAATTATAGATATAGGTTTAAAGATCTTCAGTTAATCATGATGAAAAAAACCACCTTAAAATTACAAAAAAAGCTTATATAAAATATAAAATAACATAAATGCAAAATGGTTTCACAAAAAAATAAGCGATTAGTTGGTGATTAATTGATACAAATCGATTTTTGAGTGATATATGGGGGTGGTGTAAGTTACAAAATGTTTAGTAAATTTGTTTCTTTTATAGTTAATGTCATTGTAATAGATTAATACTCAGCCAGAGAATAACATTAAAAAATAAATATGAGCAGACGTGAAGGCCGTTGCAGTGTATAATCGTGAAGTCGCTAGACCCCGCTTTGTTGTCGAGCTTCGCTGTTTTCGATGGGTATACCGCCATCTATCGGTCTCGGTACATCAATCACCTCTTACCTGACCTCATTAAAGTTCACATATGTCACACATGTCTTAGTCACACTTGTAGTAACGTGAATGTAGATATGTAAAAGATAAATAAATTACAATGAACTACTTCTTATGACAGTAATAAACGCGTTTTTAACTTAAAACGATATTGTTTGACGTTTTGGTGATCTGTAAAAGAGAAGCTAACTGATAAGGGCCTAAACTATAAGGGTTAGATACTCGAAATTGTTTACAGGAGTACTTTTTAAAGCGTAGGGGAGGAGTTCGAAAGTATTTTTCAAAATTCACCGTCTAAGGGAATAAAACGGGGTTACAAATTTGGTATGAAACTTTGTTTAGAAATTTACTATAAAGGTTTTTAATTAAAAGTCATGAAACACTTATAAAATATCTTATTGATTATCATCCCATAAAGGAGTGCAAGTGAGATACAAATTAAGTATGAAAGTTAACATTAAATAAAATTTACCGCAAGTGAAACCGTGGGGCATTGCTAGTGGTTACATAAACCGCGTCTAAAAGCCGTCAAACATGACTTTTATTATGAGTTGTAAAAGCGTAATTAGAAAGCGCTTTTTTTGCTAACAAATTCCAGCTTCTAAATGTTTTAAGGTGTCAGTGAATATAAGCAAACTGATATATTAGTCTTTAATAATAATAAATTCAATCTCTAATTTGTCAGGCCATTTAAAATACGACCCAAAAAAGATTTTAAAGTTATAAAAAGCGACCTCTATCGATTTGGATAGGGGTCGCGGAAAGTCGATGCAAACCAAAAATATACATTGGAAAAACTCTACATCCCACTATTTATGTGCCGAATGGAATAACTGACGCGTATATATTTAATTTTATGTGAACAGGTGTCTCCCTCTAGTGTACGTTAAAAATATATATTTAATGCGAAGTCGCCCGCTAACCCTACGTGATTATTTATACTGATTTGTTTAAAAACTTTCGGTTATCATTAAAAGTTATATTGGTCAGCTAGTGACAGCTGTTTTTATGATTCTTATATGACAGAATCATTTAAATGTTCAGAAATATCGTTGTGTTTCCTGATAGTCATTTGTGAAGATTTGAAACTAACGTTGAAGATTTCGAATTTGTTTAGATTCTTTAAGCTTCTGAACCGGTTTTTTTACTATGGCATCGCTGTAGGGTACGAGAGTAGGATGTGCTAGGTTTGAATGTAATCGACAGATGGCGGTATATCTATCTGAAATAACTTGGTGTAACACTACCGCTATTACGGAGTTACGCCGATTTCCGTTTTGGATACCCACCATGACAATTTTGGATGAAAATCTTCTTTTCTTGAGGAGGCTTATTTATTTATTTATTTATTGGATTACCAATATAAGTAGCAGTAAATTATGAACAATAATTGTGTTTTCACTAACTGTTGTTACAATTACAGGCAATCACATCATGCATAATTAATAATATTTTAAATAAAAAAGGTAATAATCACTCAGTAAGGATATCAAATAAATAACAAAATACACAAGCATTGAAAGTCAAAAATCAGCAGACTTGTTGATGATCCTCATATTTTATTTGTATATAAGAAGGATTTATTATATACTTAGAATTTAATATTCTTCAAAAGGCTGGGCCTTTTTCGTTAAATGAATCACTCTTTTGTATTGAGATATTATAAGAAAAATAGGTAATTTGTTTTTGTATCTAGAATATAAATAAATTCACACTACATCTCATACATTGACATCACTCCAAAATAGTCGCTAAAATCACTTGTGTTACGGACATAAGGCAACAGAAGTATTACTAATATATAATACTTAAATTCATACGAATACCCAGACGGAACAAACGTTAATATTATCATATAAATGTTAGTCCTGGGTAGAAATCGAACTACCATCTGATCTGATCACTACCATCTGCGCCATCGAGCGTGTCGAAAAATGTATTCACTTCATGGTGTATATTGTGGTATTTAATTGACCATATAATCATTTACATAGTCAATTAAATAGGTAATTTAAAATAAATGACCTATTAAGGTACCTACTCAGTAATTAAAAAAATGAATAGTTATTTAAATAAGATTAAATGTCAAAGAATATGACTGTGTAATAAATAAATTCTCGTAACATTTTATATATACTCTCCGATATCTTCTTAGCCGTTATGAATAATTTAACGACGTTTAACAAAGGCTTTCAATACCATTTAAATATAAAACATTTAATTAATGAAATGAAATAGACTTATCATTAATAAAAAACTGTTTTAGTTGACAATATCGTCAAGAAACGTACTTATATTACATCATTCACAGCCAAGGCTGAATACACGGAATGTTCGACAGATCATTTCAAAAATAAAAACAAAAAAACCTTGCGAAGTCACCGCCCCATTACACTGGCCACTTCCGTTTCATATAAAAAGAGACACACGTCCGTGATTATGTCGGACATTTTAAATTAGCACCAATTTTTTTATCGTTTTGTCTCGTGGTGTGATGTGATGGGTGACAGCGGACGCAGTTATATATTTTATAATTATAATTATAAACTCTTTTCTTTTTGTTTAAGTAGGCAATTTCTGGTTTTTAACTGCCACAAGTTCGTCATTTACATGAACTATATACCTCACACAAAATGTACTTCACTCTCACTTATTTCTACCGACAAATAGCAGTGTTCGCATTGCTGACTTCCGGTTTGAAAGATGAGAGAGGCAGTGAAATTACCGGGTCATCATCATCATACCAGCCATTTAAAGTCTACTGCTGGACTTAGGCCTCTCTAAGAAAGGCAATAAGCAATCGCAGAGTGCAGCTTTCGGGATGAGGACGCTGCTGCCCATCCCCACCATTTGAGCTGCACTGTTTCGGATGGATATCCCGCCATCAGTCGGTTCTGGTACCTCAGTCGCCTCTGACTACATCTAGAGCAGTGGGACGTACTATTCTACTCTGCCGTAACCTCTCGGGAAAATTACTGGCTAATGTGACATAATATCTTTAAGTCACAAGGTTAGCGCTAGTAATATTATAAGCGTTTGTGGTCACGCTTGCTACACCCACTTTAACACCCAGACACTGGACAAACACAGATATCGTAACATTATTCAAACCTTCCTTATGCACATAATATATGGTTACGAGTCAGTGCCATAACCATCTTATTATCGCAAGAGCGGTCCAGCAACAGAAAATAAATAGTTCCAATTCCCAACCAACAGTACTCGTACAGCTTGAACATAAATCCCCAAACATTATTACGTCCGATATCAAAATTGAAGTTAATAAATTGCATCGCCCAATTAAATATTCATATTACCGCCATCTTGTGGTCGTTTTAATTGTCCCCACAGCTCCGTGCATACATAATAATCTTTTGAAGTCCTATTAAATGTTGTGTAACCACTTTGTGAAATACAGAGTTAGAAGCAATAACATGTTAGCTTGTCTCATTGAGGCGGCCTGTGCCAAATCACCAGAGCTGCAGTCTATACTTAACCTAGTATCCGTACTGACTGCGTTGAAATATTTGAAATGAGTTATTAACATTAATTTCATATTAACAAAGTAAGATTTAGAGATAGATTAAAGAATGTCTCGATGTGGCACAGATGATGTTGTGGCAACAATAGAGAAAGGAATGCTGGGTTTGGACATGTAAAAAGGATGGATGAAAGTAGAATGATTGCACAAATATATTAAGTGGAAGTGATTGGATGAGTTGGTCAAGGACGACCTGGGCAAACATATCTTAACCAGGTAGAAGAGGTATTAAAGAAAGGCTAGGTCTGAAGTATCATAGATAAACGAGTGTTTATGAAAGGACTAGCGAGTAAGTGAAGTGAGAGAGGTCTGCTAAAATCTTAGCAAGTTCTTTACTTTATATCTCATCCCTGAGGATCTTTTGTTATTCCAGGAAGAAGCCTGCCGTTCTCATACAGCTAAACCATGTAAAAAGTTGTGCCGATTCCATAGAGAAAAATAAGCACTAAATCGGGAACATGCCTTCGGAATAAAAAGTAGCCTTTATGTTACTAGGTCGTGAGGTATAGGCAGAGTAGAATAGTACCTCACTCCGTACCAGGCATCGTAAGATGCGACTAAGGTTCCCACTACCGACAGATGGCGGTATATCCATCCAAAACAGTGCAGCTCAAATACATAGGGCGGGGATAGGCAGCAGCATCCCCGCCGCGAAAGCTGCTCAAACTTTGCCATTTATAATATTAGTAACCGTAACATTCCGCTTATAATATAATCCATCAAAATTAAAATTAAATAACATTTGAGATAATATTTAATAGAAAAAAAAATATACTGCTCTCTGCCTTCAGGCGGGATTAGAAATTGCATCTTTGCCATACCAGGTGACTGCACAACCATTGTGCTGCCAAGACTTTAACAGACTCGTCGAATTTTACCTAGTGTTCTTATTGTGCTAAGAAACCAGCGCCATTCCTACAATGTTGTAGGACCTATCCTCTAACACTCGAATGTCAAACGCAAAGTTTAAACCAATCAATGAAGAAGACTCAGTTCAGAGACGAAAGATTTTATGCAAAAAAAATGCTGAATTATATATAAGACTGGCTGTGCCCGCGACTTCACCTGAATATTAAAGTGCCTTTGACGGGTATAGTGACTTTAAGGGTTAATTTGTTTATTATAAAGCGGATTCTTGTTTTTTTATAACTATATTATGGCCTTTCTCGATAAATGGACTATCTTACACTAAAATAATTTTTGAAATCGGAGCAGCGGTTCCCGAGATTAGCGCGTTCAAACAAACATACAAATAAACTCTTAAACTTTATAATATTATTTATAATAGATTTTAACAGACATGTTGATTTAAAAAAAATTGTAATGATTTTTTTAATGTATTAAATCAAAATTGTCAAGATTTTGATTGTCAACTATCGGAAGGCTCTCTTCGTCAGTCTTACAGCAAGGCGTTCTGTATCCATAAAGCTATGAAACGGTCAGCTATCCTTGTGCAGAGCGTAGCTTTCGCGACGGGGATGCTGCTGCCCACCCCCGCCCTCTGCATTTGAGCTACACTGTTTCGGATGGATATACCGCCATCTGTCGGTTCTCGTATCTTAGTCGTCTCTTACAACACCTGGTACAGGTACTATTCTACTCGGCCGGTTACCTTTCTTGCACACTTTTTAGTTAGGATAGTTTTTATCTCAATTTGAGACAACAAAGTATGTCCATTCCGCTAGTTTAAATATATTCCTTGTTAACCATGTATATCAACGGATAAACTGAACGCACATGCAAAATGAGTCGAGTGATCTTTAAGATTTATGACCCCTTATGTCAGTTGCAGGCAAAAGCCTACAGACAGCGCTAGTGTGAAGTACACTTGGCAGTTGTTCAGGTCGTTTGAAAAATTGCGAGAATTCCGCGAATGGCTCACCGTTGAATCATAAACGGCATGCGAAATAAATTCAGCTTATTAATTTGTGAATTAGACATTTGTAATATTTACAAAGTGATTTACATATCTCATGCGGTGCCCTGACTCCGTGATAAGTCGCTTAATGCACTTGTGTTACGGACATTAGACGGCAGAGGAATCACAAATATAATACTTAAATACATATATTTACCACCCAGAGACAGAAACAAACACAAATATCTTTATATAAATGTTTGTACTGGGTGGGGATCGAACCCACGATCTTTGGCGCACGACTTTGGATCTCTACCATCTACGCCATGGGGCCCGTAAATGTTCTGTTGAAATTCAAAGTAATTTTTTATATATATGTATACAAGTTGTTGTCCGCGACTCTGTTTCTTTCCCTTTTGGCTTTCTACCCCGTTATTAATATTAATTTTTCAGTATAAAACCCCTAAATAAATAAATTCACACAACAAATCATACATTGTCATGACTCTGTGGTAAGTCACATATGTGTTACAGACATCAGGAAACAGCGGTATCACAAACACTATACATATTTAACACCCAGACACCGAACAAACTCAAATATTAACAATTTAAATGTTTGTCTTAGGTGGGGTTCGAACCCTACCATCTGCGCCATCAGACCTTTCCTGAAAACTATAAACTTAATTTTTTATTCAAACAATTTCAACGTTTCGAGACGGGTTACCAAATATCCTTGTGGTTACGAAATTCCGTAGAACAAGACTGCCGATTGCCTCCCCAAGAAAGAGAATTTTGGCAATCGTAATAGATTTGCGACGGGGATGCTGCTGCCCATCCCTACCCTGTCGTATTTGAACTGCGTTGCTTTGGATAGATATAGTGCCTATCTGTTCTCGTACCCCGGTCGGATTTTACATCACCTGGTACAGCAGGAGGTACTATTCTACTCTACCGAAAAGCAAAGCACCTTTATTTTGTTTTTACTGTCACCAAGCCGGCAAACAAGCATACGAACTGTGTGATAGGAACCGTTACCGCAGACATTCATGTCATCACAAAGATATCACAAGCGCGTTGCCAACCTTGTGACTTCAAGATATTATGTCAGATTACCCAGTAATTTCGCTGCCTCTCTCGCCTTTGAACGCAACACAGCAATAAGAAAACAGCTGTTTGTTGGAGGTGTGAAACGACCGTTGTATGAGCTGTACTTCGAGAGAACATTTATAGTCAAATATACTTTATTTAAGTAGGTCCATTACAAGTATTTTTAAGTCGTCAATAAAATAATATTAATATTTCCAATAACGAAGTGACTGAGCATATTTATATATAAAACTTATGACCCTGATGGCTTGAGGGAACTCTTAAAGTAAAATATACTTTATTCAAGTAAGCCTGTTACAAGCACTTTTAAATAGTCATTCAATAAGTAATAATAATAACATTAATTTTTCCAATAAGGAAGTGATTTTAATCACATTTATATATACAGCATACGACCCTGATGGCTCGAGGGATCATGATGGCCATCTAATACAGATCATTTTATTAGGGTTACCTTAAACTAGTCTGCCGGCACCAGGCAAGTCTTAAACTAAGTTGACTGCAGGTTCATTACGCGACCCACCAGATAGGAACCTGTCAGAAAAACTAGTGGTGATAAAGGTTTTCATCAACACCACCTTGGCGCTAATAAAACCCCTGCTGGTGTTGGTGCTGATAAACCATTGTCATGAAGCTGCTGGCGAAAGCAGTTCAATCCTCAACTTTTTGGATTAAATTATTTTATATAATGCCAGTAAACTTAGATGAGGTACATGCAGAGTAGAATAGTACCTCCCCATGTACCAGGAGTCGTAAGAGACGACTAAGGTACCAGAACCGACAGATGGCGGTATATCCATTCGAGACAGTACAGCCCAAATGCACAGAGCGGGTTGGGCAGCAGCATTTTCGTCGCGAAAGTTGCGCTCTGCAAATGCCAACACGCTTGCCCATCGCGGCAATTATGGGCAAAATTCCCCCTTCCTTGGGAAGGACTATGTCCAGCTGTGGACTTCCAGTGGCTGTTATGATGATGATGACACTTAAACTCTTGATCCGAAAATAAAACAGGTCGCATATAATATCCTGTTTAATTAAAACGAGATGTACCAAATGTCATAGCGGAGCTAATTGGCGATTCGGGCTAAAGATAAATGCGTTCTCGACGCAAACACGGTATTTATACTGAAGATCATCAAACATCACGTAACCTCATATAAGTATCTTGTGAGATTCTTGTATTTATTTAATCATTTATTTTAAAGGAAAGGCACAAACCTTACTAATATTATAAATGCGAAAGTAACTCTGTCCGTCTTTCTCTTACGCTTTCCCGCTTAAATCTCTTAACCGATTTTTATGAAATTTGGTGCAGACAATCTTTATACCCTAAGAAAGGACATAGGCTATTTTTTAATTCGAAATTAGGGTTGTGAGGGGTCGAAAAAGGGGAAAAGTTGTAAAAAATGAAAATTTGTATGGGAGTATCGCTATTTTTAGAGCTTAAAACTTGAATCTTATTTTTCAAGCCAATGATTCAATATAAATAAACATGACATTCAAAGTTTATATAAGTTAAGGTAAAGAGGTATGGTACCCAAAAAACTATTCCACGCGGACAAAGTCACGGGCTCAACTAGTAAATACATTATTGTTAATATGACTAAATTACAAAAACAATATTACAATCCAGAACACTTTTTTCACAACTGATTTAGATTATCTAAGTAATGACGGTAGGTTATTATAAGTATAACTTATAAAATATGTAAGTAAACTTGTAATAAGTTAGGTTTGTATGAAAATAAGAAAAAAATAATATTATACAAAAATATCGTTATACCAGCAATAGGAAGTCCACTTCTGGACTTAGGCCTCCCAAATAAGAGGACTGCCCTTTGCCATGCCAATAATTGCCGCGCTGGGCATGCGTGTTGGCAATCGCAGGGCCCAGCTTTGGCGACGGGAACGCTGTTGTCGATCTGCGCCCTGTACATTGTGTATTTGGTTTGTATCTATTAAAAGTATCTAGTAAAAATTTTGTATCTAGTAAAAATTAAAATACCTGTTCAGGGGGAGGTACTCCTCTGTTGGTTACCAATCGGCTTTGACATAGTTTTTAAATAGATAAAATAGTTATAATATCTTCTATCTAAGGCAGATCACTTATAATTGAAGGAAGTTGTATGGTTTGAACGAAGAGAGATGAGTGTAATTACCAGGTAATATGACAAAAAATCCTCAGGTCACAAGGTTGGCGGCGTGCTAATGATATCTTTGTGATATCAGGAACCGTCTATGATCTATGTGTATACCGACTTAAAAAGTAATGATTTTAGTGAAACGGACGTAACGGAACACATACAAAGTCACAGGCATGAGTCAGTGTTTGTAAAATTTTATTTTAACGTCGCATCCGTATGACTTGAGTCGTTTATTTTTATAACATATTTGTTCGCATCTATCAATATCACAAAAATGGATGATCGTTAATGTTTTGGCTCGTTGCGCACATCATAACATCCTGCGGGATTGTTGAAAAAATAAACCTGTTTGAAAGTCATTGGGACATGCCCCATAATTAGCATCAACAATTATAGTCCATTCTTGTCTTATATTTTGTACTAGCAGCGCCCCGTGATTTCTCCCGTATAGGTGCCTATAAAAACAGGCTAGACCTAGTTACCTAAGTACCTAGGTACCTAAGTATCAAAATGTATTTTAGTTTAAGTTACCTTTTGTTGTTGAATAAAGTTATTATATTATTATTATATTAAAATTCTTGGAATTTCATACTAACTCTACACCCCCCTTTTACCCCCTTAAGGGATGATTTTTGAGTAACAGCATTTCTATCGCGAAAATACGCTTGCTTGCCCAGTGCGGGGATTATGAGCAAGATTACTTCATTCTTAGGAGTCGTATGATGTCGTATAGCAATAGATGTATTTTTTAGCTGATATCATGATGATAAATTTAAAACAGAATACCGATGGGCTGCAACGTTCTAGAATGTAAACGACGTAAAGGCAAACAAATTATATCCATCTATAAGATAGATAGATGATCAGGAAACCGCAGGTTCACGCTGGATGCAGGTCCGAAGAAGATACCAATAGGACTGAATTGCTATTGGTAATCTAAACATTCGAAATAAATTAGTTCACACTACACCTAATGCATGGACCTGACTACGAGAAGTCGTATTTCAAATATCAGACAACACAAGAATCACAACAATAATAACTTAAAAACATACGTAACACCCATACACAGAAAAAACACAAATTTACATAATATAAATAAATGGGCGGAGATGGAACTCATGACCCCAAACCTACGGCGCACAAAATATGCACTCTACAGGAGTTACAAATACAACACATAAATACGTACTTAACTCCCAGACACAGAAAAAACACAAATATTTATCATATAATTGTTCGTCCTGGATGGGGAATTGAACCCATGACCCTGGAAACATACGATAGAAACACTACCGAATGCACCATCGTGCCCGTTAAGTACTAAGACTATTGTGTATACCATTCAGGTTTCTTCGGAATGTGGAACGAGGAGACCCTGACACGCAGCAAAACCTTGTTACAGATTTCCTTACCGACATAACTTGTACATTACTCACAGAATACTCAGTTTTAATATAATTATTATCAGTTGGCATATCATTTGGGATATTTCCAAAATCAGGAGATCCGTTGGCATGATACGCTTTCAACCTAATTCGTTTAATTTGTACGCTAGTGTTGTAAATAAAATTATCGATACATCGAGAACATTGTTTTTTAAGCCAAGACTAATTTAAAGTTTTAGATTACGTTGGTATTATTTGTCAAAAACATCAATCAGATAGAGGTTTTATTATTGGACTATGCAGGTCATTATCACAAGGATATCACTAGCTGCATTGTCGCACATATTGCCAATCTAGCAACTTGAAGATATTGTCACATTACCCAGTAATTTTCCTGCCTCTCGCAACCTTCACACCGGAACAAAGCAATGCGAACACATTTGGCGGTAGAATGGATAAGAGTCTACCAATGCAGACGACATCTATAAGAGGTCTGACATCGTTAATAGCTTTAATGTAACAGCGCGAGGATGGGCAGCTATGTCCCCGACTTGAAATTAAGCCCAGCTTATCAATATCGGAAACCAATAGCGAGTCATCAACCTTGTAGCCTAAGTTATTATAGTAATTAGTAATTTTTTGCGATCGCTGTTATTTGTCATTAGAAATAGGTACGAATAATGTAGGTGTGAAGGCTTTTGTAAAACGTCTTCAATACATGATAATTATTAACTGTGTACTTAATTTTCATCATCGTCTTACCGAAGAAAACGTGAATTCGGCCATAATTGCCGCTCTGGGCAGGCGTGGTTGCAATCGTGTGTTTTTGCGGCTGGAATGTCACTGCCCATGTCCGCCCATTATATTAGAGGTGTGCTATTTCGGTTGGATATTATTGCCATCTGTCGGTACCGCTAACTTAGACGCCATTATGACACCTGATACAGGGGAGGTACTAATTCACTCTGCTGGTACCCCACGTCATATTAATATTTTCTGAAATGTATCTGTTCTATTAGTTTTAAAGGTTTTTCAGGCGAGGTTTATACAACTTGCAACTTAACGTACTTAAAGGTTAAGCAAACCGCGTTTAAAAGCCGTTAAGAGTAGTTTTTATTAAAAACTTATTTCACAACTCAATTTTGAAAAAAGAAAGAAATAACATTCTTTTTTTAAAAGCGTTGCATTGTTATTAAGCGCGCTCGCGCTGGATTTACGAGATTGATGCAGTTATGCCTGAGAAGTGTTTTGTATTTTGCACAAATTGCTCCCGACCAAATTGATTGACGTGGCTGTATATTATGTGTATATATAGCTGCACAATTGGGAGGTCGTTGGTTTGTTGATACGTTTTATATGACAATGTTTAGGCTGAGGCCATATTGCTGCGAATTTACTATAACTGCATTTTTTTTATCAACTGAATTCATTAGCCGTTCTCCGAGAAATGCAGCTTAAAATACTTGAGTAATATTACTTAATAATATCTTAAAATAATTTGTAAAAATTTCATGGATATAATAAATGTAATGTAAAGTATATCTTCAACTCTATGGATACAACATGTTACCTCCTCTTCTTCCTCCTCTCTCTTAACTAATACGTACGTACCCGACGTAAGTAAACTATGCTAGTATGGTGTTCCGTTTTTATTCACAGATTAAAAATGGCAACTATTTTTGGTGCTGCCATCTAGAGAAAAGTGATTTAACAAATTTAGGCAAGTGTTTCTCTATTATTTGTAGGTAAAGGATAATTTGTGCCATAAATAGTTGTTGGTAAATATTCAAAGTATCTTCTAATAACTAATACAATTTTTTGGGTGTCGTTTTATGGGGTGCAATAGGGCATTGAATATTGAATTATTAGTCCATCCATAGTTGTCCAAAGCTGTCGGTTTTGATATTAAAATTGAAAAAAAGTACGCCTGTTTTTTATCTATAGACGGTCGTGAGATTTTACGAGCGTCTCGATTCACTAGTACGTTGCCAACCCTGGGATAGATTGAAGATACAATCTCACATTACCCAGTAATGTTACTGCCTTTCTCACCCTTTAAGCCGAAACATAGCAATGGTTACACTACTATATGGCATGTTAAACTCTACATTCACCGTGAATGTAGAGTTTAACAGACCCAATGACCTGCTGTATCCAGCCGACGCTTCTAAATATAAAGAGGTAGGCACGTAACATGTTTCATAGAGCACATATTTTTTTTATGGCGTAACATACCATTATTTTTACGATATTAAACAAATATTTATCAAAGAGATCGTACGCACTAACTATAAAAACTGTAAAACATACTTTTGCTCTGAATTATCAACACGCGTGTACAGTTCGTTTCAATGAAAGTGTACGCTCTACAGATCGTTTTCTAAAACGTAAGCGTTTGTCCGTCATGTCCGTTTTAAAACTGCTGAACAGATTTTATTTATTTTTTACTAGTTATGAATAGTTTGCTCTAACTTGACAGATAGAATAGTATTTATCTGGCCCTACGGTAATATGTTTATCTAATCTTACTAAATATCTTCGCATGGAACAGTGTAGGGTGGGGATCGGCATCAGCATTCCCGTTACGAGAGCTGCGCTCTGTGATTGCCAACATGCTTGCCCAGCGTGGCAATAATGGGCAAAATTCTCCCTTTCCTGGGGAAATATCCAGGGGCTTTCAAAGTAAACCACAAATTGTTTCTCCAACAATAAAATGTAATGATTTATTACTATTATAGTTCACTTATATATACTATTATAGTTCACTTATATCGCCTCCTCAATGATATCCTTTAATTTAAGTTTTATAGTATTCAAATACACAAATCAATCTAAACGTCAATGTAATGTATAATTATAAATATTATATGTAATATTAGCTATATATTTTAAATGTGATGCATACTTTTTACTGTCATGTCTAGTCCTAATTTTAAAATTATATCTAAAGTCGATAAAATAAAGCGTAGTCATAAAAATTCTATTCTAGTCTATTTCTATATCGAATACTTGAAACGTTTGCTCCGAAAAATTATATGTCAATATACCAGACCGCTTACAAAAGTGCAAACAAGATCTCCAGGGCAATAACCCGTCGGGCTTAAACCCCTTATTTATTAGTAAAACAATTACAAAAATACCAAAGAATTTGGTATCAAATTATCACAAGGTGACATTACACTGTAAACACAACAGCACAAAACGACAGCACAAAGAGGTGCACGTAGATCTGACGAGAATAATCCTGAGCTGAAATGTGTAGAATAAATGTATAATTATTGTGATATATATAAATAAAGTCCGTTTCCACTGGCATCGCTGGAGCGGCTGTAGTGTCTACCCGCGTCTCTCTGTGTGCGCCGGCGACGTTCGAAGTTTAAAATTTAAAAATTTACATTCGAAAAGTGAAGTGTTGTGAATCTGTGGTAATTAATACGGTTGGTGTTTAAAAAAAAGAAAGATAAGAAAAATGGCGGCAGTACGGTGTTTTTTTATACTACTGGGAACATTTACACTACACAAATAAAATTCTAATTTTTAAATTAATTTAATTAAATTAAAAAAGTAATAATTAAAAATATTTGTGAACAGTGGGTACTAAACGATGGACTGTTGCTACGAAAATGCTACGTAAACATCAGTGCGTGCTACGAATGCAGCCGTACTACGCACTCGTGAAAATAATATAAAAATTCAATAAGTTAAGAATATGCCAACAATAATAAAAAAATGTTCACGAAAAAAATTTAAATCAAAATTTAAAATATTAAAAATAAAAACTATACAAATTAAAGAAAATATATATATTAATAATTAATTATTAAAAGTAATCTGTGAAAAGTAAGGTGGTACTAAAAAAAAAGTAATATTCTAACATTTCCTTAACCCGTTGTTAGCCTAGACGGATTATTTTCGAGACCCGTTTATTTCGAGATCTCATAACCGCAGAGCCATTTTATAGAACATAATTTTAAATTTATTTATGTTTTATTTTAGATGTCCGAGCCAAATACTTTGAGATTATTTTTGTGGTCAATACATACTGACGTCGTAAATGTGACGGTGTAATGTGTGTCGTAATGTCATATGATTCGGAAATGTCCGAGATGGGTTAGTTAAAAATAATTAAAAGCAAAAACTATATTATATACACCGAACCTAAAAAGAAAAGGCTGAATCCAGCAGATGCATTGACGGCGTAATTTTGTTTTTGTAATTTTTGCCCCCAAAAAAAAAGCGTGTTTGAACCTTTATGGTAATCGGTGTCGCAGTTCATATATATAGACGGATAATTATATATGTATATGTATGGGAAATCGTCATTCGATACGTAAGATAAACCTCGAAAACACTTTCAGATTTTTTTTAATACTTGACGAAAAGAACTTCCGCATAGCGTGGAAAGGAAAAGTTAAACATGTCAAATTATATGATAATATAGATAGATGTGTATTTAAAAAATACACATCTATCTAATAAAATGAGGAAAGTCTTTAGATATTTAGTTACGTAACAGTAATTGCGTGTTAAAGCTTGAATTATATAGACCCACAAAATTTAATGCTGCTAAAATTTCTATCGGAAAATGATTTTCGCAATTATAAGACGATTTGTTAAATTCATAATTTATTCACTTAAATTATACATTCAATAATTTTACTATGGTACCATATAAGATTATTTTTACCATTACCATACTTGATTTTACCATAATTGATTCAACATCATCACATCAGCCATAAAACGTCAACTGCTGGATACAGGCCTCCTCAAGTAATCTCCAATAGCACCGGTTGTATGCGGCCTGTGTCCAGCGCGATCCTGCGGTTTTAGTCAGATTGTCTGTCCACCTTGCAGGTGCACGGCCGACGCTACGCTATCCGGTACGTAGTCTCCATTCCAGAACCTTCTCCATCGGCCATTAATTATTATAATATTATTATATCTTGCTGCAATCGTTCTCAAGATTGACAAAAGATGTGTAGTTATAAGTCGGAGTCCTGGACCCGGAAGACCCGGTAGCCACAGCATAGGGTTGGGTGACTCGAAATTCTTTATCTCTAGTTCTTCCGTGCTTCATAAGTACTTAAAACAACCTAGTAGTAATTCAACCTCACTTATCCAAATTGGTAATGTATGGCGGCCCGCATTATCAATTATTTCATTAAAAGTCCCTGTAGTAGGTGTATAAAAATATATTATATGTGATATAAATAAATGTAATCAACTACCACGTAGAGGTAGACGTCTGCATTGGTACCTCACTCTCACCCATTTCTACCACCAATATATGTTCGCATTTATTTATGAGTTTGAAGGGTGAGAGGCAGTGAAATTACTAGGTAATGTGATTATCCTCAAGTCATAAAGTTGGTTATGTGCTAGGGGTATCCTTGTGATAATACAAGTAGTTATAACCTCCAATGACACTTACTATCACGCGGACCGTGAGCTCGTATGTCGACTTAGTCATTTGAAAATAACATGTCCTATCACCAAGTAAAATCCAATTCATTCAGTATATAACCCAATAACTCTTAATAATGTGACTTGCATAACTGTCACCTAGTTATGGGTAATGTAACATAGTATCTTCTATAAGCCGACCTTATGACCGTGTATTAGCCATTGGAAGTCCTCTGTTGGACATAGACCTCCCCAAGAAAGGGGGAATTTTGCCTATAATTGCTGCGCTGAGCAAGCGTGTTGACAATCGCAAAGCGTAGCTTTCCCGACGGGAATGCTGCTGTCCATCCCCACCCTGTACATTTGAGCTGCATAGTTCCGGATGGATATACCTCCATCTGTCGGCTGTGATCCCTTAGTCGCCTCTTACGATACGTGGTACAGGGGGAGGTACTATCTAATCTGTAATCAAATTAAATTTAATTAAAATACATAAAATTGACTGTCTTTGTGTAGCAATAAATTGATAACTCTACATATATATTGAGTTGTCAATTTATATATGTATACATATATTCTTAAATCAGCAAACAAGTATACGACCCGCTTGATGATAAACTTGATCGCAGCCTATAGACGCTCGTGTTATCACAAAGATATCACTAGCGTGTCGCCAACCCTGTGATTTGAAGATACAATGTCACATTTACCCAGTAATTTCACTGCCTCTCTCTCAAACGGAACACAGCAATGCGAACAACGCTATTTGGCGGTAGTTGAGTGTGAGGCACCAATGCCTTTAGAAAAAGGATAAAATAAAGAAATGGATAAAAAAAAAGCTATATTTAATTATTATGTCGTTAATATCTCGTTTTTTGCCGACTTTAAAGTGCCTATAAACAGATTTATTTAAAAAAGGTATTTCAAGTTATTTTTACTTTAAAATAACAGTACGTCCAATTTTAAAGCAAGTGATGCTGTGTGAATGACGGGCCCGAGGGCGCAGATGGTAGTGATCCTGTCTTGTCCGCCAAAGGTCGTGAGTTTGATCCCCCGAAAGAACAAATATTTATATGACGATATTTATGTTTGATCTGTGTCTGGGTATTAAATATTTGTGTATAAGTAGTATATTTGTGATTCCTCTGTTGTCTGATTTCCGTAACACAAATGCTTTAAGCGACTTGTCAAGGAACCAGGTCAATGTATGAGGTGTTGTGGGAATAAAAGTTAGTACAACCTTACGCCAAGTATTAAATAAGCTGATCAATAATAAGCTTTCTTAATTAATTTCTGTCAGAAGTTCAGTGGACGTGACGACGTGATACTGCCGGTGCGCGATCTCAAGTCCAAAACCTTGTAGCCCTTCGGTTTTGCGTGATGTGTCCATTACCAGCACAACTTGCTTATCCTCAGCCCTGATTCCATCACACAAATAGAACTATCAAAAATAAATAGCACATGATGAGCTATGAACCATCGTAGTTACTTCTGCTTCCAAACGAAGTAATGTCAGACAGATATCCCATCGTCAAACTTATATTTTTTTATAATGTTCATATATAACATCTCATACATTGAACGGATTGCAAGATAAGTAATTAAATCACTTGTGTTACTTTAAATTTTTATATGACTAAATCATACGGATAAGCGTGTAGTACATAGCGTTCATAAAGTAGTACATAGCAGCTTAAAAGCACTAGGATATATAAATAATGTCACAAAGTATTATGTCACTTTGCCCAGTAATTTCACTGGCTCTCTGGCCCTTCAAACCGGACAGGAATGCGAAAACTGCTACTCATTAGTAGAAATAGGTGCGAGTGAGGTACCAATGCAGATGACCTCTGTATTAGGTATATCTCTAGTGTGCTAGTTGTGTGACGGATATCAGAATACAAATATTCATAGTATAAATGTTTGTATTTGTTGGGAGCCTACTAAATGCGCCATCGGGTCCGCCGCCCGATTCGCATAATAAGAAAAAATAAGGCATAATCATTAACCTGTTTGTTTGAAAAGTGCATTACAGTTCAAAGGCGCTGAAGTATGCAACAGCATTTCATATTTGCCAGGGTTTTATGCATATGAAAGTATGCGTGTTTGTGTATGTTGAGATTATCTCTGTCTTTGATCTGGCGGGAGTGAGTTAGTGTGTGCAAAGAATTCTTTTTTTGACGCCTCACTAATTTTACGACTAGACGATTTTTGTCGAATTTCCACAAGTACTCGTTTCTGTTGGACATTGCCAAGTTTTTTTTTTAATGTAGCATATCAAAATATATGATTTTTTTTGTCGTGAGCAGCCTTTATTGAAAATTATTTAAAATCTTTGAATTTAATATATTGTTATATTTTCAAACAATTGCGCGTTCCGTACCCTTTAATAAAACTTCATTTGTAACACTTTAAAACATTAACGGCTCTTTTTTAGAAGAAATCAAGAAGGCTTGCCTAATTTACCATTTATAAAAAAATATGGCAATCCATTTGTGAGATATAAATTTGTCTAAGGGAACATTATTCCAAGGTCAGAATCTGCTGATAAGACTTATATTTCATCAACAGAATGTTATCATAATCGTGTCAGCTACAGAAAGTCCTCTGTTGGATACAGGCTAGGTAGGGGGAATTTTGCACATGATTGCCGCGGTTGGGTAGGTGTGGTAGCAAACGCAGAGCGCAGCTTAGCGACGAGGATGCCGCTGCCCATCCCCACTTTCTAGTATTTTAGCTGCGCTATTTCGATTGGATAAACCGCCATCTTTAGATTTCAGTACTTTAGTCGCGTTTTACGACACCTGGTAAAGAGGGAGGTACTATTCCACTCCTCTTCTCTCTTATTATATTAATCTAATGTTATATTGAAAATAACTGCCACAAGGTGGACTAAAATATATCTCTATACTACTAAAGCTTCTATATCAAGTGTCGTACGAGCGAATGATCTACCCAAACCGACAGGGGGCGGTATATCCATTCGAAGCCTAATTCAAGTACATCAGAATAAATATTAAATCAGAACAAACGATCCTATTATAAACCTCTTGCCCCCCCCCCCCCTCCAATGTCCATCGGTGGACATCATCATCACCATATCAGCCGCAGGACGTCCACTGATGGACATGAGCCTCCCTAAGTGTTATATGCGGTCTATGTCTAGCGGAATCCTGTGGTTTTAGTCTGATCGTCTGGACGTCCTACGCTTTTCGGTATGTGGTCTCCATTCCAGAGCCTTATGACTCCATCGTCCATCAGTTCTACGACGACGATGTATCAACGTCCATTGCCCAGACTTGAAAGTCTCAAGATCATAAACTAATTATTCTGGCCAGTTCTAGGCAATGATGTTTGATATCATAATACATCTTAGATATGTCACAACTGTTGCTCGTAGACAAGTTTGTATGCCATTCCTAATGATTTGTGTGGCAGTGTGACGCTGGTTTTACGCCGCTAACTGCGCGCAATATTTTACCTGTCGTCTTTTGTCGTTGGCCTAAGTTTGTTTGAAGTTGGCTGCGGTGTAATGTGACCAATTGGAAATTATATTCATATGTATTCTATATCAGATTATGTCCGTGATTCGTTTGTATAGAATTAATCGAGTAGATTATTTTGCAGTGCACGCAGTAGCTCACAAATGGCAGATTTTTTTATACCCACTTGACATTTATTTATATTTTGATCAAATCTATATACTAAATTATGAGCTATGTGTTAATCTTATATGTAAGCTATATTTCTATAAAGTTTTATTAAAATCAATTCAGTAGTATTTGCTTATTATATGTTTACTATATTAGTATTAGTAACGATTATTTATGTCACTTTAAAAATATGAAAAATGGTTTCTGATTGATATAAAACGATTGCTTTATATGTAAGCATGGAAGCAGGTGGTTCAGTTGAATTCCGATAGATAGCATAAAAATACTTATATCAAGATTATGAGAACTTAATATTCTATTAAATTATATAGTGCCTACGCTTCATAATTTATTAATTAAATAAATAATTAAGCTTATATTTATTTACGGCGTTAGTTATATTGATTTCAAAATATTATTAATTGCTGGATATTATAAAGGAGAAAAGGCCGTGAAGTACCGGCAAAGTAATAGTACGGGAGGTACTATTCTACTCTGTATCAGGTGTTGTAAGAGGCGGCTAAGGCACCAGAAACAACAGATGGCGGTATATCCAAAGGAGACAGTGTAGCTCAAATGCAAAGGGTGGGGATGGAGCAAAAGCTGCGCTCAGTGATTGCCAACACGCTTGCCCAGCGCGGCATTTATGGTCAAAATTCCCCTGTCCCTGGAGAAAATTTTCGAAATCTCAAGTAGATGAACATCAATATTCAGCCGTCTACATAGATCTTTCTAAGACAAACGGTCTTTAAATATAAATGTCACGCTGGGCAGGAGTGACAGCAATCGCAGCGCGAGCTTCGTGATAAGGATGCGGCAGCCTACCCCTGGTTCCATTTATATTCTGTTCTCGTTCTGGTCTTTCAATCTTGGTCAACTGGTGTTTAGTAAACACTTCTTGGTTTTAGAACATTTTTGATCGTCATATGTTTAGTCAAGTAGTACCTACAGCATATTATAATCAGGAATCCGATTCTGTTGGCAGTATGCTCGCTTATAAAGTAAACAGTATAAAAATAGCATTGCTTTAAACGCATTGGCACCTAATGGATCAAAATTGGTCCAAAATATTTGCGAATGTCATCAAATGTAGGGTCGGCCCATAGAGTAGGTAATATGCTACATTTTATGCTGCGTGCATGTCTTTTAAAGTAATAGCTTATATTGTATTAGCTGTTCCCGCGATTTCGTTCGCGTGAAACATTTACTTTCTCGAATACATGGACAATGAAAGTCACTGAAAGATTTTTTCTGAAACTGACTGAAATGTTTTGATCTATTTTTATATTATATAGAAATGATTTGTTTGTTTGTTGCGAATACAAAAGACTATGAAGCCAATGAAAAAATAACCAAGAAACTATGTAAAATTACTATGTTATATTTTCAGAAAAAACGGACGGCTTTCTAAAATATAACTATGTAAACAGAATTTGTATTTTTGTACATTTTTAACATATTAACTTAGAAATTACTGTACTTATTTTGAAAAATCGTTCATGAATAGAAAATTACAAATTCATCAAGAGGTATATAGGTAACAAATTGTGTGAGAAACCGCGGAGCGATGCATTGTAGCTCAAATTCATTCTGCGACTGCCAACACACTTGCCCAGCGCGGCAATTATAGGCAAAATCCCCTTTTCCTGGGGAGACCTATGACCAGCAGTGGACTTACAATGGCTGATATTATGATGATGATGAATTTTAAGGCTTTATTTTAATCTTAAATATTTGATATTTAAGATTAATGGAATACCTCTCCAAAGGATTGTATTACACTGTAAGCGGTTTATTGAAGAAAAAATCCTCACGGAAACGTCATGTTGGTGGAATGGAATTTGAAAAGTACTTCTTTTAATAATAATTCCCACAACATCTCAAACATTGACCTGACTCCGTGGTAAGTCGCTTAAAGCACTTGTGTTACGGACGCCAGACAACAGAGGAATTACAAATATAATAGTTAAATACATATATTTAACACCCAAACACAGAACAAACACAAATATCATCATATAGATATTTGCTCTGGGTGGGAATCGAACCCAAGATCCACTACCATCTACGGCAACGGGCCTGTTAAATTTAAAAATTAAATTTGACGGGCCCGTCATATTTATTAGTTTTTTGTATGTTTTACGACACCTGAAGGGGTCATGTACCACACTATTGTTATATAACATCTTTAAATGTGTGTGCAACATAGAAATAAATAAATTGAATTTCAGACAACTTTCCTACGATAGAGTACTTTCTGTCTTACGACACTACGCATCGAAAGGTTTCTGTTTGTACTCTTTATTATCCAGTTTCATAGTAAGTTGCAAGAGAAAAATATAATATATAATTATTAGAAAAATCTGAAAACTCCAAAATCTTTATTGTTAACTAGCGACCCGACTCGGCTTCGCTCAGATGGACAACTGTTTTAAACATATACTCATTAGCTAAAACTAACAATTCTGAAAAATCTTGTACATCAACCAATCTAACGCATCAAACGCATGCGATTAAAATCAATTTATGGTATAATATTTTTCACATCTTCGATTACATTATTAACTTAATATTTTCTAGTAAAAGATATATCTTATATGACTCGGGAATAATTGATCATTCTAATGGTGAAAGAAATATCAAAATTCCTCTTGTAGTTTTTGACTTTATTCCTTGCAAACATACGAAAATACAACATTTCCTCTTTATAATAGTGGAGATGCAGAAATGTAACGCGTTCGGAAACTGAAAAGCTTTTGCTAAATTTATATGTATTATGTAAGAACTCGTTAGCTAACATCACTTGCTTCAAAATATTTGATAATTTAATAATATACAAATATTAATGTACCCGTGCTGTCTGTCCGTACATCGAACTAAATGTACCTGTTCCAGTTTCCAGATTTAAGTCTCCCGGAGACGAGCCGAGCAAAATATTATTCGCTCAATATAATATTTAGGTACAGGATGATGCGAAAGTAAATGTATTTTTTTAATGTACATTATCTTATTAATTTTCATATAAATGGTAATTTTTAATTAAATCACAACGTATATGTATATATAGATAAAAATCTTACAACATACCTGCGTTATTCCACTTAAATTGAGGACAGGCTGCTAGTACTATATAAAAATTAGGAGGTGATTTATTAAAAAAACTGCTCAAAGTTTAACTTTTCAAAGCCAGAAATGGTATAGGTCAAATCACAAAAGAGATGCAAGATGTATACAATGACGTCACAACCATTCGGTAAATCGCGCGTGAGTGAAATAGCTACACATCGTCACTTCCAACCTCAAACTTTCCGTTAAATTTTATAAACAATCTCAATTCTGATTTATTATGACATATTTTTTAAGAATGGTTCTTGTGTAATGTATTAAATCTTAATAAGCGAAATAATCGCGTGAAAAGGCATTAAAACAATCATAATTCGTCCACTAACAAAGTTCACACCTATTTTGCTTGTATGTCAGTGTGTCCAGTAATTGGCTGCCAGCAATATTAATTAGGCATGACTTTAATGGATGGCCTGGACATTGTCAGGTTGAATGAGCCGTCGCCAAGACTGCCCGCTGTGTGGGTGAAGATGTATGGCAGGTGAGGTGTCTTCGACCAGGGCCTTCCAGGTTTTGGAACTGTGTCATTTGATTGATTGAGATGTTGGCAACTTATTGAGGCAACCTTTACGGACAGGGTCAACTCTAACTGACTTCTGTTTTTATTTGTTGAAGTAATTATAATGAGATACAAAGCTGTATTATAATGAGATACAAAGTTAATTGTAAGCTTGTATATATATAGGAGAAATATGTGAAATTACCACTTGCTTTAAATACTTGCAGGTAAACTTATATGAATAAAATGATACTATATTTAAACGAAAATTAAAATAAAAATCACACAAAATCACCTACATTTACCTGACCGAGATAAGTCTCTTAAAGCACTTGTGTTCCTGATATCAAATAACTGAGGGATAAAAAATATAACAAACACAAAACAGACGGATATAGAACAAACTCAAATATGCATCTTATAAATATTTGTCGCAGGTGGGGATAGAACCCACGACCTTTAGCGCATAAGCACTTATTAGAGGTAATCCTCATTCGAAGGTCCTCGACATTTGTTTCTTACTCTCACGTCTTTCGAATACCAAACAGTATTGCAACTTTGAAGAAGTATATAGTAAGCAGTGTAATAAATGGGTGATATGATATAACATCTTTAGGTCACAAGGTTGGTGATGAGTGATATCCTTGTGATAACACGGGTATATATATACTCTTCGGTGACGCTTATCACCACATAAAACGCATATTTGATAACTTAGTAATGTAAAAAGAAAACGTATAGATATCTAACTGGTGGGAATGTCGCTTCCTTGCCAATCACAGGAATTATGTGCAAAATCTTTCTTGGGACTATGTTCAGCAGTGCACTCCCATTGGCTGTGATGATAATGATGATTCTAAAAGCAACCTTTGTTACTGAAGGCGCATCCTACATATGGGCGGTATATCTAAGATGGTCAACAACATCCCCGTCGTTGAGCTACGCTCTGCGATTATCAACACGCTTGCCAGCGTGACGATTGAGGGCAAAATTTCTCCTTTCATGTCGACCTATGTTTGATAATGGATATCCATCAGTTGGTATGATGACCATCATAAATAAGTAAATGAATTCAAACTGCATCAAACACCTGACTCCGATATAAGCTTGAAGCACTTGTAATACGTGGAAATCTCAAATATAGTACTTATATATATATATAACACACAGGCACAGAACAAATACAATATATTTCATGTATTTCTACTGGGTTGAGATCAAAGTCATGTCCTGAAGATTATCCTGGGTGGAGATTGAATCTACTACTTTTGGCACATAATACAGGATCACTAACATCTGCGCGATCGGGCCCGTCAAATTAAATGTAGTATGAACGTTACATAAATTTTTTGCATCAACATGTATATGCCGGCAGCTGCATGGCGATGTTTTCCGCAGAATTATAATTAAACGTGTTTATGTTTCGCAAATATTTGGCCTAAGCGTTTAGAATACGAGTGTATATTTCAACCCGGATTTACGTAAGCCGACCATCAAAGTAACTGGAGTTAGAAAGTTTTATTTAGGTGCTCATTAAGAAGCAATTCATATATGTTTGCTTCATCGGTCAAACGTTAGTATATTCAAACCAATTTGTATGAAGACACAACACGATCCCTTTAGTATCAAGAAATAAAAAAAAGGAACCTTAAAATAATTCATATTTAGTCATTCATTAAAGTAGTCTTCCTAGATATTAATAGAGGCATCACTACCCCATTGGTGGGTTTTTGAGTCTCAACACCATTAGCAGTTTAATATACCTTCCGAAACATAGGAAAGCTTGTAATAATTTTGGGTCGCCCATTCAAAAAGCCGAGATATACCTCCCACTGTACCAGGTGTCGCAAGAGGCGACCAAGATACCAGAACCGACAGATGGTGGTATATCCATCCGAAAAAGTGTAGTTCAGATGCAGAGGGTGGGGATATTCAGCAGTGCGAAAGCATTGCTCTGCAATTGCCAATACGCTTGCCCAGTGCAGCAATTATAGACATAATTACTCCTTTCTAGGCCTATGTCCAGCAGTGGACTGCCAATTGTCGTAATGATGATGTTGATGATCAAAAAACAACCGTTGCTAAAGTTTCTTAATTTTAACGATGTACAGGATAACTACCGTGGTACAAGCTCTTCATGTAGTGGTTTTGCTCGTGGTCGAGCTTAATCATCAGCAGCCGTATCACGTCCACTACTTGACATATGCCTACATCTGGCTTTAGGCCTGAATCAGTGATAATGTACTTAAAAATCTGATTCTAACAAGTGGTCAAAAAGTGGAATATATGTTTTGTAATACAAGTTAAACAAATCCTTTTAAAAAGTTATCTAGTTAGGTACATTAAGGGTAGGAATGAAGTCTATTGAAGAGTGAAAATTTGAAACTCAGTGATTGGAGTTATGTATGATATGGTGAGAAGTCAGAAGTAACTCGTTTAAAGAAGCGTAATTCTATATCGAAGCGTATATCCTTCTGAAACAGTGCAACTTAAATACTACAGGAAGGGGATGGGCATCGGCTTCCTTGTTGCAAAGTTTTGCTCTGCTATTGCCTCCACGTCTATCCAGTACAGCAATTATGGACAAAAATCTACTTATCTTGGGAAGGCCTATGTCCAACAGTGCATTTTCCTGGCTGATATGATAATGAGTATTGGCGAAGTAAAACCGTGATATGATTTAAGAGCTGCAAGATAAAAATTAGTTGAAGACTCGAAGGTAGACCAAGTTGAGAACATTTTGCCCATAATTGCCGCAATAGGCAGGTATGGTGGCAATCGTTGAACATGGCTTCGAGACAGAAATGCTGCTGCCATTGTATTTCCTGCTGCGATTGAGGTGTCTGTTCCGGGTGGATATACCGCCAACTGTTATTCCCGGTACCCTAATTATCTGTGACACATGGTGGAGCTACTAATATGGAAGGTATGTCAGGATTAAAGTAAAAAGGTACAATATCTGCTTAACAATCGGGCCAAGCGCCACAGCAGCCTATATACGCTTCCAATATCACAAAAATAATGCATTGCCAACCTTGAAACTTGAAGATAATATGTCACATTACCCAGTAATTTCACTGCCACCTTAACCCTTCAGACCGAAACACAGCAATACGAATACTGGTGTTTAGCGGTAGAAATAGTTGAGAGTGAGGAGGTAACTTCTGATCGTTGGAGAATTAACCTCGAAACGAACAGCGACGTAGGCATTGCAATAAATTTGTACTGAAAATAAATGTATCGTATATGAAAATACTTTGTGGTGGGTGACATGAGTCATGAGAAGCTGGGTACATCTATTAGTGCGTAGGATTAAGCAGTAATTTACACTTACACAAACCGTGCTATATATATAAAGAATGAAAGTAAAGTTGACTGACTGACTGAAGAAGACGTAAACGCAGAGGTTAAACTATAAGAAAGATTAAAAAAAAAATCACTCCTTAATGGGGTTATACAGCGCACATAGGAATATTTTAATTATCTACGCGGCCAAAAATTTATTTGGCTTTCTGAGTTGCTGATGACTGAAATAAAACAAGTGTAATTAATTAAGCCTAATCTTATGATTTTATTAATTTCACTAACTATAAGCAATAAATTAATTAATAATCAGTTTATCACATGCTCACTTTTGGATTGAAGTGCGTCTGCTGGGTTTGGTGTTGGAGATACAAGCATATTCAATGTTTCAGGAAGAAAAGAAGACTTCTTATTTTTCTTTATAACCCTTGAGGCACTAAAAAAGGTGTCTGAGTTTAAAAGTAGCCCATTGAAAATGTCTCTGCGTGCCTTTGTTGCTTCATCAGTCAGTTGACAAATGGGCAACAATGCATTCTTTTAATATGTCTGATCCGTGCACAAGTACTTTGTGTAGTGTGGGTGTCATTGGGTGCCACGGGTAAAGTTTCACATACAAGCAAGAAGTTTCTTCTGCATATTTTTCTAAATTTATCTCGTATGTGCTCGAAGTTGTTTCCAAATTCACTTTTAATCTATATATTAAACCATAATCTATTCCTTCCTTCGAAAAATCTCCTGTTCGTGTTGCCGCCATTAGTATTTTGTTACCGTGCTCATTTCTGGCGCAGGATAACATTTCTTATTGGCTTCTTGAATTAAGCTATAACAAGGAAAACACTTCCTATTCGTGTTTCTTACAACTTCATACTGTCCTCGTGTTAAATCTGCATCTATTAACATTTCTAAAGCTTCCATGGGAGTTAGACGTAATGATTTTAGAGGTACGTAACACTTAGCGGTATCGGAAGCTTTTTTGTAATTCGTTGCACGGGTCAGAGAGCTTGTTACATCTTGGAGTATGCGGGAAGCATCACGTTTTTCAGATTTTCTTAATTCAACTTGAGCTACGTGAACTATTTCACCATATTCTAGATTCTAGATTGGAGCGGATCTTTTCAGTGTTTCTTCTTTCGATCTTTTCGCTAGATTCACCGAATGATTTGAGAGGGCGACTTTGACGATTTGTAGTTGTGACTGGAATTTCGAAAGTACCTTCCAGCCAAAGATGGTTGTTTTTTAAGTCCACCTTTGCTTCATATCCGATTTGAAATGGACAAAATTGTCTTTATTATTACTTAACTGACTTTCAGTAAGGTTGTCTCGAGTGAAAAGGTGGTCTCACAAAAAACATAGCTTTTCTTCTAAATTACTTAAATTTTCATTCTTCATTTTATCGAAGAGTGATTTACAAGTCACTATTCTCACTTCAGAAGTACCCCCTGAACCTAAAACAATATTTAAACATAAATTTATATTTTCATCATTTCAACTGTAAAATATTTAAGTACTCTGCTTTAGTGTATCCGCGCTATTCCGTGGCTATTTTATATAGCATTCGTTACTTAAGAATCTACATTTTAAACATAAATGACCAAAAGAACCGGATCTATTCCGATACTAAAACAAATACAGCTTTAAAGACAAATTTATTTAATAAAATCTTCTCATTTTAGACTTTATATTTCGATAACTAAAAATATATTAAACTAAATCATTTTTTTTTTAATTAATTAATTTTTTAATTTTATTAAATTAAATTAATTTTAACATTGATATTGCCACACACCTGTAGTCTCTGAATCCATTGCTACTTTGCACCAGATTACCAGAGAAAACTACAGTTTAAATCAAAAATGTACGGTTTCTAAAAATTGCTGAGAATCGATACGTAACATAAAGTTCGATTACCAAGTACCGACTGAGTTTGCCGGGTAACGCGCAACGGGAGAGGGGCGGAGACGGCGGCCTATTGTTCATTGGAATGTCCCCTGCCTCAGGTAGTAGAAAGCAGTAGCATTCCTTTGACCTTGTCATTTTAAAATACCCCTTTGTGCGGCCGTGCAAAGTTAGAATGATTCTTTTGTGTACTTGAAGCTATACTAATAAAATTCTTTATTGAAAGTCATGAAACACGTGTAACATATTTTTCAAAAATCATCCCTTAAGTGGGTGAATATGGTGTAAATTTTATATGAAAGTTCTACAACTTAACGCGGGTGGAACCGTGAGGCGCTGCTAGTTATTGATACACTGGTTTTCCACCCGCAACTTTGTCATCGAAGTATCGCATCCTTGAGGAATTCTTGTTATTCCAAGAAAAATTAAAAGCTCGAGAAATAAACTAAGTAATAGTGTGATAAGAGATCGATGTGGTGTTAGAGATGATGTTATGACAACAATAGAAAAAGGAATTTTGAGATGGTTTGGACATGTAGAAATTATGGATGAAAGTAGAATGACTGAACAATTATATAGACTGGAAGTGAATGGAGTTGGTATGGGCTGACCTAGGCGAAAATACCTTAACCTGGTTGAAGGCGTATTGAACAAGGGCCAGGTCAAAGGTACCAAAAGTAAACCAGTGTGTATGAAAAGACTAATTCGAGTAGTCATAATATCATAGGCCTTCCCAAGAAAGGGAGAATTTTGCATATACACAATAATTTCCGCACTCGCAAAGCGTAGCTTTTGCAACGGGGGTGCTGCTGCTCAGCCCCGCCCGCCTTTTACGCCCTTGGTACAGGGGGAGGTACTAATCCACTCTGCCTGTACCCCACAGCCACTGTATTCAGTTGGTATGTCTACCCTGTATATTCTTAAGTCAACATTTCTACTTCTTTTTTACATTATAAAAGTCACATTGTTTTTATAATACAAATGTGTATGTCAAGGAATTTTATTAAAATTTAAATTATAAATTGACTAGCGACCCGTCCCAGCTCCTTACGGATGTAATGTGAATAAATATGGTTTTTGTGGGATATATGCCATTACTGACATATTTGTAGACTTAGATTTTTTTTTCACATTACATTACATCACATTAGATAACTCTTACTTATTAGTGTTTTCTACTGTATTATGTAATCTATAAAAGATTATACTTATAGATCTTTCTCTCAATCAATCATATTTTTAAAAATATCTGATCATGATCTGTTGTTTTGTTTTAAAGATGGGGATGACAGACAGACAGTGAGAAGTGACCTTGTATACTACAATTATGTAGTAATATTTTAAATAATAAATAATTGTTATATCTCACTAAAAATCTTGAAATAAAATTAAAGAATATTTTCACAGATATAATTAACGTAAATATATAAACTTAAAAAAATGTAATGTAATTATTTTGCAAGTCAACTTACCAAGATATTATAAAATTATTTACAACAAACAATTCAACAAATCAAACTGAAATCTCTTTTTTTTTAGACACAAAAATAAACATAATGTATTTTCGTCTGTCCCTACGGCAATATCTCAGTAACTCGCCACCTGCCACCTTGCCATTTCCATCGGTACATTAAAATTCACTCGCAACGCGCAGTTAACGTGTCCAATAAATAGGACTTTATTGAATTATGGAAGAGTTCAGGTTAAAATTCTGACATCAAAGAACTAAAATATATATTTCTTTCTAATTTACTAGTAGATTTCACGTTTAAATAAATATAATTTTTTTTTCTCCCATTAGTTCGTTTCGTTCACCTCTTTCGTTCGTTTCGTTCTCTAAGAAAACTTTACACCGGTATTGATACTGCCCATCCCCACCCTATTGCGTTGATCTATTTTTGGATGGATATAAGGATACATCGCCAATAAACATACATCCATACATACCCACAACTTTTGGCATTTATAATATTAGTAAGGATCTCGTTCCCTTTGGATTTCCATTGGTAGCTATCGCGGAGCGTAATTTCTTTGGATTTCGGTATTGTCCCTATCTTGGTGCACAAAATAGGGACTAATGAGTACAGACTGAACCCACGACGATCGATCCCCACAAAGGACAAATATTTACACGATGGTGTTTCTGTTTGTTCTGCGTTTGGATGTTGAATACATGTATTTATGTATTATATTTGTGATTCCTCCATATGTCTGATATCCGCAAAGTGAGTGCTTACAGCCACTTATCTCGAAGTCAGATCAATAAATGAGATGTTTTTTGAATTTATTATTATTAAAGAGAAGTCAACACGGATGAATTTAGGAAAACGTCTCTAAATTGCGCGTCTTAACAACTGACAATTGTGAGAAAATAACACGCATTTTAATGTGCTACCTCGTCCAAGAACACCGCACAATTGGTCCGCTAATATCCTCTGCTACAGTAAATTCATTCGGGCTAACCGCCGCGGCGCCGGTTAATTCGTGTTTTGTTTCGGATATTTCTGACACCCATTCCCTATCCACCGCCTGACCTGAAATGCATCAGATATCAAGACAAATTCCTGTCTTAATGCTATTGAGATTAAATGTGATCACATTATTACAATGTCCCTCGTTGGGGAAACGAAAATATATTCAGGCATGACGACTGAGTCACTGCGAGCGGGAACATTTTATCAGTAATTAGGATTCTTCTTATTTCAGTATTGGGTACAGCGACGGTGGAATAGTACCTCCAAGGTTCCTGAGGTACCGGAGCCAACAGATGGCGGTATATACACATGGATAGTACATCATGTGATTGCCACCACGCTTGCCTGGCAATATTTCCTCTTTCTACCAACAATGGTCTACCAATGGCTGATATGACGATGATATAGACGTACAAATAAGGATAACCTAAAATTTTAAGGTTGTTTAAAATGTTTTATTGTTATAGATGTATATAGTCAGCAAACAAACATACGGTCTACTTGATGATAGACGTGACGGCAGTTTATAGACGCTGTTATATCACAAGGATATCACTAGCATATCGCCAACTCTGCGAACTGAAGATACAATTATACCTTTAATACCTTTCTTAACCTTTGAACCGGAACACAGCAATACGAATACTGCTATTTGGCGGTAGAAATAGGTGTGAGTGAACTTCCAATGCAGACGACCTCTGTGGAAGGTCTAACTTAAATAAGCCATGGTTCACTATTAGTGATCGAAACTAGTATTTAGATTAGTATATATGTAAAGAAACGCAATAAAATACACAAATTTGTATGTAAAAAATTCTCAAAACGTAAATAATTTAAAAAGTTACATCTTCAATCACTTTTATTATTACCTTAATAATTAAGTCATGTAGTTATCAGAGATGTCTTACGTTAACTATTAAACTTAGTTAAAATCCCTAAGTTTGTTTTTCTATTAGAGCATGTCAACAAACAAGCAAGCGTCACCGCAGCCTATTGACGCTTGTAATATCATAAGGATATCATTAAGGCGTTGCAAACCTTGTAACTTGAAGATACTATGTCACATATTAACTTAAATGCCTCTCTTACTCTTCAAACTGGAAGACAACAATGCGAACACTGCTTTTGGCGGTAGAGTTAGGCGGTAGGAGTAAGTGAGAGTGAGGTACCAATGCAGATGACTTTTGCAAGAGGTCTATCTCATGTGGGTTTAAAAGCTGGTTACTTTATTTAACGTGGCAACATATTCGGTAATTTGTATATCACTCAACTAGAATAAAAAAAAGTAGTAGGTAGTAATTCTTATGTGCCGAGGGGTTCGATCTCCACCCAGGTCAAATATTTATATGATGATAATTGTGTTTGTTCTGTGTCTGGGTGTTAATGTATTTATATATTATATCTGTAATTCCTCTATTGTCTGATGTCCGTAACACAAGTGCTTTAAGCGACTTACTATGAAGTCAGGTTAATGTATAAGATTTAAAAGAAGTTAACTGATTGATTGACTGAATGACTGAGATATCAACGCAGGGTCAATACTGTATGGGTTAGAAACTTGTATTTTTTAAGAGGTTCTTTTTATAATGTAGTGGTGCACTAGGAAAGGATTTTTGAGAAAAAAACCACCTTCTACAGGGGTAAAACGAGGGTGCAAAATTAGTACGAAACTTTGCTGTTTTTTAAGTTATTCAAATGACAGTATAAGAGTTTTTTTTTTTTGAAAGTAATGAAGCACATCCTTAGAAAATCATCCCTTAAGGAGATAAAAGAGGGATGCAAAGTTAGTATGAAAGTTCTACAGCTTACTGTGAGTGGAACCGTGGGACGTTGCTAGTTATTTGTATACATAATAACAAATTGCTCAGCTCATTCATCACAATAAAACATCAAAGCCAATTTTCATGTAAGAATTGTTCTCTTTGATAAAAATCAGTCTAACACACTATGGCCCATTAGTCATAAAAACGAAGATAAAAAATATAAGGCAAATTATAATGAATTATATCTAGGATTTCGTTGGAGTGTACGGAATCCAGGTCATGTTTACATGTGGTAGAGATAAATCAGACTATGTCTAAAAATAATGCCTGCGATACTTATAGAATTATTATTTCGAGAGAAGCAAGGATTTCGGCATATAGTTTCTTTCTAGTGCGAACTTCAAATGTCTTTATACTTGAGTTTAATACAACGCTTACTATATGAAGCGTGATTGGAGTTCTTGATCCATTGTAAAAGATAATTGAATTACAAAATATCACAAGTCATCGTTAGCACAACGGTAGTGTAGTCCTCCGGCACGGGAAAGATCCAGGTTCGACTCCCGCCTTAATCTCGAGACCAGTTGAATTTGTTCTAGTAAATATTATCTTAAATATAAAATTTAGCATTTATCAATGCGCAAATCCTGTGGCTAAGTAAATTGTTTTATAAATAAAATAATGATAATGGTTCATCAACATATCAGCCTAGGCCTCCCCAAGATAGGGGGATTTCTGCCCATAATTGCCGCAGAGCAGGCGTGGTGGCAATCGCAGAGCGCAACGAGGATGCTGCTGTCAACATCATCCTATAGTATTTACGTTTCGCTGTTTCGGATGGATATACCGCCATCTGTCGGTGCCGGTACCTTAGTCGCCTTTAACGACACCTGGTACAGAGGGAGGTACTATTCTACTCCGCCGGTACCCTACAGCTAATCATGTTGGTTAGAAGAAGCGAATAAATTTGGCGATAACAAGAGATGTTTTGATGATTCACTCGCTTATATCTTTTAAACAGTCCTAGAACTTTCACTGCGGCTTTTACTCCTCACCAAGGATGGGATAATATTAGTCATAATTACCGCGCTGTATACTTGGTAGCAAGCACTGTGTAACATCGTGACGGGAACACTGGTGACCTTCCCCGATCTTTTGCACATGCGCTATGCAGTTTTGGACCATCTGTTGGTTCCAGTGGCGTCTTACAACACCTGGTACAGGGACTACTCTGGCTGTATCCCTCGGCAAATTATCATGTACATGGGAAAGCGAGAAAGATTTACTTAAGAGACTTACAAAGACAAATGCTTCAAATGAGGACGCCATTTTCTCTAAATATGGAGAAGCTAGGATCGGCACAATGTTAAAACTGTTTTCTTATTGTATTTTTTTTCTATCTAAAGGTTGCCTAAAAGAGATTGCTCTATTCAGATATATATATACAATACAATATATATTATTAGCTATATTATATATTATAAGCTTTGGATTTAGAATTAGCTAGTTCGTCTGTTCGTCATTTGCAACAGGTTATTAGTCAAATAATAGGTTAAGATGTATGAAAATTGTTTAAATACGTTTATGTAGGTCAGATTATGTTCTAATTTTGCGTAACACCTCAATCAATGTCAGCGCACACATTAGTGGATCGTCGGAAACATGTGCTG
The DNA here is from genome assembly GCA_020976665.1 of Heortia vitessoides. NCBI lineage: Eukaryota > Metazoa > Arthropoda > Insecta > Lepidoptera > Crambidae > Heortia > Heortia vitessoides. The sequence goes on along the minus strand of JACJUM010005600.1, from coordinate 9,060,288 downwards.
TTGGATCGGTCAGATAAATTAATATATTGGACAGGCGCCTATCAAAATATAATAAATAGTTGTGTCACTCAGTCTTTGTTTATTGATGGGGGCACGTGTTTGTGGTTTCTGACAGTTGCTGAAGTGGCGGCCATTTTTATTTTTACCATTGACAATTAAACCAGTTTCTTTTTTAGGCGACAAACAAGTACACATTCCGCGCGGTAGTGAGCGATATTGGTTATAAAGGCTTGTAATATCACCAGGATATCACTGGCGTGTTTCCAACCTTGTGATTTGAAGATATTATGCCACATTACCTATTAATATCAATGCCTCTCTCACCCTTCCAACCGGAACTATTATTTGGCGGTGTAATAAGAGTAAGGTACCGCTGCAGACGACTTTTTATGAGGTTTACCTAATGTAAGGTTATTGGAAACATCATGCATGACATGCATCTTGCGAGATGTATATTTTTTGTAAACAATTGACTTGATTTACAATGTTCCTCCTTTTTCGGACTATTGGAATTGCTTATGGAATAACATGACACAGTTATTGAGCTTCTAGGTTTAAACAAATGTTTCAATAAGAAAACTATAGATGGCGTTGTACACAGTTACATTGCGGTGTTATAATTTGAACGTGCGTCACATATAAAGAAAATTGCAACAAATAGACAAGTTAATGAGATAGATTTCTTACAAAGTTTTTCTGCGTTGGTACCTCACTCTCACCTATTTCTGTCAAATAGCATTCGCATTTCTGTGTTCCGGTTTGCGGGTGAGAGTGGAAGTGAAATTACTAGGTAAATTTGACATAGAATCTTCAGATCCCAAGGTTGGTGACGCGCTAGTGATATCCTTGTGATGACACTAGCGTCTATAGGCTACCACCACGCGGACCGATGATTGTTTGGTGATTTTATGATATAAAAAATCAGTTCAAACTAGTTATCCCCGTGACTTTTCCTTGTTTAGCTTAATTTTGACGGTCCAGCCGACTTTAGTCTTATTCGATCGGAGTTTAAACATCGATTTCGACGTCACTTTAATGTGTAGAAATTTGTATAGAGGTAGATAGGTAGGATTGTGTAAAGATAGGTAGGTAAGATATTGTATAGAGGTAGTCACGGATCGAGCCCTCGAAAAAGTTGTGGTCACAACCACCTGAAGATTAGCCAAGCGTCGGAGTTTTTCAGACCGATTTAATTCTGGATTACTCACACGCTAATTCCAACACCAGAGGAATGGGCGGGGCTATACATTAATGCTATGCTATGCATTAATACTGTTGTGAGGTACCGGCAGAGTAGAATAGTAGCACCCACTCAACACGATTGCCGCGCAGGGCAAGCGTGTTGGAAATTGCAAAGCGCAGCTTTCGTGATGGGAATGCTGCTGCCCATTCCCATCCAATGCATTTGGAATGCACTGTTTCGTATGGATATCGCCATCTGTTGGTTCTGGTAAATCAGTCGCCTCTTACGATACCTGATACAGAGAGAGGTACTATTTTACTCTTCCGGTACCCCACGGCATGAACACATACAGTACTAATAAAATTGATTAGTTTCTTAATTAATGAGTAGCCGTTTTAGCAATACTTTTCTTAGTGTAAATTAAAAAAAGAAAAGCGATATGCCCAAAACGACTGAAAAATTTAATGCCACTATCCTGTAGGAGAACGGTGAAAGAACGCAACCTCCTTTTATTAGAAGACTGATTCTCTCTCGAAGATCTTTTGAAGGTTAAATTGACATAAACCATTTATCAACGCATTAAAGAAATATTCCGTATGAAATATACAGTACATTATAAATATAAGCTTGCAGCATATATCAAACTATAAAATGTGATATATATCGACCATCCGGTAGCTATTAGAATAAAAAAGAAAATTATAGTAGGCATTTTTTTGGTAGTAAATTTTTTACGTTTAATTTTTAACTTTACATAATTAGACTTAAAATATGATAAAAAATATGACCAACAGGTAAATATACGTTTTAAAAATAATAAAATGAATGTAACTATTTATGTTTTATAGGTGCTAATTCATTAAACTATAAAAATATGACGGGAGATTTGTTCAAAATGCCCCAACAGTTAACTTTGTGTTAGACAGAAATGAGCCACGAAAAAAAAAATCTCGTGTTGGAACTATTAGATAAATACATTTACAACTCATCTGTAATGTCGAAAATGTTGGATAGCCATGACACTTGCCGGCCAAAGGTCCCCCCACAAACACGTCGACAGACAAATATATCCGCACATAATTTATATTGTAACTTTTTAATCCGAACCGCGGAAGATGCCAACAATTTTTATTATACACACGTCAAAATCAACATAATATAAAAAAGAGATTTTTATATTTTAATCGTGTAGCCGGCGAGCGAATTGTGATCATTTGACATAACATTTTTACGCGTTTATATATTTTAGAATACGTTATACGTTTTATATCTCGTGGATTTTCCTCACATACTTTTGATTATGCAATCTACGACCCATCCACACTTATCTGCAGTTTCCTCTTATTATTAGTATATCATCATCATCATCATGTCAGCCATTGGAAGTCCTGAAGAACGAGAAAATTTTGTCCATAATTGCCGCGCTGTTCAAGCGTGTTGACAATCGCATAGCGTTGTGCATATCAGCTAAATTGGATTGATATACATCTGTCAGTTTCGGTATCTCAATCGCCTCTTGCGACACATGGGGAGGTATTATTCTACACTGAGGGTACCTCGCAGCTTTTTTTATTTTGCTTCAATATGATAAATACGATAAAGCAATTCACATCTAGTGTTTATTTTTTGTATTACACCAGGTCTAGGATCGAGCATATTGTATGAGTGATGGTAAGCGTCATTGTAGGCTATAAACGCTAGTGATATCACAAGGATATCACTAGCAAGTGGCCAACCTTGTGACTTGTAGATATTATGTCACATTACCCAATAATTTCACAAGAGAGGTCTTACCTTTCTAACCGGAACACAGCAATGCGAACACAGCTATTTTGGCAGTTTTCTACTGATACTACTAGATGAGAATGAGGTACCAATGCAGACAACTTTTGTATAAGGTTTCACTTATGTAGTATGGAATAGGCAGAAAATTCAAACTCCCTCTAAGCTCTTTTAAATCGTCAAAACCAGCAATTTTATCTATTTGTAGATTCAATAATTACAATAATACTTAACCTTGCTGACCTTTTCTGTGTCTAGACTGGGATATACCAAATAGACATAAAATAAACAGTTTGTATAACAACATAAATAAGTGATATAATAAAAGCAACTGATAAACTCCATATCCTGATAAAAATCCATTAATCTGTAAGAATGTTGCAAATTATATTAAACTTTATATTGGTTATAAACTGGTTCTGAAATTTCGTCCGATTTGTGTTATTAAACGTGCTGTTTGTGTACACACATACACATCCTGTACATATGTACAGGATGTGTATATACGTAAAAAAGTGCTGCTTTCCTACCTTTTCTTAAATTTATTACAATCCAACGAGATTTTCGTTTAAAATTTGATATTTTTTTAATCACATTCTCATACAATATATAGTAATATCAATATAGTATACCAAACATAAAACTAAATCTCAGTTCATTATCTCGCTTATATAACACAGCGTACTACATGTGATTGTTATATATATATACATATATATATATATATATATACATACATATATACACATTTTCACATCTCATACATTGACCTTGATAAACCGTTTAAGCACCTGTGTTATGGCAATCAGACAAAAGAGGAATCACAAATATACTACTTAAATACATACGTTTAATACCCAGACTCAGAAAAACAACAAAAATCATAATATAATTATAGGTGGGGATCGAACCCACGATCTTTGGCGCATAAGATAGGACCATGTGCGCCATCGGGCCCGTCAAAACGAGCAATTAATTGTATTTTTCTACGATATCTTTATAAGTAGAGACATGTTACTTAATAATTTAAAAAACAGAAGACGCTTGAAGTTTTCGCTGTCAAATGCGTAAGAATGTATTATAATATATTGCAATTAAATCCGTTGAAGAGCAGTTGAAAGTTCAACGCAAAGTCAAATGTGAATAAATATAGTAAAACATAAAATATACTTACACCTTTATCGTTTATACCAAGACACATTCCATCGGTGGGACCGAACTACGCAAAAACATTCAATGTTAATTCAAGCACCGGTGACGTCACCGCGCCAACACATCTCAACTATTCGGAAATATAAATTTAATCGTCACAATTATATAAATAAGTGTAAAAACATATTTAATACGTCCCACGAGGTTTGACTAGACGGAGGTTGGATAATATTGAAGATCGTGATGTTATAAAAAGACTGAGTCATGTTTGGTTTGTCTATGCTTTTGATATTTTTAGCTTGATCTGATTGCATTTCATTGTAATCTTCATCCTTGATTCAAGAAATAAGTTCACTTATGAAGCTGTTAATCAAAATATTTAGTTTATTACATATAGTAGTGTAAGAATATAAAACATTGCATATTTAAATAGTTAAGTTAATTTCTTCTTCTTAAAAATTATTGCTCCCGATAGTTATTACTTTTAAATTTACCAGCAATGCATTATAATTACTATCAAATGCGGTACTATCACAACGCGCATCAATAGGAACACTTTTTACAACACCACGTGAAGATAATTCAATACTAAAAGTCAATTTGATCATTCTCTAAAACCTACATGTTTCAGCCACTTACCTTTTGTTCAACTTTCATAGTCTTTGAAACTGTAAAAACAGCCAGTTCCATATTTTTATCCACCTCCGTCAGTCTAAACCTGGGTCACACATTTCTAGAACTAAAACCAACACAAAACCAAGTGAAAAACAAAATGATACGAATATAAAAACAAAAATCACACTGCACACAACATAAGCTTTCTCCCAGAGTCGTCGAGAGCACTAATAAATGGCGTTCATGACTGGTTTGTGGAACTCCATCGTCGGAGGCAACGACTCAGAGGACACCTGGCAAGAGGTATCAGTCCTATACCTAGACAAACACCTGAAATATTTCTCAGTGTCTGAGGTTGACAAGGAAGAAGTTCCTATAGTGTTCAGTGAAGCCCATAATATTGGATTCAACAAAACTGGATTCGGACTAGACTACACTCCTTTGAATTTTGTTACTATATACCACATTGATTCTAGGAAAGGTTTGTTATATATGCCTGTTTTACTCAAATCCTTTTTTTAATCTGTATTTGTTTCTGTGTTAATTTCCATCCGCTTTTGCTGCATTTAATTGTTCATGTTCTAGTTTTCATTAATTTCTATAATAATCCATAAAAATTATATAATAATAAGGCAAACTATGCCTTAATCACACTATCATCATTCCTCCAAAAAAAGGGGGAATTTCACCCATAATTGCCGCGCTGTGCAAGCGTGTAGGCAATCGCAGAGCGCAGCTTTCGCGACGGGGATGCTGCTGCCCATCCCCTCCCTGTGCATTTGAGCTGCACTGTTTCGGATGGATATATATATATAGATATACCATCTGTAGTTTCTATAAGGGTACTATTCTATTCCGCCAGTACCCCACGTCGGAGTCCATGTTACAATCATATATATTATAACATGATATTTTTTTAGGATGACATGTTTATCTTTAGACACTATGCGATAACTCTTGGTTATATCCTCAAATTTAAAAGAGTTGTTTTGAGTTTTCCGTTTTACATAATACTTGTAAAGTATAAATAGTTATATGTAACCATACATATGTTAAATTAATAATTGTTTTTTGTGTTGCAGCTGAAGTAAAGATGCCAAGCGGTCATCTCGACAAGCCGACCATCGAAGACAACAGGGATGGTACTGTCAGCATCAAATATGAGCCCAGAGAGGAGGGTGTCCATGAACTTTATGTCAAGTACAATGGCGAGCACGTTCAGGGTACGTGTAAATTGTTCTGCATTATCCAGCATCATGACTGCACTGAGGTTCCTCAATAATTCTGCTATCATATCGCACCCCTAGATAAAAACTGCATTAACTCAAAATAAAATATTTCCCAAGACTATAGAAATTGTATTTATTCGCAGAATTAATAGAAACGTCGTATTACTTTAGAAAGATATAAACATACATGTTCAAAATTTTCTTGCCAAATATGCATGCGATTTCGGGACCCTAATGCAAACATTTATGACAATTTAAAAAGGTCTAAATGAAATTACAGTTGTAAACCATTGCAATCTTCATATAACAGTGCTATATATCTGTCACCAGTACCTTATAAGTCGACAAACTAACGAGAACAATAATTCCATTGGTCAAGATTCGACGTTAATTATATAATTGTTATCATTATCATCATACCAGCCAATGGAAGTCCACTGCATGACATAGGCCAAGAAAGGAAGTTTTTTGCCCATAATTGCCGGACAGGGCAAGCGTGATGGCAATCGCAGAGCGCAGCTTTCGTGGAGGGGGATGTTGCTGCACATCCTCGCCTTGCGCATTTGAGCTGCACTGAGCCGGATGGATATACCGCCATCTCATGGTTACTAAGAGATGGCGGTATATCCATCGAGTCGGAGGCGACTAAAGTACCACTTTAGTCGCCTCTTACAACTCCTGGTGCAGTAGGAGGTACTATTCTACTCTGCCGGTACCTCACTGCATAGCCGGTACCTCACGGCAAAATATAAATAACATGTATTAATACGTAAAATGAATAATTTGTACTAATGTCAACGTGGAGAAACAGTAGCTCACTGCTCCAGGTGTCGTAAGAGGTGACTGAGGTGCCAGAACCGATAGATGGCGGTAAATATATATACAAAACAGTGCAGCTCAAAGCACAGGGCGGGGATGGGCAGCAGCATCCCCGTCGTGAAAGCTACGCTCTCCGATTGCCAACACGCTTGCCCAACGCAGCGATTATGGGCAAAACACCTCTTTTCTTATGTCCAGCTATTAAATGTCCACTACGTTTAATAGCTGGTGTGATGATTTATTATATGTCATTTGATGTCAGCTATCGGTTTACTGGGGGTTCTTTGTATTACCTTAAAATTAGGACAAACTCCTTAGTTGTCTATTGACTGAACACCAATACCTTTATTCTACAGTACAGCTATATTCCTATCTTAAAATGCTGTCACTTTCATCTTTTAAGTTTGAAAAGTGAGCAAGGCAGTTAATCCAATTTAGTGAGATTCAATAAACCGATCTCATAAGAAGTATGACGTGCTAGCAATAACCTAGATTATTATGCTACTGTTATTGCATCAGGTTCTCCCTACAAGTTCACGGTCGACTCCATCGCCTCGGGATTCGTGACCGCGTACGGTCCAGGTCTCATCAATGGCGTCAGCGGGGAGCCGAGCCTGTTCACCATCAGCACCAAGGGTGCTGGAGCTGGAGGTCTGTCCATGGCCGTTGAGGGTCCCAGCAAGGCTGAGGTAAAAATTAATTTTGAGAGCATGAGAAATAAAACTTTGGTCAGTTGCTTCATATTAAATTTTTAGGTGCGAACTTACACGTAGTTGGAAACCAAATTGTTTTTATTGCTAGATTTTTTTAGTTATTCAGAATGTAGGATAAGTTCCTGGAATATTTTTTCATTTTTTATTTATTTAATTAACTTTATTGCACAAAATGTTACAAAATGTACAAATGGCGGACTTAATGCCAGATGGCATTATCTCCCAGTCAACCATTACACAAAACAGAAAAAAATATATATATAGATAGTGGTGCAGGCAATATATAATATATACAAAATAGACAAACGTGGCATACATATTTGTATAAATAAACGCAATAAATGCATATGATATAAATATATATATATATATATTTATATATATATACATAAAATAACGTACATCAGAAATAGGGTTATAAAGTTAGAGAAGCAGCATCAGTAAATAAAGTACGAATATCAGCTAGTAAGAAACCTATGATATGCTAGTAACAATGCAGGTCATCGCAAAAATACCATTTTAAAGAATTTTCCGGAAATAACAGACAATATATTAAAATTTTCCTTTAGTATCAATTAGTAATTTCTGCATTGCAGAGACAATATTAACATATAGAAAATGGAAAATTGATATGTTTATTATGACTTGTTATTTTAACTTTTGCGTTTCCAGATATATTAAGAAGTTGTAATCATTTCAGATCACGTGCCATGACAACAAAGACGGTACGGTAGCCGTGTCGTACTTGCCTACAGCTCCTGGAGAGTACAAGGTCTCGATTAGGTTCGGAGACAAACACATCAAGGGCTCGCCCTTCATTGCTAAGGTCAGAACTGTTAAGGTTTATAAATGTTTCTCGATCATCTTTTTCATCAACTAGGGTTCAGCCATTATGGCCATTTGTAACTGGATATAAACCCCAGTTGTTGTGTTTTGATATGTTTAACTTTATATCAATCTTATATTTCTACCAATTTGCAGAAAATACTGAAGTATAATCTTGAAATTCCCTAATTAAAAAATGTATGCTTTCACCTATTTTGTTTATGCATCGATCTATTTATGTTCAATCTTGATTAAGTTCTATTAAATACATAGCTGCTGCTTTTATTATCATATCATGACCGGAATACCATAGAATTAATTTTGTTATTAAATCAAATAATAAATTTAATGGCCTACAGATAGTCAATTTACATAAAGTTAATATCTATTAACTAACCGTTACACCTCTTCAGTTGTATACTAGTGTTTTGTTCTTCTGTTTCAGGTGACGGGTGAAGGTCGCAAGAGGAATCAGATCTCTGTCGGCAGCTGCAGCGAGGTGACTCTCCCCGGAAAAGTTACCGACAATGATATCAGAAGCCTCAATGCCACTATCCAGGTATGATTCTATATTTTTATATTACATCAGCTATTTTTTTATTAGACCAGGTCGACAAACAAGCATACAGTCCGCGTGATAGTAAGCGTCACTGCAGCCTATAGATGCTCGTAATATCACAAGGACATCACTAGCGCTCTGTCAACCTGGTGACTTGAGGATATTATAACAAATTACACAGTAAGTTCTCCGGGAAGTCTTCAGACCGGAATACATCAACACTGCCATTAGGCGGTAGAAATAAGTGAGAGTGAGGTACCAATGCAGACGACATTTTGTATGTAGTCTACTTTATGTGAGCTATAGTGGGCTGGATATTAGGTTACTTATTTTCGCAACAATTAGCACTTAAGAACAAACTACTGAGGACGATACGAAAAGTACATTAATTTTAGAACTTTATGTCGCTATAGTACATTCTGTCAATAACAAAAGACATTAGATTAATGAAAACATATTTTTTAGAAGTCCAGATAGACCTTGTGTTGCTTACAACACCTATGTAAAATCTGATTTACTCACGCATTGTTCTCAGGCTCCATCAGGTCTTGAGGAGCCCTGTTTCCTCAAGCGCCTGCCGTCAGGCAACATCGGCATCAGCTTCACGCCTCGTGAGGCTGGCCAGCACATCGTCTCCGTGAAGAAGATGGGAGTCCACATCCAGAACTCTCCGTTCAATATCACCGTGCAGTCGCAGGAAGTTGGTGACGCTAAGAAAGTCAAGGTAAGATGTTCCAAGACCCCAGCTTTAAAAAGGTTTTTTGGTGTAGGCTTTATTGGGAGCAGCGTTTTATATACTGCCATAAACGCCCACACTACGCATTCTAGGAGTTCATAATACATTAAAACTTAAAAGGACGCGCACGAACTGTTTCAGAAATATTTCTCTAAATGTAGAATAATTTTCTTGCTAAGGCTTTTGTCAAGGAGTTTTACATAGAGGGAGTATATACTCGTAAGTTTAAGGGTCGGCAATGCGCATAAGATGGCGCTAGATTTGCCAGCCTATGTAAAAACCTGAATTAGACTGCAGACCAAGAGACACTCCCAGAAGAATTTATCATCATCATCATATTAGCTATTGGAAGTCCACTGCTGGACACAGGCCTCCCCAAGGGATAATTATTATTATTAAAAAAAGTTAGTGGGAAAGGGATAATTTTGCCCCTAGTTGCTGCGCTGGGCAAGCGTGTTGGCAATCGCAGACGCGCCGACGATCAGCGATGGGAATGCTGCTGCCCATCCCCGCTCTGTATATTTAAACTACGTTGTTTCGGATGGATATACCACCATCTATCAGTTCTGGTACCTTAATCGCATCTTACTACAACTTGTATAGGGGGAAGTATTATTATACTTTGCCGGTACCTCGCTGTAAGAAGTTATACTTCAATATTTGACTAGAACCATAGTTAGAACTAGGTACATTTGGTTCAGATGCAGGTTCACACTACGTTATTATACACATCGTGTGTATCAAAGATAATTTCGAAATCAGACGACTAACATATTAATGCTAATATTATAGATGCGAATGTGTCTCTCTATCTTCCTGTCTGGTACGTTTTCATGAAATCGATCTTGATGAAATTTTGGAACGTGGATAGTTTGATGCCTTGCCATGCACATGCTTACATTTCATTCCGGATGCGCAGGTACAAAGCTACTGGTCATACATGTTATTAGATATGAATGAGAATATATGTCAGTTACGTTTTAATTTTGATAAAGTTTGATATTTAGTTAGTTCAATCTTTCCTGAAAAGTTATTACGAGATCTTTAAGGAATCTTGAGTATTGCGAAATTTATTATCTTTTTTATTCTTATTTTTTCTTTATATTACGTTGTACTGCTGTGAGGTACCGGCAGAATAGAATAGTACCTCCCACTGCACCAAGTGTGGTCAGACTACCAAGTTACCAGAACCGACAGATGGGGGTATATCCATCAAAACAGAGCAGCTCAAATGCTGTGGGCGGGAATGGGCAACAGCATCACAGTCGCAATGGCTGCGCTCTGCGATTGCCAACACGCTTGCCCTGCGCGGCAATTATGGGCATTAAACCCCCTTTCTTGGAAAGGCTTGTGTCCAGCAGTGGACTTCCAATGGCTGGTATCAGCAAACAAGCATTCAGTCCACTTGATTGTAAACGTGACCGCAGCCTATAGACATCACAAAGACATCACAAACGTGTCGCCAACCCTGTGATCTGATGATACTATGTCACATTTACCCAGTAATTTCATTGCTTCTCTCACCCTTCAAACCGGAACACAGCAATCTATGAAGATACCATCTTTAAAACTGTTAGCTTTGCGTGTTGGGTGCAGATTATTGAATTCCTTTAAGAATCTATTTGTAACTAGGACAGTAAAAATTATCTTAGTTTATCTGCAAAATCATGATTGATTGTGGAAAATAATTACAGTGGACCCCCGGTAATCCGACATGGTCTACAAGTAAGAGTACTTCAGAGTACATATATGTATATATAATATGTATAAAGAATCTTATCATTGGATCTATAATTTGTCGGATTTCAAGGTAATCTTTTGTAAAAAATTCCGGACTATAGGGGGTCTTAGGCAGTACTCTATAATCCGAAGAATTCGATAGTTCGACACTGCCCTGTAAAATGTTTGTCGGACTACCGAGGGTCCACTGTACAATAATGAGATTAATGCTTGTTTGGTTCAGGTTTCGGGAACAGCTCTAAAGGAAGGCAAAACACACAGCGAGAATACGTTCTCTGTGGATACTAGGAATGCAGGATATGGCGGTCTCTCGCTCTCCATCGAAGGTAAGATTTAAACTAATTCCCGTTGAAGCTGGATAAAGAAAGACTACTTGGTAACCTCAAAAATGGATGCACATGCTACTGCAAGTCGTTATTTCGAATTGCTAAAATAATTGTGCAATAGAATCTGAAATAATGAAGATTTTTTTGCCTTATGTCTTTAGTGTTAAGTTCGCTTTTTGCCTACACAGCTACAAATTAAACTACATAAATGAAAATTTCGAATTGTCAAAACTTGTAATCAATATAAAAATTTGCTTGTTTAATTTTGAATCCGGGCACCATTATTATTTGTGAGTGCAATACAGTTAAACATCTAATATAAAATGAATCTTAGTAAGAATAAAAGAAGCCTAGAAGAATCTTTAATGGCGAAGCGAGCTATCTTATAGAATCCAAAGAATGTTCTAGACGCAATACAAACAATAAGTTCTATTGGGGCATCTTAACGACTTCTTTCTATAAAACAAAAAAACTGCAACAAACGCCATCTATGTTCAGAGGATGAACTTTCTCGTAATTACTCCGTGCTTTTAATGTTGAGAAGAATGGATAGGTAGCGCTGTATGCTACTATTCGAGATTGAATACTTGCAGGCGTGCTTCTCAGAGAGATGGATTATTTAAGAGAGTATTATATCTTTTCACTGGATAGAACGCTCTCTACTGTGATTAGAGTATTCTTTACATTCTTTTTGGATTGAAGATTTATTACGTCTGCATTTTTCTTCCAAAAGATGCTGTAATATTATTCTTAAGTGTCTCGCGGTGCTAGCATTTCTAGCTCGGTAAAAAGGCAGTCGTAATTACGATTATAAAGAAAAAGTAAATTAGAATAACAAGAAGAAATAGTTATTAAGCCATTAGTAACTTTACTATTGAAATCATTTACTAGATGTATATCTAGTGTAGTGTGATATAAGTTCTATGAAGTTGTCGTAATTTATTTATGTCCACGGTGTATTTATAGAACCATGATGTACCATAGCGTTAGGTTATAGTGAAATTCATTTATATTACCATCTCGATTACCATAATATTTTGTTATATTACCATAATTTGGTATTTGAGTATAAATAATAATTATATTAATTATTATTTACACTCAAATACCAAATAAAATCACCAACTCAACAAATTGATACAATTTTGCAAAAACAAATAACTTTCACACACTTAAGTACTCAAGTAATTATTTGTAAGTGATTATAACATTCAGTATCCTACAGAATAATAGATCGTTATTTTTCATTCTACCGTTGAAAATATCATTACCATTATTACAAACGCCAAGTTTTGTGAGTATGGACGTACCTATGTTTGTTACTCTTTCATGCCGGATCGGCTGAACAGATCTAGATAACATTTGGCACAAAGATCATTGGTAGTCTTGAATAACATTAAGGTTACTTTTATTCCTGGAAACATGGAATCGGCATGACTTTTTGCGCAGATTGGCTATCGGGGAGTTACATAAAATGATCTCGGTATAACAAGAGTCCCTCAGGCGCACTCCTGTCCTCCTAAAAGACATTAAATTTCTAAATTATATTACATATTTGTAATGCTAGTAAATTATGATTAGACAGTTTGAGGTGTACAATTATTTATCATTAGCTTTTCGCCCACGACATTGTCTGCGTGTCTTTATTTATATCTCATCCCTGACAACCTCTTGTTACTGGTAGCTAAACTGTGGAAATAGTTGTGCCGATTCCATAGAGAAATATAATAAGCCAGATCTATCCCACGGGAACATGTTTTCGGGATAAAAAGCAGCGTAAATGTTACTATAGGCTATTAATGATCTCTGTGCCAAATTGTATCCATATCTATTCAGTCGTTCCGGCGCGAAAGTGTTTCTAACATACATCTACCCACCCGTGTTAACAAAATTTGTTTTATTATTAATAAGGGTATTCTTATTTGTTCTTGCTTACTAATATTCTGTGCATTCTTATTTTCATCCATTCCGGTATTCTATTAACATGTTATGTTTTACAGAGTCATTTAATAACCTCAAATATACCAATGCCTTTTTAATTCTATGATAACGTCACAAGCAATAATTTTAAATTTTCCTTTCTTCGTATTCCTCTTGAAAATACTATGTATATGTATGAGGGTATCTTGTATATGAAATATTCTAAATTAATTTATCACTCAAAGTTATGGTCACTATTGTTCTTTTCTTTTTTAGTTTATTTCTTACTTTCTTTGTAATATCGAAGAGTAAGAAAATACCGATAAAACTCAGACCATATAATACATAAATTAATAATATTTAAAAAAAATTATTGCATTCTTACAAAAGTTATATACGACACAAACTTTTGGCAAAAGAGACAATTAAAGAAACCTTATGAGGTAGACCACACACACAGTCGTTGCATTGGTACCTCACTTTCTCCTATTCCTACCTCCAAATAGGAGTATACGCATTCCTGTGTCCCGGTTTAAAGGATGAAACAGACAGGGAGAATACTTGGTAATCAGACATAATACCTTCAAGTTACAAGGTTGGCAATGCGCTAGTGATATCCTTGTGAAAATACAAGCGCTTATAGGCTGCGGTAACGCTTACTAGCTGACTATCATGATGCCGTGAGGTACCGGCAGACTAGAATAGTACCTCCCACTACATCAGAAGTCGTAAGAGGCGACAGAGGCACCAGAACCGACAGATGGCGGTATTTGCATCCGAAACAGTGCTGCTCAAATGTACAGGGCGGGAATGGGCAGCAGTATCCCCGTGGCGAAAGCTGCGCTCTGCGATTGCCCAGCGTGGCAATTATGAGCAAATAACCTCCTTTCTTGGAGAGGCCTATGTCCAGCAGTGGAATTCCAATAGCTAATATAATGATGATCATCATGATAATGATGAATTATTGATTTAAATGAAATTTAATTGATTGATGATTGAAAAAATGTTTTTATATATGACTTCTTAGTCATATAAAAAAATTTCATGAATATTCAGTTTCAATTGGTTAAAATGTACCTATTTGTTTCATTTCTCAAAACATAAACGAAATTGGGCACTTTTTAGTTACGTTTCTTTGCATTTTCGTTTAGATGTATTGGAACCATTTTGATGAAACATTTAGTCTGTCAGGTCCGCTAGTTAGTAACATTCAAACTTAGGTTGACGGTTAAATTTATCCTTTCCTTCCTAGGTCCCAGCAAGGCTGAGATCCAGTGCGCTGACAGCAAAGATGGTGTGCTGGCCATCAGCTACAAGCCCACCGAGCCTGGCTATTACATCATCAACCTGAAGTTCGCCGATCACCATGTGGAAGGATCTCCTTACACTGTCAAGGTATACCATCTCAATTGGTATACGATTTATCTTGCAGATCAAAAAAAAAATTCTTTAACATTTTTTGATAGGCCAGATTAAAGTAGCGCTTCTTGGTAATGTTACTATCTTATGCGCCAATGGTCTTGGGTTCGGTCCCCACCCAGGACAAATATTAATCTGACTATTTGTGTTTGTTGTATGTTTGAGGAATCATATTTTTAAATATTATATTTGTAATTTATCTATTGCATGATGGAATATATAAGTATCACTTGTGTTAAATGCTTTAAATTGTGTTCATTTATTATTTATATATGTAGCAACTATATGATAATAATAATAAAAATAATTAACAAGTGCCTCCTGAAGGTACATAGATGACCAGCAAGTTTATAATAGTTATTTATATGTAATCGTGTAGATAAAATATCTTTCTAATGCTGTTTTCAGAATAAAAAGAAAACAGGCCTCGTTTTACGGCAAAATAAAAAAAATATCATCTGCTTAAATAGTGCAGTCATTTTAGCTATAATCGTTTGTTTGTTTAAATACGCTAAACTCAGGAACCGCTGGTCCGATTTCATAAATTCTTTCAGTGTTGGCTAGTCCATTTATCGAGGAAGGCTAGTATATATAGTCATTATTCTACGCGGACGAAGTCGCGGGCACTGCTAGTTAATACATATAAGTCCATAGTCACATATTTTCGTATACAAGTATATGTAAATATTGAATAATAATACTCTTTATTGTCCACAATACATTAATAAAAACAAATAAAAGATATTAAAATACATTAAAAATACATTTTATATTACAATTGGCGTCCTCATCGCTCAGAGCGATATCTTCCAGGCAACCTTTGGATAAATATAAATGAATCAAACGTGATAGTACGTTGTAATTTGAAATTTATAAAAAATTAAATTTAATTGAATTAAAGCAAAAAAAAATTAGTCGAAGCAGCAATCAAAAAAATTCTCCCCTCATCCACGTTTCGCTTTGAAACTCTCAGGGTTTCACTTAAACTTGATGGTTATTAAATACATATTCTCTGGCAGGTGACCGGTGAGGGCAGCAATCGGCAGAGGGAGAAGATCCAGAGGCAGCGTGACCCCGCGCCGCTCACGGAGGTCGGCACCAACTGCAAGCTCACCTTCAAAATGCCAGGTTGGTGAATTCTTACTGGAGGTAGACCTCTGACCAAGGAATCGGAATGCAAGAGCATTGCTGTGTTCCGGTTTGAGGGGTAAGAGAGGGAGAAAAATTAATGTGTTATGTGTCATAATTCTTGTATCTCCGAAGTGAACCGCGTTTTTAAACAATCCGAAAGGGTAGTTTATTATAATATTTACAGGTTATGAAAATAGTGACACGTTAGTGATATCTCTGTGATGATAATCGCATCTAATAAAATGATACATTATTAACACAACACCTCATACATTGACCTAACTTCAAGGTGAGTTGCTTAAAAGTACTTGTGTTTCGGACATCAGACAACCAAGAAATCAAATATATAATACTTAGCTACATAACAACTAGATACATAACATATATGTATAAATAATAAATATATATATATATTCGCTCTGAGTTGGTATCTAACCCACGACCGAGCGCACAAGATAGGATCTACCATCTTTTCAATTTCTTATCTTTTTTAATCTTTTCATTCAATTTCCACCTTTGGAAAATATTTATTTAGTGTTTGCTCTGCATCTGTGTAAAATATATGTATTTAAGTAGTATATTTGTGGTTTCTCTATTGTCTAGCGTCCGTTACACAAGTGCTTTTAAACAACTTACCTTGGAGCGAGCTAGCGACTTACCACGAAGTCAGGTCAATGTATGAGATGTTGTGAGAATTATTATTATTGTATATTACTTGTTACAATAAATAAATAACTTTTTAGGGATCACGTCCTTCGACCTGGCCGCGACCGTGACCAGTCCTGGTGGAGTGTCTGAAGATGCAGAAATCCAGGAAGTGGAAGATGGTCTTTATTCCGTCCACTTCGTGCCCAAAGAGCTTGGAGTCCACACTGTCTCCGTCAAGTACAGGGAGATCCATATTCCTGGTCAGTACCATTTTGCTTTTTTTTTAATATTGTTTGGACTTTGACCTCATTTCTGAGGGTTTTGTTATTTTAGCAAGGAATTCATGTCGCTCCGTGACCGGTAAAGTGTGAAAAAAATTGTCACATCACATTGTCACAAGTCACATTTGTTCAAGCGATTTTAATAACTGGATTATTAAATTACTAGCTAGCTTTTCGCGCCGACTTCGTCCGTAAACATGAAAAAAAATTTAAACAATGCAACAACATTAGGTGAACAATTTTGTAACAAACCTAGTCTTAACAATTATAAACACGACAAAAAAGGAAATATCCAATTTCATGCAGTCGTAGTGTGAAAAAAATTGAGTCGATTTTATAGAGAAATAGCCAGATCTATCTTACGGGTACATATTTTCAGGATAAAACGTATGGAATAGCCTATACGCTATTCCAGACTATCAATAATTTCTTCGCCAAATTTGATCCAGATCTATTCAGCGTTCCAGCGCGAAATACTAACAAAAATACAGCCATATATCCTCACATATATACTCACAAACTCTCGTGTTTATAAAATCGAAAGGGTCTATATCAACCATGTAAAAATATCTATTTATAGATATTTAATTATATTATCGATGTAAATAGCAATGAATATTTACTAGCAAGGCACCCATGCAGTTCCCGATACCAACAAAATTCAGGGATAAAACAAAGCTTATATAGTTTAATGATATAATATATAAGTATATATAATAAACATTTTGATATCAATAGAGTAGTTTGTGAGGTTATTCGTTACAATCGCACAATGATATAAATCGTGCTTCGTCACATTCCATTTTAGGTGTTTCTAGTTTGATATTATGATATATAATATAAACTATGTTATACTGTGAACATATAGCTTTCTAATGGTGAAAGAATTCTTTAAGTGGTCGAGTAGATCCTAGTTAAATCGAACTGAACAAACAAACAATCAAATATTTCTTCATTATGATATTAGTATAGATTGATATATTTTGTTAATTGGTTGCTTGTTAATGTTGACTTATCAGCGTAGATTACGTATATCTATTAAGTTATGGGGAAAGAAACTGTTACCCAGGCAAATTCTGGGTGTAATGGTAGTATAGATATATAACACATATATTGCTTGAATCATATTGTATGTACTAGATGGCAGGAAAAGGGCCGCATAGTAAAAAGAAAATAAATATTTTCAGTTGTTAATCTTTTGTATCATGAGGTAGACCTCATCCAAAGATCGACATTTACCACAATCTCACGCATTGCTGTGTTCCGGTTTTGAGAGGCCTTGAAATTACTAGGTAATGTGATATGATATCTTCACGTCACAAGGTTGGCAACGCCCAAGTGATGTCTTAGTGATATTACGAGCGTCTGCAGGCTGCGGTAAAGTATCACGCAGATTGAATGTTTGTTTGTCGACCTGGTCTAATAAAAAAACCCTTATTTACCTATTTTAGGTACTACAAGTGAGTAGTTTGTTCTCATAAGTAAGTAATACCAGAAATTTTAATTTAAACTTTAAATTTCATTATAAGAAGGATATATGTCAGATAATCGGTGGGTCAGTTGGTTTGATAATAGCAATTTGTATTTACGCTCACTAAAAGTCACATTTGTTCAAGGGATTTGAATTACTGGATTATTAAATTACTAGCTAGCTTTTCGCGCCGACTTCGTCCGTGAACATAAAAAAAATTAAACATTAGGTAAACAATTTTGTAACAAACCTAGTCCTAGCAATTAAAAATACGACAAAAAAGGAAATATCCAATTTCATGTAGTCGTTCTTGAGTTATATAGAATAGTAGGTTCCATTCTACTGCACCAGGTCCAAGTGTCGTAAGAGGCGACTAAGGTACCAGAACCGACAGATGACGGTATATCCATTCGAAACAGTGTACATAGTTCAAATGCACAGGGCGGGAATAAGCATTGAGTTAGCACCCCCATCGCGATAGCTGCGCTCTGCGATTGCCATAACGCTCGCCCAGCGTTATGAGCAGAAAACCTCCTTTCTTGGAGAGGCTTATGTCCAGCAGTGGACTTCCAATTGCTGGTATGATGATGATGAATGAGACCAGGTCGACAGACAAGCATACAATCCCCGTGATAGTAAGCACAAAGATATCACGGGCGCGCTGCCAACCTTGTGACTTGAAGATATTATGTCACATTTCCCAGTAATTTCATTACTTCTCACTCTCTAAGCCGATGTATGTACAGTTCTATGATTTATTCATGGTTTACATCTAGTGGTAATACAACTCAATGTCTTCCAGGATCCCCATTCCAGTTCACCGTCGGCCCTCTCCGGGACTCCGGCGCTCATTTAGTGAAGGCCGGTGGTACCGGCCTTGAGCGAGGTGAAGCCGGCCGCTTCAACGAGTTTAACGTGTGGACCCGCGAGGCGGGTGCAGGTCAACTCGCGATCTCCCTGGAAGGCCCCAGCAAGGCCGAGATCGACTTTAAGGACAGAAAAGACGGGTCATGCGACGTCTCCTATCAAGTTGACGAGCCTGGTAAGTAATTTTATATACTTTTGACTTCATTAATTATTGAAAGGATTATAGTTCGACGGGCCTGATGGCGCTAGTGGTATTGATCCCATCTTGTGCGTCAAAGTCGTAGGTTCGATGGGTGGGGACCTAGGAAAAACAATTTTATTGACCATAACGGTTGTGCCAATCCCCCGGTATAAGAAAGATGCAGGTTCGAGTCCCGTCTGATGCCTGAATCAAGTTGTTTTTCGGTTTCAAGTAAAACATATTTCAGCATTTCCTATCCATTAAACCTCTTTTAGTAATTAAGTCTCCATTTTCTTCTTTATCATGATCATCAGCATCACCATATCAGCCATAAGACGTCCAATGCTGGACATAGGCCTTCTTTATCGTTTGCTTCAAACTTTTAAAAGTTTGACATTTAAGTATCTATCTAAAACATTGAATAAATGGCGATGACATCTTAGATCAAAATAAACACTAGGAAAAATTCGACATGTCTGCTAAGGTTTTGGTAGCATAACTGAAGTGCAGTCTCCCCCGTATGGGAAAGTTCCAGGATCGAGTCCTGACGGACACCTGAGACAAGTTGATTTTTTAAAGTACATATCAACAATTATATTATAAACATTTGTGTTTGTTCTATGAACATGTGTTATATATGTATTTAAGTATTATATTTGTGATGTGATGTTGTCTAATGCCCGTAACACAGGTGTTTTAAACGACTAATCTCGGAGTCGGGTTAATGTATAAGATAATTACACAACATAATTGCTTTGTTTTTGTTAGTTTTCTGCTCTGTCACATTGTAATATACACACACCGGCACAATTAGGGGAACACAAAAAAAAAGTCGATTTTTTTCAATACCTTCGAATATCTTGATACGTTATTATTATTGATGTATTACTACCCTCTCTAGAAATACACTTGAGCACAAATTTCTCATTTACAAGCGTGAGAATTGTTTTTATGGCACTTCAAGAATTTGCTGACACTTAGAGTTAGCATTGCTTCTGATAAGAACTTTGTTGGTTCCTGTGCATAGCGACTGTGGCTCATTCAACTGTTTATTTTTGAATTGTGTACACGTCTCCGATACGAAATGAGTGATTTGCCAGCAACTTCTGCAGCAAGGGCCGTAAGCATGATCGAAGAAGGGCATACCTACCGCTCAGTAAGTCGAGCTTTAGGTGTATCGACTTCGGTGGTTCATCGCGTTGTTCAACGCCACAGGGAGACAGGATCTTATCGTCGACAGACCGCGGTTCAGACCCGAAATCAACTGGCTGAGGTCCGCAACGTTAATGTTAGTGAGCGAACCGTTAGGAGGCGTCTTAATGAAGTTGGCTTAAGATCTTATGTGCAAGCAAAAGCACCTAAATTCGAGGCAGCTCATCGTGTGGCAAGGTTAGCGTTCGCCCGTGCGCACCGAGATTGGACAAATAAGTGGAGTCGCGTATTATTCACAGATGAGAGCCGTTTCTGTGTTAATTTCGTGAATGGACGGGAGAGGATGTGGAGATATCGTAGAGAACGATATAACCAAACAAACTTTACGGAAACAGTGGCATTTGGTGGAGGATCAGTAATGGTATGGGGTGGCATATGTTTAGGAGCTCGCACAGACTTAGTGCTTATTGAAAACGGATGTCTTACTGCACAGTGATACGTAACAGAGATCTTAGAACCATATGTCATTCCTTTTGCCCCATTTATAGGCCCACATTTTGTTTTCATGCACTATAACGCGCGCCCCCATACTGCTCGTATCGTGCGTACCTACCTGAATGAGGTTGGCATTAGTCAAATGAACTGGCCAGCGAGATCACCGGACATGAACCCTATAGAACATGCCTGGAATGTTCTGGGAAGAATAGTTCGACAGCGAAATCCAGCTCCCAGGAATGTTGAAGAACTCAAACAGGCATTAGTGGAAGAGTGGAACAATTTGCCTCAACCAATGATCGATGGCCTTATTCTGAGTATGGAAAATCGTATCCAAGCTCTCCTAAGAGCCCGTGGAGGCAACACACGCTATCAATTTTACGACTTTTGTGTTATTATTGTAAAAAAATCGATTTAAAATCTCACACTCCTAGTGCCTTATTTTACTAATTATCGTAGTTAACGTTTATTTCCTTTGAAACCGGGTAATTAGTAGCTTATTTTGATTTAATTTAGTTATTTTAAGGCAATGTGATGTGTTCCTGAAGACCAAAAAAATATTTTTTAAAAATTCATTGAAAACATTAACCTTTTTTTGTGTTCCCCTAAATGTGCCGGTGTGTGTATTTGAAAGAGTCTGCTGTATTCATCGTTCTAATAATTACATCTGTTTATAGGCTGTAAATAAATATAAACATATCTTTTTATATAGCATCTAAACTAAGAAGCACATCAAATGTTATTGAATCTATTCCAAAATTAAGTTTAAGAAGAACAAATAGGATTTGGTTTGTTTTTCATGAATACGTAAGTCTAAGCTACTAGTAATGATTTCTTTGAAGAATGATTCTTTCAACATTTAGCTACCTATCTTTAGAAATTTCTTTAATTTCAGTTTAACTTTACTTTACGGAAGAAATTTTAAGCACGTGTAGAAAATCAAGTGTTACAATTAAGTGTCACAAATTTAAATTGTACTTTGTATAAAAAACATTTTATATTTTCCGAATAGTCGTAGCATTCTGTATTTTTTTTCAGACTTAATCATCGGGCATAAAATAAAAATAAATGGCGGGTTAGTATTATTAAATTCATTTCTGAATTGCAAAACCATTGTCGACTTCACAGCGTGTGATTTACAAGCGCACGTGTTAAATAGAGAAAAAAAATAGAAGCGTATTTAAACTAAGGGCGAATAAATTCACGCCGCGTTTTATCGTAGACACAACCATAATCAACAATTCAAATGATATCCCCCCTCCCTCCCCCCACATGCCCCCTGCCTTAGTGACCACGTAAAAAACATTATAAACACTGAAATGCACATCATAAATAAAACCTCTGACTTGCCTTATTCGTATGTCAGCCACGCCCACTCAGGTGGTTGTCCAATCGTGGCCGGCTGCCGGTAAGCGCGGCAAAATTTACAACAAACCATTTTGACAGTTCGATTTTTTAAATTTTGTTTTCTTTTTTTTTTCTCCGAGTGACCACGGAGACGTGTGTTCTTTTTTTGAAAGGTAATGGATGTCGCGATTTCGGGATGGCCAGTGATTACGCCGATTTACGATACGTGTTTTTACTAATGAAAGTCATAATTCGCTCGGGATTCCACAGTTTTTGCGGCACGGTATTGTCTAATTAGTTTAGTTTCAAAGTTTTCATATTAATACCTATATATTTCTTTGGAATGTTTGTAATTAGGTTGCTTTGATAAAACAAAAAGGCTTTTGTTTTTTTTACTATGCTGCATAATTCCATAACTTTGCATAAAATGTTTGATTCGAACCTCACAAAGCTTACTCTTGGAAGTAAAAAAAATACATTAATATATTCTTGTCGGCAACGGCTACTTTGTCGGCCAAAACAGACGATGGGTCTGAATTTTAAACATATTTTTTATTGACGTCGCTAGAGAAATGAAATAAAAGGTCGTCCTCGTTGACCTTTTTTGGGATTAGTCAACTAAAATATTTGATGCGGACCTCAGAAGAAAACAGTCAAAGGGAAACGACTGGCTCTAATGAAAGATAATCCAAAATTAGATGGTTTCTTGCGGCAAAATTATGTTCCAGTATAAAATGTACATATAACTATATAATATTATTATTAAAGAATTATTTAATATTAGTCTTAATAATAATAAATTTATCTTATAAAATCCTCTGAGTACATATTTGAAACCTAACTAAATAGTCCACATTAAAATCTTAGCCCTTTGAAAATCGTAATTAAGGGTTATATCAGTTTTTGTGACTTTTAGTCAAAACACTAACATTCACCAGTAGACGCCCGGTGGTAAAATTTCGACTATAATTGATTAAATTTTGAAAACATTTTCATTATTAGCTTGACATTCAATAGAAAATTTTTAAAGATTGTGCAATGGTAATTTCAATTAATTTACATGAAATTAATTAAAATTACCATTGCACACCATATTGTATTACCATTTTGTATAAAAGAAATAGCTTTACGCACTTCTCCATCTTCACTTAAACTGTATCAAATTTTACGATCACCAAATCGCGCAATTTCCTTAAAAAGAGGTAAGCTTATTTATACTGTTTCATTTTTTTTTAATAAATACCATATACTTGTATATATTCTTGGGAAAACACTAAGAAAATATCATCCTTTAAGCCGTCGGATGGCCACCGCTGATTTATCTCAATATCTAATACATTCATGTGACTACACCTGTGTTACGGACATCAGATAGCAGACGAACTACAAATATAATACTTAAATACATACTACATACATTATCATGACACCAGCCTTAGAAAGTCCACTACCAAACATAGGCGTCCCCAAGAAAGAGGAATTTTGCCTTTGAACTGCGCTGTTTTGGATGGATATACTGCCATCTGTCGGGTCCATACCTTAGTCGCCTCTTACGACACCTCGTACAGAGAGAAGTGCTATTCTACTCTGCTGGTACTCCACGGTATTACGTTCATCATAACACCGGCCATTGAAAGTCCATTACTGGACATAGGCCATTGCCCATAATTGCCGCGCTGGTCAAGCGTGTTGGCAATCGCAGAGCGCAGCTATCGCGACGAGGATGCTGCTGTCCATCCTCACCGTTTGGATGGATTGGTATGTTACTATTCGACGCTGCCGGAACCTCTCGTACGGTATTACAATTATATTTTTTGTTAAACATATCTTATTGCGTGTAATGATTAATCACTTTATCTGTCAAGTAATTAACACGGAGTACATCAAGTGACAGTATGCATGATATGTAAGTGGATCGACGCATTGAATGGAACAATAACCCGGTGAAAAACCACAAATATTTGTCGCCTCAAAAATCTCAAAATTAAAAAGTTGCGAGACTTAAGTCATTATTATTTCGGATAGCTGGAGAAATTCTAATCGCGGTACACTTATGAAATATTCGGTGACAAAAAGCGCCTGCTTCTTTGTCGGATGCTCTCCAATCTTTTTGCTGGCCCGAATACAATGGGAGTTGAGACAAATTCAGGTTAGGCTCCGAATTCTTTTCGGGTGGTGTTTAAGAGTCATTTTAATTGACCGCTGTTGGGAGTAAACGTTTGAAAAAAAATACAAGAACAGACTCAAAAGGACGGGCGCGCTATGACGGAATGTTACTTCGGACAAGTTTTTGGCTGCACGCCTCGACTTCAAGCCTGCTTTTAGTCTTAGTGATAGTAATTCAAGGATTTTTCCTTTTGACTAAGTTGTACTGAATGTTTGTTGTTAAATATTGCATACTGGTATGATTTGTTCTCGTATTTAGAGAGCCATGTTTATTGGGCCTGATGGCGTATATGGTAGTGATCCTATCTTATGCGAGAAGGATTGTGGAAAGATTTAATTAGAAGTCTACTGCTGGAGATAGGCCTCCTCAAGAAAGGGGGATATTTGCCCATTATTGCTGCACTGGGCAAGCGTGTTTGCAATCGCAGGTCGCAGCTTTTACTACGGGAATGCAGCTGCCTATCCTCACCCTGTGCATTTGAGCTCTACACTGTTTTGAATGGATATACGATTACAACTCCTGGTACAGAGGGAGGTACTATTTTACTCTGCTCACGGCTTATATTTATATGAAGATATTTCTGTTCTGTGTCTGGGTGTTCAATATATGTATTAAAGTGTTATATCTGAAATGCATCTGCGGTCTGATGTCCGTAACACAAGTGCTTTAAGCTACTTTCCTCGAGAGTCAGGACAATATATAAGATGGTGTGTGAATACTAGCAAAAGTATTTGTAGAGAAAAAAACATCTAATATGCCTTTATTATAATAATGTTTGTGAGAATAAACACGTTTGAACGCGGGTGATAATACTTCAGACTAAAGAGTAACCCATGAGGAATCCAAGAGCTTAACGGATACCATGTGTGGAAATGCTGATTGAAGATAATTGGTAATAAATACATACATCAAAAGACCATATATAGCATCTGATCGAATTCCGGTGGACACATAGGCCTTTTCAAAAAAGGAAGATTACTGCTCATAATTACCGCGCTGGGCAGTTGTGGTGACATTCACAGAGCGTCTGTTGCGGTACCTCAGTACACGGGGCGGTAGTATTTCTTTTCCTTTACCCTGGGGCTATAATACTCTTTACCAGGTTAAAAAGATGAGCAACCTTGATAATATAAAATAAATATAAAATATTATATTTGGATATGTCGACACCCATCGTCGTAGCCCATCCACGCTCGTGACATCATAAGGATATCACTTGCGCGTTGGTAACCTTTTGACTTGAATATATATGTCATATTACCATGTCATTTTCCTGTCTCTCTTAACCTTCCAACCGGAACAACAATGCAAACACTGCTATTTGCCAGTAGAAACTGTTGTAAATGACGTATCAATCCGGACGAACTTTATAAAAGGTCTAACCCAAGTAATACTCATTTTATTAGGGTTTTAGAAGGCACAGTTTCAAATGATGGTCCAGTCGTGTTAATTAATGACTCATTTAGAGCATGGTTTCGGTTAACATAATTTTGTTGTTGATAGTGTAGCTGTATTAAGAATTACTTCAATTACGTCAATGTATGTAAAGTATAGAGCATTAATTCTGAAGTGTGAAGGAAAAAAATAAAAAAAATATATAGATATTATTCCATTTTTGTGATTGATTATATATTTATTATATATTCTAGATTATATATTGTACTCTATCATTAGGATCAGGTGTCGTTGAAAACAGATGGCGGTATAACCGACCAAAATAGGTTAAGTAGGCGTAATTTTTCTAAAAATAATACTTAAAGTTATTCATTTCAATTGAAACTTGGTGTTGGTGGCCTCCGTTATTTTTGCAGTATTTAATCGTAGTTATCTTATCATCAGCCGTGAGGTACCGGCAGAGGCAAATAGTACTTCTTACGTTACGAGGTATTGTAAGAGGCGACTTAGGTACTAGAACCGGCAGGTGGCGGTATATCCATCAGAAACAGCGTAGTTTGAAAGCAAAGGGCCCACCCTGAGCTTTCAAACTACAACTGCTTTTCACAGTGAGCGCAGCTTTTCCAATGGGCGGGCAACAGCATACTCATTGGAAAAGCTGCGCTCTGATATTACCAACATGGTTGCCCAGCGCGGCAGTTATGGGAAAATTTTTTCTCATTCTTGGGAAAGCCTTTGTCCAAATAATGATGTTGAAATATCCTATCTGATAAATAGACTAAATACAGCAGTGGGGATCCTACTGATACGATGATGATGTTCCAAATGAACGAGACAAGGCTAAAGGCAAACATGATTTTGTGTTTGCAGTAGTCCTGTCGCTAGCGAGTGGTGAAAGTCCTTCTCTACATATTCTGTTATAAAATGCAAATGGCGGATTAGCAAATCAAACAGGCCTGCGATTAATTTGCAATTTGCCACATCTGTGCCACCGCTATTATTATCACTGATTAAATTGTAACGCGTATCTAATTATTATAACTTATTTTTGATGGGGAAGAAAACAGTTTAAATTTGGATAATATAGTTAGTATTATATATTCTAAGAAATCTTAAAAAACATTATTTGGAGACCAGCCGTTAGAAAAATCGTCTAGTGGTAATAATTGCCGTGAGGTACTGCACCGGGTGTCGTAAGAGGCGACTCGGATAGCAGAATCGACAGATGGCAGTATATCCAACCTTATAGTGCAGCTCAAATGCACAGGGCGAAGATGGCAGCAGCATCCCCGTCGTGAAACCCGTTCCCAGCGCGATAATATTGGGCAAAAAACCTTCTTTTTAGAGGCCTATATCTAGCAATGGCTTTCCAATGGCTGGTATGATGATAATGTTAATAATTTCTAAACTAGAAACATCTTTGAATCTGTCCACTACTTCTGAATCAGCGCGTACGGACACACAAACTTTTCAACATTATTAATACTTTATACGCCTATACGCTTGTATTATCACTAGCATGTTGCCAACCTTGTGACTTGATGATGATATGACACATGACCTAGCAACTTCACTACCTCTTTAACAATTCAAACCGGAACACCGCAATGCGAACACTGCTGTTTGGCGGTAGAGATGGATAAAGTGATGTCCGAGTGCGACCTTTAAATGAGGTCTTCCTCTGCATCATATTTCTGTGTTAAGTTCACACAATAACAAAATAGAAAAGTACCTGTTTTGTGTTGTAAGGTGACTGACTACCTACAGATAATGAAGATTTTATAAACACTTACTATTGCTTTGAATTGTCTTAAAAGACGGACTTTAGCAATAATTTTTTATTGGAACTGGGAGTCTGTGGCCTAAATTGTGTATGTAGTGGGTGGGGTCACCGTTTTCCGGCAGAGTACCAGGTATATTAAAAGATGACTTAGGTACCGGAACTGATAGATGGCGGTATATCCACTCGAAACAGCGTATCTTAAATGCAACATACATGAACTGGCAGCAGCATTATAGCTTTGCTTCTTGGGGAGGCCGATGACAAGCAATGGAATTAAGACGTGCGGATATCCCTTGTTTTCAAAACGTCCCTACATTTCCTTGCAGTCATACAGCACAACTTCGTTTCAAATGCATCTGAACCCAATTGAATCGTAACTGTTTCAATCCAGAAGACCAGGTGTAAACCTTCAATAATGACATAAATCCGATCACCTGTTCAGTGTTTTTATCCCTTAAAAGTTTGGGACCGAAAGAGGAAGCGCCGGGCATCGAACCCCGATGATGTCAATACCATCACTTTGCATGTGGCCTACATCATTATTTGGACCACTGCAACCAGCTGGTTCCACCAAATATCGTTAAATTTAACATCGGTTAAATAGTTAGGCATCAGCCTAATCGTGTGATTAACGGGTTATTAACTTATACTTATACGCTAGTTATAAAGATGGTGACCATTTTTTTTTAATCTTACCAGGTCGACAAATCCTGCCTGTTGACACAGCTTGCATGATAGTAAGCGACACTGCAGCCTATATATGTCTTGGCAATGCGCTAAAGTATAACGAGCGTCTATATGCTACGGTGACGCTTATATCACGCGGGCTGTATGCTTGTTTGTCGACCTGGTCTAATTAAATAAAATAAAAAAAAATAAACCGAAGCACCCGGATATCCATGAATATCCTGATACACTATAGCCTAAATAAAAAAGGGCGGGGATGGATAGGCTGTAGCATTCCCTTTGCGAAGCTACGCTCTGCGATTGCCAGCCCGCCTGCCTAGCGCTGCAATTATGGGTAAAAATGCCACTTTCTCAAGTGTAGTAATTACTAAACATGGTTGCTGACACATTGATCGTCAAGGAATGACAGAGTGATAGATGTTAGGATTTATTTAATACAGCATTTGTTAATAAGATATAAGATCACAGTTGTAAAATAATAAAGCTTATAATTCTTGTATTATAATAATTTTTAATGTACATTTAATTTGCTAATCATCCGTTAAATTTTAAGCCCGGTCAGACATTCGGAGGCGCCGGCCCGCCAACTAATTTCTTAACAAAATGAAAAGTAAAGAAACATTCTAAAAACACGTGAATTTTGTTTTTGTTTCGAACGCAAAAACTAACGAAAAAAGCAAAGTTCGGATGTAAATAAATCTGCAGCAACAATATGCCTACCACGTAGAAGCGACCTCTAGAGGGGAAACGGGAGACGAAAGCGAATGGGAGCATAACATGATGGGTTCCGTAGAGGCATCTTGTTGACAAATAGAGGCGACCCGCGGTAGTTCTCGTTCCCGCGAGATAATTATTTAAAGCCGTGAGATACTCTCTGACTAAGGTACTAGAACCGACAGATGGCGGTATATCCATCCGTAACAGTGTACCTCAAATACAAAGGGAGGAAATGGGCAGCAGCATCTCCGTCGCGAAGGCTGCATACTGCGATTGCCAACGCGCTTGCCCAGCGCGGAAATTATGAGCAAAATTCCCTCTTTCTTGGGGAGGCCTATGTCCAACAGTGGACTTCCAATGGCTGTAATGATGATGATGAATTAATAAATAAAATTCAGCCAAAGTTACTCTTTATAACATCAGCTATGTGCCAGGGAAAATCAGTCTATCCGTTCCCGAGAACAGCTGAAAATTCTGTTTACAATTGCCGCGCTTGGTGCCAATTGCAGGACGTAGTGTCGTGACAGGGCCGCCCGCATTTGAGCTACTCTATTTTAGTTTGATGTATCCTCATACATTTCGGCACCACGGCAATTAAGCTATTATTGACAATTCTAATAAGCAGTTTTTTTTCGTTTGTTTTTTTGGTAATCTGCGTTATCATATAACGTTTAAAAGTATGTCTGTAATAAGGTCTTATAACTTCTAACTCATTGACCTAACTCTGAGATAAGTCGCTTGAAACACTTGTTTCACGGACTATGGGGATCGATCCCACGAACCTTGTCGTGCAAGACAGTAACTCTACTATCAACCACAACGCAAATGTACAAAATTAAAAACCCAAAATAATTAAAAAGTTGTGAATGTAGGTAGTAATTGGTAACTTACAAATCCTGACACTACATCTTTTGACAATTTTGGAAACAATCGTCGAAAAGTAACCGCAACGTGTATCTGAAAATATAAAAAAGTTAAATAAACCGCGTTTTTACATACAAAAGGTCGTCTGCATTAGTA
The DNA here is from genome assembly GCA_020976665.1 of Heortia vitessoides. Classification (NCBI taxonomy): domain Eukaryota; kingdom Metazoa; phylum Arthropoda; class Insecta; order Lepidoptera; family Crambidae; genus Heortia; species Heortia vitessoides. Next base: position 9,029,928 of record JACJUM010005600.1, on the reverse strand, counting down.
CCGCACTCTCACCTATTTCTACCGCCAAATAGCAGTATTCGCATTGTTGTGTTTCGGTCTGAAGGGTGAGAGAGGCAGTTAATTTCCTGGGTAATGTGGCATCATATCCTCGAGGTTGGCAACGCGTTAGTGATATCCTGGTGATATTACGAACATCTATAGGTTGCAGTGACGCTTACTATTACGCGAACTGTAAGTTTGTTTGGCGTGGTCTAATAAAAAAAAGTTTTAAAGCCGTTAATTTCGATCACGAAAATTTTTGAAAATATTATATCCTAAAGTAATTCTTAAAATTTTCAATAGGTATATATTAAATGTACATTAATTAATAAATGGCCTCTAAGGATCCCAAACCACAAATGCAAAAATTCAAATTTGCAGTCAGGCCTGGAAAGAAATATTGGAGGCATCGTTAGCCAGTTATTCAGATTGAGTGACAGTCCCCCTCTTCGGAGGTTTTTTCAAAAATTCAAATTGTGTTTTTGTCCACAATCGACGGGTTTTTAGACTGCTGTGAAAATGTATCTGTGCATTTGTCGGCTTCGCCTGAGTTAAGAATTAGACTATTGCTTTTCCGGTATCCCCTTAATTGGATTGTTTAGTTATTTATTGTTGGTACCTTCTTTTATTTTATTGGTAATGTTGATACATTTTAAATCCTTTTTCTGTTACTATACTGCGAATAATATATCTTTTAGTATAACCACGAGGTGCCGGTACAGTAAAATAGTCGAGTACCTCCCCCTACACCAGGGGTCGTAAGGTACTAAGGTATTATGGCGGTATATCTATCCGAAACAATATAGCTCAAATGCATTGGGTGAGAATGGGCAACAGCATCCCAGCATATTTAGTCCTGTTTTGTTTGAACTTCTCTACTTCTGAGTTATATATACAACAAGCTGTTGTTTCTGGTACCTTAGTTGCCTGGTACAGAGGAAGGTACTATTCTACTCTGCCGGTACTCTTCGTTTATGCCAGTACCCTATTGGGTGTTAACGATTAAATAAATAACTCTGGAAAATCTTATGAAGTTTCTCAGAACGTAAATTTTCTGTTAGGTATTGACGGGTTCAACTATAGTTGAAAACAAGGATAAGCGATACGTCGTTCAAACGATAGTACGTATTGTTTGAGCGTCCTTCCGATAGAATAACGTCTGTAAATGCAATCCTCCGTCGCCCTCGCACTGGCACTCTATTAGCAAATACACTTTACACAGAATTCTTTCGTAGATCAGTGCACCCTTTTCGTCGGCGAACGCATGCAGTGCAGCCGAGCTCACTCTCTTTTCTTTTTCAAAACTTAACCTCATCCCCAACGATGGCCCTCCGAGCTAGGTTGAGCCTTAGAAGCGCCCACAGGTGATTGCCATCGACCCCGTTCAAATCCCGCGAGCCTTGCGGAGGAGACAGTAGCTGAAATTGGTCACTTAGTCGCTCATAAATGACCAACCTCGCCCCCTCCTCCGGGGGCGCTTGAATTACTGTATAAGTAACAGCGATGGGTTGGTCCAAAATAAATTATTAGCTTTCCGAACATGTTATGGTTGGCTTGTTGGAGGTTAATTTAGCCAGTTATCAGACGCTCAATGTAAAGAATTTTTGACAAGTATATCCGGTAAATTAGATAGATCGACTCATGTGTGTTACCAGCGTTGACCTGTGGCAGCGAAACGTGATCTCTTGCCATTGGCCTTATATGGAGCTATGGTGAGGGCAATGCTCGGAGTTTCTTTACGCGATCGAATCAGGAATGAGGAGATTCGTAACAGAACCAAAGTTACCGACATGGCCCGGCGGATTAGTAAGTTGAAGTGCCAGTAGGCTGAGCATTTGGTACGCAGAACCGATGGCCGATGGAATCGTAAGGTTCTGGAATGGAGTCACGTACCGGCAAGCGCAGCGTAGGGCGTCCACCCGCAAGATGGTCAGACGATCTGACTAAAACCACAAGATCACGCTAGACACAGGCCGCATACAACCGGTTCTATTGGAAATTACTTGAAGAGGTCTATGTCCAGCAGTGGACGTCTTATGGCCGATATGATAATGATAACGGGTAGATTAAAACACTTTTTTGTCCAATATTACACTGGTTCAATTGTGACTTTAATGATTAAGCCGTATCGCAAAATGTAATTAATAATGTAATCCTTACTTTCTTACTATGATATAAACGAGGAAGATAAAAACCTGAAGAAATTAATTAAAAACTGGCTATTATGAAATAGAAAATTATTTTTTATAGCGTAAGACGAAGTGAAATTAATAAAGCGCCTTGGCAAGATTTGATGGTTATGAAAAATCACATATTATTATTTAGTGTTTTACTTACAGAATATTCTGGTAACATTGAACTATTAGGGGTTATTTAATTATCGTTTTTCGTAGACTATAAAACGATATAAGCCGAGATTAAGGTATTAATCGATTGCAAGAACGGATTTTATAATGAATCTGAACTGATATTTTTAAAATATTTGTTCTAAGAACTTAGTTCTAAGGACTCATCGAACTTATTGGAATACATAGTTGAAATATTTCAATCAATCCAGGTAATTATTAGTAGTAGTAGGTATAAATATTTGTATCTGATAAAAATACCACAATATCATTCATAAAACTAAGTTTCTATGTCCTTTATATGCGTTTGAATGAATCTGTATATTTATATATGTATGTTTATATGTATGTATGTTTGTTTGTTACTACGTAGACCTCAATCTTCCACTAGCTTCAACGTTATTTATATCCAAATGTTGCCTGTAATAAATTGCATTTAGCGATAAGGCCGCCTCTTGTACCTACTAATCCATGTTTTTTTTTAATGTTCTTGTGTTGTTATTATTAGTGTAGAAAGTGGGCATTATTACCTCTTTCTTGGGGAGGCCTGTGTCCCGCAGAGGTAGTCGACCATTATTCGATTTATAATCCCTTCATTATTGTAAACTTGTTAAAGTAACAAAACAGTGCACGCGTGTTTGATTCACTCCGATTCACTCAATTCATGAGGTACCCATCGTTCAAGTGTTTTACGTTTGCTTCAAGTGGAATAATATTTTTAATATCATATGCATTTATTGCGTTTATTTATACAAATATGTATGCCACGTTTATCTATTTTGTGTATACATATATTGCCTGCACCACTATATATATATATATATATATATTTTTCTGTTTCTGGCATTAAGTCCGCCATTTGTACATTTTGTAACATTTTGTGCAATAAAGTTAAATATATAAAAAATAAATAATACAGTTTTGTTACTTATCCTGCAGCTATCTCTGTCGTGCTTTGTGATGGACCCCGTTCCACAATAGCCTTTAATTCTCCATTTTCCCCATTGGTCTCCGGCCGTCCAAGGAGTTGGTTCTGAAGGTCGAAATTTCCAAGCGACAATGTTGAAACGTATCGCGCTTTGTTTACGACACCAGCGCCGTTCACATAATTAATTCTTCGGGCTGTTTCTGCAGCGCCGGTACCACGATAGAACTCGTACTCTTAAATATATCCGATATTTCATGTTTTCCATTGTGCGGTGATAAGCGATCCCAAAGAAAAAAAATATGAGTACAAAACAAATGAATTACTGTTTTCAAAACTCAAATGTACCAGCTAAATGAATTTATATACTTGAATTAGGAATTGTTAACCAAAGTACCTCTTCTTAAACACGTATTTTAGATCTAAATAGTCATACCGAGAAAACGCTAATATAGATAATTCATATGTAAGTACCTTAAAAAAATTATTAAATCTCACTTACAATACATATTTGATAGGCGCAGATGGTAGTAATATTATCTTGTGCACCAAGGGTCTTGGGTTCTATTCTACCCAAGACAAACATTTATATGATGATATTTGCGTTTGTTCTATGTGTTAAATATGATTATTATATTGATGCCATCTCTTTAAGCCGTGAGGTACCGATACATTAGAATAGTACCTCCCCCTGTACCAGGACGTTAGAGGCGACTAAGGTACCAGAACAGACAGATGGTGGTATAACAATCCGCAACAGTGTAGCTAAAATACTCTGGGCGGGGGTGGGCGGCAGCATGTAGCAGCAACGATAGCTGCACTCTGCGATTGAGAACACGCTCGCCCAACGCGGTAATTATGTTCAGCAGTGGACTTACAATGGCTGATCTGATTGATTCCTCTGTTGTCTGAAGTAAGCGACTTATCTCGGAGATGTTGTGTGAATTATAAATGCTTATATTGCACAATTACAACAGTTTACTATATTTTTTCTCAGTTCTGATGTACAAGTGATCTCTGTTAACATAGCTAAAAGTTAGCATTATTCATTTTATATATACTACTATAAATGGATAAAATATATAAGTGAAATATCTGATATTACAAACGCAAAAGTTTGTGACTATGAATGTATATTTGTTTCTTTTCCACGCCGGCACGGCTAAACAGATCTAGGTGAAATTTAGCACAGGGTTAGTTTAGGGTTAGTCTCGAGTAACACGTAGATTACTTTTTATTTCGAAAATATATCTCCGTGGATTTTAATTTTCTTATTTATGAATTTGGTACGACTTTCTGCACGATATTAAACTGTCAGGAACCGACATGACATTTTTCTGGGAATAGTAAGAGTTCCTCAGGGATGCGACATGGTCGCGGACGGAAAGCTAACCAAATATAATTGTATCAGCTAATAATATTAGTGAACTTGGATAAATATCAGTATTTCTTTTAAAATGTTGCCCAACTGCCATTGAAGATGTCTGAATCCTGTATTTCTTGTAAAGGGTTCTGCGACAAAGTTATTTACTTCACACACAACAACAGTTTGCTGGCGTGACGAACGACAAATAACTCACTCTTCACATCAATTCGCAGGTGAATACCGCATCGGACTTAAGTTCAACGAGCAGCACATCCCCGACTCTCCGTTCAAAGTGTACATCTCGCCCGCGGTAGGAGATGCCTACCTCCTGGAGGTAGCGCAGTTCCCTGACCAGGCTCAGGTGGACAAGCCCGCGCAGTTCTACATCCGGTTCAACGGCGCGAAGGGAGAATTGGATGCTAGGGTGAGTTTTATAGTCTATTGATTCTTCAGCTTTAGAAGGAATGTGAGATGCCATCTGCAGGACCTCCTGAAAATGGCACATTGCTTTGATCTAGTGTTATAAAGTTTAACGCCATTTAACTGTGGTACTGATTGTCATGTGCACGAAGGGTTTTATGTTCGATTGTCAACCAGGATATATACTTACTTGACGAACATTTTGTGTTTGTTTTGTATCTGATTGTTATATAAGTATTTAAGTATTATATCCTCTGTTGTCTGATGTCCGTAATTCAAGTGCTTTAAGTGACTTATCTCGGTGAGGTATATATGAGATGTTGTATGAATTTATTATTTTTAGGTACTAACATAATGTTCAGTCGGTACATAATAATATTTTAAAATTCATCGCTATAGTAGTTGCAGATGTATGTTGGTGAAAGTAAAAAGATAAGAAATATAAATTTTTTTAGAACATCGATGTTTCTGGAATCTTGACATTCGCTATTTTGACGACCGAATATTGAATTCAAAATTGTACTGCTGTTTCTTACGAGTTCTTATTTGAAGTTAGCTTCCTTATGATCAGATGAATGAGATGTTTTAATAATTAATGAATGAATAAGATTTGGGTCGGTGTTATAAAAAAGGTTTTATAACCGTCGTCTCTGTGAGCGGCAGAGAAAGTACTGGCTAATATGAAATAATATCTTCAAGTCACAAGGTTGGCAACTCGCTAGTGATATCCTCGTGATATTACGAGCGTCTTAGGCTACAGTTATGGTTATTAACACGCAGACTGTGTGTTCGTTTGTCGACCTGGTCTAATAAAAAGAAATGGAGGTTACGTCAACCCAACTAAGGTGACACGAGGTCCTCATCACCATTAGTTCTTGCAGGCGCTTTTTCTGATAGATAACGTGGTGAAAGTACTGTGCAGTGGTAGCAGTCCAGCCTTATGATAGGCTAGACTCTGTTGCTGCGAATTGACAGGTATGATATGTGACTCTGTCTACACATCGTGGTGTCATAGAGTTTTATTGTTTTTTTTACGTTTCAAAGGTGCCTGTGGTTAGGCCTCATTGAATAAAAATATCTTGATTACTGTTTTTTTATTAGACTAGATCCACTAACAAGCATATAGCGTGATATTTAAGCATCACAGCTCCCTGTAGACGCTCGTAATATCACAAAGATATCACTTTGTGACTTTAAGTTATTCTGTCACATTACCCAATAATCTCACGGAATAAGCTGTTAATGGTAAACATTCCGATTCACTCAAGATCAATGGATGAAAAGGAATGAAAACAATATAAAATTTTCTTAGAGATTATTCAAGGCATGCCCGAAACAGTCCATCAACTATAGTCCAGTCTATTTAACAATTTATAAACTAAAATAGGAAATGGTTACAATATGTCTTCCAATAAACCGGGGCCGGTTGATTTATTGTGAGAACATGACCGAGTCGGACTGTGCCTCGTGCGAGTGGAGATTTATGATGGATGTCCTGGCATTGCTTGGGGTCAGACATTTTCTTATCATTTTTTCCTTGCGATTCGGGATATCGCGCCAGTGTGTGATGTTTTATTGATACGCGTAAACGTTATGTACGTGTAGGTTTTGCATTATTTATGTTTTGGTTACACATTCAGATTCGGTAATTATCGCTGCCAGCAGTCTTCTTATCTACTTTAGTAGCGTCTTCTAGCAAATGAAGAACTAAAACCGATAGATGGCGGTATATCCATCCGAAAAGGCATCAGGACGATAATAGACTAGTCGCGGATGCCACCAGCCATGGCAATCATAGGGAAATAATCCCTAAAGTCATGATCTTTTTTTATATTACGAAGTCAGCAAATAAGCACACGGTCCGCTTGATGATAAGCGTGACTTCAGTCTATAGACGCTCGTAATGATCTCTCTAGCGCGTTGCTAACCTTGTGACTTGTATGTAGGTCTTGCTATATATACCTACCCAGTAATTGTATTGCCATCGGACGAAACACAGCAATACGAACACTGCTATTCCTATTTAGAGGAATAAATAGGTGAGAGTGAGGAACGAATGCAGTCGATCTTTATATTAGGCAGTATATTAACGGCTTTAAAACGTAGTTTAAGTTATTTCTAACTTTTATCTTCAACGTTTCGGTGTGGCATTTGTTTTTATGAGTTAATAAACGTTATCCATCAGTTAATAGGGAACGCGATAATATTAGTAAGAAATAGGTTTAGGTCAATGTATTGACACATTTATCGTAAGAGGCGATTGAGGTACTAAAACCGACAGATGGCGGTATATCCATCCGAAACAGTGCAGCTCAAATGCATAGGTCAATTATGGGCAAATAATTTCTTTTCTTGGAGAGGCCTATCTATGTCCTGCAGTTGATTTCTAATGACTGGTATGATGGAGTAGGTTTTATTATGTGGAGTGGACGTGTAAATGTGACATATCTACAGATTCTACACATATATTCTGCTCGGTGGTCCGCGCCCCAAATTTCTGGGGGCAAAAAATGTAATAAAAGCGCACGTGACTCCCGCCAAAGATAAATCTTGAGCGTTTAATATTTTATAAAAGTGCGCCTAAAATGAATAGCGGAAACCAGCAAGTTTCCGCGATGCGATATAAATGTTGATATGGCTGCCCTTTGTTTTGTTTTGTAAGGGGGGGGTTGGTTTAGTTTGTGAAACTTATTGATATCTCTTTATTACGGTATATAAGATAACACAGATGGCGTTGTGTATGTTTGAATAATTTTTATAAATACTTACACAAAATAAAGAGAATGTTTATATTTGTCCTATTATTATTATAAACGTTAAGGTTTGTATGGATGGATGTTTGTCATTTTTTAACGGAATCGCTATACATATCTGAATGAAAAATGGCATTTATTACTTATAGTCTAAAACAAATAGACTTTCTTTTTATCTTTAAGAAATCGGCTCGAGCTTTGCTCAATTTAGCGGCCAAAGAACGTTATAGATTTTTTCCCGGAATAATAATAAGTAATTTTATACTTAAATCCTTAATAATAGGGTATGAATTAGAAACCTCGTGGACAAAATCACTGGCGAAGAGCTAGTATAAATATTTTTTCAATGTACTTATATAAAATCTCATACATTAACTTGATTCCGAAATAATTAGCTTAAAGTACTTCCGTGCGGACACCGGACAAGATATTCAACACAGATAGACAAACATAAATATTCATCATATAAACATTAGTTCTGGGTGGGATCGTACCCGCGACCTTTGCGCACAAGAGGAACTGTATTGAATGCGCCATCGGGCCCGTAAAATGTAAATGAGATTTTATTACTTTATTTATTAATGTTCTTAATATTCATTGCGCAGGTGATCTCCCCATCGGGCAAGACAGACGACTGCTTCATCCAGAACATCGATGGAGACCAGTATAGCATCAGGTTCATGCCCAGGGAGAACGGAGTGCACAACATCAACGTCAAGTTCAACGGAGTGCACATCCCTGCATCACCTTTGAGGATCAAGGTATACTTCATTTTAAATTTGATTTGAGAATTTCCAGTCAGACCAGTGGTTATTGAAGTGTCGTTCCTGCTTGGATAAGGCTTCCAGAAAAATGGAGAAGTGTCCAATTATATGTCATATAAGCCAGACAACCCTTAAAGTGACTTCATCCCCATTAATTTTCTTAAAGCTCTGTCTTACCAGAGTTGGCCCTTAAGTAAAACATAAAGCTGTAGATTGGGAAGGTTTCTGCAACTCGTCGCCTGTGCGCGCCGATTTCGTTCGCGTCCTTATAGACTGTTGGACCTTCTTTAGTCAGCCCGGTTCCTCTAGGAAGCGCTGCAAACCCTGGTCGTTGCTGGACCTGAAATGAACCGAAGATCCAATGTATCGTGCCCTAAACACTGTCAGCCCTGGACAGTCAAAGATTTGGCTGACTGTTTCTTCGCTCCTTACGCAAACTTCTCAATGGGTGGCAGTGATACCTAGAGTAAACTACTTTAAGATATTGGAGGACCTAGTCTAGTTTAAAAAATAGGCTTGCTGCACAGTGACAAGGGTAAACAATTCAAAATTGCCATGAGATTTTATTTGCCAGAGCGTTTTTAAGCTAAACGACTCAGGCGTTAGTATCAAACAGAGGCAATTTATTTATTTATTTAACTTTATTACACAAAATGTACAAATGGCGGACTTAATGCCAGATGGCATTATCTCCCAGTCAACCATTACACAAAACAGAAAAAAAATAGATATATAGTGGTGTTGGCATTATATATACAAAATAAATAAAAGTGGCATACATATTTGTATATAAACTAACTAATATAAACGCAATAAATGTATATATAAATGTGTAAAGTACGGAGACAGCGTTTCAGGATAAATTTGTTTGGCCATGTAAATCAGATAAAGGCTGTACAAGTTAGATGTGCAAGGCAGTCCATGTAAAGCAATTTTAAGCGTTGCAGTATCATATTATCGAATTCTCAATAGACAGTGGCGCCGCTCTGTGAATGTGGAAATAAAGTAAACTAAATTTTGACATTTAATTGATAAGGAATGACAAAGCTGTATTTTGACACATAAAAGAAATATTTTGTATAGAAATATATGTCTTTTGAGCCGTGGGATACCAGCGGAGTAGAATAAGTACCTCCTTCTAAACCAAGTTTCGTAAGAGGCGACTGAGATACCGGTACCGACAGATGTATATCTTACTGAAGCAGTAGCTTAATTACTACTAGGTAGGGATGGGCAGCAGCACCCTCGTCGCGATGTTGATTGCCACCACGCCTGCCCAGCGCGGCAATTATAGACATAAATCCCCCTATCCCCGGGAAGGCCTATGTTCAACAGTGGTCTTTTTACGGCTGTTATGATGTAAACGAAGCAAGGAGTAACCGCAAACGGCTTTTCATTGTATTTAACAGTTCTCTTATATTTGTTAAGGTTGGCAAAGATGACGCCGACCCTGCAGCAGTGCATGCTCACGGACCAGGTCTTGGATCTGTGAAGACAGGTAAATGAACATTTATTTCACTATATTCTATATAAATTAAAGTACTCGGTATAGTAAAATGTGTTATTTTTAATTTTACGCATGCAGAAGTTTCTTATATGATACCTATATAGGAATTGAAGATTTTTTAAGTTATTAAATGTTACCGTTCTACCTTGTTTTTCCGATAAAATAATCCCAAGAAGTATATCATATTTGGCAGCTATAAAAATCCGGCCCAGAAAAAGTATGCAGTTTATTTGATATGGACCAAGTAATAAATTGGCAAGTATACATAATGGCCGGATATTATGATTAATGCCTAATAAAAAAAAATTTTGATCCGTCTGACTATTTTGTTGGGTTCACTATTGTTAAACCAAAAAACGTATGACGAAAAATCATTTTACAATCATCGTTGGAAAATCTTGAAAATGCAAACTTTTCTTTGGCAAACATTTATTTTGCTTCAAAAGGATCGTTTGACATAGTACAGGTTTTGCATATGAACTGTTAAAATATTTATCTTTCCCTTATAATCGCAGTTCTAATCTATTTTTTTTATATTTAATTCGTTTCAGTTGACCAGTACACATATTACTTATGGAAATAATGCAAAGCCGATGCGACGCGGATGGTAGTGATCCTATCTTACGCGCCAAAGGTCGTGGATTCAATCCCCACCCAGCACAAATATTTATATTATAATATTTGTGTTCGTCATGTATCTGGGCGACAAAAATTTGTATTTAAGTAGGTCGTACTTTGAGATTCCTCTATTGTCTGACGTAACACAAGTGCTTAAAGCGACTTACTACGGAGTCAGGTTATGTGAATATATATTTTAAAATGTTTTGGCGTAATGAGTTTTAATTTCTAATTAAATGTAGTTTTTTTGTTCAATTGTCAAATAGAAATACAATGATGACCATGAAATGTCATAAATAATAAAGTTTAGATAGTTATTAACACTAAATCAGATAGAGCTTGTTCTATATACATTACTCATAATGCTCGGACATTATTAATGAAGCCCCAATTTAACCGTGAGGTACCAGTATAGTACCTCCCCCTGTACCGGGTGTCGTAAGAGGCGACTAAGGTACCAGAACAGACAGGTGGCGGTATATCGATGCAAAAAGGTCAGCTCAAATGTACAGGGCGGGGATGGGCAGCAACTTCCCCGTCGCGAAAGCTGCGCTCTGCGATTGCCAAAACGCTTGCCCAGCGCAGCAATTATGGGCAACATCCCCCTCTCTTGGGGAGGCCTATGTCCAACTGTAGACTTTAAATGACTGGTATAATGAATTCATCACTAAAAAATTAGTACCTAAAGTGCTACCTAGTCCTAAAGTGTAAATATACTTTCGATGCTGACCATACACTTACTAATATTCCAGGTATTAAAACGGATCTGATCATCGACACCTGCAACGCTGGTTGCGGTATCCTGGCGGTCACCATGGATGGACCTTCCAGGGTTGCTATGGACTGCACTGAAGTCGAAGAAGGCTACAAGGTAAATAAACTGTCTCTATTTAAACAGGCTTCAAGCTTTTGTTCGATATTGGTAACGATAAGCTTAGATGTAAATTTACCTACAAATAAAATTACCTTAAAATCAGAAATAATAAGACTGTGAGATTTGTTAATTTTGCTTTCATTTAATTGGACATCTTGTTACTTTGAATAAACGTTTACGAAAATGATATTTGAAACACACATTTAGATTTTCGTTATTTATTTTCATTCGGTCAAAAGCCGTGAGTTACAGGGGGAGTAGAATAGTACCTATAGAAAAGTACCGGAACCGACAGATGGCGGTGTATCCATCCGACACAGTGCAGCTTAAATACTACGTAAGGATGGGCATCAGCGTCTTTATCGCGAAGTTGCGTTTTGCAATTACCAACATGTATGCCCAGCGCGGCAATTATGGGCAAAAGTCCTATGTCTAACAGATGACTTTCTATTGCTGATATGACATATAAATACACATTTAGATTTTGTTCAATTATTATCATTCTGTTAAATGCTGCTAAGTGATATATAAAATTAATGTTTAAAAATGATTGCTTCAAGTGTTTGATTGTCATAAAGTACATTATCCGACTTAATTTTAGTCTATTGGGAAATGAAGTTTTAAGTGTTTTAAATATAATAATATTTGTGCATATACAGATTTAAATATACATATATTATTATACATTCAGACAACATCTCATATGCTATCCTCTAAGATAAGTAACTTAAAATACTTGAGTTACGGACATCAGACAACAGAGGACAAATACAAATATTTATCATATAGATATTTGTCCTGGGTAGGAATCGAACCCACGACCTACAAGATAGGATCACTACCAACAGCGCAAAGGAGCCTATTTTGTATGTACTATTAGCAGTTTTATTTCATACATTGTTCCCATTCAGGTCCGCTACACACCTTTGGCTCCTGGCTTTTACTATATGAGTATCAAATACAACGGCGCACATATTGTTGGATCACCATTCAAGATCGAAGCTACCGGTATGTACAAATATGTCGATATCTATAAATCAGTAAGGTAATTCAAACCCTATTCTATCATTTGAAGGTTTAAATTAAACTGCGCCATCAGAGTGATACTAATTCTCCGCTCAACAATACGTCGCGAATTGTAGTAATTAACTCTATGTGAAACATATTTTTGGGATATATAACAAGTGTACGTCCACCAAGTATATGATTGGAATCTGAAAAAAGATTATCTGTTCCGTTCAAAAAAAGAACAGAAAAAACAAATTGAACAGTAAAAACAAAAAAGCTGAAGATGAAATAGAAAATTGTCAATGCCTTGTACATGTTTAATGAAGAAGACTGTTGGCAACACCGACAAAAAAGTATGATCAAAATCGTCTTATTTTTGAGGAAAGTTGACAATTTAACCATTCTGTACTTTGGATAAAAATAGAAGTATTGTAAGACGTGATTAATTACAACGAAGTTTTTTCAGAGTCAAATTTGTCGTAAGGAAATTGACTCTGAAAAAACTAATAAATAACCGTCTGCGTATGCTTGATATTTTCCTTAACGAAAATTCGAGTTCCTTAGCCAATATAGCTTGTGTATTTAACAAAATGCAAATTAACTTCATGTATTGGTTTGGTTCTCATATGTCCAAATCTTGAAAGCTTCTTACAATTAGTGTTCATCAAGGGTTTATCTTTGACAAATTACTAGTATTTTCACTTAATTATAATTAATTAATAATAAAATAGATAATAAAAGTCGTGGGTTACCGGCAGAATAGAATAGTACTTCCCCCCCCCCCCGGCATCAGGAATCGACGAAGAAAATCGACGAAATCGAATAAGAGGCGACTTAGGTATCTGTACCTGTACAGATGTCGGTATATCCACCCGAAACAGCATAACTTAGTGCGCAAGGCGGGGATAGGCAGCAGTATGTATCTTTCGTTCTGCGATTGCCAACACGCTTGCCCAGCGCAGCAATTACGGGAACATTCCCTCTGTATTAAGGAGGCCTGTGGCCATCACTGGACATCCAACGGCTTATACGATATAGAAGATAATTAATGTATGCACTTAATCGACAATAGCAACACTAATATGTAGTGAATAGTGAGATAATCCCGCCGCGTATTTCACTTGAACACATTTACGCAATTGGTAATGTCTTTGTGGAATGTTGTGAGTGAAATGAGTTCTCCTTTCTGTCGCAATCGTACATTATTCAATATTGGGTGTACATTTTAAGTAACTAGCTGTCCCACTAAACTGAATATGCAGATTATATATATATATTTAAATTGTCATTTTTCTTTGAACTAGCGACTCGACAGACGTCGTCCTATCATAACTATGGACCTGTTTGTCATAAAATAAATATTGCGACTATAAATTGAGATATAAACTATCCTATCTCAAAAGTAGGATCAAACTATACGCAGTATATATATTTGAGAACCTACTAATTAAGGCTTTATACAAAAGATTAGGGTATAAACTATTTACTGAATGGTTAACTGCTTTTAAGACAAACCAATCTAGTTTTAGATATAATATACTGAAATAAATTACTTGTCTCAGGCTTCAGGCGGGAGTCGAACCTGCATCTTTCTCATGCCAGAATTGCAATACCATTGTGCTACCGAGATCTTTGCAGTCATGTCTAATTTTTCCTAGAGTTCTTATTATGTTAAATTTCTTTAATGTTGTAGGTAATTTAGTTTTAATTTAGTAGTTCAGGTATCTTTAGTTGACTCAGTGTTCTGGTGCCAGTTAGCCATGCTAAAGAAAGAGTATGTAAGCTGCCACTTAAGGAACTCACTTGTATACATCATCATCATTAATGATGCCAGCAGAATACAATTGAATTATCCTGTTCAGGTGGCAACCTCGCTGAGATTGGAGCCCAAGAAACGTCTTCAGTCACAGTGGAGACAGTCCAGAAGGTCTCAAAGCAGGGTCAGAAACAGGGTCCGGTCTTGCCCCACTTTAAGTCTGACGCGACTAAGGTCACCTCCAAAGGCATGGGTCTGAAGAAGGCGTATCTGAACAAACACAATCAATTCACAGTCCACGCAGGCGATGCTGGTAAGATTAATTTTAGATTTGTTTTTAATTAAGTTATGTATAACAAAGTCTTCAAAACTTCATGATTTTAGTGGTCAGGCTGCATTGCTACTAAACATTTTGCGCCTAAATTAGTTTATTCTTGTTTCTGTCAAGAAAATTTTTGTGTCGGCATGGAATTCCTGTCTACACTACCACCACAAGTACAGTACCTACTAGAATAACACACAAATCCCAATACAATACAAGTGTTCTTGTTTTTGCGTGTATTCTCGGTTTGGCAAATGCTTATATGCCCTAATATAAATTAGATGTTTATATGATACTAAAAGATTCGACTAAAAAAAAATTATTTCAATGTAAAGATTTAATAAGAGGATTTTTCTCTCTTCCAATGCTTAAAGTAAGAAGTCTTGATAAAAATTTCGTCTGAATAAGTAATAGTTGTTCGCATTGCTGTGTTCCGGTTGAAGAGGTGAGAGTCAGTATAATTATTGAGTAATATGACAATAACTTCAGGTGTTTCAACGCATTAGTGATACCTTTCAGATATTACGAGCGTCTACAGCGTTGCTGTGACGCTTACCATTAAGAACATGCTTGTTTGTCGACCTGATCTAATAAATTAAAACAATATCTGACCGTGATAGTTAAACATTTCACTTTATAATAGATCAAAACCTTAAAGTCTTCGGTTTGTACCGTTATATGGTTTATTGTAAGACTAACGTTTATTATACTAACTCTGCAGGCACCAATATCCTCTACGTAGGCATCTATGGCCCCAAGGGTCCCTGCGACGAAGTCCAGCTCAAGCACAAAGGGAAGAACAACTATGAATGCTGGTACGTGGTCAGAGATAGGGGAGATTACATCGTCATCGTCAAATGGGGGGACGAGCACATCCCCGGCTCTCCTTACAAGGTTGAGGTTTAAATCCTTTAATTGTTGGCAGCATACGAAGATGTTCTATCATATTTCCATAAGTTTTCTCTATTATCTATTGATATGGAATTTGGTTAAATGTTTCTCTTTTTAAATTTGTCTTTTATATTATTTGTATTTAATTATTAATCGTGATTCCTCCAATAAGTTTGAATAAAGAGATAATTTTGAATTTAAAAATACGTGATAAATTGACTGTTTTCGTATGCTGCTACCTTTTTCTATTCAACAAATAAGTTTAATTTAAAGTCTGGTATTTCTTCCTGAAGGTCACGGAAAGTTTCTGAGAAAGTGTAGTTTTGAAAATGATCTCTCTGTATTTGGATATTAATTCATCGAACCTTTCCGTTACCTTTGTTTGTGTTTAACATGTTTTCTTGTTCCTCATCTTGTAATTTATCTTATCTTATCTTATTTCGCGTATCTTGTGTTACTCAGGCATTTTCAATCTAACATGCAATGAGAAATTTTGGAGTCAAGTACCATTTGAGACATTATATGTTTCTCGTTTAGTATTTAGGGCGACTAAATGACAATACATATAAAGTATTAACTTGAAGTATTCCCTATTATTTTGTAAGATTATAAAATTGCATCTTATTTCCCATTAGCACCAGGAAGTTTATGTCGAATTGTGTAGTTTTTAATTTAGAGGTTCCTCTACGCTTTTTTCACTAAATGTCTTGTCAGAGGACTCTTAGAATTTCCCTTAAGTTCCTGGGTTTTGGATATCACTAAAGGCTGATTTTCTGATATCAGATGTGAATTTTATTCCAAAATACAAAGGCATTATTACCGATTGTTGCGGTTTTTAGTTCATTTTATTATTTCTACTATTTTATAGGTTTTGTGAATTTTGTCAGGAAATCTGTCTTAAGTCAATGAAATAAGTTGCAATTTCGACTATTATTATATAAGAATATTTATGTATTTTGCTTTCTAATTATTGTATGGTTTGTGCTGAATGAGCTACCTTTTACCTACGTAGGTAGAATGATCCCCTATTTTGTAAATACCTATTTTAAGTGTTTAATATTATAATGTACTTTGCGACTGTTAACTGAATAAAAAAAAGGAAAGTTTAGAGTTCTTTTATTTTTGCATGTAACATTTTGTATTATTCTAATAGTATATATGTGTATATAAGGGATATTAAGAGTGATAGTTTGGGAGATAAATAAAAGAAACATATAAATCTTGGCATAGTTGTAATTTTAATCGATTTTAAGTAACAAAAAATGATTTCGTTTACTTTCTTCTATTAATCTAAACCGAAAGGCTAGAAAAGCAAAACTATCATAAAACGTAATTACTTACAAAAATATGTATTTAAACATAATAAGTTTACACTTAACTAAAAAAAATCAAATCACAATATCACATTTCTACTTACAATAGAGAGATATTGGTGTCTTTTTCTTATATATGACGAAATTTAAAAAATTAAAAATTCAATAATCCATATGAATGAAATTTTTAAACGATACATTACAATTTGTCGTATAACAAGAATTCGGAAGATAATATTGATGTAGATTACCTTAACAATAAAGAGTTTTTGTACAAGAACTAAAGTAACATTTGGCTAAGTTTGTGACAACACGACAGTCGGCCTGATCGCCGCGGCATCCCAAGCCAATCACAAATAACCACAACCGAACAATTTTAACATTAAAACCGAAATGATTCGTAATAGCAAATCAATTTAGATGAATCACGCTTCCTCAAAAAATATTATACTCCGATCCTTCACTCCTATCACAATTCGTTAATTTTAGCTACTACACTTTCACTTTTAAAAACAAAATTAACAATTCCTCGTATACGTGAAAATAGTCTAAAATTATCGTTGTAGAAACATTCAAATGAATAATAAGAAAATTTAAGTACATTCGGAAATGTTTCAATATTTCCGAATATGCCAGCTACTAGGATTTTTCTTATGGCTAATATTTGAGCATAAGCATTTTAGACTTAAGTAAACAAAAAAAAAACATTTCAATAAATTTCAGGGTTTCTAAAAATAGTACCGTATTTACAAAATATGTACAATAAATGCGCTTGCCGACGTACCAATGCAAGACCAAGAAGCAATTTACAATACAAAATGTAAAATATTTAATTATCTCATAGAAAATATGCTGAACCTTCAATATCACTTAGAAATTAATTAAGTTTTAAACGTAGAGGACGAAGGTGGACCACATTTTCTAGGTCTGCAAAATAAGACACTTACCGTTGTAAGTTAAGAATGAAATTAAGCTAAATAAACGAATACGACCTAAGTAGGAACTGAGTGCAAATGTGATGATATTAGAGATCGGTGTTCAATATAGACGTATACTTAACGATAAAAATGCAACAGAACAAAGATCGAGTAGCTTTAAGAAATTTTCCTAGTACTGTGGTATTTACTATTACAATTATATGTTTATCAGGAACTTTTATCAACTTTCATACTGTATCTCCTATTATATTATCTGTGTCAAATAAATTACTGGGAACATCAATAGAATTTAAAGTATCTTTATCCAATTCTGCTGTGCATCGAAAATAAAGAAACACGACCACTATCTGTGATTTTGCGAGTTAAATTAACAACATAAATATGTGAGACCTTTCAAAATATTACAAACAATATATCGAATCCAAAAATAAGTTAATTTAGAGATCTATGGGGTAAAGTACCTACCAGAGGGTCTATAAAAAGCCGAGTCACTGGTTGCAAAGGAATTTATTATACTTCATTATGTCGTCTTTTATACAAGGACGTCAAAGTTCAGGTGTTATTTCATTGAAATATCAGAAATGATACTGTTAAAACTTAAAGATTAGCTCTCTAAAACGCAGCAGTGGCAAATCATAACTGTAACGAATGATTGATCAAAGAAACGAGATTAAGAGGTAACAACATTTTTGGCTTTCAAATTTCTTCAAGTTTCATGATCAGCCACTCATCACAACTTCGAAGAGGCTCTGCTTCACTGAACTTATTCTTAAAATATCGAATCAAATATCCGGGATCACTTTGTATAACCAGTAAACAGTAAACCACTTTGTTAACTACTCACATATTTTCAGAGTATTCATACACGATTAAGTCTAAAACATGAATTCGTTTTACTAACGATAAAATCAATTTCGTATTTGATACATTCATTAATACCACTGTCTTCGAGAGCGAGATTCTAAACGTTTTAATATAATTTTGATATTTATAGACTAATAATACCATCGTCAGTATTAAAGTAGGCGAATCTAGGTTAACTCTTCGTTTACTGTTTGTCTTTGTGCGATAGAGCATGGGGAAGGATGTGTTCGGCGGGCAGCAGTGACGAAGGCTGATGGGCGTAGTTCCTGATCTGGTGGAGCGATATCAGTTGATTAGGAAAACTGGGTGGCTGCTGCTTGGCTTGCTGGAAGTGCAAGGGGTCGTACAGGTATGGCCGCGTCGGCAGCGCGCTGTGATGCGTCAGGCCGTTTAAGTGGGGAGCCATCGAGTTGATGGGGGTGAACGCCGAGTTAGCTGCTGATGAAACGGGTGGTTGGATGCGATCATCTTGACTCTCGTGTTGTGAGAACAACACTCGTTGCTGCTGCAGTTGCTGCTCGTGGTGTTCGTCACTCTCTCGCTGCTGGTGGTAGCCACCATCATCAGACATATGCGCCGCTGAATCAGGGCTAACTTTAGGCCAGTAAGGATGCTCGGCGAACGGCGCGGCTGTGGGCGCGGCTGCAGCTAGGGAACGATTTAGCCCACTCAATCCCAAAGCCGATATCGGTGGTCGCTTATCAGCTCTTTCGGCGTGTTTGTTCATGTGCTTACTTAGATACGTCTCCTGAGTGTAGCTCTTGCCGCAGTACTGGCAGATGTGTGTCTTGAGGTGCTTCGATTCTTTATGTTTGGGGATGTGTTCCAGCAGATCTTTTTCGTGCGTGAAACATTTGTAACAGGAGTTACACTTAAAAGGTTTGTCGGTTTGGTGGCAGCGACTGTGGCTTTGGAGGTTCGAGAGTTGGGAGAAGGCTTTGGTGCAGCCAATCTGGGTGCATCTGTACGGCTTGTCACCTGTGTGGGTCCGAATGTGTTGCTGGAGGTGGGACAGCTGGGTGAACTTGCGCTGGCAGATCTCGCAACGGTAGGGCTTGATGCCCAAGTGGATGCGAGAGTGTTGCGCCAAGTACGACGAATTGGCGAAGGCTTTGGGACACTGCGTGCAGCGGTAGGGCTTCGCCTCGCGCAGATGAATTTGCGTGTGCAATTGTAGATCTGCCTTCGAACCAAACACCTGGAATTAAAAAGGAGAACATAAACGTCGTACTGATTCAACAACAATAACAACTTAATAAATCTAATAAAACTTATTCTTAACAAGTATCATGCATACAACACATTACACAGCATTATCAAAAACATCAACGGATACTTCCACTTCGCTAATGGATTTGACGTTAACCCAAAGATCATCATTTGAACCAACAGAAAGTGAATTTTGCCCTTGAACGACATCCGCAGGCAGCCGGAACAAATTACTCTGAGCAACACAAGAGACTTTTTTATTTGCTCAAGAAGCGAAGATGCTAATAAAGTCTAAAGGCAGGATGCTACCGTCACGGCGGTGTTCACGCGTCGTGGCTATACTTCCTCAAGATGCAGCTCTTAAGTGTAATCTTTATACAATTGGATACACAGAATAGAATAACCTTTACATTGTCCAGATTAAAAGTCAGTTTTAAAACTAATTAAAACCTCACATTAGTATTCGTTTAGCTAATGCATATCAAATTAGTGTTTTTTGTGTATTTTTTTGTGACACCTTAAATAGCGCGAGTAATAAATGACGATATATTTAACTCTTGCGTGTTGAAGTGTGAACGTAGGCTATGTTTAAGTATAAGTTACGCGTGCCACAAAGTAGCCTCCATTGTAAAAGCCGACACTCTTCGCACACTCAAAAGACTGTTTCCAAGCACCATTGATAGTCATTGTGATATTCCAAATTAGTTTCCAAGCAAAACCGGCTTGTCATCCCACCGATAGATTTTATTCACCAACAATCAATGTACGGAACACGTTCCTTCGGGCTCCATTGCTAGAACACGACTCAATTTCAACGCAACAAACGAATTTAATAATCGCAATCAACCCGATATTAATCTTGGGACGTAACCAAATAGAGTTCAAATCACATCATCATCCAACGCTGATGACGGTCGGTTTCTGCTTGATGCTGTACGAATTTCGTGAAACGACATTAATGAGGCATAAGATGTTGATGAATTTGAACTTAATACCGGAGGTGTTAAAGATCAGAATTTGAAGGTTGGCGGAGGCGAGACCGGGTGTGCTGGGTACAGGACACAGTAGCACGTTGCATGACTTGTAAGAAAACGAGACACGAACGCAATTGGTCACACCCAGAACATAATTAAAGTTTGGACCGCCGGCTAATGGTATGAGGTTGGAAATTTGAGGTGGTGGCTGACTTTTAATAGGACCTCGTGAAGGATCGATTCGGCTAAGGAATCTGTGTTAAATTGGACTGTGGAGCGCCTTCCGTCCAACTAATAGAAATAGCTTGGCGTTCTCGGTTTATTTTTTGAATGGAATCATGTATACGACTATAGCATTCATTGACAATATAACCGATACTAATTGTTTCTAAATTAACCAATACATTAAGTGCAGTCCAAAGGAACAATAAAACACAACAATAAATCTATGTTCGTACGTAAGCAAGCAAAAAACAAATGTAGACATCACAACATTGTAAAAACAGCGCCAAACAAATTAAACAATTTGTTTCAGAGAACGCAATGATTAATAATGCACTTTGAACATAACTTAATTGTTTGATGCCAAAAAAGCTAAAATAATAATACTTAAGAACAACAATAGAAAAATTCAAAAGGACAGTGTACGTTTGGCATATTGATTGACGTTTAAGCAGTAAAGGTCATACGAATTGTACTTGTCAATTAATTTTGTAGACATTTAAATATATGAAATATTTCAGTTTACGTAAACTCCTTGGCTATTTTCTTTTAAAAGTCAATCTGTTTTAACGTCACTCAAATACCAAAATATGCGTATCTAGGCAGGTCTTGCCAGCCTTGTGGAAATTGTTACAACAACTATGTTGAATGTAATTTGTTTTCAGTCCTGCCTAGCCACGCGTGCCCTAGACCAACCTCATGGTCAGATGAAGCTAAAAGACCCCACTCGATGGGGTCTGTGGCACTTCTCGGGATCCCCACCTCGGTGGGGTCGGATATGGTTTTTTTCCTCCCCCGTTTCTCTCCTGGCACCTGAATATTGGTTTATATTCAAAACGTCAATATATCGGTAGCACAAAATGACTTTTAAATCCTTAAATTAGTTTTTCAATTGTGACATATATCGATTTCTTAGGAAAAATTAAATAACCTTTTGAAGTATGACAAGTCAATTCGGATCAATGAGATTAATGAGTAGTCTTAAGAACGTACTTATAAAATCTCAGCTTCTTAATCTCTAGAATTCACCCGTTTCGTATCAATTTGACAGACCTCCCCGTTTTCCCCCTTCCCCATGAACAAAGCTACCCCGATCTCGGGTCGAGATTACGGCTGCTGTGCCAACCCTGACATCGGATTACGTCATTATAATGGGTCATCCTTTAAAATGACCCTTGTACCGTGACTAAATGTCTTGAGGGTTGATAAAAATATTGTCCGATTTTTTTCTACGATTTTTTTTAAAGAGTCTTTAGCCTTTGTATTTTATTTTTTGAATATTTTCTTATTGATTGTTATCTTATATTATAAATATATTAATGATTTAATGGACCAATTAAAAAGTCCAGCTTTAGTACTAAAAAATCTTTATATACATAAATGTAAATTGCTTAAAAAACTATATGTAATTAAGTAAAATGTTACCACAATTTATTTAGCGAAAACATTCCAAAAACAAAGAGAGGGGTGGTGACTAATTTTCTTAAACGCATCGTGAAAATCCGTCACCGACAAAAACTGGACAAAAACCGTGGCCGCCTGCTTTTTGCCCGGCCCAAAATTATTATTAATAGGGGGGCATACATTCTGTCTGTTTATCTAAGGATATTAGGGCTTGTCCTGGGGTGGGAGTTAGTCTAACAAGACATAGTTTTTGCTTTCGAGATTAATTTTGCGGGTGGGAGAAGTAATGACCGTTGTTTGTCGCCATTTTTTAAGCTTTTTGTTGGAAATTCGGCCGCCGGGGTTTGTGTTCAACGACGTATTAATAAATTGCACGTCACAATATTTATTGATGTCACACATGAGGTAATTAGGAAAACCTTTTCTGTTATGGTTGAAGTTATAAATATTCATATTTTCTAGTACCCTGAAGAACTTTATTTTGTTATTTGAACAATAAATACCCACAACATCTCATACATTGATCTGGCTGTCGCTTAACACCCAGACACGAAACAAACACAAATATCATCATATAATTATTTATTCTGGGTTGGAATCGAACCCACGACCCTTGGCGCACAAGATAGGATCAATACTATATGCGCCATCAGGCCCGTCATGAACTATTTTTACCTAAAGGCATAACTTAAGACGCATCTTCAGATCCAATTGTTTTTCTAGAAATAGATTGTTGTCTCACTCATAAACTTACAAGTAGATTGAAGCAAGCGATTTTCAATCGTCACTTGCAATTGCGTTCAGAAATTTATAATCTCTATTGTCATTTCATAAGGAATAAACACAACGTTATTTCTGTAGGAAATATTAAATTATATATTTTGTTTCGGTGACTAGAAAATCCTTTAAATCTTACATTAAACATCCATCTCAAACTACTTGACAATTGAGTGGCATATAGGATTATTTATGTACCTGACACGTGGAGCGCAGCATCCGAATATTCGTGTACTGCCAACATTGTCAGTGGAAGCACAAGGTGGCTATTAACTTTAAAACGATTGGTATTCTATTTAGCTTCTTAAAACAAGTCTCTTCTGTATTATAAACGTTTAGATTCTTCTATCATAGCGTAATTGCAGTTTTTTAATTGTCCCCTAGTAGGTTTCTTTGGTTAATCAATATCTTTTGTATATTAATTGTTTAAGATTGATTAATTGTTTGTCTTGAATGTATTCGATTTCGATTGGCCGTGAGGTACCGGCAGAATAGAATAGTACCCCCCACTGCACCAGGTGTCGAAGGTACCAGAACCGACAGATAGCGGTATATCCATCCGAAACATTGCAACTCAAATGCACAGGGCGGGGATGGGCATCCCCCATCGCGATAGCTGCGCTATGCGATTGCCAACACGATTGCCCAGCGCGGCAATTATGGGCAAATTACTTCCATTCTTTGAGAAGCTGATGTCCACGAGGACTTCCAATGGCTGGTATGCTGATGATGAATGTATTCCGTTAGCTTTTGTGTATTCTACTTATGGAAAACGAATTAGAATTTTGTTTTAATGAGTAGTTGTCTTGGTTGTTTTAATGATGGAAGTCTGTTTGCGTACATATTTCATATTAGAATAAGGATACATAAACTTAAGGTACAAGAAACGACAGATGGCGGTACATCCATCCGAAACAGTGTAGTTCAAATGCAGAGGGCGGAAATGGGAAGCAGCGTCTACTTCGCGAAAGCTGCGCTCTGCGATTGCAAACACGGTTGCCCAGCACGGCAATTATGGGCAAAATTACCCATTTTTCGGTGAGGTCGATATCCAGCATTCGACTTCTAATGTTCAATGAATAAAGTTCTTTGTGGTTTTAAGGTTGTAGGCAAAGAGGCTTAATGTATGATAAGGTTTGCCGATCAAGGATGTTTAATCACGATTTTAAAAATCGCTATGTCGAAACGGTTTGAAACGTTATATTAACTTGAAACGTCGCGGGCGCAACTAAATAGTTCGTTTCCACTAAATTTCTCGCCCGACTCCAAGCCAGTTCAATGCCAATATTAAATGCTTTTTTTTACATCAGCAACACGATTTCCAACTTTTTCACTGGCTTGGGTGACAAAAGAAAAAATACCGGAAAAAATTCGGTGCACCGCATCGATTTTATGGCGAGGCACTAAGGTATATTGTCGGTTGCATGATTTGGATTTAAGTAGGTCTTGGCCGCTTCTTTTCGGGCTAGGAAAAACTGTTAGTTTTGTGAGGAATGTTTTGCTTGACACGCGCCCGCCGCCCGCGGTGCGTTTTCAAATTTAAATATTATGCTTTTTGTTAAATCATTTTGATTTAACCTGGTGATTATGATATCGTTTAGTTAAGTCCAAAGAGTATTTTGGTCCGGGAATTGCTGATGTTGCATCAACGATGATATTACATTATAAATCGATACATTCTTTGTATCTTCATTCGTACTTTATATGAACTTTGGTCTCAAAATACTTTAGTTGACAAATGGATCAACCATTTTCAAACCAATAGACATGACATTTCTCTAAAATGTATTAAAATATATTAAATATGTATAGTTGTTGTGTTAGAGGAATAACTACAGATAAGTGTCATTGCATTAACTCTCGTGTTTCACTTTAAAAGAAACAAACAATACAATAAAATCTAATAATTATGTAGATATTTAATCGTGCTCATATTAAATACTAATTGATGTTATAAAATTTTATTAGTGTCATTATTTTAACAGAAGCATTGTTATGAATTTTCTTGTCCATATTAAGTTTAGTTTCCGCATTGGTGTTGCCAGAATTTTAATTAACCATTAATTTTAGGACTGTTATTAATCTAATGTGGATTATAATTTTATTGTTTGTTATTATTGTAATAAATTCTTCTATATACAGTTAATTCGGTTCGGAATACAATGAAATGAATCATTTCTATTGGGTATTATTTCATATCATTAGTAGAAGTACACTTAGAAAATATTACTATGACATGGTACTAAGACACTTTTTTTTAGTACTTAGACACTGTTATTAATATTTCGACCGTACGTATACGTAGTTATAATACGTAGTATTTAAAAAGCATTATATTTAATATCTCCTTATAAATTGCAGTTACATTGACGTGAACTATTTCAATTGTATTTATTACTTAAAAATTAATAACAGAATGAAATTGTAACTATCTATCGTGCCGTGAGGTACCAGCAGGGTAGAATAGTACCTTTAACGGAACCGACAGATGGCGGTATATCAAACCGCCATAGTGTCGCTCAAATGCACAGTCCACACACATCCCCGTCGGGAAAGCTGCGCTCCGCGATTGCCAAAACGCTTGCCCAGCGCGGATATTATGGGCAAAATTCCCCCTTTATAGAGAAGGCCTATGTCCAAAAGTGGACTTCCAATGACTGATATATCTATCGTCTACATCAAAGGTAAATTTAGAACTTTCTATGGATAAAGGATCAAGGGCTGTCTTTTTAATGAAAATAACTAATTGCTTAGAAGTGTTTACATTTTTGAGATGATTTCCGCATCGAGTCGCTACAACATTAACACAAATTTTTATTTTGTTTAATTTTAGTTTCTTGTCTGCGAAATGGAATTATGTCGTCAACGCGTTGTCAATGTTCGATCCTATTACCTTGCATTGCCAATATTTTCAATGCACAAAGATCACAATGTCGTTACAGAGTGACAGTTTAGTAACTTGCTGGTTCGTTTCTCGCTATTTACCGAGATTATTCGGTTTTTTTCAATGGTTGCGTCAACTTTCCGCATGGTCGGGTTGACATTGGCGCGAATATCGTTTTTTGCCGCCAAAATCGAAGACGGAGGTCGTTCGTAAAATGGATTTTGACAATACGGTATAAGCATGATGAATATGAAATATAGTATGCTAGGAAGGTTCTGGATATACACCCATGACGATCGACGACCCGACTCGAACCACAGGATCGTGCTGGTTGCAGCTCGCTTACAGCTGTTATTATTGGAAATCTCTTGTCCTAAGTCCAACAGTGTTTATTTGATTTCAAACTAGCAGGTGATAAATTTACGCTCTAATACTCAAATTACATTTAAAAAGAGCCGTTAGGTACCGGTATGCTAGAACGAAACCTTCCCTCTGTACAGGGTGTCGTAAGAGGCGACTACCAGAACCGACAGATGGCGGTATATCCATCCGAAACAGAGTAGGTTATATGCAACCGCACTCTACGATTCATCCACCACGCCTGCCCAGCGCGGCAATTAAGGGCAAAGTTCTCCCGTCACGAGGAGAAGGTTGTACGACTGCAATAATGATAATGTTTATTTAAAAAAATAAGTCAGCTATTATCCTAAGTAAAAAAATTGACAATGATAAACATAAATATTTACCATTAGCTACTGGCCTCAGTAATTACAGCTACTTGTTTCACTCTTACAAATATCTTGTTACAATTTTACTATATGTATATAAGTAAATAAAAAAATACTTATTAATACAACGATATCAATAATAGGCATCGCTTGTTTAAGCTTGTTTAATTTGAAAATTGATTGTTGTAAACATGGAGAATTGATTAAACAAATAAATCCTAATTAAGATTGACATTCACAATTAACACTTAGTTCCACAACTAAACAGTTTGAGGGATTAATCGATTCGGAAGTAATTTCTGATACAATTGAATGTCTTCCTTATTTTTTAAGACTGGACGCTTCCTCATTCTATTTAATGTTCGACAGAGATAACTTTTTTGTATTTATTTGGGGTTTCTTTGTATTACGTTTATATTCAAATGAGGTCAAACAAAATGTTAAGGTGTGCATTGCCAGGTAAAAGCAATAGTAATATTCATACAACATGTCATACATTGATCAGATTCCGTCGTAAGTCGCTTAAAGCACTTGTGTTACGGACATTAGACTAGAGAGGAATCATAAATATACATATATTTAACACCCAGACATAACTATTAAGTGCCTGTCAAGTGCTTAGTGATATTTTTTCTGTCAAGAGTAAATTATTTCTTCCGCTTTAAGTGTGACGTGAGAGGTGAACTTCGACCGATTTTCTCGAAAATAATAGTGGAGAAGATCCAGTTATATCAATAAAAACCTGACTATACCTACTTTTCCCATGATGCTGGTACATGTGTAACGCAAAGTATCTTCCGTGAAAAGAATGTCTTCACGCCCAAAGGTTCTTGGGGCATTTATTAGCTCCATCTATACACCATTCATCATCACATCATCTACAAGACATCCACTGCTGGAATTAGCCCTCCCCAAGTAATCTCCAATAGGACCGGTTGTATGCGGCCTACGTCCAGCGCGATCCTGCGGTTTTAGTCAGATCGCCTGTCTGTCTTGCGGGTGGACGCCATACGCTGCACTTGCCGGTACGTTTTAAACAGTTATAAATATGTATATTACAAGTAAATTATCAGACTGATATTATGCCCACCATTTTTCAATTAAAAATACAGTTAAGGCATTTTGGCAATACATTATGATGTATCAAAATTAAAAACTTAACCGTTTCGTTTATCTTAATTTCATTTTAATGGGAAATTTGATAAAACAATATGGCAGATGGTATCGTGTGAAGTGTACCCTTTAGCGGGCGCTTGCCTGCGCCCGCGCACAGCCCTGTGCAAATATGGCGAAGTAATGACATGTAGATCTACGTACTGCGTAGAAAAGACAGGATAAAGTAAAAAAAATAATTGAACATATATGTTTTGGTTTTCATTACAACACTATATTTTCGAACTCTGACTGACATCTTAACAAATGCACTTAGGGATGTCCAACAGTCATCAAGCCAAACAGTCATCATCCTGGATTTATCAAGACGTGTACTTTGAGGAATTGAATGTAAATTTTCAAATCTATGAGAACTTTTAGTTTCAAAGTGGAGGTTAATGTGATAAGATTTTGGGTAATTACCAAAAATTTAAGATTGTTTATGCATTGATAACTAAACGGACATGTTGTTTTTTCCTAGTATTCTATGGTATAATTAATAGAATATTTATATGGTATAAATTGTACATTGTCAAGGTTTGTTTAAAATTAATATCAAATTTAAATTCTTATTCCCTTCTAAAGTGTTCCTATCTTGTATCCCAACAGCCGTGGGTTCCCAGGTATGAGAAACGTTAATTTTCTGAACATCAGTTGTGTTACCTTTTACTTTTGGCAAGGATTTGTCAGCGTTGACGGTGGTATTAAGTTGATTGGGTAGATGTTATTGGAACACTTATCACTGTTAGTTTAATTTGCAGGTTTTTTTCGGGAGGCTTGAGGGATGAACTTGCTATAAACTGAGTTTTAAGATCCGCTAGCAGACTAGTTTTAAAAAACCCATATAGGTGTAATAGTTGTATATTGTAAAAAAAAATTGTTTGTCCTGACAATTTGCAAGCGCCTATGATAGACCTATATATATAACATGTATTTGTTCTGTGTCTGGGTATAATGTCACCCGTAACAGAATTGTAATTCCTCTGGAATATAATATCATCCGTAACAGAAATTATAATCGAAGTAGCCATGATTGGTAGTCAAGACAGATAATTATTTGTTTCGCATGATCGAGCACATTGATGTAAAATATTCAGTAATTTAAAAAAAAAGTCTACTCTATGACTTTGTTAGCACTACGCAATATCAGATCGATGGATCCCATCGTTAGTTCGGGTTCCAGGATCCATTAAGATTTCCGCCCGCCACCGTAAGATGCGCGGGAGCATCTAAAATGCTCTATTACAAAACAACACAAGCGCCCGTAAGGATACCGACTCTGTATCCCTATAAATAAAGCCCAAATTCCATTGCAAACGGGAACAATTGAGAAAAATTCATATAAAGGAATTATGTGGTGTATTTTTAAGCACTTATAGCTCATTTTTCTTTGATGTTATGGTTTGTAAAGTGGCGTCGGGGTCCACAAAGTGTGCGTTGTAAATTGAGCTCTGTTTTGATGGGGTAAAAGACAAAAATTGGATTGGAGAAATGTGGTTGGGTTTCGCAGAAAAGTGAGGTACTCATTTTTATAGTGGTTTTAAGATAATAGTATTGATTTACCAGTATACATGGAGTATAGACTATAAAACTGTTTTACAAAGGAGACGAAGAAGTATCTACCTTGTATTATACGGAAAATAAGGTTAATGCGACTAGTTTTAGATAAATTGTACCATCTGCTTTTTATAACACTAAGGATACATTGTTGATTAAATTACACTAATTGATACATGCGAGCTTAACTTGGACTATTCCAAGCTAAACAAGTTTATTTTCTAACGTTTAAAAAATTTTATATTATTAGTATTTTTAAAATTTTTATTTTTATTTTCGTACATAATCATCATTCTATCAGCCATTGGAAGTCCATTGCTAGACATAAAGCCTCCCCAAGAAAAAAGGAATTTTGCCCACAATGGGCGAGCGTGTTGACAAAGCGCAGCTTTCGCAACAGGGATTCGCCCATCCCCTTAATCTCCACTAAATCGCCTCTTGCGACACCTGGTAGGAAGGTAACCGAAACACTTATCTATTAATTAGACTGAGGAGATTCTCTTGTTTTAATTATTTTAACTAATAAGTTTAAATAGTTTAACTTGTTTTAAACTATTTTAATATATATGTATATTTATTGACAAACTTATATGAGGACTCTGACAAAACTAGCATGTGAGTTTATACAGACATACTTTCATCCATTCTACATATGCATCGGCATGTCGTCTTATTACTAATAATATACAACTTGTGCATAGCTCACAACAATGGCACCACCTGTTATGACGTACATTTGTGGTTTAAAATTATGCAATATAATTAATAAACGGTTATTTTTATTCAATTTATTTATACGGTATTGATCAATTGAATATAATATAAGAATAGTTCATGGTGTCGAAAGAGGCGATTGTGATACTGAAAACGACAGACGGCGATACATCAGAATAGCATAGCTAAAATACAACAGAGCGGGCACGGGCAGCAACAATACCAGCGCGAAGCTACACTCCACCAGCACGCAAGCCCAGCGCGGCAATTATGGGTGAAATTCCCCTTTTTGAGGAGGCCTATGATGAAGATAGTATAGTTATTACCTGCATTAACTGTGTTGTTAGCAGAGAAGAGGCGACTAAGGTATCAGAACGGACTGAGGGCGGTATATCCATTAGAAACAGTGTTGCTCGAACGCAGAGGGTGGGAATGGGCTGCAGCATCCGTGACGCGAAAGCTGTGCTCTGCGATTGTTAATACGCTTGCGCAGCACGTCTAGTCAGGCAAATTTCCTCCTTTCTTGGGAGGCCTATGTCCAGCTGTGGTCTTCCAAAGTCTGTAATAATGATTATCCACATTGCCGCCAGTTATACGTTATTTCTTTGGAGTATATATTTCTTGATCTGTGAGCTATCGACGGGTGTAATTTAATTTTAAATGGAGATAACAGCTTAGTATAGACATTTTTTTTGTTCTGGCGTTCAGTCGATTTGGCAGCGATCAAAAATGCTAAAGTAAGTTTGTTTGTTGCCTCTTCACGATTTATATATCCAAACAATCTTCTTGAAATTTTGCATATATTGGGAGTACGTTGAAGACTCCTGGTGCAGTGCCCTAGGAGTCCAAAATTCCACTACCAACTTTTAGGATAATTTCTGCACTTAGACAGTGGCAATGATATATAACTATATGTAGATGAAGTGATATATGCAAGAGAGTGCCTGCTATTATCGTACAGATAATAGCAGGCAAAAACTGTTAGATATTGGATTTTATTAGGAAAACCGTCAATTTTAGTACTACAAATAAATCAATAGATGGCGCTGAGCAAATTTAAAAGTGTAAAAGCCAATTTAATCAGATTATCGCAACCCGATTCAATATTTTCGATCACAACTAACTAATATTAAAATGTTGAAGTACGTTTGTTTGTTAACACTTCATGCTTTTTTTTCTTAACCGATCTTTGGGAAATTTCACATTAAGGATATATTATCGATTTCATCCCTAATAGGAATATTACCATGGGAAATGGATAGCTAATTCAATTCTCATTAGACTAGGTCTACAAACCGTGATAGTAAGAATCACAGTAGCTTATAAACGCTCGTAATATCACAAGGATATCACTAGCGCATTGCCATCCTTGTGACTTG
This sequence comes from Heortia vitessoides, assembly GCA_020976665.1. NCBI lineage: Eukaryota > Metazoa > Arthropoda > Insecta > Lepidoptera > Crambidae > Heortia > Heortia vitessoides. Next base: position 8,998,264 of record JACJUM010005600.1, on the reverse strand, counting down.
AAGTTATTACGTCACATTACCCAGTAATACTTCATTCCTTACTCTTCAAACTGGACCACAGCAATGCGAACACTACTATTTGGCAGTAGGAATATGCGAGTGAGGTGCTGTGCTGACAATCTGTGCATGAGGTCTACCTTATGTAAAGTTCACGACAGTAGTTATAATCAATAAAAGATTGTACACTAAATAATTTTATCTTGGAATTAATTAAGCGATATATGAACTATAAAATAAAAATAATAGTGTCTCTTCCAATAGAATCGAAATAAGTAATAAAAAATCTATCTGTTAATACGAGGCAGGAAGTGTGCGGCCGTCCGTCCTTTTCGCTCGTATATCGTTTGTGTTCCCCTCTCGCTCTGATGTAATACCAGTTTTGGCACGCTAAGGAATTATTGTCAGTGAATGTAAGTGGGTTTTGTATTGACCATAGATATTGGAAACCGCTTGTAATATTTTTCAATTTTGCTGATAGAGTCCCTGATATGTGGATACTACGCACTAATACTAAAACTAATAGATAAATTCGAAAAAATATTATAAGAGATTATTTGCATTATATAAATATCATTTATTTTTGCCTGATTAAACCTGGATTTTATCGGCCAGTATTGAAATAGTATCTGTATAGAATAAGTGGTAAAAAAAAGTAGTTAAATAAACAATAAATTAGAAAGATTAGGTGACTAGAGTTCTATCTATATGTACTTTACTTGTGTAGGTATTACTTTAAGATTTATATTACGACGACCAATGTTTACTTCACATTTCTGCTACCTTACGGCGACAGTTTGTATACACAATGTTCTTTTTTTATACACAAGCTTATGAAGACGAAGTAAAATAGTATTAAAATTAAATAAAGATTTTTTGTTTGTACTATCTATACATATTTTATGGTCTATGGTTTAATATGAATGGTGTAGCATAGCTTGATACAGCAGGTGACCACAATTTCGCGATAAACACTAACTGCTTTGGACCTCAATAGCTCTTTATAACCACATGGCACGAAACCTTCATGTAATAACGTTCTGAAATATCATACTTGGGAGTTTCTATTCGATATTTGTCTATTCTTAATTATGAGCAAATCTCTCTGTTTTATTAAATAAAATTAATATACACGTCCAAAAGTATTCCACGCTAGATTTTCTTTTAAATTGTTCAGTTATTATTTAAAAGAGAAATACATATAATTTAACCTAACATCCAAGTTAAGGCTAGTATTTAAGTCAAGAAAATAGTCTTAAGAAATTCTAAATAATTAGTTTGGTTTACTAATTGCTGTCGGGTAGCAGCAGAGTAGAATACCACACTACCCTCTGTCGTAAGAGGCGATTGAGGTACTAGAACTGTTAGAGTGTAGCTCCGGGAAGTTATGCCTTGCGATTGCCACTACGCCTGCCCAGCGCGGCAATTATGGGCAAAAATCCCCCTTCCTTCACAAGGCCAATGTCCAACAGTGGACTTTCTACGCGTGGTATTATGATAATGTAATTGCAGCTGTTTTATTTTTAAATATGAAGTATTTATAACAATACGTTGACCCTCTTCTGATCGGGTCATTTATATAGGGCGCGCTTATTGTCCGCAACCCCAGCCTTTCACGGAATGGGGTGAAGGTGGCAGATGACCAGGGATGCTGAGCCCGGTGTGATTGTCCGTTAGTCTGCATTTTTGTATGCATATCGGACGCATTTTATTGTTGCTATTAACAGCAACGTTTGTGTATTAATTAGATTTAACTGAGTGAATTTATTAATATCGTCGTGGTAAAACTTTGTTGGACAAAGTTATACCATGATGAATCATGGTAAAACTTAGACCAACATTAAATAAATAGATGACTTTAAATTCTATACTAATATTATAGCTGAAGAGTTCGTTTGGTCAGATTTGTAAATTATTCAGTGTTGGATAGTCCACTTGTCGAGAAACGACTATAGGCTATACAACATCACGCTAAGACCTATAATAGCGTAGCATAAATGATACTAGGTTTGTCCTACAACTTAACGCGGATAACGATAAGTCTAGTGTATGTGATGGAATATGCATATTATTTATAATGTTGACAAATTAATTATCAATAATTATTATGGATTTTTAGTACTAAACAAAAGGGGGTGAAACAAAGTGTATGTCTTGTAATCTATTTGTTATATATATATATATAACACTTTTTTATATATCTATACGTATATTAAAGTGTTAGTTTGTTTCATTGAACTAGCTAATATCAAAAACTAATGGTCCGAGTTGATAGGTTCTTTTAGTGTTAGATACCAATAAGGAAGGCTTATTAGGCAACACCAAGCCACGCCCAATAACATCGAGGAATTAATTATAATAGCTTATTCTGCAAATTACCGCGGGCACAGCTAGAGAATTATATTATTTTGGGACACAATTTAATATGATATTTAAGAAAATGGCTGGAATATCTCTAATTAAAATAAGTTTATATACTATAAATACATCGTGATTTGACGTATATATATATAAACTATTAAATTATTATTAGGTTCATTTATTTAGATATGAATAGCACGTTGAATCCCGCAGAATTGAATAAAAGAAATTCAAATTCAATGACACCATAGCGTCAATCTTGAATGCAAAGATTATATCTCCCCTAAACAAGATAATGCATATCCCTAATTCTAATAAATCACGTTGACAATTGTGCAACGGAAAAGGAAAAAAGAAGTTTCCGTAGAACCGACGAATTTTGCATTCCCACGATGCACAAATGTTAAACTGAGAAATTTCGATTTTTGAGCGCAGCGTTTAGGGCACCTTTTGGAGTGCATGCGGGCGGGCCTGGGCGCATATGGGAGGACACCTGCGGGGTCGTGGGACAGGTCAACATCCCTCTTATGCATCCTGCTCCGATTACAAATCCCAGTTTTGCGCTTCCTGTTATGGGGATTTCTTTTTGTGTCTATGTAAGTTTTGTTTAGAATTTTTGTAAACTTGAGCGATTGCGAAATGGGTGCTACGATTAAATATCTTATCGTTTTTTTTAGTATTTACTTGTTTTTTTTGTAAGGCAGGTCAAGTTCATTGAGAAGTTTTTTTTGCAAAGTCTAATTGTTATACCAAACGAAAAAAAATAATCAATTTAGAGAGCATACCACGAAATTAAATCTTACACCAATCCGACGACGAAAATAAATTTAATTAAGAAATTTTAAAGGTTATATGATTATATAAAATAATCTTAACATCAATCTGTTCTAGTAATATCAATTTTTTAAATTTGGAACTATAAGCTATATACTAAGGTGCTTATAGCATTTTTGAATAAGATCTGTGTCGCGCTGAAATATATATATATATATATATATATACTATATTGCGTAAATATATTAGAAGCTGATCAAATTGTTTCAAATGTATAGTTAAATTATTGTACTGATAAATTCTTTATTATATCCCAAATACATCGGACAAAAAGATGAGGGATACAAAAGTACAATGAAATTTTGATCGCATAGATCAATAATAATTGGAACTATCCCCATTTTTAGCGGACATTTCTCGTCTCCGCGTTTCGGTACTAATTCCGCAAAGCTTCTAAAGTTATTTAAAAAAAATAGAACGAAACTTATTACTCTTTTTAAAAACTATTATACATTGTAATTCAATACTGTCTTATCAACGTTCCGTTTCCGATAAGGCTATGTAGCAAAATACCAATGCTTCTTACAGCTTTCAGCAATTTTTTTTTAGTGTCAAAACCAGCCAAGTGTTAGAACATTGTTTACTCTCCCACAAAATCGTTCGCCAGGGTGGTCCCGGCGACCATATGACCCATATTTGACCATTTCGCGTTGGCACAACACCTGTTAGAAACCTTATGAAATTCACGGGTAGGTGCTAAATAGATTTTTTTGTAATTTTTTGGTTAAGCAAACAGAAGTATGTAATACGCCATCTTTTAAAAGTCGTTGGTTTTAGTCCGCTACGTGTCTTATATACTACATTCATATTTTGTTAGAATTAAATCATCATCATATCAACTATTTTGAAAGTCCTCCACTGGACATAGGCCTCAAGAGGGTTTCGCTTTTGCGACAAGGATGGTGCTGCCCATCCCTGCCCATGTTTATTTGAGCCACGTTGTCGCCGATAGATGTACCGCCATCTGTCGGTTCTGGTGTACCTTAGTCGCTACTATTGTACTCCGCCGGTACCTCACGGCTAATTAAAACTAAATTCATGCTAAATTTTCATTCAAATCAGTTCTCCAAAGCCGTTAAAGCATGACAAACATACAGACATACTTGCCGTTTATATAATTAGTATGAATATTATATGAACGAAATAAATGAAAAAATATCAACCAATTTCTTATCCAAAGGTTCGGGCAAACTCGACGTCAAAACAGCCAATACCGATTTATCACAATCGAAGGCACTTCTTTTATTTTAACTAGCTTCATTAATCTTAGGATCCAGACTAGTGCTTGCCTAAAGTCATCAATTAAGCCTTTGCCTCTGGAGTCTGGATGGTATTGGAAGAAATCGTTTTTGGTGATAAGTCTCTAGGGATTCGGCGTTGATTTATGGCTTGGCTATTCGAAATAACGGTATTGTTCAATAAACTTCATATTTAGATATTAAATATTTAAAATTTTTTTGAGTTAAAGATTCTGTCGACGAAACACCTTGGCATTGGAGTGCTTTAATCAATATCTTTAAGACAGTGGTTTGTTAGCGCAGACGCCGGTAAGGGTTTTATTAGGGCCAACTACTACATAGGTGGTGATGGTAAAACCTTTATATACATACACATATATATATATATATATATATATATATATATGTATGTATCTGGTTACGCTTATGATCCTGTCAGGTTCGACTGTATTATAAATATGAACATACAGACATTTTTATAAGAAATATTAATGTCAATTACATTAATTTTATTAAGCTTGATTTTTAATGAGACACAATATGTGGTATTTTTTTTTATTCATTCGTTTGCTATAGTTTAGGAATATATATCTTCAACCGTTTATACAACGCAAGCATCGGAAGCTCTCGGAACATTCATTTTTTCACGTGTTTACAACATATTTGATTGATGCTCTGTCCCTATCGTTGTGTGATGTTATATAGCTTCAGTTACTTATTATTATATCAGCTATCTGACAGTGAAAGTATCATCAAAATCGGTCTAGCTGTTTTATAAATTACCTCAAGCAAACAGACAAACAAAACTTAAAAATATATATTTTTTGTTACAAACAGTCAGTCCAATTTTAATTATATGTATTGATATTTGTATTGAACAGTGTTTTACAACCAGGTACTAAATGTCTGGTCACACAAACGGATAAATCAGCAACCCCACCCATTAGCATAGATAATACAACCCTCAGATTACACGTTTCGCCAAGACGTTGCTTATCTATGGTAAATATATTATCTGTCCGTTCCACGTGGGGCGAATTCTGGGTACCTTTGATACAGTATGTCTATGGTTTGTGTTGACCGTTGTAGCAGTGACTAATCTGACGAAATTGGTAGAGCCGCCGTCTTGTTTGCTAAGGGTCGTGGGTTCGATCTCCGACCAGTGCGAATTTATATGTGGTGAAAATTTCTGTTAGTTTTATTTTTGGCTGTTAAATGTTTGTATTGCAATGCTATTTTTGTAATATCCTGTTTTTGATGTCCGCGATGTTGTGTGAAATTACGTTAAAGCCAACTTCTAGATTATAAAAGACGACAATGTAGATTTTTATAAGCAAAATATTTAAGAAAAAACTTAATGACTATTTTTCTTCTTTTAAATCATTCGTTTAATAAATATAACATTACTATTCAGTGTAAAAGATAAACTTTCGACTAGATTTAGCTGGCATTACCGCTCCACATTTCGACTTTAAAATAAGAATGATTACAATCAAAATCCATCCCAAGGGAACATCCTGTCAGGATAAAAAGTAGCTTATGTGATAATACAGATTAAGATTAATCTTTGGGCCAAATTTTATGAAGATCCATCCAACCGTTTCTGAGTGAAAGAGTTACAAACATACATGCATCCATCCATACAAATTACACCAACACGTCCACCATCCAACTCGGTTCACCAACGATACCATCAAAATTGAAATGTTAGCGTAATCAATTACGCCAAAAGAGCGCGTTATTAAAATAAATGACAGAGGTAGCGTTCGGCCGATGACTGGCTGGTTGAGACGGCCACTTGCCGCTGCCAGTTTAGGGTTAAAATTAATTGTGCTCTAGTAACTACTTCAGATATTAATAAGGGGGTGAAACGGGGGTGGGTCGGGTTAAAAGTTTGATTTGGACCTCGGGTGTAATAGTTCTAACTTTAAATATAAAGTAATTAACCGGCAAAATATAATAGTACCGGTGCTATTACCATCGATTGCATATTGTATGTAAGATATATTAATCATACCCGCCATTGTATTATTACGCCAGGTACTATTCTACTCTGCCGGTACCTCACGGTCAGCTAATTCTAATATACATACAAAATAAAAATGCGTCAAATCACTACATTATCAATACACATAAGTCGAGATATTGTTATTACTTAATTATTCGATATTCCGAGACATTTGATACTAGTAGTATCCCGCTGCGTTTCTCGTTATAACGATTCTCTTATGACTATAATGATATTGTAATGTTTTCGGGAATATAAATGTGAAAAGCTAAACGACTTTATTTTATTCTAATTAAGCGTTAAGCTTTTATCTTAATTGGAATTAAATTTCTTTTTTTATGACTACAGTGGGTGTTTGAAGATTAAGTGATTTTGTCACAGTGATTTTTCATATTAGTGTGATGAATTCACTTAACTGCTCCATAGGTATTTTAATTAGGTTACATATATAGGTAGTAGGACAATATCATTTATTTGATACAAACACGGTTATTAGGATATCATAACATATTATGAACAATAATGTTTGTTAGGATGTCCGTATGTTTGTACATTCTATGACGTAAAATATTTATGTCAAAATCTATGAAACTTTGCTATATATACAGATCATTAATCAGAATAACAGTTAAATAATAATAAAGATAGCAGTCGTCCCCGACATCTCCCGATTATTAGATATATAGGCAGGACACAGAAATACGCATTATTAAAAAATAAATAAACATGCGCTCAAATCAAGTAAACGAGCAGTCACAAAGATTAATAACAATAGCTGACTCGCGATCAAAAGTTATACCGATCACCGATCGCGAATCGTATGAAGCGGGTCATCTGCACATACAAATATCAGTCCTCGCCCAACGTATCTGAAATTTACTGTATATCTAAAAGAAAAATGGGCGTAAACGCGAACGCGTGCCAAATGCAAAAACAACACTTCTTACGCAACGCCAATGTCTGGGTCACTTTTGTTTACGTAAATTTTGACGTATACTTGCGGTAGCGTAGAGTTTGAATAGTACCTCCCTCTTTCACATGGATCTTAAGATACGATTCAGATACCTAAATCACATAGACATGACAATTTTTTAAATGAGGAAATATTTTTTGTGTTCGTTTTTACATTTAAAATGTGATGTAAGAGTTTTGTTAATATGCAAATACTAAATTATGGGTCGTGTCTATTCTGTGTATTATACTTAAATATGCATTTTAACATGGCCGTGAGGTACCATAGAGTAGAACCTCCCTTTGTACCAGGTGACGTAAGAGGTGACTAAGGTACCAGAACCGACAAATGGCGGTATATTCATCTCATACAGTGTAGCTCATGTGCACAGGGCGGGGATGGGCAGCAGCATTCTCGTCGCAAATCTGCGAATGCCAACACCCATGCTGGCTCATAACTGCTGCAAATTCCCCCTTTTTTGGAGGGGTTTGTGGCCAGCTGTGGACTTTTTATGGCTGCTATGATGATAACAAAATTGGCTTACAAGTATGATGGTCAATGCTACTGAAGCTATCGTAAGGATATCACTAGCGCGTTGCCAAATTTGACAAATGAAGATTTTCTTACATCCTACAATCCGGGACCAGGCAATGCACAATACTACTGTACGGTAGAAGAAATTGGTGAGAGTGAGAAATCAAAGCAGACTACCAATGGGAAGAAGTTTTTGTTACTAGCCGTGGAATACCTGCAAAGTAGAATAGTACCTCCCTCTTTGCCAGATGTCGTAAGAGGCGACTAAGGTACCAGAACCGACAGATGGTGTACATCCGAAACTGTCTAAATCAAATGCACATGGTGGGGATGGGCAGCAGCATCCCCGTCGTAAAAGCTACGCTCTGCAATTGCAAACACGCTTGCCCAGCGCGGTAATTACGGGCAAAATTCCCTTTTTATTGGAGAAGCTATGTCCAGCAGTGGACGTCCAATGACTTTAATGATGATTTGTTACTTATATTAAACCAGAGAATCTCGTAGAGAATAAAATGTATATATACAAATAAGAAGTGTCTGTTTGTAATTTCAAATTAAAACAATTTTGTTTTTTTTATTTGTGACTGTTTTTTTTCAGGCTTATTCTCTTAACGGCTAAGCCGATTTTAACAGGTCTTTCCTTATTAGATAGCTAATGTTATTAATAATAACTTAGACTCTTATTATATAAAATTTCCACGGGAACGGGCTCTGCTAGTAAATAAATAAAAATGAATCGTCCCGCAACATGTTGCGCAACACCGGCGCATACGCACACCGCCTAATTCCGTCGGCATTGAACAACGCCAAGGTCACAACTAAATGCGACGATGACGTCTCTGTTGCCGGCCGGTCTGTGGGTGGATGTCATGGGTTTGACTCCGTTTGCATTTTGCATTTTTATTCGGTAGTCCCTGAATCTCCGAATGACATACTCTATTTTTTTTAAATACTTGACCTCAATTCTAGATCAAGTCGCTTATTTATAAGCAACTCCAATTGAAGTATCAGAGACCACGAGAGAATTTGCAACTACTCTAAAGTAAATTCCAACGCTACAATTACTTGTTCAATTAGTGTAGAGCGTGGAAGTATTGAACAGAATTGGAACAGGTTTTTGAAATTACTCTAACGTGTACCAACACCAATGGAGAAAACACCGCTCTTTAATAAGCGACGTTTTCTCGGAATTCTCGAGAACTTTACATGGAATACATTCGACGGGCACGGTGCCGCAAAGGGTACGAATAGTGATTATATCTTGTGCGCTAAAGGTCCTGGGTTCGATGTCCGCCCAGGTCAAGCATTAACATGATGAATATTTAAATTTGTTCTGTGACGGGTGTAAAAATATGTGTTTAAGTTATATTTATAATTTCTCTATTGCTTTAAGCGACCTCTAAGTCAGGTCAATGTATGAGATGTGTGAATTGATTTATTATTTGTATTTACTTTAGTAGTAGTTTATATGATGATATTTGTGTTTGTCCGGTGTCTGGGTGTTAAAAATATATAATTAAGTATTATATTTGTGATTCCTCTGTTATTTGGTGTCCGTGACACAAGTGCTTAAAGCGATGTTGTGTAAATATAGTATATAGGGTATCAAGGGCTATGAGATTAAAACGAGACTGTTGGAGTTCAAGGGCGCCTGTAAGGCCCTGGCTTGAGAGGAATTGTGGAGGGTTGCGTCTGAGAAGCCGGTTTGCATCGGAAGCCCAACGCGACGATTTCAATCCTAAGAGGACTTGTAAGGTCTGCAACGATTATTCCTAGGTTTTCCTTCGTAACATGATATCAACCTTTATTCATATGTTTTGTTTTTTTTAATAAATTTTTATTTTTCCTTTTTATAGAGTACCTAGTATTTGTATTTTTCTCCTTTTAGCTTATGTCTGCCCGTTCTGGTTATCAATAAGAGCATCTTTGCTATAAACATGAAACTAGTTCAGAAAGCTATATTTTATACTAGCGGCCCGTCCCAGCTTCGCACGGGTAGACATAAATAGATACATATATTTAAGTAATAAGCATGCTAATTAAAATGACCATGTATCACTAAGTTGAAAAAAATTGTATGCTTATCTTAAAGCCTCCCTTTGCGTACCCTTACCAATGTTGGCTGTGGTATTTGTAGGTGGCAACGAAGCGTATTGATTTTCAGGAGATTCTACTCGATGCGCTGCGTGGCGGCCGCCGGCTTGTATTTTTTTTAATTTCATGATATCTTTTGAATGGAATGTCCGATTTCAATAATTCAAAAAGTAATCATTAGGTCATCAGGTATTAAGACAGTTTGTAATATTAAATTATTTATTTGGATAAAAAATTATAAATGGTATGGATAACACGGTCTGATTTTGATCGGCATTTCTATCAATTTGTTAAATGAAAAAAGTAGTCAAAGTGATCTAACTACAATAGTTAGACATGGTCTCGCGAAGTTTTTTGTAGATATTTATATTATCTATAATATTGTCAAACAATTTTTGTCTTATCATTAATATTCTTCGCAGCGTATGCGATGAAAGACATTTTATGGCTAATTTTTTTACGCCTTTGGTTGGTTTTAATAGGAATTTCTAAACTATCTACTAAATATAGCCATGTTACTCAATGATAATGTAGCTTTCTAATAAAAAAAGAATTATTAAAATCGATCCAGTATGTACTTTTTAAGTTTATTCGCTACATACAAAAATACAAATCTTTCCTCTTTATCATATTAGTGTAGATTGATATATCCAATAAATAAATAAATAGTTTCTTATGCTAGTCTGTTTGTTAAGCCATTAAAAGGAAATTAATTATAAAACGCATGTCTTAATTATTATACACACAAATGACGTCATCTATTTGTTCTTTTTAAGCGTTTTTGAGTTTATCGCGGTGAAACATAGGCTGAGGAGGTTATAGACTAATAGACAGATTGTTTTCGAAATACACACTAAGCATGTATTGTTAAGGCATCACGGCTTAACTGATACGATTTTGATGAAATTTAACAACAATGTGTTTGATGATACTATCATAGGTGCCAAGGGTCGTGCGTTCGATCACTACCCAGGATAGACATTCATCATACCAGCCATTCGAAGTCCACTGCTGGACATAATTGCCGCGCTAGGCAAGCGTGTTGGCAATCGCAGAGCGCAGCTATCGTGGCGGGGATGCTGCTGCCCATCCCCGCCCTGTGCATGTGAGCTAAAACTGAAGTGGGTACAACATGGGCATTACACATTGCTGATTCTGCCATGACCATAATATTGTCAGCAAATAGAAGGTGAGTGACTACTGACTTTAACTAAGTGTTGTCACCTTTATTAAAGAACAGCACCACCACACTCCTGTTCCATGCTTCTGACGTTATGCCCTCGAGGACGACGGTGTTAAAGAGCTTCTGAAGTACTGGTGTTCCACCCGCCTTCAGAAGCTCAGAGGTGATTCCGTTATCACCTGGCAACTTGTTGTTAAGCTGATTTAGGGCCATTCTAATCTCGCTCAGGCTGATATCCGGGATATCCCGGAAGTAGTGTCGGATTAACTCAGCACTTGGGTGTTTTGCTGAACTGCTAACAGGTTTAGTAACGGAAGCGTATAACTCTTCATAAAACCTCTCGATCTCTAGTACCTCGGCCTTGGTTGACGCTAAACTTCCATCTTCTCTCTTCGGTGTATTCATCAGACTGTCTCCAATAGACATATTTCTTGCAAACACTTTGGTGCCATTATTCCGCTTAATTATCTCTTTAATATTTGATATTTCGGCCTATATGACTTCGCATCAATTGAAGACTGTAGTTGTATTGAGCGTCGATCAGTCATGAAATTGAGGGTTTCTGAGGTCTATTTGAACTCCCCGCCGTTCCAGTGAACTCACCGGCCGGAGAGCTTCTACGAGCATGTCGTTAATCTCGTCTACCGACGCAAGTTTCTTCAAGCAATCGTAACGGTTAGACAGCTTCAGCTGAAAGTTGTGGGTTACCAGGGCCAGATTTCGTTTTTTTTTTTTAACATTTACAATAGTGAAAACAATTTAAATATTGGTTCAGTGGTTTGTGAGTGTATTTGTTACAAACAAATACACAAATCTCTTCTCTTTATAATATTAGTATGGAAGTTGATCGGTCATGTACACCAACGAGGGGCCCCCGGCTCGTGTAACACTTCTGGTTCATTTTGTACTTGCTTCACAATATCTCAAACGAGTTTTTTGATAGACCCCGCTTCATACAAATAGATCACTGATGTATAAAAGGTCTTGTGAGATTTGTAGCACAAGGAAAAGTTTGGGAATCAATTTTTTCTTTAGCCTTCGTCCGCGGCGGAGATACAAAAATTTGTTTTCGTTATTTTTATGTGCCCAAACATATTTTTAACTAAAAATTCTAGCCTATGTAAATGGTCATATTATTAGCTTTATGCCATAGTTAGTTTTGTTGTAATCCGTCTAGCCATTTTGGAGATTATCCGGTACAAACATACAACATTGTTTATGTCTCATATTTATTTTGTTTATGTTTGCCTTTTATGTATCTTTGTGTGTATTACATTGTTCAGTAAATATTAAATATATACTGTGGGAATTTATTATAATGATTTTAAATAAACAAACTCCAGTAGTTATGATCACGCAATGCTTTAACGTGGAAAAAGAACCTGCCAAAATTATCATTTATACAACAATAGCCCTTATTACGGTGCCATAGAATCTATTGAGGATATTCATGAAAGTTGACATAATTGTGAATTTTAAGTCAATGGAGTAAGGTTTATTTTGTTCGTTGGAAATTATTTGGTTTAGAGGAAGTAACGCTATCGGACATATGCTCATTATAAGTAACTTAACGACTCAACTCAAGATCATGTTGTGTAGGGTGTACCTGTTTAAGGGTTTCAATAGTACAGTCCCGATACAAAGCGTTCCCGCGGGAACATTGCCTAGAACGAAAGTAATGTGCATAATAAAATTTAGGATTATGAGGGACCCGATGGCGCTATCCTATCTTGTGCGCCGAGTGTCGTAGTTTCCATCCCCACCTAGGAAAAACATTCTACGCCTGGGGGGTTAAAAATATATATTTAAATATGTACTCAAGTATTTTATTTGTGATTTCGCCGTATTCTGTAACGCAAGTGCTTAAAGTGACTTATCTCCAAGTCAGGCGTTACTTGAATTTATTTGTGTGAATTTATTCAAACAATCTAAAAAAAATAATGTGATTTATTATTTTATTGCTATTTGGCCGATTATAATATTCTATGAGAGGACAAAATGGACACCATATTTAATGAAATTTCCCTTACAAAAGTAGGAATTATATTATTAAAATTAAATATTTTTTAGGTTCATATTTGCTTCTATAGGTATAAAACTATACATAAAAATAAAAGTGATGTGTGTGTTTGTAATTACAAATTATACAATATCAATGGATATATACGGTATTAACAAAATAAAATTTAATGTTGAGTTTGCTCCGGGTAATCTGTGAATCGACTAGATTAATTTTAACGGGACTTTCAATGCCACTTTTACTTATTATTCCCCCGGGAATAATAAATAAACCAGCACGCGGGTGAAACCGCGAGGCGCTGCTAATTAACAAAGTGTAGTCCCGCAGTCCTCTTACGCCCCGAAACATGGTAGCCCTACAAAAGAATGCCTCAGCCTCCGGCAGGGCCACCAAATTGTATCACGATAGAAGAATCGCGTGTCTGTGCCGCCATTACGGCAATTGGCCCACCGGCGCCCGGCGCGGAGAACACTGCCTGGAACATTCTTGGTACCTTTATGTTAATATTTTATAGAAATATATAGTACCTTCCACTAGCGGTATAACTATACGCGACAAGGCATTTATTGACAAAAGAATTGATATTAAAAACTGTAGCAAATTGATTTTTATTATATATTAAGCCCCACAGGATTTTATTCGTAGTAAACACTAAATTATGTTGTTTTCTTTTTCTCTTATGTGAAATTTCATCATAATCTGTTAATTGCTTGTGTTGTGGAAGCGTTACAAACAGATACATTTGATTTAAATTTTTTATTAGTATAGATTTTTGTTTTATTTAAATATTATAAAGATAATATATTTATTTTTATCTAAATCATTATAAATCGCGTATGATGATGTCACGGTTGATTATTTTAAAATATTTTAAATTAGTTATTTTCAACAACATCAGCTCAGTCCGGTGATTAGAATCCTTTAAGACGTTTGGATATTTTCCTCTTCGAAAAACGTGTCTGGTACACTCACGTGGAATGGCAAATCATTTATTAACTTCAAATAATAAATGAAAATGAAACACTTGTACTTTATATTGGAATAAATCTTTAATTTACTTGTGCCGTTCCAAGACATTGGCATATCGCGGCAAATGATAATAATATGAAAATGGAGTGTTAATTATATATTTTATAATGACTTCAGTCATCGCTAGTACGTTGTTACGTGATGACGCAATGCCTAACTCAACCGTAATGGTTGGTGTCAATCAAAATTACACACTAACAAATTTGTGAGTGCGCTCAGATAAAAAACGGCGGCTCATTATCAACTTTATCCCATTACAATAGAGCTTTTTATAAGCCGCCTATGTAAGGAAGACGGCACATTATGTTTGCGGGCACGTTCTAAGAACGGCCGAGGATCGGGACCTGTCGAGTTGCCTACAAATTATTTGGTCGGTTAGATTCGGAACGCTTCCAAATTCAAATTTTTGTTTTAATAGTTTTCGTTGATGGAACACTGGCTGTATGAAATTTTAAAACAAAATGAGTTTCTAGTCTAAAAAAAAACAATACGCACCGAAAATGGTGGGACCTTTTGTAAAGTAAATTCGATTATTTTAATGTAAACATTTTGCTCACATATAATTAATACAGATCGAAGATAGCTTAAGCTTCTTCTATATGGTATATACTAGTTTAGCGCATTACATCATTTGCGTAAAGGTCACATTTCGATATTGATTAATTGAAATTGGTTTTATTCCTTTTATGTAAACTTATCGAAATAAATAATAAAATTTTGTTTACTTATCGTTAATTGTTAAAGCATTAAAGTCAGTAATTAAACATGACAAATTTAATATTTATGGATAATTAGAACCCCCTCAAAGTATAAAAAATATATCAAAATCTCATTAGAGATCGAACTAATTAAATGTAAGTAGATTGTCACATGTCAAAAATACAAAATAGTAAAAAAAAGTTCAAAGTCAATGAACTTGCAAAAAAAGTTGTTTGTTAAATAGATTAATTGATTAAGTTGCTTGTGCTAAAAACGTACTGACACATGTCTGAAACACCCTGTATGTTGACATTGACCGTAGGTAAGTCGTCCAGAATACGTTGACCTATGTGTCTATACACGAATCATAACCTCACCGATCTACGTGTAATGGCGATACTACAAGAGCAGCCAGCTTAACTTGATCTCTGATTCGGTTATCAGACATTTATAGAACGGATCTGTGTAAAATTTAGTTACAATTTTATGATTACTGTCTATTTTTAAATAGGGAAATAATTCTTTGTGGGATATTGAAGTAGATTAAAATACTATAGTTATTAGACTATTAGTGTCGCATAAGTCAAGGTCTAAATAATTGCATGTCTTTAGACCGCCAAAAAAAGTAAAACAAGAAATTTTTTAAATAAAAAAAAAATGCCGTTTGTACGTTGAACGTCAAACTGTAACTTTAAGAATAATATAGAACAGTAAAGAGAGATATATCAAAAATAAAACTTAGAAAGTGGCCAAACTAAACATATGTCACGTTCGGTTGGTGACATTGACAATGATTTGAAATTGGAATGCGGCCTTGGCGCGATTCAAGTCCTCGGCGAATCGCGCGGGAGAATTGCCGCTCAATACAACGCAGAAGGCCCGTTTAATATATCCAGCTTTTGCAGAAAATCGTTGTCATTAAAGCATGGTTTATCTGTTCCATGTTTTATATATTTATACATTTTATATATTCTAGACAGGCCTGATGGAGAAGATGGAAGTGATACTGTCTTGTGCGCCAAAGGTCCTGGGTTCGATTCCCACCTGGGACAAATATTTATATAATATTTAGTTTGTTCTGGGTCTGCAGGTCAGGTTAATTATATGTATTTAAGAAGTATATTTGAGATTCTCCTGTTGTCTGATGTCCGTTACACAGGTGCTTTAAGCAACTTATCACGGAGTCAGGTCAATGTATGAGATGTTGTGAGAATTAATTTTTATTTATTTATAATTTTTAAATGTTTTAAAGAGAAATGTATCTTTTTTTATTTATATGGCAAAATGTAAATGCATTCACATTTACATTTTGCGTTTGAGTGAGACTTCTGTGACTGTGGTTTCGTGAATGTACACGCCCGATGGATAGCGATAGGATCGACTATAGAATAGTTCTGACGCAAAAAAATATCGATTACGATATCATTTATCAACATGTAACGACGCTCGAGCGCGAGTAACTTTAACGTTTTAAAATTGTAACGTTTTGTATATGAAATTACTTTCGTTGCCTTAAAATTTTTATTTGTAGAAACTTATGTACAAATAACTAATTATTACAATGAACATACATTTTTTTTTTGACACATATGGATTATTATTTTTCGTTGTATTTTTAAAACTTGAGGTCATCCTCGCATTGGTATTAAGAAAAATCTGAAATTTAAATCAACGTATATTTTCGCAGCCAAGAAATAAAAGATTTATTCAAATTTGTGGTAATTTCACTAAAACAAATTTCGAAGGTTGAACTTGACAGATTGAAAGTCAAATGTTTGATTTAAAAAATGTAGGACTATCCGAGCGAAAACATGAGACATACATATTAATTTTTTTTTCATCGGATGCCATTTTGGAAGGTTTCGCAAGCATGAATACTTTTGCATCCATGAAAAATATTAGATAACCGATTTTAATGGTCACTCGAAATTTACTTTAGAAATATCATGTGATAGATATAAAACCAAGTGTGAACACTACTGAGGTTTGAGAAGAAATTAATAAATGCACCAAAAAGCAAGTCGCATCGAACCTTGATATATAGTTAAGATAAAGTATTTTGTACCTCTGTACCAGGTGTTGCAAGAGGCGACTACGGTACCGGAACCGACAGATGGCGGTATTTCCACCTAGAACAGTGCAGCTCAAATAAATGCACAGGGCGGGATGGGCAGCAGCATCCCCGTCGCGAAAGCTGCGCTCTGCGATTGCCAACTCGCTTGCCCAGCGCGGCAATTATGGGTAAAATTCCCCCTTTTTTGGGGAGGCCTATGTCCAGCAGTGGACTTCCAATGGCTGATAAGTTGATTGTGTACCAAAAATCTCGGAGTATCACTCACGACACTCGCATCCAAAACGTCTACACGAACGAACTCCACGCGTCACAAGCAATCCATTCATATTGCCGAATTATCAAACTAAAATATCTCGTAATTCATTTTTAAATAAAGTTGAAAATCCAATCACAAACAGTGAAATTGTGCCCTTATCCGATAATGGTACATTCGCGGTTTTGAACTATCACAAATATATCACAATCCACGCAAATGTAAACGGTGCTTATTCCATAAGTTACGTATGGTCTACATAATACATGTGTGAGGGTTATCTGTGACCTTGGGCCGAATTCGGAATTCTACGGGTCACAGATCAACCTTATCGAAAAGCAAAACGTTATATTCGTGTAAGAATCTACGTTGCAGCTCCAATGAGGCACACATTTCCGCACTCGTCTGTCTGATAGGAACGTTTGGTTATTGTCGATTTTCAAATTACATTTAATGAAGCCAACTTCAATTTTCTAGAATCACAATTTTATGGTCACTTATATCTTGAGAAAAGGGGACTTGACGATTTGGCTTTCGTTACCATAGACAATAAATGGTTTAAGCGAGTTTGTTTCTAGAAAATATTTAAATAATTACCTTTACAATATACATAATTAGAAAATTATTATATGTTATTGCGTAATAAATATTGCAAATAGAATATGTTCAGTGTTTAGGTAAACAGTTTCACAGAGAGCAAATAACAATTGAAAATTAAAAGCACCGCATCAAAAATCTTAAGAGAACACAAACATAAATTAAAGCAAAGATTCGTATCGTCCCGGAAAACATCAAAACGCCGAATACGAAATTCATTAACCGCTCGTTATCTATGTAATTGCATTTAAAACCCGACGGGCAGACAATAGGTACCGTCCTATACAACCTTTCCGACCCGAGTACGCTTGACCTTCGTTCACGATCAAGGCGCATCCGCAGTCATCAGATCAGAGTCTCTAGAACTCAAACTGATTAAGCTCATCAAGCCACTGGCTGAGTTTAGTGGTTAAAGGAGCCAGATTCGAAAGGACGGAAACGAGTGATTTGTGAATTTTATCGTGGATGTCATGATTCATGATTGTAATAACTATAATTGTAATGAAGATTTCGATTCTTTTGGCAATCATACTGTGAAACATCTTGGATTTAGTCTTTCTAGGATAAGCATACACACATTGTATCGCGCCATATTGAGTAAAGTTTCAAGAACATTAGATAACGACAAACAAAACATATTTATCAAACGTCAAGGAAGTGACAATGGGAATCGTAAACAATATTTTGACTCTCTATAAGTACTTCAAGCTTGGCTTAATTTGAAACCCATATACATGCAGTACAAACGAGATGGTTCAAATATAAATTTCAATAAGATTCAAAGGCCATTTGCGTTGAAGTCTTATAAGAAATCCAATAAAAATTTAAGAGTCAATCTAGTCATTATTAATACCAATTAGAACGAACATAAACACAGGCTTTATGGTCGAAACATCTAATGTTGAACGCGTCGAAACATCCGCGAAACATAATTTGGGAATCATCGTAAGATTAATGGTTCGTACGCGGAACAAGAGGTGCGCGTGAGTCTGTAATGATCACTAACAATGCGCTTAAAATGCCGAATATTACAGTCTCAGTGACGTCAAGAAGTTTGAAGACTTCCGAAGCGTTCAAGGTTGTCATGATTAATTTTTAACTTGAATTATTAAGCCTCGGTTGTTTATTAGATGCATTTATTATCTATATGTCTTCTTATAATTCTTCACCAATATCGAGAAAACGATTATTGTAATATGTATTTTGGAATTATAATTATGCATACAAACACAAACCTTTTCTTCCTGATTGCTCTGCCCGCCGTTCTCCGACAAAGGTGTAGATGGCGCACTGTACACTTTGCCATCGTCTTGAGGAGTTATTTGTCTTTGCACATCATTCTCCTGGTCGTTATTTACTCGGATATCATGCAGCCCACTTTTGAACTCGGACAGTCTTAACAGTGGTGGTTTGATTTCCGGAAGTTCATCTGGGTGGTCGTACCTTCTTAAATCTGTTATGTTGGCTGTCAAATGTCTATGAGGGTCTAATGGCGGTGGAACCCCTATAGACCTAAGGTGCTCTATACTTCTGTGTATGTGAGAGTAATTGTCGACTGGAATTTCTGCCATAAGTGGGGAATTGTGGTAATCTAGCCCACCGCCGTCTGGCCGGTAATCGATTGTCCTGCCTTCCATCATCTTGATTGTTTTTAAAATGTCTATCTAAATATATAAAATTATAGATTATCTAGTTTATTTGGCACTATCTTATAAAAATATTCGGTTTGTTTCTATTAACCCGCTTGTTGTCCTTTGTTTTGTCATGGAATATTTAGAGATCCTCGGTTTCGTTTGGGCTGTAAAATTAAATAATAAAAAGAAATTAAAAAATCTTTCAGTTTATCTTATCGTCCAAAATGTTGTCTGAACAAACCGATATCCGATGTTCGAATTTATGAATAAAAATGTCAAGTCATGGAATAAGATTAAATTGAAATTGATAACCAAAGAGTCTGCATAGCTGTTTGTCTATTTAAAACTAGATTTGACGGGTAAAAAAGCTGGCAGTTTTTTTTATGTGAGCAGGTGACGGGAGCAGGCGCGTAGGCTGTGTCAACGATCTATAGTCTAGCCCACATGCCGTATCGAATAAGGCTTCGATAATCACATACCTCGCCGTACTTACAATGTACGCTGAGTTAATGACGGCCATATTTATAACGTGGATATTAATTATCGGAAATGTTTATTGTTTACTAGAAGTTTTGTATTTAGCCGTATATTTTTAACTAGATAAGCATGTTTTCCGAGAATACTTTTTTTTTTAAATTAACTTAGTAGTATTTTTGTGTTTTAAATTATAACTTTTGTTGTCGACTATACCAATGGACTGGGCTGTCAAATACATAATTGCGTGTACAGAAAGACAGATTGCCAAATTATTAGGCAGTCGCCAGTGTAGCCTTACGTTTTATTCTCGCTCTTGCTGCCCTCGTGATAAGTAGTATCTCGAATGCCTGCTAGGCGTACGCGCGTTGTATGCCGGATGTAATTTAGTGATGTATACAGGGTCTTGGTCGATCGACTCCAAGATTTGAATCATACTAGTTTGGGGCAGGGAAGTCGTTTCCTAGCCGTAATTAGCTTTTAGTTACGCATTTAAAGTGTTTTAATTTTTGTTAATAATGTTCATACTTTATATGCTCTTACGGTTTAGGTAGGCTGTATATTAAACTAAAAGAAGACAAAATTCGTTGTATGCGAACAGGTAGTATAAAAAAAATTAAATTAAAAATCTTGAACTGACTGAGAACTTGCTGATATTACAACTAAAATTGAATGTTAGTGATTTAAAGAATTTTTTTACGCTTGTCACTGATTAGCAAGCTGACATATTGATACTAAAATTCTTTTTGGCAAGCAAAATTTTTTGTTACAATCTTACTGGTTCATTTTTTGTATGGTTCAGTCAAAATGTGCGTTAACCAAGTACTTAGTTATTGGAGATTTCGTAGTTACTGAGGCGTGCAATACAAGGTTGTTTGACAAGAAGTGTTCTGTTATTGGATAAGAGCGTTTCTAATAATTTGTGTTGAGCAAAAAATGTTAAGAAAAACTTAATATTTAAGGCCGTCGCTGGGTGGTGACGGAAGTCCTCGAATTTACGTTTTTATTTTATAAAAAAAAAATTGCAGAGATGGGACTATGTAGTTTATTTTGATTTTTTTTGTATAAAATTAAAAAGTAACTATGCGTAATCAAACTCTGAATGTTGAATTGGCATAGAAGTTTGTTATTACTGGACGTAAAATTTAAAGCTTGTTACACACAACATTTTGGACTAGCTTGATAATAACGTGTTTATGTCCGGCAGGCCACCTGTTGCATCTCACGTAAATGCTCACAAACAAAAACCCCGGGACAAACAAATAATTTTAATTCGAAAATAACACCGCGGCACACTGGCCGAAAATATTTCCGTATTTATAGTCTGCGAATTCAAGGTCAGCCTGACAGACAGCCGAGCCGACTCCCAATTACAATATCCACCTCCGAGGGGGGACGTTACGTAAACCCCCCAACAGGGAAAAATTCCACCCCAAAACACCCTAACAACAGGGAACCTGCCGACAGTGCTAATTAAAAACACAGCATACCTGTCACTATCCAAAAATCTTCACAATCAGCAACAATATCACCATAAAAATCACAGTTCGTTCCTATCTAAGTCACTAAAAATATATCACATTTTTTAAAGGTAACACTAACGTCACAACACGTAAAGGCAATGGTCCAAGGCTCGTACGTCTAAAATATTAAAAAAATCCAAGTGCTGTCCGCGAAAAAACATTAAAGAAAAAATTAAAAAAAAGTCTGAGCCGTGCTCTTGAACCTGCAGTTAAATTATGAATGCCGAGCGCCGCAACTAGGATCCAAATTGTCAGATTTTTCTCAATATTTGAGTGTACTACAATTCGTTATAGTTATGGGTAGGGTAATCTACACGTGAGGCGTTCCGTCTCTCTCGCTCTCGGCAGTTCGCGCGTGCACCCCGGTGCAGTACAAGACATGTGCTAACAAAAAGCCGGCACCGACACGACGAGCTCAGGACATCGGCCACTCGCGTCAACAACAAAAATGCAATACAAAATGCCCGTTCACCCGCCTCAAGACCGACGCGGCAAAAACGAGACTGAAATTCAGATCTATAGTAGAAAAAGTGAACTACACCGAGCGAGGGGTACACTAACACATAAAAATGAAAAAATCACACGGACGACAACATCGACATCCGAGCTTAAAAAATCGGAGTGGGGAGCGTTCCGCACCGCTCGGCCAGATAGCGGCATCTCCCTTGCGCGGCATCAGGCCGCACGCACACAGCCGCGCGGTGGTTAAGCGAAAAAAATGTGTACACATTTTTTTATTATTCACGATTTTTATGTGTGTAAGTGGGCTCGGCGGGAGGGAGACGGAGCACACCGGGCGCATGCAGCCTCCGCGCGGGAAAGAGACGGCGCTGCCCGCCACGTGCTCGTCCCTTGGTATTAAATAATAATTAAAATGGCTACAAGACCGGCGATACGAGATACTGTTCGGTAGACGATATTTTGGCGGAGCTTTTGCCTTTTTTGCTAGGCTTTTTGCGGAATTGTCGAAAACGAGGTAATGCACGACACTCGGTAGCGTCATAGATAAAAAGAGGTGAGCCAATTGACACGTAATAAGTGAAATACGCGCAGAAAAAGTCGCGCCGAGAGAAAAAAACCGAAGGACGCCGCGCGCGAAAAAGAAGTTATTGATTAAAAGCAGGGTCTGTCATTGACCAGACGTAAATGAGGGTGCTTAATTGTATGCAAACGCGGATCCTGTAGGATCGATTGCTTCTCCTCTAAAGGAAGAATTTGAATTTACAAACAACGTTTGGTAAAGACTTTAATTTCTTTCTTAGTACTTTTAGGATAAGTTGGCTTTTATATATGAATAGCTAACCAGATAGACCTTGTCCTTTCTTAATTATGTTGATGATGAAAAAAAATTATAACTATAAATTAAGATATAAACCAGCCTATCTCTTAGGTTGGAAGAAACTATACTCAGTAAGCAAAATAATATTAAAATCGGTGCAGGAGTGCAGGACAAACACCGTGACATGAAATATTTATATATGAAGAACATATTTTTACAAAAATTTATAATAATTAATCTATATTACAGTTACTGACAGTTACTGTCACATCGAAATCATCACACAAATAAATTGTTAATTTATTTCGATTAAGTCTAGTCTTAGCCGTGAGGCAGAGTAGAATAGTACCTCCCTCTGTAACAGGTGTTGTAAGAGGCGACAAAGGTACCGGTACCGACAGATGGCGGTATATCCAACATGAACAGTGCAGCTCAAATGCACAGGGCGGGATGGGCAGCAGCATCGCCGTGGCGAAAGCTGCGCTCTGAGATTGCCAGCTCGCTTGCCCGGCGCGGCAATTATGGGTAAAATTCCTCCTTTCTTGGGGAAGCCTATGTCCAGCAGGGGACTTCCAATGGCTGATATGATGATGATAAAGTCTGGTCTTCTTAACTTATTCATGGTCTTTAAAACTTTACACGAATGTTGTGTAACTGCTGCCTATGGAAATGTAAAGGATATTTTTCGGTGGCCATGAATAAAATATACGATGTACTCGTTTATGTCAACTACTATACTTTTACTGCTTTGAAATGGAAAGTTATTTTTTTAAAGTTATTTCTTTAAAATAGTATTATTTTTGGGTAAAATCCAAACTGTAGGTAATAAAATAATAAAACAATTTACGGCGAGTTGCAGTTAAAGACAAAGGATCGAAGAAGACAAAGTTATTGGCTAATTTTATGAATGGAATTATTTAATAATATATTGGATATTTTTGAAAGTAGGTTTAATTTTTAAGGTCACCAAAATTGTTTGTTTTTTACTAAAACTTCATAAAATAAGTTTTAGTAAAAAATCGACATAAACGTTAACTACTTTTGTTCTTGTTTATTGACGTAATTTTGGAATTGGTCACAAAAAGTGTCAATAAAAATATGCAATTGCATAACGAAGGGTTGAATTCTATTTCATTCCGCCTTTTTTTTATTTTCGTTCACATACATTGACTCTTGTGAGTTTTTATCTAAGGTTTTTATACATATAGGGGCTTGACATATATTGTGAGGGTTTGTGTATTGTGGTTTTTTCGTCACCTGTTTTGTGTTGTTTGGTGTAGGATTCGGAAGTAGATTGTTGATATGATTTGATAATGTTTATTCAAATTCTACCATCAGGTGGTGTGTTAGTTGTTATTACAATAAATTCTTATTTAATAAGCGAAAGATCTTTAGCGTAATTATATTGATATTACCTTCGATGTGTTTTCCATTGTTTATGCATAAAAATAGGTAAATTATTGTGATAAATTAAGCTTTAGGTATTTCAACTAAAATAAGTTTTTTTAGAACTTTTTGGAATAATATATTGTATTTCGGTTTTTGAATAAAGAATTGCCGTGAGTTACCGATAGAATGGAATAGTTAGTTCCTCAGTACCAGTTGTCGCAAGGTGACTAAAGTACTAAAACCGATATTTAGCGGTATATCTATCGCTAACAGTTTAGCTTAAATGCACAGGACAGGGAAAGGCAGCAGCATCCCCATCGCGAAAATTACTCTCTGCGATTGCCAACACGCTTGCCCAGCGCGGCAATAATGCGCAAAGGTCCCCCTTTCTTAGAGAGGCCGATATCCTGTAGTGGACTTCCAATGGCTGTAATGATGATAGGATGATAACGAACAAAAATATTCAAACAAAGAACAAGAACGCAACTAAGTAACATGTGCAGCTAATTTCTTTCATCCCACCGTCACGGAACCTGTATTTTGGAAGCCCGCCATTTTGATCTAAGCGATCTATAGCTCATCACTATAATGATCAACTAAAAACTATATTCCATTCGCAAAACTATCACTTCCATTGCTCTATGAGTGCACACGCTCCAAAAGGCAACTGATAACGGTTAAGCAATGTACGCGCGTATAATGTGAGTGGTCGTTAAGATGATGGAAATGAAATATCAACTAAGCTTTCTTGGTAGAGGATCGTTCAGTCATCCGTCACGCAAATGCCCCAACCGGATTCTGTTCAAGACAAGCCAGACAAACTGATTTTTTAAATCATTCACTGATAAGGATTTGGTACTATTAATAATGGAGGAAATGAAATAATCGTAAGTAGACGAATATGGTTGCAACATAAAAAAAATATCTGTCTAGTTCTAGTAAGCATAGCTTTTTAACAATCTTCCAAAAGGGATTTTAATTCGCTATTTTTTTTTATATTAATGAAAGAACTTTGTCCATAGAAGCTTGGAGAAATAGTAACATAGATAGTTGGTGAAGTGGAACGTATGAATAAGGACTACAAAGGACTGCCGTAACCAAGCACTAACTTACTAATTTCGAAATAGCTTTATTTATTTTATTAAGTATTTTTAAAATAAACCTCAAACTTACTCTCTGAAAACAAAGAGATATTTTATTTAACACGCTTTTAACAATATTATAACGAATATATATTAAATACGCTATTTGCACATTTTCTTAATTATGTCCTCTAATTAATATAACAAAAATTATGTATATGTACGTCAATACGCCAACGAATTATTTCAATCGAACATTTCTTTATCGACTTCCATTCAAAGCTTTTTGAATTTTAAAATTATTTTATGATATTTCTCTATGTATATATATATTGTATTGAATTTATTATCTCCAACAGTTCTCAGCTTTTAAGCAAAAAATTTAAATAGGATTTCTATGAACAAAACAGTATACAATTCCTGTTTTCTCTGATCCACCGCTTTTATTACCTATTGTTGTTTGTCTATAGAAGATGTAATTACAGCAATTGCTTCTAAGACCTTGGAAGAAACAGAAGGTTCGCTACCAGTTTATAAAAACGACAAAATCAAAAGCCGACATTTTTTTGAAAGTTTTGATTAAAAACCACGCTTTCACTTTCTGAAACATACTTTTTGGTTGCCATAAAAACTTCGTGCCAAAGGGTAGCATAGATATTATAAAACAAACAATGAAAGAGGTTGGACCTCAAAAAACAAAACACCCATAGGTGCACCTGGTATCAAACTTTTTTATCGATCTCTAATGTTTATTATAATCAAATAAGTTCCTCTTCCTGTCGGAACATCATGGGCGCCTCCATTTTTTCTAGAAATCCATAAAAACCTGTCGATCTTTGAAAAAAGCGTTTCCAATTGCAACCATATCCCTCCGTGATAGAGGTCAAATATGATCATATGAATAATCTACATGAGATAGAAATGGCGTTTATTGTGGCAATGTGGTCTCAAAAGGTTTTTTTAGTTTATGTTTATTCAAAATAGATTGTTTTATGCAGATGTCATGATATTGAGGAACTTATAACGATTCAATTTTATGAGGGCCTTAACAGGAGAACGGATGAAGAGACTGATGCACATTCTTGGTGATAAAACACATTTATCTGATCAAGTCAAACCGGAGTATATTCTAGAATTACATACTTTTAGCTAGTCATACTTTAAGGCAAATCTTTACCTATACTCTGTATCATACAATTTTTGGTTTACTTTTTAGGTGACGCAAAAAGCCATGTGACACCATAAGTGTTGGTTCTGACCTATCCATTGCGTGGCCAAGTCACTGGATTTGGACCACAAACAGTTACTTTACACTTTACTTTACTTACAGTTAGTCGAAAGGTAACAAATTGCAGTAATTAACATAAATAATAAAAAAAGACTTCTTAGGTAACTGTTTATTTTCGTCGATTTCTTACGAATCTAATTATTTCTTATATACTTCTATCTTTAAAATATATTCATTCGAATCTCTTCTATTTCTCTTCATGCAGATTGGTGGTCTGGATATTTTATTTTAAGTTGTGGTGGTATTTTGAATCATCTTCTCAATTGAAAGTAGAGAGTTTTATTACAACAGCTTCTATAAGTATTCCATATTTATACAGACCTTTACTTTACTCTTATAAATTTATTGATTTTTTATGTTAATTTTCCTTTTATAAGGGAAATACAAAATTATGGTATATAATTTGCTTGCATTAAACGTAAAACATGACTTCTGAAGCCAAGAAATCGACCACCTATATTATTCAGAATAGCAAACCCTAAGTTGGACAGAGAAGGTTTGAGCCTTCCAATAAACACTGATATTTATTGTATAGAAAATTCAAAATCAAAGACAATCTCCGTTAAAATCTCTGCAAGTGGTCATATTCAATTAAATGTTTAAGTATCGGCGCCCAAATCAACAGAAATATCTAAAACTGCATCCGTCCATCCATCGCACTGCGTGACGCCAACACCATCTTTTGTATTTAAAACCGACCCTTATTTTTTCTTCATCCCTCAGAATGTTCAAATTTCTTTACCTGCAACTTACCCTTGATAACAACACGACTTATCTCAACAAGACCAGTTATTCCATTATCAACTTTATTTCATAACTATAAAGCTTATTTTGCTCTACCACTATTTACAGTTACGTCTTTTATGATTGGATCGTCATCTGCAACATCTTGTGAAGCATCCCCGAAGACTTAATGACTTACTGCACCGTAATTACTCAGCGCAATATCATTTATGACCAGCCCGCATAAGGTTTCCATTCGCTTGGCAGTCGTGCTACAGTCGTCATTAGACGAGAGGCAATTTAAATAGATTTTTGCTATGGCGCATACGAAAATGTGCGTTTCCCTTAGTTAAGGAATTCACAAGAATTAGAGACGAGTCCTGTGGATTCATAGTCTTAAGAATTTTGTAATTTTACAAAAATCTTGTGGAGTGCACATGTGCTCATGATTTAGCATTTTGAAATTGGTCATTGATGCTTCGGCATAGGTCATCTATAATGTGATATTGCCGTAATTTACCGGCAGAGTAGAATAGTACCTCCCCATCTAGTAAGAGGCGTCTAAGGTATCTGAACCGACAGATAGCGGTATATACATCCGAAACTGTGTAGCTCAAATGCACAGGGCGGGAATATGCAGCAGCATTCCCGTTGCAAAAACTGTGCTGTGTGATCGCCAACACTCTTGCGCGACAATTATAGACAAAATTCCAGACAAGATAAACAAAAATATGTCCAGCAGTTGACTTCTAATGGCTGTTATGAAGATGGTGATGTTGAACATTATATTATTTGACATGGCTTTTAAACTAAATGCTTATTATTATCTATTTCTCTTAGTAAGTAAATAATACCGACTAACAGGCAAACATAATATACAATCTACTCGTACCAAAAGATGCAGCGTCTCTAAACAAAATGGGTCCACACCGTACTGATCAAAAGCGAGTATATGACTAATTGCCAAAAAATGCTACCATATATAAGTGACAAAACAAACAAGTTATCTTCAGGGGTAGGTGTCGTGGAGTGCCGGAAGAATAGAATAGTACCTGCCCCAGTGCAAAATGTCGTTAAAGGCGGTATATCCGTCCACAATAGCGCTTTTCAAATATAAGAAGGTGGGAATACAAAGCAGCGTTCCCGTCCCGAGACCAGCACTCCTTCCCAGAGCGGCAATTATGGTCAAAATTTTATCTTTCTTGGAACGGCCTGTGACCACTAATAGATTTTCTACAACTGCTATGATCATAATGAAAATGAGTAAAGCGTAACAATTTGAATAGGCTATTTAAAATTGTTTACAAATTTATTTTTAAAAGTTCGTAACGCTTTATACTAAGAAAAAAAGATTTAAACAATAAATAGTCACGCTAAAGGTGGCATATACGACAACCGCCATTATTATGATGTTTTATGAACAGAAGCGAAAAATTAACAACGGTGTGCATTGATCTTTATATTTTTCTTTAGTAATGAACTTAACAATGAATAGCTTTTATTGAACGTAGCCTTGGTGTATTGTTCCAAATTATAACAACACTACATTGAAGACTCTAGAAAAGTTATTTGTCATAGTTACAAACGGCATTCATTTGAGAACTGTTTGGATAGAACTATCTCAATAATCACTTCCACACTTGTGTGTGGATAATTTTAATATATTAACTGTATTTCGTATACTGGTATACGGTTTAACTTAGACATAGAGTTATGTTGCCTGTAAAACCTATGTATTAAAGTATTTATTTAGGGCAACATTACCGTCAGTAACCGTCCGCCATTATGAGTAATAACGTATTAACGTTCAAAAATTCGAAATAAAGAGATCAATCATTCTCTGTTGTTGTGGGTTACTTTACCGTGTATTTATTTAACAAAATAATGCTATTCTCATATTTCTTATGGTAGAAAGTATATAAATAAAACACTTATAATTTAATTTAGATTTCAGACATAATTTTAATTTATGACAAAGAACTTTATCTTCTCTATCTTAATCTATCTTAATGTAGATTTTTTAATGCTGATTTAACTTAAAAAATGATACAAATAAAATGTTTTACGAACTTTTATAGCCGAATTCCTTTATATTCATTGCACCGAGCATTTACAATACGACCACCTGAGCTCTCACAAAGAATACGTCCCCTTTATATAAAAAGAGGATTTTACTCAAAAAAAAAAAGAAATATCCCACGATGCAGTTTTTTCCTAGAGCATTTTTTTTAAGAATCTGTCTGCAGTTTTTTCCATCTTTTGATTAAACATTATTGTTCGCGGATTTCGGCTTTTTTTAACAAAGATATATTTTATTATTTTTTCTTTATATTTTTATTAGGTCAGTAGTTGGAACCAATTGGTTTTGCAAGTTTTTGGCGTGATAAGTGCGTGTACTGTATTATTCTTTTGTGTTTTTTATTATTGAATTGACATCAGCGTGCTTCTACTGAATATTTTTTTTAATAATTTATTTTTTTTAATAAATAATTTAATTTTAGTAACAGCATGATGGAAATATTCAGCTGTTGTTGTAATCGTAAATACATTATAGATTTTTAAATACTAGTTGATTTTTAAATGCGAATGATGAGGAATGCATAGGTACAACATTTTTTAACTGTGGGAAGTCCACTGTTGGACATAAGCCTCCCCAAGCAAGAGGTTTGCTGTGCTACACAGGCGTGGTGGCAACTGTAGGGCAAAGCTTTCCAATGGGGATACTGCTACCCATCCTCACCCTGTTCGCCTCTTATGACATCTGGTAGAAGGCAGAGATATTGAACTCCTTTGGTATTCCACAACAGATGCAACTTATAAAGTACTTAACTAGCCTTATTAACCGATAGATGGCGGTATACCGATTAAATGCAGTTCAATAAGGCTGCATGAAGATAGTAAATATGTGGTTTGTGATAACCAATACAATTCAGTGTGATCAAAAATGTTCGCAACCTGGGGAAGTCAGTTTCTCACCTAATCAGCCTATATCAGCCGAAGGACAGAACCTGAGGAGGTTCTGTAGGACATACTAACAACAGAAGACGACCTTCGGCTGTCGTAATGTCGATTCGGGGGTTCGAAAAAAGAACATTTTCTTGGGTTTTGCTCTTACCCTGCGAAGCAACCACGGAAGCGTGGAAGCCTCCTTAAGGGTGACATGACAAGGTAAGACTATTGAACTGGTCCTCTTCCATAGCGTATCTATAGTCGAAGCACTTTTGTTACGGATATTAAGCCACAACACAGAACAAATAAAATTATTTATCATATAAATATTGGTATAGATTGGGGATCGAACGGCTTTTGGAGCACGAGATGGGATCACTATCATCTGCGCCATCGGGCCAGTCAAAATATTTAATACCTAGTCAATGAATAAAAATGTCTATCCCATTAATGTGTATCCTCTTATCGAACTCGTGACCTTCATTGCATAAGATAGAGACTCTTTCGAACGCGCCATCGGGACCATCATTGTTAAAAAGGTATTCGATTACTACGAGGTTAGGTAGAGAAGTATATTTTATTAACTTATTGATAAATGAAATCTTGAGTTACCGGCAGTTTAGAATAGTACCTACCTCTCCGGTATCGTAAGAATCAACTGAGGTCCTAGAACTGACAGATGGCGGTATATCCATTCGAAACATGGACATCGGATGGATAGCATCATCCCTATCGCGAAAGCTGAGCTCTGCATTTGCCAACACGCTTGCCTAGCGCGGCAGCTATAGTCAACATTTCCTCTTTCTTGGGGAGACCTGTGTTACCGGGTTTAACGGGGAAGTAATATATCTATTAATTACAGTTTGATCAGAAAGACACCTGTTAACTAATGTGTTTTATTTTTTGTTCTTAGTTTTAATTTAGTTTTACATAATATACAATATACATTATATAAGAAACCTTTGTTATGTAAATATCATCATAATGCCAGCCGTAGGACGTCCACTATTCGACATAGGCTTCACCAAGTCATCTCCAGCAGGACTGGTTGTATGCGGCCTGTGTCCAGCGCGATCCTGCGGTTTGAGTCAGATCGTCGGTCCATCTTGCGGGTGGACGCCCTACGCTGCGCTTGCCGGTACTTGGTCTCCATTCCAGAACCTAACCCTGTCTAATGTAAGCTATAGAATTAACTAATTATAACGCGTATAACTCGACGACGATATCACATTAACACCTGTCATTTCAACCAAGCTATGTTTATAGGAGTACAGAACAAGTATAAAACACGAACATGTAATTTCGTCTGCTACGAGCCCGAATCTCAGTAACCTTGGACGGTTCTCATCGATTCGGTTGGTAGTCAGTTTTTGCTACATAGTAATTATATCACTTGTATGTTATTATGTGTGTGTATGTACATTCGGTACAAACAAGTTTTATTTATATGTATGTATGGAAATTTACTCGATGCGAAATAAAGCCAGTATTTATTATGATTAGTGAATGTCTTTAAATAAGCATTAGCTTTATTTAAGTATATATGTACTTATTCTACTTATGTAATATATGCAAATATCTGTGAGGATATATATTATATTTGTAATGCAAGCTAAAAATATACATTACTAGCTATCCCGACAGCGTTGGCGTGTCTTAACTATACTTAGGTACATATATATCATAAAAAAATATTGCGGCAAGAAATTGAGATATAAACTATCTATCTCTAACGTAACTAAATTGGTTCCAACCAATTCAGATGTTTAAAAGCACAATTTGAAAAAATACGTAATTTTTAAACATAACATTTGTGTCCGTTTGTCGTTTAACTTTTCACGACTAAACGGCAGAAGGATCTTAATGACTTGGCAATTAGAAAGTTCGAACCCTATGGAAGGACATATGCCATTTATTAGCCCGGGACAGGTCCCGCGGGACATTCTTATAATGGAGTCTGTTCGCGTGAAGTAGCTGGTGAAAAACCATTAATATAAAGCTTTTGGTTCTGTTTTTTTATACATAAAACTAACATGGTCTCTAGCTCTTGCTGTCGTGAGAATAATTAATAATAAAAATAATTTAATAGTCAAGCCATTGTTTGTAATAACAGATAGACATAATTTTTTCTATACATGTACCATATATACATTAAGTGAAACGCTGATAATTTAATAAATTCACAGAACATCTATCATACATTGATCTGAATCTATAATAGGTATCTTAAAGCACTTGTGTTGAGGATATCATATACTAAACGAATTATAAATTTATTTAAATACATACATATTTTAACACCCAGACACAGAACAAACATAGATATTCATCACTTAAATATTTGTCCTCGGTGGGGATACAACGCACGACCCGTCAAGGGATATTACCAGGTTTGTTTAAATAACTACTAACTTCAAGTTGCGAGTACTAAGTAATATCTAAAATACAGAAGTCTCTACTGTCTATAGAGTCACAATATAAATTGAAGGTCAGATTATACTAGATAGATATACAATAAAGTGATCTCTGTGTTCGTAGTGTCTCAATATTTGAGAAGGGTCAACTTACATTGGTGATTACAATATAAAGAGACCTGTAACTCCGTAGTGTTTGAATATAAAATAGGGGTCAACGTACTTTGGTTATTATATTTAAGTGACTAGAAAAAGAAGCTTTTTAGAATGCAACGCATGTATACATCTATCGCGTACGATCTTGCATCGCTATGTCTAATATTAGATTTGTGAGTTCCTAGATTTTTTTGGCAGTATTATAATTCTGTCTGAGCAACGTCTGTTCGTTTATTGGAACTCGTATTTCTTGTTTTTAGGCCCAAAATATGTAGGGGGGAGAAGTGGGGGGGATTTCTGGTTGCTTGTGGGTGTTTGTGATGTCATTAGATATGTATGTAGCAATGGGTATGGTATAGGTTCGATACTTGTAATGAAGGATTGCAATACTTACATATAACTCACAGAATATCTCATACATTATTCTCTATAGACTCCAGGATAGGTTGCTTAAAGCATTGTGCTGTGTCATATATCAGACAACAGAGGCATTACAAATATAATAATAATAAATACCTAAATTCTTATTCAACACCCAAACACAGAACGAACACAAATATTCACTATATAAATATTTGGGTGGGGATCGAATCTACGACCCTTAGCGCACATAGGATCACTACTATCTACGTCTTAACGTTTGTTTCACGTTCGCGGCTTAAATGGTGTCTCGATGTTGATGAAATTTGGCACGTAGATAGCTTAAATCTTAGAGAAGGATAAACAATACTTTTTATTAGTGCGTGTAGAGCGTAGTGGTTCCTGTGGGACGCAATGTGCCGTGGAATCCATCCGAATAAAGTCACGGGCTAAAAGCTAGTGTTCTGTATATTACTGTAATTCATTAGAAAGGTGTAGGTATATGTTTAATAATAGGGTTGAAGAATTTTTACACTAATTTTGCACCCTCCTTTTACACCCTCAAGGGATGACTTTCGCAAAAAAAATTTTACACATTGTTCATGACATTCAATGAAGGAGCTGTACAGAATTACTTTAATATAACTTCAAAAGCAGCAAAGTTTCATATTACATTTGCATTCCCGTTTTACATCTTTAGGGGTGAGTTTTAAAAAATACTTTCTTAGTACTCCTCTAGGTTACAAAAGGAATCGCTAACATTTAGAGTTTCTAACCCTTATAGTTTAGGCGTTAACATGTCAATCAGACAGTCAGTTAGCTTCTCTTTATTTATATATAATATTATAAATGCGAAAGTAACTCTGTCTGTCTGTCTGTCTGTCTGTCTGTCTGTCTGTTACGCTTTCCCGGTTAAACCTCTCAACCGATTTTGATGAAATCTGGCATAGACAATCTTTAGACCTTAAGAAAGGACATAGGCTATTTTTGAACTCGAAATAAGGGTTGTAAGGGGTTGCAAGGGGGGATGAAAAGTTGTATGCATGGATCGCTATTTTTAGAGCTAGAAACTTAAAACTTATTTTTCAGGCCATTGATTCGATATAAATAAACGTGACATTCAAAGTTTATATAATTTGAAGTAAATAGGTATGGTACCCAAAAAACTATTCCACGCGGACGAAGTCGCGGGCACAGCTAGTATATATATATATATATGCATAAGACACCGCGCAAAGCCGTGATGTTAGTTAAAAATATTTTATTTAGCGTTCTCGGTTATTATTTTAAGTGACTCATTGACCTCTCAAACACCAAATGACATTATAATAATATTCATAAGTATTACTCAAACATTGTGATACTTAACTGAAGCAGACATCTTTATTCACTGGCTTCCGACTTTTATTTATCTTCCTTAGAATAGCTGCGTACAGATTACATATTGTTTTTAAACTAAATAAAATATGTATTCTTTTTTTATAGACTCAACCTATCTGACTACCAAATTTAATTTGGATCAAACCAGCAGTTTTGCCGTGATGAACGAACAAACGTACAGATTTCGCAGCACTTGTCCGTGCCGATGTACGTTATATTATTATTGAATTGGTTACCGCATGTACTTAAAAGAATTACGTGTGTACGTCTGTTCGTATTAGGCAATGGCCGTGACTTTCATACTCGAAAACAAGTTCGTGAATGACTCGGACCAGCGAAGTCGGTGGACTCACTGATTAAATAATTATATTATTTACTAGCAGCGCGACGCGGTTCCATCCGCGTTCACTTGTAGAAGTTTAATACTAACATTGCACCACCTTTGAGGTATGGTTTTCGAAAATCACACATGTATCATGACTTTTAATGAAGAACCTTTATACTCAATTACATTCGATTAATTTAAAAAACAGCAAAGTTTCGTACTAATTGTTCACTTCCGTTTTACCCCTTTAGGAGGTGAACTTTCAAAAATACTTCCTTAGTTCTCTCCTACGTAATAAAAGAAAGATTTGAGCAAAATTTCAAGTTCCTAACACTTATAGTTTAGGCCCTGCGTTGTTATATCAAACAGTCAATTAGCTTCTCATTTTATATATGTATAGAAATTTGAAGTTATAATAATTGCACTTATCCAACACAAACATAAAAATAATATCTAAGAATGTAAATGAACTCGTTTGTTTGTCATTTACGATTCTCTTAAAAAAAACGAAGCTCTGCGTGAGTTGTGTTACAACTAGTCGCTAGATACAAATTAACCTGTCTCTCGAATTGAATCAATCATCAAATCAAGCAAAAAAATATCGGTACACTAGACACGTAATTTTTATATAAAAATATATACGAACTAAGGATGTCTGTTTGTTTCTCTGGTCTACGGGCATTGTACGTAACTTTGAATACGCTTGGCAACTAGATGGTGGATCTGATATTTATTACGTGTCTGGAGGTAGCTTATAAACCACTTGCGCGGTGTTTAAATTGTAATTAACATTTATTTGTCTAGCGCGATTTAAAATGTATTTATAATTTGAAGGAAACATATGGAAGTATGTTTTCTTTATAGATTTTGACCACAAGTCTGTTTAAAATAATTTATGTTATACCATCATCACACCAGATATAGTCAGTCCACTGTTAGACACAGGCGTCCCCAAAATATGAGGATTTTTGGCCGTGCACGCTGGGCAGGCGTGGAGACAATCGCATAGCAGAACTTCGCAACAACTCCGCTGTTACCCCACGGCTATTGATGAGAGAAGAACATCGTCGGTTATATTGTTTGGGTGTTATTTAATACTGCAAAAATCTTTCTACCTTTAAATATATACTAAAACCGCAATTAAAAGCATGGACCATCGTACTTTATTCGGTGATAAACAAATGTAGGCAAAAAATAAAAGGACTGTTAAACAAATCAAAGATAAAAACTAAATTGGGACACGTTTATGACCCAGTGATTTGAAATAGACTTTACAAACTATTCCCATATGTATATTTATAAAAAATTTTGGTTTGGGACACGTTTATGACCTTGTGATTTAAAATAGACTTTACAAACTATTCCCATATATATATAAAATTTTGGTCCTTCCAAAACACATGAGGTCTATCTCATGCAAAGGTCGCCTGCATTGGTCACTCACCCTCACCTATTTCTACCACCAAATAGCAATATTCGCATTGCTTAGTTCCAGTTTAAAATGTGAGAGAGGCAGTGAAATTACTGGGTAAATGTGACATTGTAACTTCAGATCACAGGGTTGGCGACACGCTAGTGATATCTTTGTGATGACACGAGCGTCACACAAGCGGACCGTATACTTGTTTGCTGACTTGATAATATAAAAATATATAAAAAACCCACAAACATCACGCCTGTTTTCGACCGGTGTAGGCAGAGACCATGAATCTCCATTTGAGTGACGTACTTGGCATAATTCTCTCGCTTCCCTTACTCGCATTAGTCCTTTCATACACCCTCGTTTGTTCGTAGTACGTGTGACCCGGGTATTCTTTCAAAACCTTTTTTACCTGGTTAAGGTATAAACTCTCAGGTACTATATCAACTATTCTATTCATTTCCGCTCTGTGTATTTGTGCAGTCATTCTACTTTCATCCATCCTTTCTACAAAACATAACATCTAAATTATGAAATAAATAGACTTACGTCCACACAACTGGTTACTTTGAGGTGTAATTAGTTAGCTATCCTTTATTATCATCTAATATATCGGATGTAAATAACAACTTTGCAGTAACATCAACAAACTGTTTTTTGGACTCTGAAATTTTAAAGAAGTATTCATGGTATCCGGAAATGGGTAGCAGCATTCCCGTCGCGATGCATCGCTCTGGGGTTGCCACCACGCGTGCCCAGCGTGGCAGTTACGAGAAAAGTCCACCTATTTTCGGAGGCCTATATCCAGCAGTGAAGGTTAACGGCTGTTTTGAATGCGAACGACGCCGGGATTGTTGACAAGTCGGCCATAACGATAGGCATCTGATATTAAGTCATAAACATTAAATTCACCATGCCTGTCATTTCGCTAGTTATTTTACATAATACCCAGTTGAAAAGCGTGAAGACATATCTCGGATAGTGTCCGAGAAAAATGTGTGTCCCGACATTTTTTTTCTTATAGAAGCATTACATTAACTACCTACTTTCTAGTAAGGACTGTTTCACAGAGACTTTTTTTCTTTACATGTTAATTTGTTTTGTTAAAATATTAGCTTCTTACAGACAGTAATTAAAATATATACATATTTGTTGTAAAAAAAATTATGATCATCGTCATACCAGCCATTGGAAGTCGACATAGGCCACTCCAGGAAAGGAGGATTTTTGCCCATAATTGCCACGCTGGGCAAGCGTGTTGGTAATCGCAGAGCGTAGCTTTAGTGACAGGGATGCAGCCACACTGGTATGGCGTGGTCTGTAATTGCTCCGACATGTTGAATGTGTCATGGTTCTAATTCTTCAGTCACCTCTTATGACACCTCGTGCAGAGGAAGATCTATACTGTTGTACTTCAAAGCTATCGCACCATATACTAAAAGTGTATATATACTTCTGCCTATATGCTTTTTTTCTCGACTTAGTCCTATAATATATCTATATTCGCGATAAAACTGACCAAACCCATACATACATACACCACGCTTGTCCCATCGGGTTAGGCAGAGACTATAGATCACCATGCTACGGTCTTGTCAAACCTCTCTCGCTTCTTATACTCGCATTTTCACAAATTCACTAAACACACCAAAAAATTTGTAGACGATGCCATCAGAAATCTCTTGGAGGAGTTATATGAACAGCGGACATAGCACGCGTTATTGTCTAGGAAATCCTGTCTACACAGACCATTCATCGAAAATTAAACACAGAAAAAAAAAATAAACATTTGAAAAACATTTGCACCTTACTCATAAACAAGTGAAGTTTCGTAAAAAGCACAGCGAAGTCCCCCTCGCGGTATAAATTGATTTTTTCTTTTCGACCAAAACTAGAAATTTTAGAATCTGCGCATGAGAGTCTTCAGGTAGATATTTCGAGCGCAGGTAGAAAAAATATAGTGGTTGT
Source organism: Heortia vitessoides (assembly GCA_020976665.1). Lineage (NCBI taxonomy): Eukaryota > Metazoa > Arthropoda > Insecta > Lepidoptera > Crambidae > Heortia > Heortia vitessoides. The sequence goes on along the minus strand of JACJUM010005600.1, from coordinate 8,960,027 downwards.
TTGAAAAAAAGGTTCGTTTGTGCAGTCCCACCCTTACTCCTACGATTGTAAGCTTGTAGTCGGATCCAGTAGTTTTGATACTATTTACTTAAATATAACCATATATTTGCCATTAACTATAAATAAATAACTTCACACAACATCTCTTAAGATACGACTTGACTACGAGATAAGTCGCTTAGAGCACTTATGTTACGGACATCAGACAACTGAGGAATCTCAAATATAATACGTAATTACGTATATTCATCAAGTCAAACATCATCATATAAATATTTGACCTGGGTGGGGATCGAACCCATTGCGTTTGGCGCACAAGACCTTTATTATCATAGCAGCTGTAGAAAGTCCAATACAGCACATGAGAGGCCTAAGAGGTGGGCGAGGTACTGAAACCGATAGATTGACGGATGGATATGTATAGCAGCACTATTCCCCCTTTCTTGGTGAGGACAAGTACATCCAGCAGTGTACTACCAATAGCAGATATGATATTTTCTTTAAATGTAAAAAGAAAAACATGACAACATTGCTTAGTAGTGTTTACAAATAGAAACCTATTTATTTAAACTAAATATTTAACTCATATGTTAATGTTAAAAACTACGTGTTTTTGTGGCTGACATAAAAACAAGTCAATACTGACATAGAGTTGTATTCAAATTGACGTCATTAATGTATATTGTAATACTTATAATGGATCTTAACGTGGAGGACATGGGGGGAAAGACAAAAATAAATATATTACGAAATAAAATATATCGATATATAGTACATTATAACGTAGTTTAGTTTATTTAGATGTCTATTATTCTTCCACGTAGTGTCATAATGTCATATTTCTCATACATTTGAATAATTAAGTTCGTTCCAATCCCAGAACAAACATTTATGTAATAAACATTTATGTGTTCTGTGTGAGATATGTATTTATATACTATATTCGTTATTCCTTTGTTGTCTGATATGCATGTTTTAATTATGTTTATCTCGGATATAGCTAATTGAAGAATTATTGTAATGTAACAAACAGCAAGATTTAGGTATTTTAATAGGAAGTGCATATAAAATTGGATATTGACATAATTATACAACTTGACTATTCAATTAATCATAATAATAAATTATTTAAAATATATTGCAAATATTATCAAGCAGTTATTTCCAACTACACAGCGGGGGTGGGAATGTTTCACAATAAGGCTCGGATGCGCGCACGCATTGGATGCGTGTGTGTGTCTGTGTGTGTGTATAGTGCGTGCATTCGCTTGCTGCGTAACACAAGCGAATGCACGCACAAACACAGACAAAGCCTTTAGCATTCACGCGGGCGAAACAAATTTATTGCTGCCATGTGGCGACATGTGAGATTTCAGAATTCCATAGAATTGTGCGTTTTAAGTAAATGCGCCGGCGCAGTCAATATTTGAGTTTATAGAAAATGACATTGGCTCTCTTTTGTAATTGTTATTTTAAATATCTAAATAATTATACTGTTAGGTTTTATACAAAGGTCGTCTGTATTGGTACCTCGCACACCTACATCTATCGACCAATAGCAGCGTTAGCATTGCTGTGTTCCGGTCTGCAGGATGAGAGAAGCAGTGAAGTTACTGGGTAATGTGACATAATATTTTCAAGTCACAAAGATGGCATCGGGCTAGTGATATCCTTGTGCGTCTAAAGCTTGCGGCGACGCATACTACGAGTATTACGCGGACTGATGCTTGTTTGTCGACCTAGTCTATATATATAAATACTAAACTCTGTTTGTCTATCTTTTCTATTGGTTACCTTTTGAGAATGAGCCCTTGGCAAATATTTAGCTTGATTGAAGTCAAGGAAACTTTGCCTTAGAAGTGCTCTTGATCGTCGCCAGACCTGTTCAGACTTCTTGACCCTGGTGATTACTCATGTGGAAGTCTTGAATATGAGTTCAGGCAAAGGTTACCAAATACTTTTACTCGCCAGCGCATTCATGACCTACGCAACGTTTGGCAAAAACAAACGAAACAAAAACGGAATTTGAAATTCGAACACGTGCTTAGAAAAAGTCCGCTCTTATTGCAAAAACGGCTATTGTGAACTTTTTGCAACGTTCTTTTTGCTGGGCCCCGGGAAAAAAGTTGAAATTTTTCGGATGACTCCGCGGTATTATTTTAAAATGACCTTTATTTGTATAAGCGTTAAGGCGATCCTGTTTCTCACATTGTACTATAGAACCCGTTACTCCCTTACTTTTTGTTCTTTATTTGACTTCATTGCGTAACAGGTTGAGATATGGGATATAGTTTTTGTAGTCCTTCATGAACTTAGCTTCTTTTTTTTAATTGACCCAGTTATTGTTTTTTTTCTTATTTTCACACTTTTTGTTCCATTATTTAACAAACCGTTTATCCATGATACAGATGATAATGGTAAAAAATGTGCGACATTTGTGTTTATTTAAATTAGACATTGAAAAGCTACTGTTCATTATTTTTATACAAAATAACTGCCAATATATAACAAACGAGTGAAGCTTGTGAGTCTGTTCAGTGTCAATATTACGACAATACCTGACCCAAGCTTCTACGACTCATTCATCTCATCACTCTCATTCAAGTGTTACGACTCTCCCAGCGTGATTCCATCCTCACTTTCACATTTATTATGGGATAGGATGGGAGTCATAATCATAAGAATAGCAGCTGTAAAACGTTCATTGCTGGACATAGGCCTCCCCAAAAAAATTACCCATAGTTGACGGGACACCTAGTACATATAGCGAGAGATATTATTCTACTCTGCCGGTACCACACGGCTTGAGATTAGGCTTGCTTAAATGGATAACTTAACCACATTTCAACGACTGTTCACAAAATAGATTTCTTAGCGATCTCTTCAGTAAATTTGGGTGACATTCTACTATTAGAGAAACTTTGAAGTATTATTTGCGTAGGCCAAATAACGAATGCAGCTGAGATTAAGGTTTAAATCGATTGCAAGAACTGTTTTCATAGTAAATCTGAACTGATATCAAAGATTAATATGTTTAATCTATAAAAACCAATCAAAGTTACCCGAATAGTTCCTTGTTACCCGGATTGGCTGTATTTATTTTGATTAACGAAAGTAAGTACATATATATTTATTATACTGTTGTAATCTAATAAAGAAATAAACATAGAAGATTATCATTCACGTACTATAATAAAAACGCCTTACATAACAGCTAGTAGTTACTAAAAGTATAAATTACTCGTTGCAATTATTGTTTTTTACCCGCTTAATTAATACGAAATGTTAATTTTGACAGATGGCCGGCCGCCATGTTGCCGACAAGATGGCGGGCGTTGCCTAGCGACGGATGCGTGGGCGCAACAGGTGATGCCGACTTTGGGATTTTTTGAGGGATTTTTTATAATTAGGGGAGCGGCGATACGCGTTTGAGAGACGATGGGAAGATTTCGAAGATTACGCGACATTTTTATGGATTCTTTATGCTCGCAGCAAGTGTTTGGTTCTGCTCGCAATATGTCGAGTTGAAGTGAAGCACAAATAGATGCGCAGTCACAATATGGTACGCTCATATTGACCCATATACCTGTCTCACGGCAATCTGTTGATTACCTACCTTATTAGGTTGGTAAGTTATTTGACGAATAATAAGTGATAAATTATTTCTTCGTGTTATTATTATCATGATTTATTAAAATTTACGGATTTATTGATGAAGTATGTATCTTAAGGTTGAAAAAGTAATGACTCTATGGTTGGTAGGTAAAATTATATTGATTTTGGAATTAAGAATTCTTTTTAAAATGATATATTTAGTTATCTAAAAATCATGGAATATGCAGGCGATCTAGATTTGTTTAAAAAAAGAAATTTTTGGTTTTTCTTGACAAAAATGTGTCTTTTACGAAAGATAAAACTGTTTAGATATATTTAAAAAAGTCCAATGAACTGAAATCGAAACGTTTAAGATTTGGATTCGTAGCAAATATAAATGCCACTCTAATCTTTCGTGTTATAATTAATATACATGTATCAATGTAATAAATATATAAAAAAATTCAAGATCAATCTTTCGTCATGTCCCCACATGTCGGTTTACAGCAAATAATTAAACGATCTGTCTGTCACATAGACGGCCACATGTGCTCTACACTTGTCTCTGATTCGGGCTGGCTCTATAACTCAGCTATTGGCCCGCTATCTTAGTATGGACATATCTCGAGAGAAAATATAAAAAAAATCTGACTTCAAATATCTCATTTAAAGACAAAATCTCCAATGGCATAAATATATTATTTTTATTAATTAATAATAACACTAGTTTATAAATATAAATTGTAGTAATAATAATAAACGAGTGTGTATGTAAGGACTTACGCGAGTTGGAGAAGCAAGGGAGGTCTGCCTAGACCGTAGCAAGTGGAGTCTATAGTCTCTGCCTACCCCGATGAGACACAGGCGAAATTTATGTATGTATGTTCAATTACATCTCTATATTTATGGTTTAATTAAGTTTTACATTTATGCGAGTACCGGCAAAGTACCTTTTATTAGTAGGTATGGTTTATTTATTTATTAACTAAACAAATTAAACAAAACCTAGAATTACACAAAACTATAAAGGAACATAATATACATAATTTAGTGACATAAATAATTAAAATAGACATTGTTGCAATATGTGTGTATAATGAATATTAAAATATTTTTTTAGACAGACAATATTGCTTATTGTAAAATAATTATTATTTTATCACATCGCTTTTGGTTTTGTCTAGTTTTTATAGTGTACATTTTATGAAGAATGCAACTCACCTTCCCTTTGGTTAAAATTTTCATAGCAAATTTGTTTTTGACTGAAAAGCTAGAAGTAGTTTTTCTAAAAATTGATAGACCATCCATGGGGAAGCAACTCTATATTCTGCCTCACTATGTGCGTATACCAGTAGAATGGAACAGTACAAGTAATAGACTCTGTACAAGTTGTCGTAAGAGGCGACTGAGGTACCGAAACCAACAGATGGCGGTATATCCATCCAAAACTGCGCAGCTCAAATACTTAGAGGTAGCACTAGCATCCCCGTTGCAAAATTGCTCTCTGTGATTGCCACAACGCCTGCCCTGCGCGGCAATTATGGGGAAGAATCTTCTTTTCTTGTAGAGGCCTTTATTCAACAGTGTACTTGCTATGGCGGATATGAAGATTCTGCCGTCAAATAATAGTGATCGTATTGTCGTGTCCCAGGATGATGGGCGTCTACCCTCGGGAATAAAGAAATAAATACCTATCAGACAAAGTCGCGAGCGGAAAGCTTGTATTCAAATAATCTATTTAACTTAGAAAATGTCTAACTCCCCAATAATTGCTACACAGTAATTGCGCAAACATACAAAAACAGTTCTTAATAATCATTTGGATTTCAAACAACCTTCGATGTGTTCTGGGTCACTTGAGGCGTTGGGGTCTCGGTCACGGAGTCAAGGCGGTACTCTGACAGACAGACAAATATATTTCTGCTGCAATATACAAAATAACATTATTTATTTTACTGTTCAATCCAAACTAATCTGCCATGAGCGAGTTTAAAAACATGCTTGTAACTGGTTGTATCTTCAACTGTTTATTTAAAAAACTATGTCGGATTATATGCCAAAGAAGCTCTGAAGACAAAACGGAATCCTTTTAGGATTTTTTCTGGAAGTATAGTTTATACGTATAGACTTAAGAAATCCAGCTTCAAAGTCTTCGCAATCGAAAAATGCCACCTTAACCTTAGTTTCCAGTATTTCTTTGATATTTTCATAGCGCTGAAATGTGATCTGTCAACTAAATATTCAGCTTAAAATAGCCCAACAAGCTTGGATTTGCTTTATGTGGTTGAATTAAAATAAATTCAATCAATATCTCATACATTGACCTGACTCCATTATAAGTCGCTTGAAGCACTTATATTAGAGATATTAGACAATAATATACATTACATAAAAAAACGTCTTGAATGGGCATCGAACCCTGACCTTTAATTGACGCACACATAAAAAACACTACTGAATGCATCCACCGGCCCGTCAAAAGGAGAAGATCCATAATGGAACCCAGTGGATTAGGATCTTGAAGTAGCAGAACATAAAGCGTCGTGACCTGTAGACCAAAACATTCTAGAATTACGCATACGGTTAGGGCAGCGTAGAACGTTCAGCCTCAAGATGGAGATAACGATCTCTATAGGAAATCTCATGATTGATTCTACTTCATCACTTCATCACTTTGACATGTCTTATCCATATTATGATATCGAGTTTTTTTTTGTAAATGTGAGCCCACGGTGCGACATACAGTATTATGTAAACCAGAAAATGTATACATGGGGTAGACGTGTGGTAGTCTGCATTGGTACCTCAGTCTCACCTATTTCCACCGCCAAACAGCAGTGTTTTAGTAGTGCTCTGGTTTAAAGGGTAAGAAAGGCCCAGTACTTAGTAATCGGGGTATATGACACTTGAAATCACAAGGATGGCAACGCGCCCATGATATCCTTGTGATATACGAGTGTGACATGGATTTATTTTCCATTTCAAGGTTATCAAGAAGAAATCACCCCTCATTATGAAGTTGACAAATATGCATACGATCCGCGTCATGCTAAGTGACACCATAAACATGACCGAGTAACTAAAATTAGACTTACTACAGCTACCCTAACACTAGCTTGTTGCAAACCTGAAGATATCAATTGCTTTGCTCTTACAGGATCGATGACAATAAAAATACATTGTACCTCAACAAATTCGAAGCAAGCCGCTAGTTATTACCATTATATATAAAGACTTCGTGTCACGGTGTTTCTCCGGGACGAACTCTTAAACTATTGAACCAATTTTGATAAATTTTTGCTTTATGTGTTTGAGTTCGATCTAACTCGAGAGATAAGATATATATCAATTTATAGTCGCAACAATGTATTCATGATAAACATATAAGTATAGTTAAGATAGGACAACGTCTGTCGGATTAACTAATTTGATATATAAAATTCTCGTTCTTCAACTCCTCTGAGACGGCTTCACCGATTTTCGTAAATCTTAGCGTGCATATCCGCTAGGTTAGAGAATCGAACAACATCTATTTTTCCTCCCCCTAAATGTTAAGGTTGGTCCAACCCAATTTCATTTCACATACAAACCTAAATTTTTACCCGCCCATATTTTTTCATAGTCATTTTATATAACTTAATTGGCAGAACAACGATTGCCGGGACAGCTAGTTATTTATATATTTTAGGTCCGTCTTACCATTTATAATCAAAGATTTTTATTCATGTGCGTACGTAATTTTTCTAAAACAATTAAACATAACAAAAAAATAACTATTTAATTAATTCCATAGAGGCATCAATTAGTTTAAGATAAATTAATTATAATTATACGCTGACGAAAATATACCTTTCGCACGTTTTAATGTGGCCTCGCGTTTTTTTATGTCTAGCTTAACATTGTCTCAGACTTCATAACAGTTCAAATATAAAGTCAAAAGTTACATTTGAATGGTCAATTAAGATATACGTCTCAATACATGGCACTCTGTTTTTCCATTATACTAAGCCAACAAACAAGCATGCAATATTTATACATGTTCGTATTATCACATAGATATCATTAGCGCGTTGCCAACTTCGTGATTTGAGGATATTATGTCACATTCACCAGTATTTTTCTGAATCTCTTACCCTTCAAATTGGAACACAGGAACGCAAACACAGTTGTTTGGGGGTAGAGCATGTGTACAACTGAGATTTATAATCATATCAGACATAGGATATCCACTGTAGGATACAGGCCTTCAAAGTAAGGGGGTGAATGCCCCTAATTACCATGCTGGGCACTAGTTGGCAACCATAAAAATTTAGTCCCAATTATGCTGCTACCCAATCACATGTTGTTGTATTTGAGGTATTTACTTTTGTATAAATATACCGCCATCTGTCAGTTACAGCAAATCAGTAGCCTGTCATGACAATTGGTATAAAGGGAAGTACTATTCTACCCTGTACATTACAGTTATTCTGTTTAGATTTATGATTTGATTTAAATTTAAAATGTGATAATAAGCTTTTATTCGCTAATTCTTGTATTATTTTCTTTAAAATACCTTATAGTAAAGAGAACTTTTTTTTAAGTCTACTAAATATAAAGTTCAAATTTTTTGTCACATCAAAGTTCGCATATTCCATTGATTTTTAATTATATCTTAATTAACAATTATTATTACGTTATTAAAAAAAATAATAAAACTTATATTTTACCTGCTTTAAAACGCGGTTTATTTAATGTTAAACGTTTTAAATTTAATCTTGTACCGCAAGGTAACTGGAACGTCCAATAATACATGTAAAAAGTTAAATATACCGCGTTTTAAAGGTGTACCTTTATTATTAGTATAACGCGTAAATGTTAAAAGACTTTAGAGAAATAGAATTAAGTTTGTTAACATTGATATAAGCAAAAAGTCGGCATCACGAGCTCTTTCTGATATAACCGCATATATCATAGTCTGTGCGCAGTTGGCTAGAGTTATATGGATAAGCAATTACCCACGCATTAATTGAAACAAGACAGATTGTTTCAGCGCGTCGAATTATTACGATATTTTTGAACTTTAACATAAACATTGAAAACTATTTTGCGAGATAATATTTTCTGATATATATATATTCACTACTCATAATAAAACTATTTTTTATGATCATCGTAGGCATACACTCAAAAGAGAGAAATAGCCTATAATTGCCGCGCTGGGCAAGCATGGTGGCAGTGGCAGAACGTAGCTTCGTGACAGAAATGCTGCTCATTCCCGTCCTGTAGCATTTGAGTTACAATGCTTCGGAAGGATATACTGCCATCCGGTCGGTTTCGATACCTCAGTTGCCTTTTACGACACCTGGTACAGGGGAGGCACTATTCGACTCTGCCGGTGCTGCATGGCATGAGTGAACAAAAAGTGTTGAAAGTTAAATAAATCGTTAGCGGTAAAATGTTTTATTTCTTTGCGAGATTTTTGCTGTCTCAACCACAGATAGATATCAAACGACGTGTTCTTTCTACTTCTTACACACCGACAGATTTATTTTCATATCCCTACTAATATTATAAATGCGATAGTAACTTTGTCTGTCTGTCTGTTATGCTTTCTCGATTAAACCTCTCAACCGATTTTGATGAAATTTGGCACAGACAATCTTTAGACCCTTAGAAAGGACATAAGCTATTTTTTAATTCGAAATAAGGGTTGTAAGGGGTCGGAAAGGGAGATTAAAAGCTGTATAGAAGTATCGCTATTTTTAGAGCTAGAATTTTGAAACTCATTGTTCAGGCTATTGATTCGATATAAATAAACATGACATTCAAAGTTTATATAAGTTAAGGTAGAGGTATGGTACCCAAAAAAACTATTCCATGTAAACGAAGTTGCGGGCACAGCTAGTTTATAATTAAGCCGTGAGAGTGAGATAAAAAGACAGAATAGAACAGTACCTCCCCCTGTACCACGTGTCGTGACTGAGGTACTGGAACCAACAGGATAGGCCCATGACCAGTTGTGGCCATATGCTAAATTAAAAAATACATGTGTCAAATTAGAAATGTAAACAAATACCAACGCTTATTGTCCAGTGACAGATCGCAACTCAGGAATGTTACTAGTAAAAAATATAAATAAATTTTTCAATAGCAACACCAAGAGATGTTTCTTTTTGGATGGCAACCTATCGAACTCAAATCTATGAGCAGTGTTTATAATGATCTTATAATGACCGCTTCGCCTTTCAAGCTAATGTATATAGTAGGTATATATTCATTATTTATATAGTCATGATGTCATGTACGAATTTGAGTTATGGCTCTTGTGATTTAAATGCCAAGATTCAGATGTTTCGAGTGTAGTTGGTGTGAAGAAGGGAGCTTACTTACACTGAACGGAGCGAACTACGAATTCTAGTTATCGATATTTTTTTGTTTTTTTTTGTATGTTTTACATATTCTTCGTAACGCTGTCAATTACTATGTAACAGTTGCAATCTGAAATTGATTAGATTAATAGATTTTGATATTTTATTGTTGAATATCGTTACGGTAACTTATTTTTTATCTATTTAAATGTGATATTTTTTTTACAAAGAAATCTAACAATGGATCTATCATTTAGACCATCAGTGGACGTTCTATTACTGATATGGTAACGATGTATCAATGTCTCTCATGATTTTATGTATCATTCAGAGAAACTTTCAATAACACTCATTAATTTGACTACTAAAATAGTGGAGACATTGATTTAAGTTGCTTTGAGCATTCGCTTACAATGTTAGTGCATATCGGTGTAATTGAGGATTGATCAATGATAGTTCTATTAATTATTTCAACTCGAAACAAATTCTATTCGCCTTCTGTAAAAGATAAGCATTCAATAGGTTTCACTATATTTGTAAATGAACCGATTAAAATGAAATTTGATATGTGTATAGCGTATTCTTGGGAAAAACAATGGCTACCTTTGAATCCTGAAAAACTATAAATGAAGTCCACAAGATTCAGTCGTTAAATTAAAAGCAATGAATTGACGTTATTAACGTAAATATAGATAAGTGTGTCTTATTTATTATTTAATTATGTATAATATTAATATATTTTTTTGTGATCCATTTTTAATCTACTTTCCTTTCTGTTATATTATTTACTAGCGAAGTTGTACTTTATATATTATCCCTGAGAAACTTTTGTGATTCTGAAAAAAGTATATGTTACTCTCAGACAGCTAAAATGTTACAAAATCGTGCCGACCCTCAGTGTAATATAAAAAGATAGATCTATGTCATCTGAATATGTTTTTAAGATAAAAAAAAAATTGCATATGTTACTCCAGACTATTAATAATCTCTGTGCCAAATTTCATATAGTTTAATTTAATTGTTTTGACGTGAAGGAATTACAAACATTCATATATCCACCAATACAAACTTTTGCATTACTAACAATTGTAAGGGAGTTATTTCTGACACAAAGAAATAATAAATAGTAGGGGTAATATAAAAAATAAGTACTAAAATGGATCGACAAAGAGTCTCAATTCTCTTGCAATCAGACTAATGTATTCTTTCTCATCTTTTAATTTAAACGCTAAAACTTAAGAGTAGCAATATATGTTTGTAACTCTTTCACGCGGGAATGACTGAACAGATCTGGATAACATTTGCCACAGATATTTTTGTTAGTCTAGAAAAAGATATAGGCTACTTTTCATCTCGAAAATATGTTTCCGTAAGGTAGATCTGGCTTGTTATTTTTCTTTATGGAATCGGCACGACTGTTAGCAGAGTTTCGCTGTAAGAAATGTTATAGAGACCTAGCGGATAAAATCGTGGGTGAAAAGCTAGTTATAGATAAACTGTCTATAAACAAGATGAACGAAACACATTATTCGGTTTATTTGAAGGAGGCTCGCGTCGGTGTGATTGCGGTCCGGTTGATGATGACAGATCTGTTGAGGGTGTTTGGAGTTATTTCGCTAGGATCGTGAGGTCAACTCCGTGCCTTGGCCAAAACCAGTTGATAGGGTGACCAGTATGACCGCTAAGTATAAAATAATAAATCCACACGACTGCGCATGCGTTGTACTGACTCGGAGATAAGTCGTTCAAAGCACTTGTGTTACAGACATCAAAAGAGATCTATATCGTCTATATATATAAATAAAATAGGCATGCTTATTTATAATTTAAACATAACAGATTTTCACCATATGAATGTGAGGGTATTTACTATACTGAAGTAAGAAAAAAGCAATGATATTTTTTTTTTGGTGTATGTTTGAACCGGCTAATCTCTGAAACGGCCTGACTAATTTTAACAGGACTTTCACTGAAATATAGTTAATGTTATAGGTAGTAATTTAAGTTACTCTTATTATTTAATTTTATTAGTTGAAAGGAAACTGCATAAAAAGAAATAACGTGAGTGATACTGCGTAGGACATAGGCATTTTCGAGAAATGGGCAATTTCACTGTGCATTTGAGCTCTTCCGGATGATTATACCGCCATCTGTCGGTTCTAGTACCAAAGTCACAGGTACTATTTAACTCTGTACTTCACAGTAGTGATATCTTTGTGATATTACGAGCGTCTCTAGGTAGTGATGTGTAATCACACGGAATGTATAGAATAACCGATAGGTAGTGTTGTGATGTCTTACAAATGAGATACAAGCAGAGCATGGTCACCATTGCGCACCTAGCGTGGAAGCAGTATTACCACTAATGCTTAAGCGTCAATCACTTTGATTGAGCCCGCAAAAACATTGTTTCGTATTCATAATTCGGTATATAGTTGTACAGGCGGCAACGGAATACTTACACTACAAATTTAATGTTGAACAAATTAGTTATCTTGTTTCTATATATATTAACACATATAAAACAAATTGGTGTGTCTGTTTGTAATATTTAAATAATTGTTTTTTTACTAAATGGATGTATACGCGGCACATTTAACAATACAACTTTTTTCTTTTATTCTTGTTTGAATGTTTGTTTGAGGTAATTTCTGAAACGGCTGGACTGATTTTCATGATAATTTCACTGGTAGATAGCTGATATAACAAGGAGTAACTTAAGTTATATAATATCACGCTACGACTAATAGAAGCGGAGTATCAATCCAAAATGTGGCAAACACGGGCGGGAATAGACGTTTTTAGGAGAATATGCTGCCGGAAGTCACTATTCTATGCGGACGAAGTCGCGGGCACAGGTAGTATTCATTGAAATCCTTATTGAATCCACTGTTGGACAAAGGCGTCCAAGAAAAGGGGAATTTTGCCTTAAATTGTCAGCTTTCCTAGATGGATACACCACCATATGTCCGGTCTGGTACTTTAGTCGCTCTTACGACTGGTAGAAAAGGGGAAGGGAGGCCTCCTCAAGAAAAGGGAAATTTTGCTTATAGTTGCCGCGCTGGGCAAGCGTGTTGGCAATCGTGTTGGCAATCGTGTTGGCAATCGTATAGCGCAGCTTTCCCGACGAGGATGCTGCTGCTCATCCCCTCCCTATGCATTTGAGCTACAGTTTCGGATGGATATACCACCATCTGTCCATTCTGGTATCTTAGTCGCCACCAACGACACCTGGTACCAAAGGAGGTACTATTCTATTCTGCCGGTATTCTGCAGGCACGTAAGAAATATAAGATATTGAAATAGAGAGTCTGTACGACACGAAATAATCTAGTATCTCTAAAAACTAAAATAAACAAGTATTCCTTTCAAATTGTGTAAAATAGTTAGGAAATCTAGAATTTCAGCTATCACAGAAATTATTAAATGAAAAAAACGCGAAACTCATTTCATAACGTAACGCAAATTTGGCAATGTCATCGATGTGATAAATAAAAGCATTTCGCTATAACGCACCGAATCAATTCGATTAAATTGATCGAAATACCTGATGGAGTTTTCATTGTAGCAGTGCACATCGAATAAAATACAATTTGTTAAAGAGGTGAGTATTTCATGTGATTTTTTTTGCTCGAATTATATTTCTTTTTGTTTGTTTTCAATCCTAAGAGGTATATAGCACGACCAAAATATGTATACTAGATGTTTACCGAAGTATGTATATACCGCCATCTATCGGTCTTGGTAACTCATTACACACTACACCTGGTACAAAGAGAGGTTCTATTTGACTCTAACGGTGTCAGCAACAGTTCCAAAAAATCATCATCATCATATCAGCCATAAGACGTCAACTGCTGGACATAGGCCTCCCAGAATAATCTCCAATAAGACCGATTGTATGCGGCCTGCGTCCAGCACGATCCTGCGGTTTTAGTCAGATCGTCTGTCCATCTTACGGGACACCCTATGCTGCGCTTGCCAGTACGTGGTCTTCTTTCTAGAACCTTACGACTCCATTGGCCATCGGTTCTGTGTACCAAATGCCCTGCCTCAAAAAATCAAAAGTTAAACAAAACTGCGCGTATATCTTATAAAATATATATGAAATGTTACATAACTGATAAGCTGCTAGATAGCCTATCCACAACTAATCTGACAGAAGTTGACAAATAAAGTCCAACAATTATGTAATTTGCCAGTCGGGACCAGATACGCAGAAGAATAAGAATAAATAAATTGACACAACATCACTTACATTGACCTGGACCCGGAAAAATATCTTAAAGTACTTAAGTTCCGAACAACAGGCAACAAACGAATTACAAACATATATATATTTTTTGTATTAGTCCAGGTTGACAAACAAGCACACAGGCTGTGGTGACGCTTACTACCATGAGGACCATGGTAGTCACCGTCAGCGCAACCTATACACGCTCGTAATATCACAAGGATATCACTAGCGCGTTGCCAACCTTGTGATTTGAAGATATTATGTCTCACTATCAGTAATTTCACTGCCTCACTCACCCTTCAAACTGAAACATAGCAATGCGAACACTGCTATTTGGCGGTAGAAATAGATGAGAGTGAGCTGTAGACAACCTACGCGTGAGGTCTACCTCAAATACATTCAGATAACACCCAGACTCTAATAGCATCTTAGCGGTATCCATATATTTTTTTAATATTTAACCCGAAACCAGGTAAATGTTATGTCAAAGTCACCTGCAGTCCTGAGCTAAAACAGCTTTTAGCTAAGGACTTCTTTCAATGGAACTTTACCTCATATCGCATTCTGCAAAACTATTTCCGGTATTAAAAGTATTCTATATTTCTTTCTAGAGTTGAAAGTACCTACTTGTAAAATTTTATAGAAATTCGATCAGTTGTTTCGCAGTGAAAACGCAACGAAAATAATATATATAAATGAATTCAAAAATGTATGTTACATTTTTGAATTTTTTATATAGATTATTTTTAAAATAACTTCAATTCCGTATATAGTAGTAATTGTTGCGTATTTTAAACAACATACATACTTAAGGGGGTAAGCAGAGACTTCGATCTTGGCATACCTCTCTTGCTTCCCTTACTCGCATTAGTCCTTTTATACACGCTCGTTTATTCTTGTTACTTCTGACCTTTCGCCTATAATTGCCGCGCCAGGCAAACGTATTGGCACTCGCATAGTTCATCCCCACCCTATGCATTAGAGCTAGACTATCTCGAATATATATCCCGCTATCAATCGGTTCTGGTACCTTAGTCGCCTCTTACGACTCCTGGTACAGAGGGAGGTTCTATTCTACTCTGCCGGTACCCCATTATTCGTTACATACATACACATCTTCTCTCATTATAATAATATTGTAGTTAGATGATCGCTTGTCTAAGAATTTTGTAATCAACTGTCCACCTACTAAACGTTCGCCAGCGAGTACCTACTTCAAGTTAGTTACCAACAAAATACATAAGCAGAAAAAAAGCCTCCAAAGATGACGGCAAATTAAGAAAATAATCACGTCGCTTTTTTGGGCGGTCATTAGGTATTTTCCGAGTATAAGTTAGGATAAATTATTTGGTGGGAAATCTGAAATTGCTGAATCTGAAAATCATGATGTATACATAGCATTAAGCCTTCCAGGCAAACCTGCTCTTAAATATAGTACAAATAAACTATATTAATATAGATAAAAAGCACGAGCCGTGATTCACCAAGCGAACCAAATCCGGACTGGTGTGTTTTTAGAACTGCTAATGCAGTCGGATTCATCGGCTTAATGTGCCTTCCAAAGCACCGAGTAGCGCGTGATAATCAATTTTGGGTCTCCGAAACTTGTCTATCTTTGTGTACTTCAACACCGCGCCTCCTCCAGTATATTTAAATCTGTCCTTTTTTCACTGAATGTCCGATTCTCTACTTTTCTTCCTTAGACTGGCATGTGGACATTTGTACGAATTTAAACAGAAACTGACCGTGTAGTACCGGCAGTGTAGCATAGTAATAGTACCTCCCTCTGAACTAGGTTTCGTAAGATGTGGCTAAGGTCTAGAACCGACAGATAGCGATATATCCATCGGCAATAGTGTAGCTTAAATGAACAGGGTGGGGATGCGATTGCCAATACACTTGCCCTGCGCGGCAATTTCCATCCAACAGAGGATTCTCAATGTCTGTAATGAAGATGATGGAATCTGTAACTTTTACAGCATTTAGTTATATTTTTGAGGGTCTCTTAACTTTGGTGTAATCAGCAAAGATTGGAAAAAATAATCTCGGAGCTTATCGTAAATGTATACTGTATTAAGCATATTATGAAATGCGAAATTCATCTATACAAATATTATAAAAAAAAATATTTTGTTGTTTGTTTAATACGATTAAAAATAAAACCTACTTGACCAATTTAACTAATTCTTTCACCATCAGAAAGCTACATCACTGAGTAACATAGGCTATATTATATTTTATAAAATCAAACTATAAACACCTAAAAGGGAATATAATCAAGATTTATATTATTGTGCGTGTACAAACGCAAAATGATCTCAAGATGTCATGGACTGATTTAAAAATCATTTGATTAATGCATAGTTACATTATCATCAAATAATATAAGATATATTTTATTACTTAATTCTTCTAGTAATAGGAACTCCGCGGGTAAAACCTATCCCAACCCCTATAATGGAGGACCTAAACTATCATCGTGATAACCACTTCTTACTTAGTAATATCACTGAATAGTTACTATAACTGTTAATTTTAGGTCACCTATAAGCATTAATTAATCTAGTGCTTGTATCTAACGTCAATTGAGCGCTACTGGAGAGATTAATGTTTGAATTAGATGAATTGCTAAACTTGATCTAGACTAAAAGTCAGCATTGAGTTTGTTGTCCCAAATAGTCTGTGCCTTACAATGACGGATAAATGGGGCAGGAATTTGACGAGAAAGAGAATTTTCACTGGTTTCTGTACTTGGAGCTTATTACCAATTTAAAAAGTATTGATACCAATATCAGGGTATACGGTTTGGTGTTGTAGCTATTAAAAAAGCTATATTTTATTACACCACTCGATAGCTTACGCTCAAAGTAATTACACAAAATCTTATACATTGACCTGACTGCGAGAAATTACACACATATGACGTATGCACGTGAACACACGGCCATTTGCAAGCTACAGCCACACCACATTTATTTATCAAACGTCCTTTTTAACAGTATTTTACCAAAAATTAATATAACCGACTCAATCTGACTCTCACACTTAATATGGATTCAATTATTACAAAAACATATTTTTTATAATTAGTATTTAAAAAAATCTCAAATATGTATTGAAGAACAAAATCACTAATAAGAAAAACAAATCGATCAAAAAAGGTAGCATCACTAGCCAATAAAAAAAGCACGCGAGCCCTACACAGCACGTGTCAACGCGTTTTATGAATACTTATAATGTTTACGAATTCACGATGTTCGTTATGAGGTCAATTCTCCCTTCAATGCATTAACAGTTACTATGAGTCAGAATAAACGAATTTAAATAAAAATCGCCTTAAAAACCGGCCAAAGGACAAATAGAGACACAGTGACCTACTATTTTGGAGTAAAAAACACTTTATAGCGGAGAAAAAACAATTCTACGTTTAGCCACAGTGTAGGGGCGTGCGAGTAACTTTATTTTACAAATTAGTATACTTACATATAAGGATCGCTAACATTTATTAAAGTGATTTATAATATGGCAGCAATTATTAAAATTGTAGTAGGTAATTTATTAGTTTAGGTAAAATAGAATATCGACGAGACTCTCAAAAACAAATTCGTAAATTAAAATAACCATTATTAACAATAAACATTGGCTTATTTTGACGGTTTTTGTTGCAACTCTTACATCACTGTTGAATTAAAAATCGACTGGACGTATCGAACATCTTAAACCCTAAATCTGACGTCTGTTTAACTTATCTAAATACGAGTAAATGCACATAGCATCTCATTCAATGTCGTAACTAATATTAAACCCACTCCACTGTCATGCTTTTTTTCTGACGAACCTATTGCTGGACTACTCAGACGTCGATTAAAGGGCCACCGAAAATGTCATACTTACTATCAGACCGACTAAGAGAAATTATATTACATACGTTAAATAATTAAAAAAAAAATATAACTTTAACATTATTTTGCATTTATTTTGTGTGTTCTAAACATGCAAAATAAGTCGGAAATTAGATATGTTAGATTAACCTTCTGTATACCACTTTACTGTAGGCCGATTGTTTTTTCGCGCTATAAAACAAAAAACAAAATGGCGGATTAGGAGTTCGAGAAACGAGCACAATGAGTGAATCGTTGTTTTTATGATTGCCGGCCGATGTGATAACGAAAGTTCTTTTTATTAGTCACCGTGGCATGCGTGTGGCAAAAAGTTTGGATTGTGTAATTGGGTAGCGACTTCTTGTCTTATTGTTTTTAATATCCGAAGCGAAATTAACTATGGTTCTCGTGTCATCTTATGCAATATGTATGGTAATAGTTGCATGCATAACTTATGAGAATGCAACAGCGTGTTTGCCTGTCTGATGCACTATCACGGCTTCAATTGTGAACCGATTGTCATGAAATTTTGAGAGTTTATAGCATGAACGTTAGCGAGAGAAATACTGCTGTTTATAAATAAAACAGTTGAAGAAAATTTTCAAGTCATCAATATTCTAAACAAGATACTATTTAAATTGAAGATTACTTTTAAAAAATGAATAAGTTTTTAACCGAAAATGTTTCCACGGCGAGAGATTTTATTGACGACCACGATGCAAAGACCGGTGATCTAGTCAAATAGAAATATCGCATAGTATTTAGAAATATAGTATTTGTACTATACATAATTGATTTAATAAAGTTTATTATTACACTTATTTAATATATCAGAAGACTCCTTGTTTTCTTCGATATCGTACGAAAACGTTTAATTCTTGTAAAGTCTGTTAAGTTTTTATTTTGAGATCAGGTCGACCGACAAACACGCATACAGTTCGCGATATACGAATGCAATATCACAAGGACATCACTAGCGCATTGCCAACTTTGTGACTTTAGGATAATATGTCACATTGCCCAGTAATTTCACTGCCTCTCTCACACTTTAAAACGGAACACAGCAGTGCGAGCGTTGCTATTTGGCGGTAGAAATATGTGTGAGTGAGGTGCCAAGAAAGACGACCTTTTATATGAGGTCTACTTTGGTACCTCATGAGAAACATTAACAAAAAAAAAAAAAGTTCGAAACAATATTTTATAAAATGCGGTGTTAATGATGAAGATGACCTTAGGAGTACGTTCATAAGTATCCTCAACCTGAGACTTAATTCATTATTTGATAGACACATTTGCTTATTTGTATTCATGGATGCCTTAAAATAAGCGATTTCACAATGCTTATTTCCTCAATGTTATGAAGTATACCTAAGGTTAGGTAGGTTTAAGGTAATTACCCTGTTTCGTGTAAATAAGGCGTGAGGTACCCGCTGAGTGGATTAGTTCCTCTATATGAGCCAACAGGTGGAGGTATATCCATCCTCCTAACATCGAGCAGCTCAAGTAGGGCTTAGGGAGAGAGCGGGGATAGGCAGCAGCAACTTCATACGCTCTGCGAATGTCACCACGCCTGCCCAGCTATTATGGGCATAACTTCAGTACAGATCACGGCTGATATGATGCGATTTGCCTTTATCCATAAAGGCGGTACATTTTAAATAAAATTGTATTTAACTCGTTGCCGAATGAGTTGGCATGAATAATTCAAAGCCTAGGCACAGACCAAAATCTGAGAGCAAGCCTGTTAGGGATATACCTAAGTTATTATTGTAAGCCGTTAATTTACATAATAACCGACAGAGCAACTTGTTTTAACATATACATTTTGGCCTAATAGATGGGTAAAGTTGGTACTAAAATTAAATAATCTTTGTTATTTTTGATTATTTCTATAAACAAGTAACAAATGGAAGAAGATTTACAATAAAAGGTAATTCATTTAGTTTTAAATTAATCAGGGAATACTATGATTTTGAGGATTTTTTTTTCTTTGGTCTTTGTGTTCTTTACTGTTTGTTAATATTGTACATTAATCTCATCTTAATATAAGCATATATAATGATAAATTATAGTTATTTTTGTGCGTATTAATAATGAACATAAGCAACAATTGCCTGTTGAAAGTCAAGGTCACCTGACTTCAAAGGTGGAAGACACCTATCAAGTTTGCCAGCTCTATAGATAAAACGCGCTGATATATTTCTTTATAAAACCATCCGCGAAAATAATAAGAATAAATAGACATTATAAACAAAGTTAAATGGAAAATTATACTATTTTGTTTCACCGTAAAACAAAAATATTAGTAGTATTTAATTTTTATTCTACACATTAACAAATATGAAAATAATACGTACTATCTAATTATTGTTTTTAAATAATTATAATGACCGTATCGAACGAGATTTTCAAAATAGAACAGCAATTTAAATTTAAATCGCGCTAAAAATAAGACCGGCAAAAAACGTTCGAAATTAGAACGACACAATGTGACGTCACAATGTCACACCGGGTCAAAGTTTTAATCAAAACAAAACAAATGAAAACTCAAACAACAGCCAGGTGTTAATAAAATAAACGCGGAAAGCCTTACCGGAAAAACCTGGCTTGTAGGTAGCAATCTCTTTGCGTATGCGTCAGATCACGAATTCACTTGCACGTAACAGAACGGCCTAACCGCCAAAAACGATCGAAATCCGAAAATAGGTTCTTTTCTTACCTAACTTGAGGTCAGAACCGTATGTACAAACAAAAGAAATAAGGCATTATAAAATAGTATGATGTAATACGTGTTCGCTCCAAGGTCAACATAGACCGAAAATCAGGTTTTGGTCCCTCCACCTCTCCCCCTGCTACCGCCCGCGGTGCGCATGGGCAGCGTCATAGAGGCGCCGAAGTGCGTTGCGTTGGCTGGGCCAGGTGATATTAGGTTCTTTTTATTTCAAGGTCGTTGTTTTTTTTGGTACTATATTTTGTATTAGAACTTGTGAAATGTTCTTTATGGCTAGCCCAATAACCATTTATTGGTGTAAATAATATTATCTAATCTCATACTCTGCTACAATGTGACAAACCACCCTAGACAAATTTGTTAAAATTTTCTGAGAATTTTGATTGAATTTATTTGCAGATAGACTTCGATATCTTTTTAATAAATTATGATAAGAAGATATATTATGGACGTAATCTCAATTATGTATACATATTGTGAATATGTATATTGAATACAGTGTAAGCTGCCATGACAGACGTATACAACATTAAGAAATGAGGTGCTATGACATGTACAAATACTTATATAATTATTTGTAGTAGTATTAATAACAGATGTTAAAAATAAAAGACAGGCAGTGGCACATTTGATAATGTTCCTGTCTTTTTTCCTTTTCGTTAGGGGTCGTGTGTTCGTCTTCAGCCAGGACAAACACTTTGTGAAGAATATTTGCATTAGATCTGTAATGTTATTGCTATATATTTATAACCCTATGATATAAATATTCTGTAATATATGTGTGTGTATGTGTGTGTGTAGGTCCGAGTTTACGAGTGAGCGTGCGTTTGCGCGCGTGTATGTAAGTGTGTGTGAGAGAGAGATTGGAAACATGTACATGCGTGAGTGCATTTACGTGTTGGATAGTGCCTTAATCTCTTCATTATTATTTGGTTCCAACTATGTAGTGCCTCAATCTCCTAATTATTCTTTGGTTCCTACCATGTTGCCATTATTTTTTCACAATCATGATGTTTAATGTGATATACACCTAAATAAAATGAAAAATTTCGTAGAAATATACATTTATAGTAGTGTACAAATGAACTAGCTAAAGATAAAACAGAATACTGTACTGTTTGTACCGTTAAAGCAGTTGTACTTAAAAACCATAAAACCAAAAAGCGTACGTAATTTGGGTTGGGTACCTTTTCTACTACGTGACTCACCTCATGTCTATTTAAAAACCGCAGGTATAGTCAATAACTATACTAATATAAAACATGCGAAAGTGTATGTCCCTGTCAGTCTCTCATCTCTTTGTCTGTTTGTTTACTACTAGGTAGGACCGTCTTTTATCCGATGAATACCGAGCGACAGCCAGTCGTCTTATAAAAAAAATTCAAACAAACATTCTGTCGTTTTAGTAAATAAATTTATAAGATCTTATGCATAGATGACTTGACTCTGAGATAAGTCGCCTAAAAACTTGTTCTATGGATATCAGATAATATACAGAAAAATTACAAATATAATACTTGTATAAAGATTTATATCAGTATAAAGATAAATAGTGATAGTGTTCAAACACATGTTTCTCCTGCGCTATCCGAATGCAGCGTGCTAAAACATTACAGTTTTGACATATTAAACAACAGAAATTTTATATACTTATCATTGCGTTAGTGATTTTTGTAATCTTTTAAACAATCAGCAATCCAAGTTTATCGTTGAAATCAATCACATGACTAGATTGTCTTGTCACTTAGATGAATTTATAAAATTTTCTCAGTGGTTAGCGCTTACAATAAATATAGCAATTATTGCTAATTACTTATATTGAGAAATAGCCAGATAAGTGAGATTGCGGGATTATTTATTGTTGTCACTTGTATTATAGCTATATTTCGTAATATAATTAAAATTGTATTACAATGTACAATAGAATGGAACTCCATCATGCGTCGAGATCAACTCAGAAATTACCAATCGGATTATTATATATGTTTACCTGTATAATTATTAATGTATTACTTTTAAAACTCAGTTTATTTATGAATGTATATTTATAATTGATCAGAATTTAGCCTGTACTTTGAATTCAACTATTTAAATGATTTAATTTACGTTTATTCCAATATTTAGAAAGCATATTAGTTATAAATTATTAAACATATTTTGTTATTATTATCATTAGCCTGATAATTTTAAAAGAAAAATTTTATCAAGCCCTGCCGTACTCATGCACATGGCTTATTCGGATTCGTCAAAATACTCGACGAACAACCACACCACATGGCTCGCAAGTCATTTTTCATAACTTCCTTGGTGTGGGTGGACATGCCTGTGTGCGGGAGACGCGCGTGTATGCGTCGTGCAACGATTTTTGTTAAATTTTTGGACCAGGATGAGCTGTTTAGAAATCTATTCCGAAATATAATAAAGAAATATATACATACAAGTTTTCCAAAAATTAACTTTAATTATCAAAAACTATGTCATTAGAAAACCTTTTATCTGGAGCTTTTAATTTTCAATATGTTAGGTACCTACTCATTGAAATATTGAACTCCAATACGTTTTCCATTAATATATATAATTATACAAAATATATTTATATTATTTCTCGTAACATACAAGCTGCAAATATTAAATTTATCTAAGTCAATACAAATTATTCTAAAATATTCGTCCAATAAAAAATGTGTTAGCGATCTATTACTAAAGTCGATAAAGTTGCATCAAACGCCATCTAGTTTAATCATCACTTACTATTTTTGTCTAGTTTTCACGCACGCCGCTAGATGTCGTTTTATGATTGCAATTATAAACGATCAATAGATCAGTCGGCCCTTTGAATAAATTAAGTATTGATAATGCAATGTGTAATGTGGTTTTTATATCTATTACTAATTAGTCTAGGGTTACCTGGATCTTTTATGACAACTGAGTATTACCTGAAAAAGATGAAATAATATAGGTTAGTTACACATAATTGAATTTAAGTAGACATTATTTAAAACATGTTTTGTATAATATGTAAGTTAATTTATTTAATTTTTACTAAACTCAAAAAAAGATAAAAGAAAGAAAGAGAAACACAATATATAATAAATATTAAATCCGGTTTATTGGAAGAAATATATGGTAGAAAAATTCTTTAAAATATTAACCCAAATATTTTTTTTTGCAATTTTACTGTCTACTATGAGGTATGTTGGTATTAGAAGACTATGAGTCAATACATAACCCCTAAAAAAGAGGAAATAAAGTGAAAAATAAAGACAAAAAATCTAAAGCAAACTATTAAAAGAATGAAACTTTTAATCTTTTATGCTATTAATTTATGCAATAGCTAAACCAAACGGTAAAAATTATAAAAAACGAAAACCAGTACCATATCAAAAAAAGATCACCCTAGGATATCCTATCCCAGGAGATGATTCCCACAGTCAAGTTATACCGAGACTCACATTTGCATATGCGTGATCATTAATTTCTTCCATCCCTTTTTCTTCCAACCACCCCACAAAGGCTCCAAAGATCTAACACAATACTGAACCATTAAAATAAAAGATTAAGTAGTATCACTCATTTGCATGTATGTAGTTTGTGAGAAAGGTGTTCCACAAGGGACTCGCTTGGGTCCGACCGTATAATATATGCATGAATTAATAGACAATAAAAAAATGTTTTTATGTTTATCACTCTCCCATAGACGCGGTATTTTTTCATTATTTGTTTATCACATTTAACTTCGCACGGAGATTTGCATAGCCAGTTTTGGCCGCCCTTTCTTTGTCAATTCCGCTGTCTACTTTGCATACTAGCACATCGGGACTGTCTCCTTGAGTACATGTGTTTACTTTGAGCTTTATTTTAAGGATAGTGGAATTTTTAATTTGATTCATGTATTCTTTCGGGGGTCAGGTTTTTTTCTTTGCCGTATTGTGTGTGTCATTAGTGATGCTTTTGCGATAGTGTGAGAGTTTCTTCCGGAGATTCTTTATTAACGTAAGGTGAATAATTAAAGATGTTTGGAACAAGAAGTTTTGTCCCCACAATAATTTCTTTTGTACGTCTAATTGAATTCCGGTTTTGATGCGCCAGTCATCGTGGATTATTCATCTTTTTTGTTTGAATATTTAGGAGTGGGATTTTTTTTGTATAGACCTTTGATTTCGGTTGATTCATTTTTTAAGGAACAAAAAGGCAGATGTTCCGGGTCGTAATTAAAAAAATCGTGAGAACACCGGGATGCGGAAGTCCGTATTAATTAGGTGCTTTGTTATAGTTTATTATGTTTCTCACTAACTGTTAGACTTATGAGATTTTATTAGCTACATCATCTTTTAGGTGAACTAGGGTAAAATAAGTTTCAAGTTTCATTATTACGTTACAGTGATAATAAAAAATGTTTATAAATATAATCAATGCAACATGATCTAAAGCATGCATTTCACATTAAGTATTCTAATTTATTAACTGAAAAATGTACACCATCAGCTAAGCATACTAGACAATTACAATATAAATGCTTCGAATAAACATGTTTACCAATTTTATTCATGTAAGAAAGAAAATAATTAAAATTTAGATTCGACGAAAGCATTTGATAACCTTTGTATTGCAAAGCGAATTAGGATTCGATTAAAATCAATCGCCCTAATTTCCCGATCGCCACATAATAGTGTCGACATTCGCAAGTGTGCACAATCTAATAACCCTTTTATAGATATTATATTTCAACAATCAATGAGGGTTGCGATCATAACTGCATTGATTTTTTATCGATCGTTTGACATTGACGCGTGCGAGATAATGATCTATGGATCAATGGTTTGTATCGATCTTGTTTTTGTGGTGACCACAGTCACGGATGAGGTTTTTCTGTTATTATACTGTTTGATTTGTTCGCGTCGTTTCCGGTAGTTTTTGTTGGTTTTCTTGTTCAGATTGCTCCTTGGTTGGACCTTGGTAGACAATGTGATTCGGGTATCATCGTTTGCTTGTTCATTTTACAGTTATTAAAACGGTAGGTGACGATTATTGATTCGCAGTTTCTGGTCTGATATTATTAAAAAACGATATGCACCTTAGATTTTATTTATTAATTATTTATTTCACATAATGAGTTTTATTGCACACATATGATGGTAAAAATGGATTTTTTTTCGGGCGGCAATCGTTGGGGGTGAATTAAATATGAAAATTCAGCAAAAGAGGATGGACGGAGTGAGCCCGGCAGCTCTAGGGCTGCCGGTTGTCGCTCGTAGTGGCAGGGACTGCACGCGTTCGCCGGCGAACGCGGTGTGCTGCTCTATTATACAAATGCATGTACTGCACATGCAGTCAATGATTATGTTGTGCCAGTGAGAGGGCAAGGAAAGGCTGAGATTTTCACGGTAATCTTGTCAGGCGGATCGTCTAAGACGTGACGCAGTCTACAATGTCAGACGTGGGTAAAAATGCTAAATGGTAAAGTTGTTTTAAAATAGACTATGAAGACTGAAATTTCGTGAAATGATTACTTTAAAATACTTATACTGCAAATCTTTTTCGTACATTCTTAAATAATCCAAGATCCTGTACGTAACTACCAATACTTTTCTACGATTAGTATAGTATTAAAAACATAATATATTCTTTGAAATCTTTCTTTTATTATTCGTACCGGTACACTTACATAGGCAGCATTTTTACTAATAATTAGCTAATGTTATGAAAGAAACATGAACTATATACATATTAAAGATAAAATACTTAAGTTTGTTAAAATGTAAAATCGCCAAACAGTTAGTGTAATGTAAAAGTACAGAACATGCAGACACAAACCACCACCAATGAACAACCCATTCTTGAACCGACAACAGAAGAAAATATTCAATATTATTTTGACCCGGGCACAATACACACAATGACTCAATAGGAAATCAATATCGTAATCGTTTCACCACAGCAAATGGTAAAATTGAACGTACTTACGCACCTCTTATAATGCAACAATACTCTATAGACAGTTATCGGAAAGGGTAAGAGATTAAGGTAACAAAACGAACGACAAAGAAAGCTATTGACAGCGACCAGGGGGGGGGGGGTTAATAATAATAATATTGGGGATAGTGCAAAGCCGATTTTGTTTGCTTTTGTGGTGAAACATAAGATAATATTTAAAACGTGTTATTTCCTTTACGTGTTTTTTCTTAGAAACCATTCTAAGACTTTTTCTTAGAAGGCATTCTTAAAATTTTATGATGGGTGAGGTACCAATAAAATGGCATATTGTAAAGTGGATGGATGTTTCGTATACAGAGAATTAGTTATCGTGTGAAGTCAGAATACCTAAAAATTTGAGTCTGATTACTTTAAAAAAGAAATAATTACAACACGGACTATATTTATTGATGACTAAAGTTTTAAGTATAAAAATGTGTTTTTTAGTTCTTCTACTTTGTTCACGTTATTCTTCAATAAAATCTATTTAGATACAAATGAAGGAGAACAATAGTGACACACAAACAAACAAAACAGAAAGCAAATCAGTTATGACTTCTTTATATTATTTTTGCACATTCTATTTTGAAATTCAGTAATATACAGAATAAAAAGGAATTTCTCAAATATATTAATTGTTGTAGCAACGAATGCTTTGGCTTAATTTTTCTTTTAAATGCTAACGTAAATTTATTCAGGACCGTATGTTTGCCCGCCTCTCTTGTCTTATAAAAATGTTTGTACCACCTCATTAACACGAGAATATATACTTATATTTACGTTTATACAATACATTCTTTGTTTAACAATAAGCTTAATACCTCAAACCGCCATAATTCGCTAAAGAACTCATGTAATGTACTGATAGCTGTGTGTCTTATAAAAGTATGTCTGTGTGTCTTATATATTAAAATTTATGTCATTTTTGTTCTAAGTTTACGAAATGAAAAATGTTAAAAATGTTGGTTGAGGCAACCCTTGTTTATATTATGTCAAGTATTGTTGTTAATGTTTTTTTAATTATTTTATATTATATTATTATACATTAATGATTGCTTCTTGCCAAAAAATAGTATCATACATATTGACCTAACTAGCACTCATATATACGTATATATATGCACATAGACCTCCCCAAGAAAAGAGGAATTTGCCCATAATTGCCGCGCCAAGCAAACGTGGTGACACTCTCAAAGCGTAGCTTTCCGATGGTAATACTGCTGCTGTGGATATACAACCACCCGTAAGATCCAGTACTTCAGGCGCCTCTTACGACACCTGGTACAGAAGTAGAAATTCTACTCTGCCGGCACCTCACGGCCAATATAATATGCAGCCAGTGTATAAAAGTGTGCGTCTATAAAAGCTACGCTCTGCGATTGCTAACACCCTTGCCCAGCGCGACATTATGGGCAAAACTTCCCAGTTCTTGCTGATGTCCTACAGTGGAGTTCTAATGACTGATATGATAAATATAATATATATATATATATATATATACCTAATGCAACATCGCGTGCGCGCGCAGCATCTAGTTTCTCACAGTCGACATGATAATGCAAATCACTTCCTAATCCTTGAAATCTCCATAAAATCGTGCGCGGTTTTGAAATTTGGCAGTGACAAATAGATTGGCGCACCTTGGCTTCTCACGAGGTACCATCTATACCTCGTGGACGGTTCATGCAGTAATTGGCGAGGTACATTGTGATGCTAAATATGGATTGTGATTGCGCATGTTGACATAATACCATCAATTTGTTATTTGGTTTAGGTAGTGATGTCTGTTCTGTGTATCGATAAACTATTATGGAAGGAAAAGTGTAAAGAACAGCCATTAGAAGTCCACAGCTGGACCTTTGCCCATAATTACCGCGATGGGCAAGCGTGTTGGTAATTGCAGAGCGCAGCCTTCACGGTGCGTCTGCCCTGTGCATCTGACCTACACTGATTCGAGTGAATATACCACCATCTTTCGGTTCTGGTACCTTAGTCGCCTCATACGACACCCGAAATAGAGGGAGGTACATTTCTGCCGGTACCTTAACTCATATAAATATAAGGAAAACTTCGAATATAAAATGCGAAATTTATATAAAACCGCATCTTATGTTATCAGAGCTTTGAATCTTTTTGAAAGTTTATACGGTGTTTCGATAACATTAGTTTATTTCCTACATAATAGTTAGTAATTAGATAAAAATAACATATACTTAAGACGTGGATATTGCATTGAAATTAAAATGCAAATTTAGTATGTATTGATTTGTTTTTTGATATCGTTAAATAAATAAATGTAAAAAAAAAGAAAATTCAAATTCACCGATTCATGTAATATTAAATTTGCTTACACAATTGAGAAAATAATTAAAAAGGGGCTCGTAATAATGTATATTATGAACAATAAAATTAGATAAATAAAGAAATATATTTTACATGAGGTAAACCTTACATAAGGGTCGTCTGCATTGGTCTCTCACTCTCACCCATTTCTACTGCTAAATAGCAGCATTCGCATTTCTGTATTCCGGTTTCAAGGGTGAGTGGCAGTGAAATTACTTCGTAAATGTCACAGAGTATCTTCAGTTCACAGAGTTGACGATACGCTAGTGATATCCTTGTGATTACACGAGCGTCTATACGCTGTAGTTACGTTTACCATCAAGCAAACCGTATGCTTGTTTGCTGACATTATAATATAATTATTTCATTTGTTTAAGTTTTAAGATATACTTGAAAGTTGTAAGTAATTAAATAACATACATACATCACACTTGTTACGATCTTTGCATACCTCTCTTGCTTCCCTTATTCGCATTAATCCTTTCATACACGCTCGTTTATTCCTGGTACTTCTGACCAATTTTACGTTATCATTTTTTTTATATATCTTTATTATCAGTATTTCATCGATCTATCGATATCGATACTTAACCACCACTTTATTCTCCTATCTTTAAGTATTTAAATGATGGATTATCATCTCTAAGATGCTGCATAAAGGTGGTTTCGCACCGATTCGGCTATTAGCAGAGAAATGCATTGTCATTATAATTTTGTGTTTAACCTGCGCGCACCCTTAAAAGGGTTTTTTTTTGCAGTTCGTGCGTGGAATACAATGAGCCGTATTAGAAGAGTATGGGGATACTTACTGGATAATAGTTTCCTGTATTTAAATATGTAAGAAGAATTTAGCAAAGGAGATCGCAAAGGATTAATGGCACGGAATACATCAAGACGGGATCCTATATTTCTCGGATTTCTTCGTCATTACGTTTGATTTTTTTTTCTCAAAATATAAAATATCCTGTGTACAAACGATATGAGAAATTTCTAATTAAAAAATCTGCGAAATTTCTACTGAAATCTCTTTTCATACAAAGTTGACACAAAGTGGTAAAAAACGTGGCATATGTCCTACGGTGGATATCCACCGGAGGACATATGCCACGAATAGAAAGAGGCGATTTTATCCATAATTGTCGCACTGGTAATCTTTGTTTTACATAAAAATCAGCCAACAGGTATACCGGTCCGCTTGATGGTAAACGTGACCGCAGTCGACGCTCGTATTATCACAAAGATAACACAAGCGTGGCGCCAAAACCCTGTGAACTGAAGATACAATTTACCCAGTAATTTCACAGAATCTTTCATCCTTTTTGAAGGGAACACAGCAATGCGAACATTGCTATTTGTCGGTAGAAATAAGTGTATTTATTACCTTTGTTCACTTCTTATTATAGAAATACTTTTGTAACGTCTTTCAAACAAATTTTATTTTTTTGTTCGGCGATTTTAATGTTCAAACACATTTAGTTTACGACTTTATTATTATATCATTAACTTAGCAGTTGAAAGACGTCCGTTGCTGTGGACATACAAGTATGACTTCTTAAGTGAGCGGGAATTTGGGCACATAATTGCCGCTTTAGGCAGTCGTGGTGGTAATTGCAGAGCGGAAGTCCTGGACGGTATTGCTTTTGTCCCTTCCCGCAATGTAGAATCTGAGCTTCGCTGTTTCGGTTGGATATACTGCTATCTTTCAGTTCCGGCACCTCAGTCAGCTACTACAAAATCTGGTACAAAGAGGTACCTATATTCATACTCTTCCAGTAAAACTTACGTAAAGAGTAACCTAATTTCTGAAGCATATAAAAGTGTTAAAGATTATGATGAAACTGACTGGAATTGAATTGATATAATCTAGCTTTAAGACAACGGTTTGTTAGTGCTGACCTCGGTAGGGGTGCCATGAACACTAACTATTTAGTATTGATGACACCTTTTTCACCACCAGTTATTCTTGTAGGTTCGTTTCTGGTGGCTCGTGTAATGAACCTGAATTAAACTTAATTTTAAGACCCGTCTGGTGCCGGCAGTCATAAGGTAAGCCTAATTTATATCTTAGATGACTCTTATGATCCCGTGGGGTCATCAGGGTCATCAATATTATGAGGATAATAGAATTTAGTGTTGCATATTTCTAAATATATAATTTATTATTATTGACAATTAGTAAGTGCATGTAATAAGCCTACCTGAATAAAGAATATTTTGATTTGATGTGTTATAATGTTTATTTATTGTTAGCATTTATTTCTTTGATCATCTTAAATATCGAGATGAATTCCCGACGTAGGTAGATCAAAACCAAGAAAGGTACATTACGAGCCGGTGGGCAATCTTGGCGTTTTTGTCGGCCTCTAACGACATCATTAGTGGAAAGGGCGCGGATGAGAGCGCCCTTGGGTGGGGAAGGGCGAAGGGACACGATTGGCGTTGCAATACTACGATACATTGCGATGTTCGATACCCAGACAATGGTTGAGTAAGGATCACATAATATTTAATTGAAAACGGTTGCCGTAAAGTTAACAAGAAGGTATCGATCAACAAAATTTTAAATGTTAAATAAAATGCGTTTTGATGACGTTTAAACATAGTTTTATTATTGAAAAGGATTTTCGTGTTTTTAACGTATCAAAAATTAAGTTTAAACATCAAGAAGTATACAATTTTCAAAAATATAATTTTTTTTTTTTATATTATGAATTCAGCAGACTAGCATACGGTCTGCTTGATAATAAACGTGATACTCGTGACATCGCAAGGATATCACTAGCGTGACGCCAACCTTGCACTGAAGATGCAATGTCACATTTACCTAGTAATTTCACTGCTTCTCTCACCCTTCAAATCGGAACACAGCAATGCCAAAACTGCTATTTAAGAAGTGCTGCGGTAGAGATTGGTGAGAGTGAGGTACCAATACAAACGACCTTTTCAAGAATCTACATGTAGTTGTAAAAGGTCTACCTCTTGTTTTCTGTATAGTTTAAACTATGTATATCTTATATATATCATATATCATTACATTCTGACTATATATTTTTTATATAAATGTTTCTTGTCTCGTTGTTTCTCCGGGATGAAATTATAGACTACTGAACAGATTTTAATATATTTTTCTTTTCGTATACAGTTTGATCCAACTTGAGAAAAGATAATGCCTTGTCATGCTCGTGATAAATATATTGGGTCAGCCAGTATTATATATATATATATATATATATTTATTAAATTATATGTATTTGTAACTATATAGACAGTAATGACTGTCAAATTGAAATATATGTATGTAATTTTATTTTTCCTCTATTTACTTTCTAAATTAAAATAAGTATTTATGTGACGGGTCCGATGACGCATCTGGGTTGGGAACTGGGAACACCAAGGGTTGTGGGTTCAATACCTACCCAGGACAAATATGTGTATGATGAATATTTGTGTATTATATGTGTATGATCTGTGCTTGGGTGATAAGTATGTATACGAATATTATATTTGTAGTCCTACTGTTGTCTGATATCCGTAACACAAGTGCTTTAAGCGACTTATCTCGGAGTCAGGTCAATGTATGAGATATGGTGTGTTTTTTATGTTAATAAAAAACAAATGGGAATCTCAAATTAATAATAGATTTTATATATTTAACAAGCCCGATGGCGCATACGTCTTGTGATTCTATCTTCAGAATCAAAGGTCGAAGGTACGATTTATACCTAAGACAATTTTTGATGGACATTGGTGTATGCTCTGGGTCATCATGTAAATATTTACTCTGGGTGAGGATCGAACCCGGGAACACTGAAGCACAAGATAGGATCACAACCGTCTGGGCCACCGGGTCTATATATTGGTTCTTCGACGATATTAAAGTACCTTTAATATTTAGAAAGAATTTATTTCTAAATTAGTTCATTAAATAATGTTTGAAGCACCTTACTCTTCGTTGAATTATGATAATCTAACGGCCCGGTCACCCATCCTTCTCAGGACTGGCCAACTGCCGCTGAACATGCACTACCTGTGCTAGGTGTAATATTAATTCTGAATGACTTAAAATGCAAATAACACATGCGATGACATTAAGTAGCCATAGGCAGGTGGCTCCGTCGCAATTAAAACTTGACACGGTGCTTGTAATAATTGCGATTGGCCATTAAAATGGCGGTTTGGTTGGTTCAAAATAGTACCTCCATCTTCACCTGGTGTCGTGGGAAGCGACTGAGCGCAACCGACAGATGGCGGTATATCAAAAATGTTGACAATGACTTTAGTTTACCTTTTATTTTATTGACGGATTTTGTTGAATTATCGTTATTAGTGCCGTTAGATACCGGCAGAATTCAATAGTACCTCACACTGCACTAGGTGTCCTAAGAAGCGATTAAGGTACCAGAATTGACAATGGATACCACCATTCACCATTCACCGTTCATCTGAAACAGTGCAGCTAAAATACACGGGGCGAGGATGGGCAGCAGCATCCCCGTTGTGATAACTGCGATTGCCACCACGCTTACCCAGCGCGGCAACTATGGGCAAAAAATCTTCTTTCTTAGGCTTATTTTCAGCAGTGGACTTCCAATGGCTGGTAAATCATCATATTAGTCACCCAACAAATAAGAAAACGACAAAGAAATGGGATATTTAAGACAGACAAGTTCATTTTATGTAAGATAACGCCGTGCTGTCAAAATTGCCGTGAGGTACCGGCAGAATATAATAGTACCTTCCACTGCACCAGGTGTCGTAAGATGCAACCAAGGTACCAGAACCGACAGATGGCTTTATATCCATCCGAAACTGTGCAGCTCAAATACATAGGGCGGGGATGATTGGTTATATGCGGCCTGCGTCCAGCGCAATCCTGCGGTCAGAACGTCTGTCCATCTTGCGGGTGAACGGCCTGCGTTACGTGGTCTCCATTTCAGAACCTTACGGCTCCATAGACCATCGGTTCTGCGTTCTAAGTGCCCTTGAAGGGCTCATAGTGTACACGGTAGTGATCCTATCTCATGTGCCAAATATTCAAATAATCATTTTTGTGTTTGTTCTGTGTCTGGGTGTTAATTATTTGTATTTAAGTATTTTTCGTGAGATTTCTCTATTATCCGATGTCTGTAATACAAGTTTTAAGCGACTTATCTCAGAGTAAGGTCAATGTATGAGATGTTGCGTGAATTCATTTTATTTTCCACTATCACTTCAACTTACTAACCCGGCGATGTCGGTAGCTTTGGTTCTTTAACGGATCTTTTCATTCCTGCGCTCTCCATAGCTCGTTGGGTTTTCTTGAATTGGCTTATGACAATAAAAGATAGTAAAAGACCACGTTTCACTGGCATAAGTCATCGCTGGTAACACACATTGATCGAAGACTTTCGACTTAAGACACTAGACAAGGTTTATGTATAAGTCATATCATTAAGTTAATCTACCTTTTTTTTATTTAAAAATGTAGAAACTAGTTTTATTTTTGTTTTAATCAAAAATATCGATATTTTTAATAAACTACATATTAAAAAATAACTAAACTAAACCAAGTTATTTTTTCAAACGACAGGTTTACTTCAATAAAAGATAAACAATAAAAAACGGTCAGAGCTTTAAACAATTAATAAATAAATAGAAAGACAATGTAAGATATTTTGTTGCAAAAAAAAATTGTAACAAGAAGACATATTGGGACATCCCTACTATCCCTACAAATCCCTACTAATATTATAAATGTGAAAGTAACTCTGTTTGTCCGTCTGTCTGTTACGCTTTCCCGCTTAAACCTCTCAACCGATTTTGATTAATTTGGCACAGAAAATCTTTAGACCCTGAAAAAGGACATATGCTATATGCTTTATTTAGTTAGAAATAAGGGTTGTAAGGGGTTGTAGGAGGGGATGAAAAGTTGTACAGAAGTATCTTATTTTTCTTTAGAAACTTATTTTTCAGACCATTGATTCGATATAAATAAACATGACATTCAAAGTTAAAGAGGTAAAGAGGTATGGCACCCAAAAAACTTATACCACGCGGACGAAGTCGCGGGCACAGCTAGTATAATATAAAATAATAGATAAAAGTCACAGACCGTGTATAAGCGGATCCGCTGCTAATGCGTCCCCTCTAACTTAGTGGCCACATGTCGTGCTTCGGAACATTTCATATTTATAATCGACCACGACCGTTAAACAGACTAACACATCGCATGTTATTTACTGTCTTTATTAACTGCACTACTCAAATTGCAATAAGGATTCTTTATTTCTTTTAAATTAATATAATTAACTAATTTCATACACATTTCGCTAATACAACTTTCATAACGAATATGCATGTTTGTAAAATTTAGGCATACTCTATAGTTACAGGAAGGATTAGTATTAAACGTGCTACATATGGGCTGTTGTTTTATTGTGACAAAGTTCCATCTATTTTTTTTAATTTTATTGTTTTCATTATTTGTTTGTTTATCTGATTTTCATAATTGCTAACGTATTCTATAAATTATACTTTTACTAACTTATTGTAATTACTTAGAGAATTTTAATGCTGCTGTGAAGATATGTTTCGCATTATAATGTTGGTTTTGTAATTTAATCATATTATCAACTCTGTATGAATCTCATCTGTTGTGTCTTCCTATAAAATAAATAAATACATAAATATAGGCACGTGCACTGATCTTAAAGGTATCTAATCTAAGTCATCAACTAATTACAACTTCAGCTATTGCTAGCCGTATAATAGATTTATTATTTAATAACTATATTACTAATAAAATTTACTCCATAAAAGGAACCCTCACCAATAAAACAATTCTCACTTAATTATTCAATTTCACGGTACAATTTATAACAAAGTACAAAGGAAATGAATAATTTCATGTCTGCTTGCTTAAACTTGATGTGTAATTACGTGGCTCGTGGCGCCATCTATGAAGCACCTGACGGCCGCTCGAGGAACTAAGATCTAAAGATAAACGCGGTGTGAAATTGTAGTTTAGCTGTTTATGATCTTTTAAGCTGATTGTTGGGGGTATTTTTATTGTAATTTGATATATGTACTCCATGCTTGTTAGGATTCCTCGCTGTTTTATGACGAGAATTAATTGGTGTGAAAGATTTGACTAGATAACATAATTTCTTTATTTTACATAGCTGTTGGAATTCAACATATTTGCGTCAGGCACTTTAATAGAACGTCGCATAAGGCCTGATGAGGTTTCCGCTCATTATTTCCTGTAGACCAGACCGTAGCTTCACGATTGGGATGCTTACTTCATAGTATCATCACAAGGATATCACTATTTGATTTCACTGCCTCTGTCACCCTGGTCAGCTCGGCAATTAGGGGCAATATTGACTCTTTTTTTGGAGGCCTGACTTTGTCGAAGGCTTTCGCGACGTCAAAGAACAACGCCGTCGTCCCTTGCGGTCGGCGTCGTTCGTTGAGGCGCGAAAGGATATGTTCCGTGAGGCGGTGGAGTTGATGGACACATGAGTGCCGGTTGCGAAAGCCGAACTGTTCGTCTGCCATAAGGCCGTTATCGTAGACGAACCCTCGCAATCGTGAACAAATGAGGCGCTCATATAACTTGGCCAAAGAGTTGAGCAAGCTAATGGGCCTGTAGGAAGTGGGATTTCGTGGGTCTTTACCGGGCTTGTGAATGCCAATGACGGCGGCGTCCTTCCACGCGTCGGGAAACACGCAGTTGGACATGGCCGCGTTAAAGATAGTCACAAGCAGGCAAATAATATGGGCGGGGAGAATGCGTAGGACGCGGTTTGTTATACCATCCGGACCGGGGGCTTTGTTTATCTTGAGATCGCGAATGACGTCACGGACCTCAACTGGCGTTATCGGGTCTAACGGCGGTGCCGTCGGTGGCGCGAGTTTTAGCTTTTCGACTTCGTCGTCGACGTACTGCACGAAGGACTGGTTAGTGGGGAGTGTGCTAACCGAGCACTGTAACTCTAAGCTTTCCGCTAAGCACTCGGCTTTTTCGGCGTCTGTGAACGCGACGGCGGCGGGAGCGGCGGCGGCGACGGTCGCGGGTGCGGTCCCGGGCACGGGCGCGGGCGCGTGCGCGGGCACGTGCGCGGGCACGTGCGCGGGCGCGTGCGCGGGCGCAGACGTAGCTGTACGATTGAGGGCGGGCATATTCGCCGTCTTGTCCGACTTGAGGTATCTCGCCAGCTTCCAATACGCTTGGTGAGATGGCGAGAGTTCCTCGAGCAGATCGCCCCACCGGGAATTCCGCACTTCGTTAATGCGCGCCCTTACAGCGTACTGAAGGGAGCGCATATGAAGGCGGTTTTCCTCGGTGCGGTAGACGAAGTAGGCCCGCATAGCGGCTTTTTTATCTCTAATGAGTTCCTTGACATCCTCGGGCAAGATCAGACGATGATTTCTCATCGCCGGAACCTGCTTGGACGCACCCCTGACGGCGTCCGTCAAGTGACTCGTTAGAGCTTCGATCGCGGAGTCAGTTTCCTGTCTGGTTTTGATCGTTTCCGGGATAGATTTCAGTAGGGGAGCGTCAGTAGCTGCGAGTGTTTTCCCGAGCTTCTTCCAGTCCACCACTGTCACCGTCTCCGGAGCCGAGCCTACGGGGGGACCTAGTTGCAATTTGACCGGCATATGGTCGGACGACAAGTCATGAACAGTTTCTATAGAATGCAGCGTCAATGCCACATTCTTCAGAAGCGCCATGTCGAGTATGTCCGGCCTGTGATTAGCCTGGTTAGGGTAGCGCGTCGGCGCCGAGGAAGCCACCACGACGAAGTCGAGGTTATCAGAAAGGTCGCACATCCTCGTACCGTTTGGGGTAGAGGATACGCAACCGAACCGTATATGTTTACTATTGAAGTCGCCGGCAATAATGACGGCTTCGTCAAGAGCAAACAGCGCTGCGAGATCCGCCTCTGTTAGCTTCCCCTGCGGGGACAAATACGCTGATACTATAGTGACGGGGCGATGACCGGTCATCGCCAGACGGCAAACCGAGACTTCGATGTCTGTGAGCGCGGGCGGGGGGTCGACCGGGCAACATTGTAAAATCCGCTTACAGTAGATCAGAGTCCCACCGCCCGGGCGGCCGACTCTGTCGTTCCTAACCGTCCTGTAGTTGGCTATGTTAGGGTTGACAGCCAAAATACATTTTTATATATAAAGAATATGTGCTCCCGTCGCAAAAGCTGCGCTCTTCGATTGCCAATACTTGCCCAGCGCGGTAATTATGGGCATACCCTCATTCTTGGGGAAGCCATAGCTATATGTCCAACAGTGGACTTTTAATGACTGGTATGATAAAGGTGCTTAAAATACTTCCTTATTGGAAATATTAATGTTATTATTATTACTTATTTTATTGAAGATTTAAAAGTACTTGTAATGGGCCAACTTGAATAAAGTATATTTGATTTTGACTTTAAATAAATACTAAATATAAATTAAAAGTGTTCTGCCATTTATGGAACAATATATTCCTTTTTGTATTAAAGACAATATTAAGATCGGTTTCAGTTATTTCTTCTGTGTCTGGATGTTATTTATATGCATTTATTTTTTATATTTGTGATTTCTCTGATGTGTGATGTGTGATGTCCGTAACATAAGTGCTTTAAGCGACTTGTCACGGAATCAGGTCAATATGTGAGATGTTGTGTGAATTTATATATTTATTTATTATTTAGGTAGGTATCTCTAACAATACAGGTCCAAATTCCGTGCCTTAATTTCATGTTCCCCACACGACATCCCTGTTGGAGGCCCCCTGTGATTAATTGACGTCAGACACAGTAGTCAGTGTGAAATTTGAATGTGTCTTATTGTGGGGTCTGATGTACCTATTGTAGAGTCTTTGGGTTAGATAAGGTGGGACTCGAAGTCAAATTAAATAAATTATAGATTGTATCAATTCAAATAGTTTTCATTAGCGGTAATCACTGGGTGGTGATAATGAAGTTTTAAATCCACCGGTTCTTCGAGCAGGTTTATTTCTGGTGGCTTTTTTATTAGGCCAGGTTGACAAACAAGCATACAGTCTGTGTGACAGAAACGTCACTGCAACCTTTAGACGCTCGTAATCACGTATCACAAGGGTATTACTAATGTTGACAGCCATGCGACTTGAAGAAATTATGTCACATTATCCAGTAATTTCACTGTCTACCCCTCAAACCGAAACACAGCAATGCGAACACTGCTATTTGGCGGTAGGAAATAGGTGTGAGTGACGTACCAATACAGACAAACTTTGTAGGATTTTTCAGGTCAACCTCATGTGACAACACTATATTGTATTCCATCATAATGTTGTTATCCATTGTGAGCGTTACCGCAGCCTATGATATCACAAGGATATCACTAGTGTGTAGCCAAACTTGTGTATTGAAGATATTTTGTAACATAACCCAGTAATTTCAATGCCTCTCTAACCCTTCAATCTGGAACAGAGCAATGCGGACATTGCTGTTTGGTGATAGAAAAAGGTGAAATTAAGGTACCAACGCAGACGAATTTCAATGATGTGCACTTCACGTGGTTTGTTTGATTAATTTGCAGTAAACTTAATTGAGATGTTTGATGCCTGCAAGATTAGCAACATGGTGGTGATATCTTCGTGATGTCACGGGCGTCTATCATCATCATCATTATCATTTTCGTACCAGCCATTGAAAGTCCACTGCAGGACACAGGCCTCCCCATTAAACGAATTTTGCTCTTAACTGCCTCGCTGGGCAAGCGTGTTGCCAATCGCAGAGCGCAGGTTTCGCGACGGGAATGCTGCTGCCCATCCCCGCCCTGTACACTTGAGCTGCATTGTTTCGGATTGATATACCGCCTCAGTCATCTTTTACGACACCTGGTATAGGGGAAGGTATTATTCTACTCTGCCGGTACCTCACGGCAAATAGGCTATATCTATATGCTGTTTAAATTAAACCTGTGTAATAGATGACTTTTATGATTGCTTAGGTCCTTAGGTTCTGTATTACCTATTACACTCATTTGCAAAAAAAACGGGCGGTTTTTAATTTAATTCTACTTTAAAAAATACGGTACCAAAATGATTTCAATCATTTGTACATGTTACTGGCCGGTTTTAAAAATGCCGTGGTGTTTAAAACAGTACGTTCTAAATTCAAATTTTCGTTTGATGCTCGTTTTTACAGAAAACCACTTTTTATCCTACATTTTTGGTGCGAAGTTCCAAAAGATAATATCGGTTTTCATAACTCAGTAAATTTTTATGAATTTATTTCATATTCTTAATTGTCAAAGCCTCATTTATTGCTGTTTAGCTGTCTCAATAATGTTAGAGAAAGTGGTAAAAGCTACCAAAATTATTGCGCTGCTCGAAGAGGGTTGCAGCCAATGCCTTTGTGGCTCAGAGGGTAAGTATGAGTTGCTCGACGGTTCACCTGGCAGCGGTATCAAGACACCGGTTCCGTCAAGAAAAGGCCTGATTCTAAAAGAAAACTATGTACCCAAACCACGGGATAATCGTTTTCTTGTGAGTCGCGCATTGAGAAAAAAAGTCTTCGTATGTGGACCTTAAGAACAACCTCGAAGAAGTAAGACATGTGCATATTAGTCTATTGACGATAAAGAGGCTTCTCGTGGCTAATATACGCAGTCATCGCCCGTCTCACGGCCCTAAGTTACTCCGTAAGCACAGAGTTGCCAGGTTTAGGTTTGCTCGAGTGAGTTGAGTTGAGAATTGTGAGTCATGGACTCAAGAAGACTGGAATAGGGTATTGTTCTCCGAAGAAGCCAGGATATTTCTGTTCGGTGAAGATCGACGTCGGTGAGTGCTACGAAGACGAGGAGAACGCTTTGCAGAGGCTTGTTTAAAAGTTATCACACCTTTGGTGTGGGCTCTGTTATGTTTTGGGCAGGAATAAATTCAATGGGTCGTACAGAGTTAGTCTTTATAGAAAACGGCTCACTGACTGGACATCGATACATAACAAAAGTTCTAATTCCTCATGCACAACCCTCATTAGCCGCTTTAGGTGAAGACTCAATTTTTATGGATGACAACGTTCGCGCCCACCGGTCTGGCGATGTGGAAGCGTATGTGCAAGAGGTCGGAATTCGTCGTTTGGATTGGCCAGCTCGAAGTCCCGACCTCAAGCCTATAGAACATGTCTGGAACGTTCTGAAACGACGCGTGAGATCAGTACAACCGGCACCGCAGACCATCAGAGATTTGAAGAATGTGATTAACGCGTAGTGGGAACGTATTCCGCAAGCAAGTATCCGAGATATCCGCGCTAGCATACCCAGACGAATTCAAGCTGTGATATCAGCTAGAGGGGGTCACACTCGATACTAAACTTTTATCTGCCTTTACTTTATTAAAGAAAAAACAAACAAAAATCTTTGTTAACTTTTACTTCATGAGCATATGTACTACTAGCGAGCATACACTACTAGTGAACTTTAGCATTAAAACCCATAAATTTTATCAAAATTTTATGATAATACTGACGAAAACGATTATTTGCTTATTAATTTACAAAATTGTGAAGGTAAAACTACCTATAATTATCAAATAAACCAATAGTAACATTTGAAATGGTTCATTGCTTAGGTGGCCGTTTTTTTGCAAGTGAGTGTATTATGAAAGCCGTGGGATATTGGCAGAGTAGAACAGTACTTAGCCTTGTACCAGGAGCCAAAAGAGGCGCCCAATGTACTAGAACCGATAGAATGCGGTATATCAATCCGAAACAGCGTGGCTCAAATGCACGGGGCGGGAATGGGCTGCAGCAGCGTGGCAAGTATGGGCGAAAATAATCCTTTCTTGCCTATGTCTAATAGTGAACTTATGATGGTGATTTTAACTATGCATGTAAGATTGTACGGGCTTAGGTGCGGAATAATATATAAACAGACAGACAACCATAAAGGTATCTTGCTGACCGCGAACCGGCGAAATGTGTGATAGCAGAAATATCAAAAAGTCCCTTTAAGGGCTCAAATACTGGAATATCTTACATGTGGTTTGTTCGTCTGAGCAAACTCTTAAGTCACCGCAAGAGGCTTTCGCGGTTGTGAAGACGAGCTTTGTTTGCGTAAGCTTGTGTGATGTGATCTAGAATCAAAGTTGGGGCGAGGCCGTGTTTTGTTCAATTAAAAATATATTTATACATATATAAAAGGAGAAGTTGAATGATACATCAACGCAATGACTAAACTAAAAGGGTTAGAAACTGTAAACTTTGCACAGGGGTTCCTTTTATAACGTCGAGGAGCACTGAAATATGATTTTTTAAAGTTAACACCCTAAGGGGTTAAAGCGTGGCTGCTAAGTGTGAAACATTGCCGTTATTGGAGTTGTTCAAATGAAATTTAGTGTGAAGTATCGTCATTGACAGTCATGAAACACGTGTAAAATTTTCTAAAATCAACCCTTAAGGGAGTAAAAGGGGGTGCATAGCTAGCATAAAAGTTCTTTGACTTTATTTTTTTTTAAATAAAAATTTATATTTGGGTTATATTTTCCTAAAAATTATAATTGCTGATTACCTTTTTTGTGATAAAATCTATTGTTATAAGGATTAACGTACTACTTTTATAGTATTTATCATTCTCACGAGAATCGGAACTATGCGGGAGAAACCAAGGGGCACTGCTAGTATAAGATAATAGTCTTATTATAGTGAGGACAATGCTCGGAGACTGCACGATTGAAACAGGACTGAATAGGTCTGAAACGAACCAAAGTTGCCGTCACGACTTAGCGGATTAGCAAGTTGAAGTGACAATGGGCATGTCAAATGGTACGCAGAACTGATGATTTAAGCCTTAAGGTTCTAGAGACGTCGGAAGGACCAAAGCAACGTTGGACCGAACTCAAACATTACTTTCTGAGAAACAGTAGTGTCGCATTCCTGTGTTCCGGTTTGAATGGCGAGAGAGGCAGTGATATTATTGTGTAATGTGACGTTATTTTCAAACCACAACGTTAGCAACTTTTTAGGTTACCTTTGTGATGATATAAGCGTATGATAGGCTGTAGTGACGCTCACTACTATAAAATGAACCTAAATTCAAAGCTGATTTAAAAATTATACTTATTATTTATTATTGTGATTAGAAAGAGAGATTAAATAAAAACGAAAGGGGTATGTCACACACAATTAAAAACCGTTTTTTGTTTATTTTCAAATTATTCTTTTTATTTGCTCTGTTCTTTTAAGTAATATATGTAATGATAGATGAAGAAATTTTTTTTATCGTTGATACTTTTTATTTAATACTAGCTGTGCCCGCGACTTCGTTCGCGTGGTTGTCGGAAACTCTATCGTGATTATTTTTTGATTGCTCACGTTGGTTTATGTTATTGTATAATCGTGAATAAGATTTTTTTAAATTACATGTAAAAAAATAATGTTTTTAAAGTAATGGTTCAAAGTACTTCGGCATAAATTATATTTTTACGTTTGTTTATAGTAAAGCACGCTGGATTCAACGTTCTGTAGGGAGCCGACAACGCGCCTGAGCCGCGCGGCATGGTACCTCGCAAAGATACACTCGCGAGTGGTAGTGGCAAGCACGGCGGTGGGCCGAGGCCCGCCTCCTCCTCAATGGTAGCAAGCCTTCTTCGACAAATAATGTTATTATGAGTAAATCTTGAAAATTAAAAATATACTGTCGCGGATTTTTTTTAATTATTAAAAAGGAATAATTCTTTCATACATAGTTTTTGAATAACTTAAACCGTTTATGCAGCGCATGCGACGAAAG
Source organism: Heortia vitessoides (assembly GCA_020976665.1). NCBI lineage: Eukaryota > Metazoa > Arthropoda > Insecta > Lepidoptera > Crambidae > Heortia > Heortia vitessoides. Next base: position 8,916,155 of record JACJUM010005600.1, on the reverse strand, counting down.
ACCTCAAATGTGAATAATTTTCCCCGTTTTTGCAACATTGCTCACTGACGCTTCGCTTCTATTGGTCTCAGCGTAATGTTATATAGCCTAAAGCCTTCCTCTATTAATGGACTATCCAATAATTATTCAAATCGGACCAGTAGATTGTTTAAACAAACAAACAAACTCTCCCGCTTTATAATATTAGTATAGATATTAATTCGAAGTTACCGTTTCTTTTTATTTTTCCTTTCAGTAACAGTTCCAAAAGGTTTGACTTGAGAAGTGTAAATTAATAAAAAATTCTCAAGTACCTTTAGCTAAGATATTATTCAAAATGAAAATCGGAAATACACAAACGTGCAGACGAGCTCATTTTCACTCTGATAAATTGACTTCAATCTCGTATGACATTTTCTTACTACCCGCAGACATATAAATACACACAACTGTATCTTCTACATCACCTACATATAAGGCGCAAATTCGTTTACACAACTATCGATACATTACCGATTTTCATAAGGATAATACTAATTTACAATGCGGTGACACTAGCTCTTATCCAGTTACGTTAAGGTTTAATATTGTGTGAATTTTCTGTGGTGACATTTAGTGTGTGGTTCAGGGCATTTGATAAAATGATAAACATTAGCGTGATCACTTGGGGAGCTATTGCATACTTCTGCTTTTGATGGAGGGTCGTGTGTTATTTTATTGAAACGATGGTGTCTTGTACATGTATAAACGACTAGCTTCCCTCCTGTGACTTTGTCCGTGACTAATACATTTTTTTTCAAGAAATTTACACAATGTCTCATACAATTAAACAAGTTTTATTACATTCAAACTGCATTTGCTAACTATATTTGCCTCGCTAGGCAAGTGTCCAAATATCCAGCAGTGGACGTCTTATAGATGATATAATGATGATAACATTTAATATAAATACTGTTAAATCCAATTACGCATTTCTAATCCATTCATCATACATGATAATAAATAATTTTAAACTTCTTTTTACTAAATGCAAAGGACATCAGACAAAAAAGGAATCACAAATATTCTACTGAAATATATATATATATATAACACCAAGACTTAGAATGAATATAACTATTATCATATAAATATTTGCCCCTCGGTAGGGATCAAACCCACGACCTTTGGCTTTCTAGATAAGATCACTACTATTGGCCGGCGACTTTGTTTTTAATCTTAACTCGGGAAAATAGTAGAGTTCAACCAGTATTTATTTTAAAATATCGTTTTGTATTAAATCTGTTTACTATATGAAAGAAAGAGAAATCATAAATAGTATTTTTAAACTAGTATTTATGATTTCTGTGGAAGATGCTAATTTTATAGTTTAATTAGATAACCGTTAGGGGCATTGTTTTGTTTTTCTATAGCCTTTTGGCGTCGGCCGCGTTCTTTCAAAGTGCCGACTGCCTGTGGGGAGGACAACCTTTTCAAGTTGAAGAGATTATTTGGTTAAACCCTATAATCTCAGGAACTATTGAATTAAAAATATTTTTTTTAATATTTGGACTATCTATTTGCTCCCAGGTACCGGTAGAGTAATTATTATTATTTAAGAATTGACAGATGACCTTTTATATGAGATCTGCCGCAGTTATGTGATTTATTAATCAGTGATTAGTATATAGGACAGGAAGAGAATATAGAGAAAATGTGGTGCAGCTTCGAGAAGGAAATGGTGCTGCCCATCTCCGTCTTGTTGCATTTGAGCTAATTTGTCACGATGGATATACCGCCATCTGTCGGTAACTACTATTTTGTAGGATCCATTACTATTCAGTATTGTAAAATTATTATATAGAAATATCAGAAATAATTTCTCTATTCTCTATACATTAGAACACCATTTTTAACTACCATTTGACAGTGTTACTTGAACAGCGCAAATGTAGCATTAGTGCATAAGGTCCAAATTTCAGTGATTTTATTTGAATTACGAACTTTATTTACAGCGTTTACTTATGCGGTATTGTATTATCACAGACGATAGGTAGCAATGAATTTGTAAGTTAAAGCTTTAAATTTAATATGATATTGGTTATGTGATATTATGTATCATGCAGGCGTCTAAGAATCACGAATTCACGTTACATTTTACGAGTCTAGGTTCGATATTTATAGTTAGAAATGAAAATACATTCTTAAATATGAAACGACATTGTACCTGTCGTTTTTAAATATTTAATTTTATAGTTCTACCTCTATTATTAATAATATAAAAACGCCAATTGTTGACGCTGGAAAGGCTGAACAAACCAACTTGAAATATGACACAGAGATAGTCGGGATTAAAAAAAGTCGGTATACGGGCGAAAGTTTTACGTGACAACGACTTTGAGTGGTAAAATAATTTTAATGTGAATATTTATTCATATAGTAGGAATAAGAAAGAAATAATAGTAACAATTTAAAACATTTATTTCTACAAAGAATTATATTTAAAACATTAATTTATACAAAGAATCTCGCACTGAATTTCATATTAACAAAATTTTATTTTTACCTTTACACATACATACGTATTTATATACAAATATACATACAATAACGTGAGCGGAGCGTAACGCAGTTTCTTAAATTGTCACCCGGCAAACCAATTTATAAGACGTTGTCACGTCAACAAAGGTTACCGTTTATACTGATAACGTTTTCCCGTGTGATAGATCTGGCTTTTGATTATGGAATCGACACGACTTTTGCACAGTTTATCTGTCCGAGTGTGATATAGAGATCTCGTAATAATAAGAAATTCTCAGGAATTAACAGACAAACTTATATACATATAAGTTTTGTTCTATATATATACTAGCTGTTGTCAAAGACTCAACTTGTGCGAAAATTTAGGTGAGAATAGTTGCCTGTATGATCTTGGACAGCGTTGATTCGACCGTTTTCACTAAATCTGTAAAAGTAGATGTATTTTTCGACTTAATGAAGGTATTTTTTTTGACCAGGTCGAAAAACAAGCTTACAGTCCTCGTAGGTAGGCGTCACCGCAACCTCGTGTCATATCACTAGTGACATATATGCCTGTCTTGTCTGTAAATGAAGATACTATGTCACATTTACCCAGTCATTTTACTGCCTCTCAAGACATACATATAAACCCTCTATTCCACCCCTTTGTTTAGAAAATAAATAGAGACAAAAGTAGCTTAGAACGTTCATCCACAAGGATAACGGGATGCAAGTCATATGTCAAATTTGTAAATTGAGTTTTGATTAAACTAGTTTCGTGATTGCTTGATTGCTGAACAGATAGACAGATGTTCGCATTCTTTCCCCGCAACATTTCATTCTTTCACCTGATTCTGAGAAAAGTCTCTTAAAACACAAATATACTACTTAAGTACATATTTTTACAACCCAGACACAGAACAAATACAAATATCATCGTGCTAATATTCGTCCTGGGTGGGGATCGAACCCACGACCTTTGGCGTACAAAATAGGATAATGTTTACGCCATCGTCCTCGTCAATGTATAATATAAGTATAGCCATAAATTAAATATTCGAGGTTCCGGTAAAACTTGAGAATGTGGCGCGCCCCTGGCCTAGCCGTCTCCAAAAGCGAAACTTCCCAACTGAGGAATTTGCAAATCTACACAAACCGTAAGTATCAACTGATGGCAGTTTTTGCCCGGCGGACCATCCGACATTGTGATGGCATTCCACTGCTACTGGTTTTGATTAGGCCGAATGTGATGCCGCTTTCGTGTTTGATTGTTTTTGGTCGGGCGGGCGCGGTAAAAAGTTCCGTATTGTTTGGACCATAATGTCGCTGGATTGTGTCGCTCTTTTGCAAAAATAACGACTTATTATTAATATTTTTGTTTATTTTAAAATATCAATAGTTTTGTTTGATTTTATATAATAAAATATAGTATGTGTTACTATAAAGCTGTTTTAAAATATTGTCCATTTAACTTCCCAATAAAAAAAAACAAACTCAACCACATAAGAAATTTTTAATTTGGTGTCTTTGTTCAAGTTATGCGCGTACATACATTCCGAAGATTTACTCGTATAAATATTTGATAACGGTTATGTGTTCAATCCCTACCCGGGACAAATTATAATATATATGATGAAATTTCTGATTGCTCTGTAGTTAAGTGTTAAATATTTGTATTTGAGTATTATCTTTGTGATTTCACTGTTGTCTGATGTCCTTAAAACAAGTAAAGAACTTATCATGAAAAAAGGCGATTTATCGTGGAGTCTGGCTCCATAATGTCTCAATGTATAAATGTTGTAGATATATTTAAATTTATTTTTAGCAGACACGTTGACAATCAAGTATACTACCGCGTGATAGTAAGCATACGGTCCATAGTCTATACGCGCTCGCATGATCACTACAGCATTGCTAACCTTTTTACTTAAAAAAATTATTTACAAAACATGGTAAGTATGTAGGAGAAGGAGAGAAAGAAAAAATGAATGGAGAGTGAGAGGAAGGATGAATGAAGGATTTTTAAAAATTCTATTCCTAAGGAAGTTATGCTCGCAGGGTGCTAGGATAGTATGAAACTCTGTCGTTATTAAAATTATTCGAATGAAATTCAGTATGAAGGTTCGTCATTGATAGTTATGAAACATGGGTAAAATATTTTTTTGAAAATCATCCCTTAAGGAGGTAAAAGGAGTCTGTTCTAATGGCATTGTCCATTGTAATTTATGGTATACTATATTATTACTTTAATTTGAACATGAAAAACACGCAAAAATTTAATTTATTTATATACATAAATGATAAGTGGAATGTCCAATTCACGGAATATAAGCTAATTATGTCTGTATACACAATCCAATCAAATTGCAGTCCAACGGTCGTATCGTTCAGAAGACGCGGAGCGGCGAAATACGGTCCGCAAAAAACACACGATAGAGAATTAATTGCGGCCTCTATAGGACACAACGCCTTGTGTACCGTCAGCAAAACAAGCGTACATATATTAGGATTTTTTAGGGTAAGTATTTATGAATTTGTTTTCAATTTGTAGACGCTCGTTTTATGCAATAAACAAGGAATATTTAGACATGCTCAAATGCTCAAAAATATCATTTACAGAGCTTTTTAAAAAGTCAAGAAGGTTTCGGGTGCTTTTGAACTCGCTTAAGAATGAATGCTACCATAGATATCATCATCATCATCATTACAGCCATTGGAAGTCCACTGCTGGATATAAGCCTCTCAAGAGATCAAGAATTTCGCCCATAATTGCCTTATTTAAATGTAAAAAAATATTAACTTATTTCGCAAGCACTATTACAGCATCTCTGTCTTGAAAGCTGCACCCTGCGATTGCCAATACGCTTGCTCGCCAATTAGGGTCATATTCCCCCTTTCTTAAGGAACCCTCTGTCCACCAGTGGACTTCAAATGGCCGATAAGATGATGATAATACAAAAAAGCAAACACATTTACATATAAAAAAAAAATGTTCAATTGGTTGCAAAATACATTGAAGTTGCAATGATTGTAGATTGTATTCATTGTTGGAATTTCCAAAGTTTCTAAACACTTTTGGCTAAGTTTTATCAAAACTGTGTACCTGAAAAAAATAGTTCTAATTTCGTCAAAACAAATAATTCTATTCTGCGTCAAGATATTGTAAAATATATATGAGCGTCTTGTTTTGTCGACCGTACCGCATGCAGTTGACGAATTGAATTTTGATGAGTGACAGCCGGCAGCCACTCATTATCATTTCGCCATCGCCGCCATGCTGCCGGCGATCCACGACTACTATGGTCAAACTTTGGTATTAATATTTGTGGATTCGGACCTCTTTCACAATAGGTCATTAATAATCGACTACCGCGAGATATGGAAGATTGGGATACCTCCTTCTGTACCAGGTATCTAAAGAGGTGGTTGTTGTTTTGCATTATAAATTCACACAACATCCAAAACAATATGAGATGTACATCTATGCTATTATTGTAAAGCTGAAAAGTTTATAGTTTATTTAAACGCGCTTTTCTCAGGAACCGTTGATTTTAATCGAAAAATTATTTCAGTGTTGAATAGTCTAATTATTGAGAAAGGCTATAGGCTATATAATATCACGCTAGGATCAATAACAGTATGGCATATACATATGGATTACTGTGATGAATGACTGGGTAATGTGACATAACATCTTTAAATCACAAGGTTGTCAATGCGTTAGTGATATCCTTGTGATATCAAGAGCGTCTATAGCCTGCCGTGAGGTACCAGCAGAGTAGAGTAGCACCTTCCACTGCACCAGGTGTCGTAAGACATGTTGCATTTGAGCTACACTGCTTCAGATGGATATACCGATATCTGTCGACCTCAGTTGCCTCATACGTCATAGAGGAAGGTACTATTTTACTCTGCCAATACCACACGGCCAATATATATGTATTATAATAGTATAGAATTCACGGAAACACGAACTATGCGGCCGAAACCACGGGACGCTGCTAGTGATTGAATTAAAAGAAAATATTCCCGATAAAAACCTGAAAATAGTTAATAATGATCCTACCTGTGGGCACATCTTGCAGTGATACTTCCTCGCGTGGGCGTGCAGCGGCTGCAGCTTGGTGGGGCCCTTGCCCAGCGGTTGAGGCACCACTAAAAGTCCGCTGCCGGTGTTCGAGCCCCCCACTGGGGAGGAGGATGAGGACCCTGAAAGCAAGAATACTAGGAGTGAAAACTATATGCCGGGGTAAAAAAAACAGTGACTTTGAATACGTGTCTTCATGATGCAGAGTTGCAGCTGCTTTCTGGGTAACACTGAGAGCAGTTCTCGTATTCATGTTGTCAATAAATATAAAATATATTTTTTATTGAGAAAATAAAGTATGACGATCATTTATCGAGCATCATTATCATAAAAAGGAAGATATTTATCTAGACACACTAGGCAAGACCTCTGGTATAGGGGAGGTACTTTCCTACTATGACAATACCCAACGTCATAAGCAATAATGATTAAAATAAGCTTTTCTACCTTATCCATTGTTTAAAAAAGTACTTGATTTTTTGATTTTTCGTACTGGGAATATTGTGGAATAAATGCGGCAGATACTCCATCAGTATCAAATTCAGGAACGCCATTTACTTGACAAACAAAACCCATGATACTCATGAGATTCAGGGTTTACAGATGACTCCTGATCCTCGCTTTCGCATTAACTTCTCCCTTTGGTATCATAGGAGCTTTTCCTGTAGTGGAAGTATGATGAAGTTAGTATATTAAAGCAGTGATAGATACGCACCCGACCGGCCAGGACCCAGGCCGGCACCATACAGCATCTGGCTCATAGACTGGTGGTGACCAAGCCTCTCGTCTGCTTTTTGGTGCGCCCCAACCGAACCTTCGCCCGTACTCATTTTGGCCTGAAACAGAAGAGATTCTCCAATTTAGTATTGAGTCGATGACTTGGAATCTTAATACCTATTTTTGTGTGATAGGTTAACTAGAGACACGCCCCAGCTTCGAGTGCAAATTGAAACCGGAAGTTAAGATACCGGATCAGCTGCTTATGCTGTGACATCTTCTTAATATTAATGACTAGCTTTCCGCCCCCGATTTTATTTTCCTTGACTAGGCCTCTATCGCATCCCTAGGGAACTCTTGTTTTTCCTTAAAAGATTCCATGTCGCTCCCTGACAGATAAGCTGTGCAAAAAGGCGTCCCGGTTCCATAGTAAAATAAAAATCTAAACATACGCTACGGGAATATAATTTTGACATAAAAGTAGCCTATGTGTCAATTCCAGACTACGACTAATCTTTGTCTTAAGTTTTGCCTAGTTCTAAGCCAGATGTGAAATAGTTTTATTTTATTAGACCAGGTCGACCAACAAGCTTACAGTCCGCGTGATAGTGAGTGTCACTGCAGCCTATATCAAGGATATCATAACACGTTAACCATGTGACTGGAGGATATTATGCCACATTACTGCAGTAAATTCACTGCCTCTCTCACACTTCAGGCTAGAACACAACATAGCGAACACTGCTATTTGGCAGTAAAAATAGACCATCTCAACATTATTCTCTCTATTGTCGTCAGTACAGCATCGATATAGTATAAAACCATATCGATCTTTTATCACACTATTCTTTAATCTATATCTCAAACTATCACCATACATACTTCAAAGTGCTCTCAATTCAACAGTATTTATTCCATTCTCGTGCGTCTTCTTTCACTACCATATGTTAGTATTGGAACCAATACGCTTCTATAAACAACCAGTCTTATTGTCACTTTTTGGCTACCCATAAAAGCGTTTCAGAGTTCATTGACACTATTTGCAGCTTTCAGTCTCCATTAAGTAACCATAGCAGCCGTAAACAGTCCACAGTTGGACACAGGCCTCACCAAGAAGGAATTTGCTCATAATTGCCACGCTGGGCAAGCGTGGTGGCAATCGCAGAGCGTAACTTTGCGACGGGAATGCTGCTGCCCATTTTCGCCCTGATGCATTTGAGTTGCTTCGGATGGAAATGCCGCCATCTGTCGATTCCAGTCAAACAGTTCCCTCCTACAACACCCGGTATAGAGGGAGGTACTAGTCTGCTTTGCCGGTATCACACATTCATTAAGTATCTCCTTTAAACTTGCCGTAGATGACAATTTGTCATACTTGCCTCCTTTTCAATCACCATCACTTCATTACTTGCATTCACTTTCATATCTTTTATTTATTAGTTTGTTTGTTTCGAAGCGGGTTTGATTCCCATTACGACAACATCTATGTGATGAAAATTTGTGTATCTAGGTGTTATAAATATGCATTTGAGTATTGCATTTATAATTCCTCTGTTGTCTGATGTCCGTAACACATGTGCTTTAAGCGACTCATTACCGAGTCAGTTTAAGGTATAATAATGTGTATGTTAATTAATTCCGGCTAATTAATTAAATTGTGGAACCTCGTTAAACTCTGACTTTCACAATGTTCTTTTTTTATTTTTTTTTAAATGACTTGGTTGATAAACATGCATACAGTCCACGTGATAGTAAGTGTATTGAAACTTATAGATGCTCGTGATATAACAATGATATCAGTTGCGCTTTGCCAACCTTGTGACTTAAAGGAAGTATATGACATTACCCTTAAATGTCACTGCCGGTGAGAGACACCCTAACAAATTTGTATGTAATGTATAATCATCGGCATAATGATTATGCAGTTGTAGAACGTCCACGGCTGGATGTAGACCTCGACTTTTTCGACACCTGCTAAAACAGGAAGTCAGATGTCTAGATAGGCTGTTGCCATAACCTATAAACGTTTACAAAATAAACATTCACGCCCATAAAAAAACTGAAGGAAGCTCTCCACAACCTTTGGAACAACAAATTGCCGATTGAAAGCGATGTGCATACGACCATATGGGTTTGAAAGTGTGGGTGAACACCTTAATGATGGCGAGTGGTGCAATGATAAAAATAGCCATTAGCTTCATATCAAACAATTTTTCAGAGCGAAGTCTTACTTGCGTAGAAGACACATAAAGATGTGAAGTCTCTTCGTAGACTTATTTACTATGCTGGTACCCGACGGCTAAAAATGTACCTTCTGCATACCACGCAGTATGGGAAAGCAGCGTGGTTATGTCACGCTAAAATAACCTACCATGCGCCATTCATCGCGCCCTAGTGAGCAAACCGTGGTATAAAACGACCTAGGCGAACATACCTTAACCAGGTAGAAGAGGTATTAAATAAGTGCCAGGTCAGAAGTACCAGAATAAACGAGCATTTATATGAGAACTAATGCGAGTAAAGAAGCGAGAGAGGTATGCAAGTGGAAATCCACAGTCTCTGCCGTCCCCACGATTGTCATCCAATCATCATACCAAGATATGGGGGATTTTACCCATAATGGCCGCGCTGGGCAGGCGTGGTAGCAATCGCAGGATGCGGATCACGACGAGGATGCTGCTGCTCATCCCCACCCTGTAGTAACCAAGTTGTGCTGTTTCGGATGGATATATCTGTCGGTTCCGGTTCTAAAGTCGCCTCTTACGACACCTGGTACAGCGAGAGGTACTATTCTATTTCACCGGTACCCCAAGGCGTATCTAATATGAATCCGGAATGGGTAAAATCCCCCAAACTCTCCAAAGATAACAACACAAACAAACAATTGATTTAGCAACGTGTCCAGAACAAGCAAAACATTGTCAAACTGGTTCACCGCAACACAAATCAACGGGGCGCCAGGCGGCGGGCCACTGAAATAATAAATAACTGGCAAATGGCAACAGTGGTCACTTTGTCGGGAACTAGACGCGTATGAGTAACTCCGATAAGGAAGGATTAATCATTACTAATGAAAGGACACACCGGCATACAGACTGGCGGACTACGATGTGGCCAAACTAATTTATAACTTGGTAAAAAAGTAGTGAGGTACCAGCAACACCGTGAGGTACCGGCAGAGTAGGATAGTACCTCCCCCTGTACCAGGTGTCGTAAAGGCGAATAAGGTACCGGAACCGACAGATGGCGGTGTATCCATCCGAAACAATGCAGCGAAAATGCAGCAAGGTCGCGAAAGTTGCGCTCTGCAACTGCTTCCAACACTCTGCCAACACCTTTGCCCAACATGGCAATTAGGGCAAAATTCCCCCCTTTTTTGGGGAGACCTATATCTAAAGAATGATGATTATATATATATATATACATGATGATAAAATATTATAATGATCATATATAATAGTTTGACGAATAAAAAAGCATTTAAACAAACAGGCTAAAATACAAAAATATTAATGAAAACTAAACAGTCTGTTGGTCCGTGTGTCAGTTAGTTTGATCGGAGTTATACTGTTGATCTCGGCACCGATGTGTCACTAGCTCGCGGCAAATACACCCCTTTCCCTGCAGCCTGGTCATTTAGTTCTTGGAGGTAGATATATCTAGATGGGATAATACGCCTGACACAAATATTTTTACTATACCAGCAGCGCCCTGCCGTTTCACCCGCGTCAAGTTGTAGAATTTTATACTAACTTTGCAGCGCCCTTTTATATTAAGGGATGATAACATAATTAGGGGATACAGTTTAGTGTTAAAGCTACTGCACATCTTGTTATTATCAAAGGATAATTAGAATTATTATTAAAATAAAAAATAGTTAGTTGCATAGCTTCGTAGAGGTGAAGATGTACGAGTAACTAGGTCAGGATTTCGTAACTGGACGCCTCTTTCCTTCTATTTTAATACTATTAGCCCTACTCTTGACAACCCAGTTCCTACAGGAAGCGCAGACATCCTGAAGTGCATAATTACGTTTTTGCAAAGGGTACTTAGCCTCTAATTCATAGCAAAATATAATAGATCATTATATTATCATCATATTATTTATAATCATAGTGGTAATATCAGCTCTATACGATGTCCACTTCTAACAAGATTGGAGGGCAGACCAAAACTAATATTTTAAAGTTAAGCGAACGATCTCAGGGTGACCATTCAAATCGTGCGTTATTAATTCGAGTTGCGAGTCTTTAGCAAAATTGCAGGGTGACCGCCCTCCTTGATTAAATAGTTTCATATTGTGATAAGCGACACCATTTAAAATGTACGATATTATTTGCAATGTTTATAACTAGATCTGGTAAGTGTGTACATGGTTTTATATATTGAGGCGACGTAATTAGGTAAAACAAAAATAAAATATAATTTAAGGAAAGAAGTAGTTTTAAACAGGACTTGAATACGAAAACTTTCTTTTCCCGTAGTATACAGTTATATATATGCAATAGTTATATATATAAACCGCGTTTTAAAGTTTAAGAGAGTAGTTTTATTTTAAGTAGTGAAAAAGTTAATGTTAGAATATATTATAATTAATACTTATATATAATACTTGTTTTGTAACGGAAGATGAAATTCTAACCTTAAAAAACTAACTATCAAAATAAATCTATCTGTTACTGCATTGATGCTCTACTCTTGAAAAAATGTAGCCCTAAATATTCTCTAATTTTTTTTTTCTCTAGACCAGGTCAACAAATAAGTTGCTGTATTCTATAGATCATATGGTGGTATCACAAGGATATCACTAACACGTTGCTAACCATGTGACTTGAAGATATTATGTCACATTACCCAGTGATTTTATTGCCTTTAAACTGAAACACAGGCGCACACTGCTATTTCGCGGTAGAAATAGGTGAGAGTGAGGTACCAATATAGACGACCTTTGTAGTCCACTACACAGGACATAGTCCTCTTCAAAAAAAGGAAGAATATTGCCCATAATTGCTGTGCTAATAAAACTGTGGGCAAGCGTTGTTCGCGACGGGAATGCTGCTGATCATGCTCAAACGCACAGGACCGGTTATGCGTTTGGCCTACACTGGTACGGATGGATATACCGCCATCTGTCGGTTCTGGACCTAAGTCCACTCTTACGAACATTTACACCTTTTCCACCTTCGTTAACTCCATTTTTGTTCAGTTTCGTTGAAACTGTCAGGTTTGGTGTGCTTCGATTCGCAATCCGCCTGTAATTTATTGTCCTGTAATACTAAATTGTCAAAGATTCCGTGGGAATTTCTTTATATCCTTTGGAAATGGACACTGCTTACCGTAAGGCAGTAAAACGACGAAAATAAATACCTTAAACTGCGTTTTTGAACCGTTAACAATGGCTTATTTCTATGTTAATACAAATTAAATGCAAATAAATTAAATAAAAGTAACCATACATATACATAATGTATGTGTGTTTGTTGTTCTTTCACGCTGCAACTACCTCATGTATTGTAATAAAACTAAATGATAAAATTCACACAGCATCTCATTCCTTGACCTGACCCCGACGTAACTTGCGTAAAACACTTGTATTACTGACAGCAGACAACAGAGGAATGACAAAGATTATACTTAAATACATAAATTCAACACCCAGATACAGAACAAACTCAAATATTGCCGTATAAAATGTATGTATGTATCCACTTTGGCGCACAAGATGCAAACGAAATGTCCGTCAAAAAATGTCAAAAGTTAAATAAACCGCGTTTTAAAGCCGTTAACAAAGTAGTTTTATTTTGAGTAATGAACTTGTAGTTGTTAAAAAGTATTTATTTATTATGGTTGAAAAATATAATATTGTATAAGCAATACTAGTTTTGAGAAAAGTACAAGAACTGTCAAACATTATAGAAAAGATTTGTTGTTTCGTTTGTTACAATTTGAAAAATTCTTTCTACTACATTTGCTTTAACTAACATGACCTAAAATAGTATTCTATTAGTATAGAAAGACGAGGATCTGTATATTTGCACGTTTGAAATAACTAAACTCAAAAACTATTGACGCAATGTAAAAAAATGTTTCTCTGTTAAAAAGCTACAATATCAATAACTATCACACCATACATTGTATTCCTACAGGAACGAGAATGATGCGGGCGAATTCGCGGGGTATTGCTCATATATATTTGGTAAACTATTTTGGTTAGTTCAACCCTTAACTGCGGCTAGCGAAATTAAATTTCACATCTCGTCGCCAGAGGGCGTTATCAGGAGAAAATTAATTTGTAACGAGTGTCATATATCGTCCATCGGTTTCGGGGTCCCTTGCTCCCTGATTTATAGCTTTTGTACCTTTGGGTCGGGATAGTTTTGGAAAATATCCCCATTTCTCGTAATATTTGACAGTTAATTAGGAATTCTGTAGGAACACACCAAATTATAAAATACTAGAGAGTATGGTAGGAAGGGCAACGCTCGGGGTCACTTTCCGAAATTGCAAAATAAAAATATCTAGAGAAGAACTTAAAGTTACTCTAACTTCAAAAGTATCTTAATTAAATAGACCTATCATTGGCACTTTATTGACTAGTTAAGCCATTTTTTTTTACAAATTATCTTACGAATCATATCACTGAAATGACCGATGAACCTGATGACCTTAATTGGTTATAAGAATCATGTAAACAATTGAGTGACTTATTTTAAAACTTGTGTGCCGGCACCAAGCAGGTCTTAAATCTAAGAATACAGCAGTTTCATTACGCGAGTCGTCAATAAAGAAAGGAAGACAGACGAAGAATACAAACACAGAAGAAACAAACTGGTGGTGATAGGTTAAGTTGCCTCCCCAAGCAAAGGGGAGTTTGCCCATAATTCCTACGCTGGGCAAGCGTGTTGACAATCGCAGAGCGCAGCTTTTGCGACGGGGATGCTACTGCCCATCACCACCTTATGCATATAAACTATGGATATCTCGAATGGATATACCACCATCTATCAGTTCTGGTACCTTAGTCGCCGTTACGATACGGCCGGTACCCCACGGCGAACCTAACTTTCATCTAATTTCAAATCCACGAAAGAGCAGTGTTCGCGTTACTGTTTTCCTGTTCAAAAGGCAACCTGTCACCAGTGACTTTACCAGGTAATGCCACATAGTATCAACATGTTAATTATAGCCTCGTTATCACAACATGTGATATCTCACGTGACGCTTACTATCGCAGACTGTATGCTTGTTTGTCGACATAGTTTGATAAAATAATACCTTTTTGGGTGAACTACGAGTAGGTCCAGCAATGGAGACGTCTTATAGCTGATATTCGAGGGAGTTTCGTGTCCCTATTATGCTCCAATTATCACGGTCGTTGCTCCTCACCCATATTTCACCCTTATATTATTTTTTTTTATATCCGGGTTGTTAAATACTTGCTTTTAAGAGTTATTTTTGTAATACCTGTGTTACCTAACATCCGTAACACACTTATAGCTACATACCACGGATCAGGTCAACGTATATAGATGTTGTGTGTGAAAATATAATTCATTTATTTACTATCATGATTTGTGTGATTTATGACTAAGATTTAAGACGATGAATATTCTTAGAAGTGCGACCGACGCTCGTGTATAGATTAATTAGTAGCGAGAAAACTAGGTTAGGATCGAAGTAAATGAAAATCAATTGCGTCTTACTTCGGTGGGAAATAGGCATGAGATTATTTATGTATGTATTTTTTTTCCATTCAGGTTTAATTAGACTTGGTAGTTATGCCTTATTATCTGATAATTAGCACTAAATATCGTAAATAGCGGCGGTTTATCACATCCTGCATAGCGTAGCTCAAATACGCAGGACTGGAGCGAGCAGGAGTAACCCTGCTGCATGAATACTTGGGTATCATAATGACTAATTAGAGTAGTTATTTCTTCAAAGTCGGTTTTATTGGTACCTACCCATTATAAATCTGATTCTATTTAGTTCATTCATTAAAGTTGCCAGAATAGGTCCCAGAATTATACTTTTTGAGGTTAACGACCTTTTGAGGTAACGGAACCTATAGATTGTGATATATCCAACAACAAACAGCGTTGCTCAAACTCATAAGGACAGCAGCATTCCCGTCGCGAAACTACGCTCTGCGATTGCCACCACGCCTGCCCAGCGCGGCAATCATAGGCACATTTCCCCTTATTAGCGGAGGCCTGTGTTCAGAAGTAGGCTCTAGCTGCTATGATTATGTACATTAAGTAAGCATTTGTTAATTTTGTAACTGCATATAGGGTCAGTGTTTTTTTATATCTATATAGAAATTATTCTAATAAACACTAAAGTGTCAAATTAGAAACAGAAACTTCATTCATATCGCTGACATACAGATGGGAGAAGAGCGATCATTATTGATATTGATCATAATATAACCTACAAATAAACCTAAAATATACAGTCAAACTCCAAATACGCAAACAAACCTAGATTCGTGTAATCAAACAACAAAACTTAGAATACAAGACGAAATACTTTTACGCGCTCGTAAAAGAAAGTGCGTCGTCTGCGAGCTGCATACTTTAGTACAGCGCCATCTATCCACGGCTAATGGTAACTTTTGACGTAAACTGCGGGACGACGGTAACAAACAAGGGTGTTTTCGACCCACTTCGGCGTTTTAAGGTTTGTCCAGCTTTGGTTAGGACGAGGGATGAGCGCGTATCGCAGTTTACGATGCACGAAGCTTAAGATTTATTGCTACCAAACAAGTTTGGTTGTTTTCTGTAAAATTTAAGAAATTGGACTTGCTTTTTGGCTTTGTAGAGTTTTCTTTTAAGATAATTACAGTACGGACGGCCAGAAGAGAGAACTCTCAACTAATTTATTATGTTTATAATGAATATACTCAGTAAAAATTGTACCGATTTAAAATTACGTCATGCATCTTAAACTAAACTAATAAAAAAATATTTTAAAAGAGAAAAGGCTACACTGTTCACACGGTATAAATTCCTTTGGGATTGAAAATATCATTGGAAGTCTCTGGAAACTTCCAAAAGGGGCGCCTGAACGTAGTCTCGGACAAAAGCTAGTAATATGTTTTAAAAAATAAGGTGAATATTAAATTGATTTTTTCTTGGTTTGCCTTGAGGCATGGTGTTAACTTAAAGACGTCTCAATTTGCATGTCATATTATCTTGCAATAGTTATTAATGATAGTGATGCATATTTTGGTAAAATTACAAAAAAAAATTATGTTTGCAAGAAATATTCATTAATAGATGGCATGTGTTTTAAGGAGTATTTTAAGCTATTTTAATTTTAATAAAATAATTTGTGTAAACAAAGTCTGATTCAAATCGGAAAGTATCAACAAGCTGCCTGTACGCGGAAAAAGTAGCGAGCACCGGCCAGCTTTAAGCGAAAGGTCTAAGTCAAATAAAAAAAAACTCGTAGCAATCAACGTCTATTACCTGCCAAAACTTTGCTACGACTCGCCTACAACTACGCTACGACCGCTACGGAACTATTTTCGTAGCAATATTCGTAGTTTAATTTAATTGATTTGTATTGTCTTTAATTGATTTGATTTATCAATAAACCGAATTGTTCACGCTTATCCAACTAATTATTATGTTTGTTACTCTTTCACAGCATTACAGCCTTACAGTTTAGGTTTAATATGGCGCCAAGGTAGATTAAAGACTTCATTTTAAACTGAATTATTGTACGGTAGAATACATTTAGTTTAAATTCGTTCACAAAGTGTGTTGTTAATGGGGTTTTAGAATTATTTTATTTCTTGATATATTTGCTTTTTTTCCACAAAGTTACCCATCTGTACATATTATTTCAATGGCACCTTCAGTTATCACCCATCAAAATATCCACGCGGACTAAGTTGGGGATAAAAACTAATATATAAGAAGATGCTCTTATATGAAATTAGTTTGGCTCATCTTTGCCTGGATAATTAAATACAGAATTATAAATATATAAAAGTTAAAAAATTTCAATAAAAAAGTAGTATGTTAACAATGATAGAATGTAAATTTTACTTCTTTGCTAATACAAATAAACAAAGAGTTCTCTTCCACTTCATATTGTGTCCCACGGGAATATTTATAGGGTCATTCCCTAGAGTTCAAATTTTGACTTGCTAAATTTCATCAATATTAGTTCACATACAGATAGATAAACATACGCATTTATGATTGAAATGGATTGAAAAATACGAAGACTAAGCCGCATTTGAAGACAAAAAATCTGAACACCTATACTAGAAGTATAAAAAAAGCGTAAAAAATACTACGAGGGGCGGATGCGTCTTAACAAATCGCCCTGCGTACTCGCTCGGGGCCTGTGTTACAAAAGAGGTCCATTTGACAATGTCTCCTGCAGTCACGCCCTTGTGACCCCTGCGCAGCGATATGATTGAGGTCAAATTAGTGCGACTGGCCCTCGAGTCACTAGGTGAGAAATAGATCTACATATGAGATGCTAAAAAGTTCGTTTGTTTGTTTGAACGCGGCTGTCCCTGAAATTGTTAATTAATTTTAATAATATATATTATTATTTGATAGAATAATTGTTGAAAAACGTTATAGAATATTTGATTATTCTAGAAAAACATTAAAAGCTGTAAAATAAAAAGGATAGTAGACTAATGTTTATGTAAGAGGTCTCGGGGTTTTTGTATGCTGCGCTAAGTTAGAGGAAATGTTGTTATACGTAATGAATGAGTTAATTCAGCCGTAGCTGAACTGAGTCCAAGCCGCAGCCGAATATCGGGCAGATTACATCCACATAGTTGTTTTAAGATAAATAAAGAAGTTGAGGTCTAACCAAATAATTATAAGTTAAAGTTTGATACGACTATAATTTTGCCTGTTTCTTACAAATATTATATAATTACAAAAATGTTGTATCTAGACTTTCATAAATAAAGAATTTAATAAGGATTCTGGATATAAAATAAATAATTATTTTTATCATAGAAAATATGAAACAAAGACGAAAGATGAACTATATCTTCAGACCATATTATACGCCAAGACGTGTGTACAACAAAAACAAATAATACTGAAATTTTAACTATTTTGTATGACTGAAAAAGGGCAAAGTAATATAAATTTAATTAAAATTATAAAGGTGAAAGATATATTTTTTGCTTGCTTAAAGGTTCTTACGACTTAAATCTAAAACTACAAAATCTATCTTAAGCATTTTTTTGCAAAAAATATCAGCCAACTAACGTCAGATTATATTTAAAAATATATATTCCCACTTAAAATTTAGTTCAGGACACAATATTTGTATTTGTCTATGTTTCTAAGTAAAACCAAACTCTACTGATTTCATCTTAACTATTTCTTAACTAGAAAAATTAGATTAAGTTTTATTTAATCCCTGTGTCGTGAGAACGAGAACTGCCCGGGTAAAACCTCGAGGTACTTCTAGTATATGATGTTGAAACATTCACACAAATAAAGGAGATCCACGACAAGAACAATAGATTAACAAATATTTAAACGAAAACCAGAAAGCTATTCTACACGAACAAAATTAACGGCATTAAAACGACACAAATAACAACAAGTTCAGTCTCAAAGAAGAGTGATCCAATACCGTTTTTAATGGCTACAGTAAAACATACGGACTACACCAACAACAATTCTAAATTAAAAAAAATCTTGTATGCAGACTATAAAACACAATAAAACATCAACATTGTGCTATATTATTTTTTTGCTTTGTTAACAAAAAGTCATAAACAACAATTCCAAAATAAGAAAACAAATGACCAACGTTGTTTTAGCTACAAAAACAACAAGGCAAGGCTACAATGAGATCAACAACAACATTAACGCTACAATAAAAAAATATATTTTAAGTAGAGAACCCAAAAGACCAACTGATGTTTACGTTTAGAAACCAAGGCTACAAACATTCAGGCTACAATAGCTACGTCTCACCTCGTAGCCCTGTTTGATGGTCATGGCGCCCCGTGGCCGAGACCACGCGGCGTATTCCAGACCATCTTTCTGTTGGCAGTGCTGGAAAGAAATAGGTTATTTAATCAAATGTGGCAATAATAAATGGCAGGTCTACCTACACTTACTACTGTGAAGGCATCACTAACGCGTTGCTTTCAGTTGCAGTGCAGTAGCAGCCGTAAAACGTCCACTGTTGGACAGAAGCCTTCCTAAGAAAGGGGGAATTTGCCACAAACACGTTTTTCATAATTGCCGAACGACGGGGATCCTGTGGCTTTTTTTAATGGACCGGGTCAACATATAAGCAAACCTTGTGACTTGAAGATAATATACCACATTACCCAGTTATTTCACTGCCTCTCTTACTCTTCAAACCGGTTCCTTGGCGGTAGAAATAGGTGAGAGTGAGGTATCAGTGCAGACGTTCTTTGGATGTGGTCTATCTCATGTGGTATTTGAGCTACAATATTTCGGATGGATATACTGCCATCTTTAAGTTCCGGGACCTCATCCGCCTCTTAAGATAGCTGATACAGGGAAGGTACTATCCTTCTCTACCGGTATCCCATAGCCGTGGGCTCGCTAAACCTTCTCTTTTGCAGACAATGAATTAATTGTCTCCAACGATGGCCACTGGTTAGGTTAGTCCGAAAACGAAAAACGCGTTGGAACCCTTATGGTCCAATTATGTCATATTATTCAGTAAGTGGTTATTGTGGAAGTGAGATACTATATAAAGGCAACTGGTATGAGTTTGCTTTAGGTATTTCTTTGAAGAATTCCTTGAATAATTGTAGGTTGTTAATTGTGTGAGCTGAGAACTAATAGACGTGAGGTATATGAGTAGACGAACAGTACATTCCTCTGTACCAGGTTCGTAAGAGGCGACTGAGGTATATCTGAAGTAGAGCGCAAATATGGTTTCGTAAGGATAGGAAGCATTATCTTTGCAGCAAAAGCTACGTTCTGCGATTACCACCACGCCTACCCAACACGGCAGTTATACACAAAATCCCCTGTTCTTGGGGACGTCTATATCAGCGAACTTTATAGCTAGTAAGGTGAAATGATGACCATTTATTCACTGATGACTGACGACTTATCAGGTCATTTACTTTCACGGCTTAACAGATCTGTATAACTTTTGATCAGGGATTATTTGAAGTATTATATAAGAATTTTATACCAGAAGGAGAAGAGATCCTTAGAAATTAGATATGAAGACCTTGCGGATAATATCGTTGGTGCAATTCTAGTTTATAACATTGTCTTGTCTATTTCGAGAGTAATTTATTTTTATCAATGGTAAAAAACCTTTTTAGTATATACATACAGCCCTATTAAATATCATTTCTTTGTGTCAGTTGCATCATGCTTCCCCGGTTTTGGAGATAGTAACCACGTTAGATTAGCGTATTGCAGGGCCGTAAATTCGTGATCGAGATGTTGTTGCCCATCCCTACTCGATATATTTGTATAACGATGCCTGCTGACGCAGGTGGTAGTCATATCTTGTGCGCAAAAGGTCGTAAGTTCGATCCTCACCCAGAACAGATATTTATATATTGATATTTGTGTTTGTCCTGAGTCTGGGTGTTGAATATAATACAATTATAGCGAATATAATTTAAGTATTATATTTGCGATTCCTCTATTGCCTAATGTCCGTAACATAAGTGCTTTAAGCGACTTGTCTCGGAGTTAGGTCAATGTGTGAGATGTTGTGTGAATTAATTATTATTATAAAATATAGATATATTTTTTTACTATGTCATGAAAATACACGTATTACTAAGTCAGCAAACCTCGTGTCATCACAAAGATATCACTAACCTGTCGCCAACCCTGTGAACTGAAGATCAATTTCACTGCCTCTTTTAAATTGATATAGTAATATGATAACTGCTGTTTGGCGGTAGAAATAGGTGAGATTGAGGTATAAATGGAGACTGTCTTTGTTTGAATAGGTACCCGTCACTCGCTCGCAAATTCTTTATCAAAATAATAACTATTAGGACGTATATAACTATAAAATGAACCAGAAAACTCATATAATCTTTAAAATGGCCCCACAATAGCAATAATTCTCTATTATTGAAGATTCCTAATGCTTTCCTACGACGCTGTTACAGCACTTACATACATTTATATATATATATATATGTTAGAAAAGCGATTTTTATATCCATGACCCGGCCAACATATAAAACGTTAGTCCTAAACTCGGCACCGCTCTCGCTCTGATGTAGTATGTGTGAACGAGACGGATATATTCGTGTGTGACGCAGGCTGAGACGTATATGTACGTGGTACGTGTAGGAAAAGGAACAGGGGTGGCGTGGAGCGGCAATAAAACTTTAGATGATAAATATTTTACGGTGGAATGGAATTGGAAATTTTTGTGACATCACAACAGGTTTTTTTATGTAATCATAATACGTATATATAAATACAGTATTTTTAGTAATAATACAAACCATAAAACCTTTATAGACTCGTAAATATCTACTCTGTAATTATTACAAACCAGAAACGTTATATTTTTGGATATTTAGAACGAATAATCTCAAAATGTACTGGACGGATTACAATAATTATTTCACTATTAGAATGCTACATTATTTCAAAGTAACATAGGCTATATTTTTTACTAGAAAAAGGGGATCCATAATAAAATTTTAATAATATAATCCATTTTACCGGGTGAATTTGCAATTTTAACATTTTGATAAGTATGTACAATCATCAAGACTCGAACAGAAGACAAATATTTTTGTAAGATTTTGATTCTAGATTGTATCGTAGGTACAAGATTTTCGGGACAGGTCTCTAATTAAGAATAGGAGAGCTAATACTTTTTTAAGAGCTTATGTTGACTTTATATGCAAGTATTAAGTAGTGGCATTGTTACTACTTCGGTTATATTACGAAATATGACTATATTTCGTATTTTTTATACTCACATCTCTTTTACTAACCAACAGCAATTATGACGAAAATATACATTATTGTGTTAAGACCAAAAAATTAAACCAAAAATAGAACACAACAAATACACTAAGCAATGAGCGACCTTACAACATACATAGATTTCTTTCAGACAACCTTGTATTAAATAAAAATAGTAATATACAAGAATATACCGTTACATAAATAAACAAGTACACGCTAGATTACACGCTAGATAACTTTCTAGAAAAATAATAACACGAAAGGAAAAAAATAACGATAACAAAACATCGCCCACTCCACATAGCCGCTGTTCCGAAGAAAACCCCGCGACACGAGTATTTTTCTTAACTTCCCCATGTGTGTGTACCCACAGGTGTGTGTGTGTTGTGCATGTGTGTGTGCCGTCTTGGGTAGTAAAATATTATGCTGTCGGTCTTGAAATAACATTGTATAGATAATCAATAACAGGTTTTATGTTCCATTCGAAAATTTCAGAGCGTGCTGTAGCTTTAAAGTTCTATGCCACAGTTTGGTTGTAATAACGCAAAGGTATACCTTTCGGTGTCTTGTTCTATTAAGTTTTGGGGCAAAATCTTTCTGTCAGGCAAAATAGAATACAGGACGTTGGCCAAGGAATATACAGCCTTCTTTGTACTGCAATAGAATAGAATCAATTTAATTTTTAACAGTTTAAATATTTAGTATTTAAAGGGATTATTTACGATTAATATTTATTTATTTTACTAGACCAGATCGACAAATAAGCTAGACTCTTGTAATATCATGAGGATGTTACTGGTGGGTTGCCAATTTTGTGACTCTAAGATATTATATCATAATCCAGTCATTTTTCTGCCTCTCTCACTCTTCAAACAGAAACACAGTAATGCGAACAGTGTTATTTGGCGGTAGAAATAGGTGAGAGCGAAGTATCAATACAGACGATAATCAATGAGGTCTACCGCTTTTGTCATTGGTTTATTCTTCAAGGATTCTAGATTAAGTTTGATATGGGCTAGGTACATATATAAGTACGTATAACATAATTTCTTTGTTCAATACATGTTGTCATGCAATATTATGTGAGCGTTTTGTATCGCTGTTTTAATATTTTTACAACATTACGTTAGCAATATGGCTATGATCCTTACGTGTGAGTAATGTAAATGAATTTGTAACTTTATTAAAGTATGAGACGGTTTTAATAGTGTTTCCTATATTTTAAACGCGTATACAATCTGGCAACTTACAATTGATTATATGTTATAAAAAAGTGTGTATGTATGTACGCGATTAACTCTAAAATCACCAATAAAATTTTTATTAAATTTTCTCAAATTGATGAAGTAACTTACAAAAAACCTTTATATGTATATATATATACTTTGATCACGAGCTAAAATACTAAATAGGTAGGAATGGTAAGTTTTCCATATGCAACTTTGTCTTTGTTCCAAGACTCTATTGTGTTTCCCGGATGAAAAGTGGCTAATGCTAGAAAGAGATTAAGCTATCCATATTGTACTATAGGTAGAGGTAGTTTTCTCAAAACGTGATCTGAATCAGTACCTTACTCTTATATATTTCTACCGCAAAACACTAAAACATTGCTGTGTACCGTTTTGAAAGGTGAGAGGGACAGGGATGAATGATATAACTCTGTAAAGTGATATGATGTCTTCAGTTCGTAAAGTTGGTGATACGCTAATATAACTAATATAGCTAATACGCTAATACGCTAATATAGCTTGGTTAGAATGACAGCTGTCAATGGTTTTAAATTATGTAAAAACATTGATATCTATCTAACGCGATAGATGTCCTGTTTTTACAATATATATATATATTTGTCATGAAAAAAACATTGCAATTTAAAAAGAAATTGAGATATAAGCTACATATACTCTTTCCCATCTCTCAAGCTGGATCAAACTGCATGAACACAGTAAGCAAATTTCTAAAAATCTGCCCAGTAGTAGTATATTATATATTTTTATATATAAAAGATGCTTTTGATACCGTTGCAGTGTAAACAATATTTTTTATAACAAATTTTAATGCCAAATACCATAACGCGAGTATGAATAACTAGTACGACTCTATCACATTGACATATGTCATTTAAATCAAGCTTTATAGCGTCTGTCAGCAACAGTGATGTTCAATACAGTGTCAGATAAGTAGAAAAGAAACTGACTGACAGACAGTTTATAATATTAGTACGGATTTATAAGCATATAAAAATTTCTTTATTTTCTTCTCTTACACAGAGTCACAAAATGCTTGAACTATCAACTTATTACGATAAAGTCTATGTAAGAGACTGGCTTCGGTACTAGGAAAACCATCATCACTCACAGTGGCAACTATAAGCCTGCCAATCATCATCATCATCATATCAGCCGTTGGACATCCACTGCTGGACACAGGCCTTCCCAACACGGGGTAATTTTGAACACAATTGCCTCTCTGAGCAAGCATGGTGTCAACTACAGAACATAGTTTCGTGGCGGGTAATGCTGCTTCCCATTCCCATCGCATTTAAGCAACACTGTTTTGGATGGATATACAACCCTGCTGGAACCCTCACCGAAATGGTCAATATTATTTAAAATCTTGTTTAACTTTGCAATTTTAAATAGGACTCACTACCTGTATTCCGTCTTAATCCAGCTTCATATAACTATATTTGATGCGGTGACTGCACTCGCTTAGGTTTTAATAAAGCTACATAACTTCAGACAACGTTTTGCGCGCGAGACAAGAATAATTTCTGCGATGCCTTATTTTTAAATAAGCTGGTTTTCTCTCATTGGTCAAAAATTCATGAGATAGACCTTGTACAAAAGGTCGCCTGCATTGGTACCGTATCATCATAATCATCACATCAGCCACAAGACATCCACTGCTGGACATAGGCCTCCCCAAGTAATCTCCCATAATCTCCATTGGTCAATCTCTCTCTCATTTAATTTAACCGCCAACAGTGATCGCTTTGCTGTATTTCAGTCTGAAGGAAGAAGTGAAATTACTGGCAACGCGTTAGTAATATCCTTGTGATATTTCGAGCGTGTATAGCCTGAAATGACGCTTATTTTGTTTGTCCATTGATCAAATAAAAAAGACTATTTCAAATATGTAATAGAAAAGGTATAAAACACAGACAGACAGATACAGTTTAGCATTCATCTGTTTGTATAGTTTAATATCTCGATTTGGTCACAACACCATCCGTTATCTAGACAGATTACGCCAATTATTTTTGTTAGAAACAGAAAAAGGTTCTCATAAAAGATAAAAAAAAATTAAAAGATGTGTTTAATTAGAAAATTGCAGACAACTTATCCAGCATTAAATTTTCTTTAAACAAACCTTATGACGTTTGACATAACTGTCAAATTGGCTGATAGTTATATCGTAGAAATTATTTTAGAGGCAGACTTCATACAAAGGTCTTCTGCATGGTACCTCACTCTCACATTTTTCTACCGTTGTGCAACAGTGTTCGCTGTGAAATTACTGGGTAATATGACATAATATCTACTAGTCTAAAGGTTGGCAACGCGCTAGTAATATCCTTGTGATGATACGAGCGTCTGTAGGCTGTGGTGACGCTTATTATTACGCGAATCGCGTGATAATAAGAAAAGACGTTAATTTGAAACTCCGCGCCATTCTTACCATTTTACAAGTAAACATCAGACATAAACGATCAGTGCACAGAGGGCGTGGCCGTGCGAGTGACTGTGACTGATGGGCCGACACCGATGCGGTTGTCGCACCCGGACAGATCGTGGGGGAACATTAACATAATTGTTGACGAAGCTGTTAGTTAGCAATTTGGGGAAAAAAACTGTGCTTGGATACGAAAATATGTAGAAATGCAATTTGGACTTAATACATAATTTAAAGCTTGTTTTTGATACGATAACTTAATTTCCTTTTCAATTGGTGTAAATATAAAATTATCTCGTAACCTTTTGTACTTAGTTCTGAATCCGATATAAAAGCTTAACAAACTCAACTGGGACCACAAAGGAATTATAAATATGATACTTAAATACATATTTAACTCCCAGTCACAGAACAAATATAAATTATACTAACATAAATGTTTGTTTCATAAGAGGTTTCTTACATAGAAAAATGCTTAACTCAACTTGTCCCGCCTAAAGCCTGAGATAAGTTGATTATTTTCTAGTAAATATTATCATAAATATTTGTCCTGGGTACGAGTTGAATCTATGACCCTAGCTCACTACTGGATCTGCCATCAAGTCTGTCAATTATAAAAGATAGTATTAAACGTGTAGTACAAGCGCTTTTCCTAAATCTAAATCAAACTTATAATAATTGCAAACCATACTATGTACCTTATATGTACTACAAAATAGAAAATTTTGCCGATATTACATGTTTTCCATTGTGCGGTAATAAGCGACATTTACGCAGAATGGAAAACGGTAGAACCGTGGCACCAGTGCAGCAGAAGCAGCTCGAAGGATTCATGAATGCACTGCGCTGGTGTCGCAAAAGTTTCGTTCTGGAAGTTTCAACCTTCAGAACCAACCCCGTGGACGGCTGGAGACCAAAGTGGAAAATGATGAATTAAAGGCTATTGTGGAACCAGATCCATCATAAGCGACAAAACTGCATTAATACACTTGAAGCAAATCGGGAACGTAAAAACAACTTTAACGATGGGTACCTCATGACTGAGTGAAAAACTTTCAAGCACGCGTCGACTGCTAACACGACTACTATGCTCAACTGACACAATAATGAACAGATTTCAAAAAAGAAGGGATCAATAATGAATGGACGAGAGGAATTGATAATGGTTAGATCATTAATCGTGATTAAAGTTAAATACTGTACGATATTCAGAAGCGCATATCCCAATGGATGAACCAGCTAATTCCTGCCCTAAATAAATTCACTCAGAAAAGGTACTTGTGAATGTTTGATAGACTAGCGCCGGTGTCGTTGCTCTCTAAATTCGGGCCAAACGATTATGGCAGATATCTATTGTCAGCAACTGCAAACCACGAGGTGCTAAACGACCAAGATTGGTCAAACTCTCTAGGCCACTGCTGCTTCACGACAACGCAAGACCACACACTGACAGACAACCACTAATTAAGATGAGCTACTATTGGAATGTCTGCACATCCACCGTACTCCCAGGACATTGCACCAAAAGATTTCCATTTTTTCCGGGATTTGGATAACTTGTTACAAGGCATAAAACTAAATCCCGATGCGGCATGTGGCAGTTCACTTAGTAAGCTGAACCGATGGCTGATGAAGCCAGTGTAGTACGTCCACCTAAAATGTGGACAAATGAACTGACTAAAACCGCTAGAACACGTTAAGTCTAATAATATAAAGTATAATAGAATTTTTAATTTTATTTTTTATGTACAGTTATAATTGTCTTGTGTTATGGGTTATAATTTATTTATTGTATAAGTTGAGAACTCATTCGTATTATATTTCATTTTGTGTGTATTTATACAAAGATTGTCTGTTAATACCTTACTCTCACACTCTATTTCTACTGCCAAACAGCAGTGTTACCACCGCTATATTCCAGTTTGAAGGATGAGAAAAGCAGTGAGTACCGAATAAAGTGACAATATCTTCAAGTCTCAAGGTTGGCATCGCGATGGTGATATCCTTGTGATAATACGAGTGTTTATATGCAAGCCATATACTTGTTTCGCGACTTAGTCATAAAAACAATAAATAGAATTTAATTTAATGTTAGTTTAAATGTTTCATCTCTGTTGGTTTTTAACATGTATTTAAAATATTGAAGGAACTAAGTCATTGTGTTTCTGTGATCGCTAAATACTCGGCTCCCCTCAGCTAGTTTCTCTGTGATAAATGGATGAAACCCCCCAATAGAGACGCCTCCGGCTATTTTAGCGTTAATCATTATTTTCTTGTGCTGGCCACTTTGTGTAGCGTGTTGTTATTTTTCACAATACACGGCACGGAAAATGGGGGGAAACTTGGTTATCTATTGTTTTTTAATGTGTTTAATTTCTTATAAGAGATAACAAGTATATAGTTTGCGTAAGTAATTACTAGAAAAAAATAAAATAAAATTATCTTTAAGGTAAAAAGGCAAAGTTTGACCTGAGTTAATCTGGAGAACAAATTAGCCTATGTTACTTCTTTTCACGTCAGCTATGTGCTGTGCGGTACCGGCAGAATAGAATAGTACCTACCACTACACCAGGTGTCGTAAGAGGCGACTAAGGTACTAAAACCGACAGATGGCGGTACATCCATCCGAAACAGTGCAGCTCAAATGCACAAGGCGGGGATGGGCAACAGCATCCCTGTCACGATAGCTGTATTCTACGATTGCCAACACGTTTGGCCCAGTGTGGCAATTATGGGCAAAAAACCTCCTTTCTTGGAGAGGCTTTTGTCCAGCAGTGGACTTCCAATGGCTGGTATGATGATGATGATCTGCAATAAAACGTCCCAACACGGTTACCCAGCGCGGTAAATATGGGCACATCCAACCTTTTGCGGAGGACTCCTCTGCAAAAGGTCCTCCCGGGGAGGAACTCCTCCGGGGGGAGTTTATTCAACAGTGGATTTACAATGATTAGTATGTCATCAACATACCAGTAATAACGATTAATAAATTATTGTTTTTATCAGTCAAGTAGTTTTAGACTTCATTTGTTGTTAAAACGGTAAAAGAATTATTTAAATTAACCAAATGTTTACAAAAAAATATTTCTTCTATAAAATATTAGTATACATATAAAAAATAATTACCATATGACAAAAAATACAATGTGAATAGAAAAAAAAATCTCGCCCGCGACTAATATCACGTCTGTGAGTAGCATCAAGTTTATCTCGCGAGTGACGTTGACAGATACGTGTCCGGTGACGTCACGGTCGGCTGTCACGTGGGGTCTGTCGGGGGGTGTAATCGCATCGGCGAGATTGCACACCCCGAGGGATGTCTCTTAATATTACAGTTTGCTTTGGTCAAGCTTATAATTGACCCTAATTATACAAGAGATGCAGTGAGGTTGTCTGTTACTTTGTGACGTTAAAGTAATTATAGTTAAGTTGAATGAAATTTGATAACCATCATCTTCATATCAGCTGCAAGACGTCCACTGCTGGACATAGGCCTCCCCAAGTAATCTCCAATAGGACCGGTTGTATGCGGCCTGTGTCCAGCGCGATCGTGTGGTTTTAGTCAGATCGTCTGTCCATCTTACGGGTGGACGCCCTACGCTGCGGTTGTCGGTACGTGGTCTACATTCCAGAACCTTACGACTCTATTGGTTAACGGTTCTGCATACTAAATGCCCTGCCCACTGCCACTTCAACTTACTAATCCGCCGGGCAATGTCGGTAACTTTGGTTCTGTTACGAATCTCCTCATTCCTGATTCGATCAGCAAAGAGACTCCGAGCATTGCCCTCACCATACCTTGTTTAGCTATATTCTGTTGGCTAATAAAGCTATTAGCTTTTTCGATAATAATAAAGCTCAAACAAACAATTTAGGTTATTACTTGGTTGTAAGGTACCGGCAGAGTAGAATTGTATTTCACAAAATGACCGGATGCCGAGGTATGTCGTTTAAAACACTTGTCCTACGGCCATCAGACACCATAGGAGTCATAAATATAATAGTTAAGTATATATTTCTAATACCCACACATAGAACGAACTCAAATATCATCATTATTTTTTTATCATGGGTGTAGATCGAACCCACGCTCCTTGGCGCTGAGGATAGGATCACTATCTGCACCAATCGGGCCCGTTTTTTTGTAAAAATCTTGACTAAGACTGGTAATTATCAGTAAAAAGAGTATTATACAAATAGTCCATCTTCCAGTCTTCTATTTCAAATGAAAAGTTAAATTCGATAAAATAATTGGACACATCGTCATGTGATTAATAGCTAGATCTATTAATTGAATTGAATTGAAAAAATACACAAATACAACATGGCTGACAATGTCGGCGCATGTTTTGAGACTTGTCTCGCTCTTTTGGTTTGCTGATGGTCTATACGGTTGGCCACTCGCCAAATGTTCGGTCTCACATTAATTTTGCTTAAACCAGAATGGATAGGTTGATGTGGATACTTTTAAATAGGTTTTAAAAAGATCGGACGCGCACTTTTAATAACCCTGATATTGCAAGCTTTACGACCATCGTAATCTATAAAAACCTCTTAAAAACTTATTGATTGTGATTTTTCTTTTAAATTTATTTTATTGGAAAACAACAGACTACATATAATCACACAGAGTTGTTAATATGACAAAATTACTAAAACAAGATTATTATTCACAATATGTCTTCGCAATAGCATTCGTTTATTCAAGATAAATTATTTTTAATTGACACTGCATTAGATGTCGTAAGAGGCGACTAAGGTACCAAAACCGATAGATGGCGGTAAATCCAACCGGAACAGTGCAGCTCATGCACAGGGTGAGGATGGGCAGCAGCATCCCCGTTGCGAAAGCTGCGCTCTGCGATTGCCAACACGCTTGCCTAGCGCGACAATTATGGGCAAATAACCTCCTCTCCTGAAGAGGCCTGTGTCCAGCACTGGACTTTGAATGGCTGGTATGATAATTCTCAATTTATTTTCATAAGCAGCCGTGAGCCTAGTACCAGATGTCGTAAGAGGTAACTAAGGCGACCAGAACTGATTCTGGTGTTATATCCATCCGTAACAGTGTAGTTCAAATGCAGAAAGGATGGGCAGCAGCATCTACGCCGTGAAAGCTCTGCGACTGCCCACACGCTTGCCTAGCGCGAAAATTATGGTCAAAATTACCCTTTTCTTGGGAAGGCCTATTTTCAGCAGTGGAGTTCCAATAGCTGATATGATAATGATAATGATGATTGTTCCTGCATGATGGACCATAATTTTTTTTATTACTCGACATATTCCTACACATTTCCTGTCGTATAGTGGAATTAAGCTGGAACATTGTTTTTTTCATTAATTTAAGGATAATTTCTAAAAAGAAAACGTTAAACTAACCCCTAAAGGGTTAGTTTAACGTTTTCTTTTACTAAATGTTTGAGACAACTTTACCATGTGTTAACATACAGTTAATGTTAGGCAACATTTTACCCTTTTGGAATAAAATTAAGTAGTAATGACACATTTTTATGTAACACTAGCAGGGCCCTGCGTTTTCTCTCCTATTAAATTGTAGAAGTTTCATACTAACTTTTCTCCTCCCCTCCTCCATTAGTGCTCCCTTGCGTCATGAAAGAAAATTTCAAAATCCTAACCCTTATAGTTTAGACCCTGCGTTGATATATCAGTCAGTCAGTTAGTAAGCTTCTCCTTTTATATACATATATATATATAGATTTATAAAACTTACGGAAAACGTTTTGATGCACCCCAAAATATACTAAACTGTTTGGACACGTCTAATCTTTTAATCAAGATACCACCTGAGGTTTAAGCTTAAGCCGTCAAATGCGTGTTTAATGCCCTTCATAATCCTGTCCCACTCTTAATCCCATATCACTATTGGGTTTAATATATAGGCCGTGTTCTTCAACCCTTTTGAACAAAGAATCACATTCATATTATAAAGCCAAAAAGTTGTGAGTGTGTATGTTTGTTCTTTCTTCACATCTGAACGGCTGGAGCGATTTCAATAAAATTTTGTCCGAAGTTAGCTGGTACCCTGAATTAGCACATAGGTTACGTTTTACTGCGGAAAAGTATCTTATTACTATGGAAAATTTATGACAATTTATTTTCCCTAATAGATCGCGAGTGTGAAACCGTCAGTGGAAAAAAATAACATGTCTTTTAATGTCTTCATTCTGTGTTGCCAGTAGATCAATAGATAGAAATAAAAGAGCATAGAGATGGTCCTGTCATGTACTTACAGCTAATCTATTGATAGTCGTTTTAAAAGCTCGAGACAGGTTCGATGGTGCAGATGGTAGTCATAATAGCTTATGCGATATCGTGGGTTCGATCCCCAGCCAGAACAAAAATAATTATATAATAAATATTTGTATTTGTTCTATGTCTAGGTATTAAATGTGTATTGAAGTATTATATTTGTGATTCCTCTGTAAGATGTTCTTGCAATGTATATTGTAAGAATGCCCAACGTCCACTGCTGGACATAGGATTTCCTGAAAAAATTTTCCTGAAATGATATGGCCGCGTTGGCGCTGGCAAAGGTAGAATGAATGACCTGTTTACATCGCGATACTGTAAAATTAAAGATATTTTTTATATCGATATAGAAGCAAGAACTGATAATACAGACACAAACACACATTTGATACAATCAACTTAATCATCATACCAGCCATCGGAAGTTCTTTGCCCATGGTTGCCGCCTTGGGCAAGCGTGTTGGCAATCGCAGAGCGCAGCGTTCGCGGCGGGGATGCTACTGCCCATCCCCACCCTATACATTTGAGATACACTGTCGCCGCCATCTGTCGGTTCTGGTGCCTTAGTCGCCTATTACGACACCTGGTGCAGGAGGAGGGACTTCTCTACTCTGCCAGTACCTTATGGCTTTTTATCTTTATTAACTTAATAACTTAAGTAATAAGTTAGCAATGAGTCAAAGGAAATTAATTAGTTTTTTATCGTCGTATACTATTTTTTGATTAAAAAATTTAATCTTTTGTCTATAGTGTTTCTGATATAAGGTGTGTTGATACTTCGGATTGATAATATAGACAGTTCATTGCCTGATTTGGACTCCAGTTTTACTAAATATTATTGCATATTTTGTACAATGTCATTTAAAATACACTTTTATGAATAATTTAAAAGATTGAAAATATATGAGTTTAAAATTTCAACAAACAGAACTAAAAGCGTAAAAAACATTTTTTTTATATAATTTAAAAGAATAAAAGACAAACACACGCGCTCGGCTGACCTCGCTTCTCTCAAGCGAAGGCACAAATGTAATCAATTGCTCAGAAAATGCTATCTAATAATTACCTTAACGCACGCATCTTGGGTACGGCGAACCGAAGTGATCGCGTATAGATTTTTAAGTATATATGTAATATATCATCATTATACCAGCCATTAAATGTCCACTGTTGGACATAGGACTCCCCAAGAACGGAAATATGTTGCTGATAATTGCCGCGCTGGGCAAGCGCGTTGGCAATTGCAAAGCGCAGCTTTAGCGAAGGGGAAGTTGCTGCCCATCCCCGTCATGTACATTTGAGCTGACATTTTTGCATGGATATACCGCAACCTGTTAGTTCTGGTACCTTAGTCGCCTCTAACGACACCTGGTACAGGGGGAGGTACTATTCTACTCTGCCGGTACCTCACCGCATTCCGTAATGTATACAATACATATATAATAAAACCTTTTATTTATATGTATTGTATACATATATACATATCAACCTACACATTTATTATTAGGTACTATTTCACTGTAACGTTACACTTAGCATCTTACTCTACTTCAAAATACATTGAATGCTCACTACGGAATTCATGGCTTCCGATTGACCGTTTTTGAGTAAAGAATAGATGTAATTGAAATTCGCCGTAACCAACCCTCCAATGTCCCTTCGGTCATCCGTCTTAGGGCGGCGACAGACCGACTTACCGCGTCTCATCTCGCTAATACGGTTTGTGTGTACACAGCTTTAGGTATGGCTACTCTATGCTGAGTGTAATGATGATTATAGGGATGCGTTTGTTCCTGCAGGAGTTTCAGGAAAATGATTTTCCATTGATTATATATTGGGCGGTTACACGTGTATTCAAGTATTG
Source organism: Heortia vitessoides (assembly GCA_020976665.1). Lineage (NCBI taxonomy): Eukaryota > Metazoa > Arthropoda > Insecta > Lepidoptera > Crambidae > Heortia > Heortia vitessoides. The sequence continues at coordinate 8,882,119 of JACJUM010005600.1, read as the reverse complement.
GAAATAACTTCTATTACACCACGTCATAAACCTCGTTCATTGCTTTGTTAATTTCATTAAAAATTTCTTTTGTCAAGTGTAGTCTTCGATATAATCTTGATTTAATTTTAAAGCAATATACTTTATACTGTCAAGCGCAGCGTAGGGCGTCCACCCGCAAGATGGATAGACGATCTGACTAAAACCGCAGGATAGCGCTGGACACAGGCCGCATACAACCGGTGCTATTAGGGATTACTTGGGGAGGCCTATGGCCAGCAGTGGACGTCTCATGGCTGATATGATGATGATGACAGTTTAAGGAAACTTTACTGCATCTCTAATATCTTCATACAGCAATACACAACTTTTTGCTGGTGAAAATAGCATATAGGTAGACCTAACCCTAAAAAACTTCAGGCTAAAATACAACCTGCTTTAGTAACATTATTATTCAAGGTTGGAGAATTTATATCTGTATCTATAAAAGAAGATGACTGACTGAAATATCAGCGCAGAGCCTGAACTATAAGGGTTAGAAACTTGAAATTTTGGTTAGGGGTTACTTTTATAACGTAGCAGAGTATAGCACTAAGAAAGGATTTTTAAAATAAAATTTAGCTATCTATAGGGGTAAAACGAGGGTGCAAAGTTAATAACTTTGGTGTTTTTCAGAAGTTATGTAAATGAAGTTCAGTATCAAGGTACTTCATTGAATGTCATTCAAAAATCATCCCTTAAGAGAGTAAAAGAGGATTGCAAAGTTAGTATGTATATTCTACAGTTTAACGCAATCAAAACCGCGAAACGTTTTCTTGTCGATTTATAAATTATCATTGTCTACTTGACATATCCCATACGTGGATTCCAATGAAGGGGTTTACAAAAGCAGTTTTAAATTCTCATCGACTGTTCGAGCATCATTATGAACTTGTAAATAAGAAATGAACAATACCGTAAATAGTAAATCTTCTTAATTCCTATAGAAGTGTCTTAGACACTTCATTGGCGCGATGACAAATACAGTTAGTATGAAAAAACTAACAAAAAGTTTATAAAAAAAAAAACTTACAAAAAGCAGCGGTTAGGGGCAGCAACCCTTTGGCGTTGAAATTATGTTGTCGTCAAATGAGGGTTGTATGGTGAGATACTTTTTGTACTCGGACTGATTCGAGTTGATCGTTAATGTGTAGAGAGTGCTTTGGATTTTTTGTAAGCCACGTTGATAGACAATACGAAATATTCGGAAGTTATAATTATTTTGCTAATGCTGTTTTAATTATGACGTGGATTTAAAATCATGATATATATATTTTTTTTAATATGAAGATAGCAAACATGCGTAAGGTCCGCTTGATGGTAAACGTGACCGCAATCTATAGACGCTCGTGTCATCACAAGTATATCACTGTCGCCAACCTTGTGATCTGAAGGTACTACGCCATATTTACCCAGTAATTTCACTGCCTCTCACCTTTTAAGCCGGAACACAGACATGCGAATACTGTTATTTGGTGGTAGAAATAGGTGATAGTGAGGTACCAATGCCGACGACATTTTTAAGAGTTTTACCTTACTACTTATTTCGCATAATTTAAATTACAAAACTAAATTTGTTGATAAATACAAATACAAATAAAAATGAATGTACAATGTATTTTCATTTGTATCGGTTCTGGCATACTTTTCTTGTTTATTCATGTATCTCTTCATTAATGTGTCAGACATTTTCTTAGAATGTCTGTTATATGGTCAATATATTTCCTTCGAATTTTGACTTAAAGCTAAGTAACAAACCTTCACTTTATGTCATGGAATACCGGTAGAGAAGAATACTACCACCAATTGAACCAAACGTCTGGTGTCGTGACTGATAATCCTTTAATTTTCCAAAATTAATTACATCACTCGATAACATCACGCTTAACGACGCATCTTTCGCTACCAATTAGAGCTTAACTAATTAAATTAAAACAGCTGAGGTATAATTAAAGAGAAAAGAATCCTGAAACTTGATACTTGATAAAAAATAAAGGTCACTTCTAAGTATCTATCTAAAGTTTCATCGGCAGTAAATTAAATTGATATTTTACTTTATTATTTGCGTTTAATAGACCAGGTCGAATAATAATGTTATATAATGTTCAAGGTTTCAAGTATCGAACACAGTTGTGTGATCTACAAAGCATGTCAATAGAATCGGATTCCCAACCCAACATCTTAGGTCTCACCCCTCAAAAATAAGATTGCAGCACCTTTTTAGTCTATCTCTAATTTATGCCCCCAATAATATAGGATTATAAAACACTTCCTTATTGTTCAGATCACAATATTGCGTTGGAATATTATTTATAGTCTATCAATTGTTTTTTATGAAAGTCTCGTATCGTCCGTGATAATACAATACCGCGTATGTAGCTGAGGCAAGTAAAGTTCAAAATTCGAATAAAATCATTGAAATTTGGACCTTATTCACTAATGCTACATACGCGGTATTTAAGTTCTTATAGTTTTCTATCGTAGCGATTTTTTCCGACTTGTTGACAACTATATTTATGTTGTTTTTTTTTAATATTATCGATATTTATGTTGCAGAGTACGGTGGAAGAGGTATACTTTAGCTTGTAGTATCTTTGTCTCTTGTGGGTAACTTTGACTACCTAGTTTAAGCGATAACAAAAAGATGTACTTGCTTGTATTTAATAAAAAGTATAACACATAGCTTTCTCTATAGACTTCACTAGCGTATATTCCTCTTTAGGGCTAAAGAAAAAGCACTGACTTCTGGGCAAAGAATGAAAATAAGGGAATAATTCGACATGTTTGCTAAGGTCAGGGTCGCACAGCGGTAGTGCAATCTGGTATAGCAAAAATGCAGGTTCGGGTCCCACCTGATATTTAAGACACGTTTTTTTCTAGAAAATATCATTTCTCTCTAGGGGGACTACATACTAAATTTCATCAAAAAGCACTTCACTTGTCAATATTGTCTGTCTGTTGGCTGCTCTTTCTCGTGATAGACAGACACTTTCGCATTTTTAATATTAGTACCGATTAATTCGAATGTGATAGTTTAATTATTACTTGAGAATTATTTCTTTTTTACTCCTAATGTATTTTTTTTATGTTGCATTATTAGCAAATAGTGCAATCTTTGTTTTTAAGTTTTGCTTTTCTCGTTCAATATTATAGACTATCGTTGACTTTTTTTTGACTAGGTAGACAAAAAAGCGTAATGTCCGCGCGACAATAAGCGTAACCGCAGCCTATAGATGCTCGTAATATTACATTACCCAGTACTCTCACCCTTCAAACCGGAACACAGCAATGCGATCATCGCTACGTGATGGTAGAAAGATGGGAGTGGGGTGGTACCTATTTTCGGAAGTTTAACTAAACTGTTCCCTATCATCGATGGCGCCAAAGGTCATAGGTTCGATCCCCACCCAGGACAAATACTTATATTTGTTCTTTGTTTGGATGTAAATATATGTATTTGAGTAGTATATTTGTGATTCCTCTGATGTCTGATGTCCGTAACACAAGTCTGTATGTATCTTCAAGCGACTTATCACGGAGTCAGGTCAATGTATGTGTGAAATTTTATTATTATTATTATTATTATTATTGAACTAATGTACACGTATGCCAAGATTAATGTTGCCATCCCAATAATAAACAAGTGTTAGTTTTATACGTTCAGAAGCCAATAAAAAGTTGGTTTATAGGTGTTGTATATAGCCGGCGCAACTTCCCGTCGGAGTACACCCTGGAGTATTCCACGCTAGGATACATACACTCGGATGTCCTCACATTTCTGTATAGAAGATTTTATAAATAAACTAGTTGTGCCCGCGACTTCGTCCTTGTGGAATAGTTTTTTTGGGTACCATACCTCTTTACGTTAACTTATATAAACTTTGAATGTCATGTTTATTTATATCGAATTAATGGCCTGAAAAATAAGTTTCAAGTTTCTAGCTCTAAAAATAGCGATACTTTCAAACAACTTTTCACCCCCCTTTTCAACCCCTTACAACCCTTATTTCGAATTAAAAAAATAGACTATGTCCTTTCTCAGGGTCTAAAGATAGTCAGTGCCAAATTTCATCAAAATCGGTTCAGAGGTTTAAGCCGGAAAGCGTAACAGACAGACAGACAGACAGAGTGACTTTCATATTTATAATATTAGTAGGGGTACATAAGGATCTGTTTTCGGATCTTTATGTACTTTTAAGCTCTTTATTTACTAAAGTTAGAATAAACAATTTTTAAACAGAAGTAACTCTAACGTTCGTTTTAAAATGTTGTTTTTGATTTTATATTTGTATTTCCAAGTCCGCCATATTAATTTGGTGCATAATACGACATGTAAAATGAGAGTATATACATTTTTTTAAATTATTTAGAACTAAAGACTAAATAATAATTATTTTTACTATGAAAGTTGGTGAAAGTCTTAAAAAAATGCGTCGCTGCCTTTTATAAATATCTGTGTGAAAATGGTCAACGATCTGTTTGTTTTATGACAAGAAACAATATTCTTTTTGTTTTTTAGGCTACGTCTACAAACAAGCATACAGTCCGCGTAATACTAAGCGTCACAAGACTTCAATACATTACCCTGTAATTTTACTGCAGTTCTCACCCTTCAAATAATAACTTTATTCAACAACAAAAGGAAACTTAAACTAAAATACATTTTGATACTTAAGTACCTAAACTAGGTCTAGCCTGTTCTTATAGGCACCTGTAGTGTGCATGTAGGTGTGGATGTGTGTGTATATGGTCTAATGTAATACAAGGTTTGTTAATACGACACATTATTTATATATAAAAGGAAAATTTATTTATATTTTTATTCACATTATTTATATATAATATAATAGGAAAAATAGCTAAGCGAAAACTGCTGTTTGGCGGTAAACAAGTACCAGAACTGACAGGTGGCGGTATACTTATCGGATACAGCGTGACTCTAATGCAACGGGGCGAGAATAGGCAGCAACATCCTGTTCGAAGCTTTATCTCCATGCCTGCCCAGCGTGATAGTAATGGACAAAATTCTTAGGGTCCTCATATTTCACAGCCTCCCCTCAAAAAATAGAGCCTGTATCTAGCAGTGGATTTGCTGCTATAGACGTGCTGATATATAAGAGTTTAACCAGCGACCCTTTGTTCCAGGACTTCATTTAAAATTGCATCCCGCAAGATCTATCGCAAGATCAAAAGTAGTTTCTTTCCTTGTCCAGTGGTTTAGGTCCACCGGTGGACGACCTACGGTCAATATAGTCATTAAAATTAAACATATCGAATACGCAAAAAAACAATTAGAGAATTCTTATTATCGACATCAAAACAAAGCGTCATTACCACAGACAATAAACAAGGAAATTAGCCGAAGTGGGGTGTCCACGATTAATCCACCAAATTAGCCTGGTCCCGGGGTAAAATCGATTACGTCCAAGTTGCAATTCGTAGCGACGCAGCGTCCCGGCAAGATAAACATGCCAGCTTTTTTTCGTTACACCGAAGACATTAAGCAAGGATGCGTGGGGTGGCCACACGGTTTGTGTTCACGGGATAGTCCTGTTGCGTATCTTTTGCGGGATTCGTACAGATTCTGGAGATGTTATATGATTTTGTGATTTCACATTCAGCTACTTGACACCATTTTATTTCATGATTGTGTTAAAGTTTTTATTTAGATTATATTACTTTGTTAATTTATATTTAATAATTATTTAAGTATAATTAGTTTTGAAAAATTATAGTATAAAATATTATTTTACACACTCGTAAGTGCTGCCATTATTGTAATTACTCAAAACCATTCAAATACATAAGAAAATATTTTTTTTTTTGTAAAAACTTATGTGCTTTTCTATTACATTTAAAACAGTTTTATGTAATTTAATTTCATTCTTAACGCATATTTTTTTATAATTTGGCTAAATATAAACATTATTCCTACTTACAACCATCTTCTAGTCAATAATATTTCATTGGACGACTCTATTACCCACAAAACTGGCACCACCACAATCTTGGTAGACTATCCACCGCCGCCAATTCCCGCGACACCCTACGCGTGTCATTAGAGCGGGGGTGCGTCATTACCTCGATGAGTAGACGGCCATTAATCTTCCGGACCGGTCTCTCGCCTGTCAAAATTGTGGCCACCGTCGTGTGTGCTATTGTCCGTTTTGTCTTAGCATTCAATGTGACTTAGTGAGAATATTAGAAATGTGCGAGTATTTGAAATAAAGAGTACCTACTGTATACTGTATGGTGGGCCTGATAGCGCATTAGGCAGTTTACTGTGTGTCAAAGGTCGTAGGTTCGATGCGCACGCGGAAACATTTATATGACGATTTTTTTTTATTTAAGGCTAATATTTGTGGTTACTCTGTTATCCATAACACAAAAGCTTCATGCCTAAAGCATTTCTAAGGGAGCAAGGGAAGCAAGGAAAGTAGGTTGTAGCAAGTGGAGATCGATATGTAGCCACTTATCTCGGAGTCAGTTCAGTGTATAAGATGTGTAAAATAAACATTATAATGGTCATCATCACATCAGCCATTGACAGTCCACTGATGAACATAGGACTCCCCAAGAAAGAGGGAATCTTGCTGATAATTGCCGCGCTGGGCAAGCATGTTGGCAATCGCAGAGCGCAGCTTTCCCACCCATCCCCGCCCTATGCATTTGAGATGCTTGGATGGATATACCGCCATCTGTCGGTTTTGGTACCTCAGTCGCAGTGTACAGGGGGAGGTACTATTCTACTCTGCCGATACCTCGCGGTAAATATACATACATCACGCTAGTGTCTCATTTGGGTAGGCAGAGACTATGGATCTCCACTTGCTAAAATCTTGACATACCTTTCTTGCTTCCCTTACTTGTATTACTCTTTTCAAACACACTCGTTTTAGATATGCAGTCATTCTAATTCCATCCATTCTCTCTATATGTCTAAACTATCGTAACATTCCTTTCTCTATTGTCGTCAAAACAGCATCTTAACATTATCTTATTCCTTATTTATTTAAGACAGATGCTTGTGAATCCTCTATTGTCTGATGTTAATGATACAAGTGATTTAAGCGACTTATCTCGGAGTCTGAACTCTTTATTGTCGTAAGAATCGACTAAGGTACCGGAAACGATGTATGGTATCTCCAGCCAAATAGCGGTTTCATAAACGCGACAAGGTAGGGATGAGCAGCTGCATTCCCATCGAAGCAACGCTCTGCGAAACCACAGGATCGCGCTTGGCGCAGGCCGCATACAACCGGTCCTAATGGACATTACTTGGGAAGTCTTATGTTTAATATTCGAAAAGCGAAAGTTTGTGAATATCCAGGTGAGGATGTATAGATATTATTTTCTTTTTAGACCAGGTCGACAAACAAGCATACAGTCTGTTTGATAGTAAGCGTCAATGCAAACGCGCATTGCAAACGTTGTGACTAGAACATAATATGCCACATTACCCAGTAATTTTATTACCGTTCTCAACATACAAACCGGAGTACAGCAAAGTGAACACTGTTATTTTGCAGTCGAAATAGCTATGAGTGAGGTACCAATGCAACATTTGGTCCTCTTTCTCGCTGAAACAGTTGAATAGATCTCAATCAAATTCGGCACAGGCATTTTTGATAGTCTAGAGAAACACATAGGTTACTTTTTATCCCGAAAACATATGCCCGTGGGATAGATTTGGCGTTTTAATTTTCTCTATCGAATCGGCACAATATCATGCACAGCTACTTGAGAGCTAAGATCAATACATATTTCATCCCGTAATAACAAGAGATCCTCAAGGATAATATATAAAGGGCAGAAAGCCAGTGTTTCACTATTTTAGTCAAGATAACTAATTTACCATGTGTTTTCCTCAAAAGTAGCCTCTGCCCTTCTCTAGGATTCAAGCTATTCGCATGCTAAATTCTATCAAAATTGGTTCCACCAGTTCACCTGTGAGAATGTAACTAATAATCAGACAGATATAGGAAAAATTACACGTTTAAATTAATAATAAGGTTTTCTAAATTTCGTGCAAGCATTCTTAGCTTAATTTGGAATGACTTGCTCAAGCTTTGTTTGGGTACCAGCAAAGTTTGAGTCATTCCAAGTTTTGTATCGGAAGACTCTTCCTTTACATCAATATTATCTATACATTCATACATCGCGCCTTTTTTCCCACCGGGTAAGGCAGAGACTATGGATCTCCACTTGTTACGATCTTGGCAGACCTCTCTTGCTTCCCTAACTCACATTAGTCTATGCATACACGCTCGTTTAGTCTTGGTACTTCTGACCTGGCCATTCTATATTATCTATCGGTATGATTATTCCGATTCTAGAACATAGTATTTTTATTGTTCCATCTACTTATTCATAAAATACTAGCAGTGCCCCGCGTCTTCACCCACGTAGTTTGGGTGAGAATCATAAACACAATAAAAGTAATATTATAAAATATTCACGGGCCCGATGGCGCAAATGGTATTGATCCTATCTTATGGGCCTGGGGTTATAGATTCGATCCCCACCCAAGACAAATATTATATTTGTTGAATAATAGTTGAATGTCTGTATTTAAGTATTACATTTTTGTGATATCTCTATTTTCTGATGACAAGTGCTTTAAGCGACTTACCTCAGAGTCAGGTCAATGTACGAGATGTTATGTTTTTTTTTAAATGAGTAACTGCTTATAACTATAGCTAACTGTCAAGGAAAGTAAATTTATTTGAATTTACATAAACTATGACCCAAATATAATATTTTATTGAAATGTCTTTGAAAATCAGACAACGTTCATTCTAACTTTGCACCCCATCTTTTGGGTCCAGCCAGATTAATGAGATCGTCAGTCCGCCTTATGGGTGGACATCCTGCGCTGCACTTGCCGGTACGTGGTCTCCATTCCAGAACCTCACGACTCCATCATTTATCGGTTCTGAGTGCCCAGCCCACTGCCACTGTAGCTTGCTAATGCAAATGTTACTTGGAAGAAATCGCTTAGGTACGCGTGAAGCCAAGTGAGAGTTTTTAATATGTTCTGACAATTCATATAATTGTTTATATAATGTATGATTATTATTATCTAATTTCAGAGAAACATCGCCAGTGGCACAGTAAAAATCAAACGGGCGTGAATACACAAAAATCATCCGTGCCCACCTGGCAAGAAACATAATTAATAACAAAGATCCTATACAGAATCAATCAACCGCATAATTCTACTGAACGAAACCAATAGATCCAAACACCCTAATGATGGAGTTATAAACGTATTAAAAATCTACCTACGATAGTTAAAGTTAAAACAAGAAATTGAGATATAATGCGCAGTGGGCCAGGGGTTGTGTAGCGTAGACAAAAAAATAATTCCCAAACCCCCGGGTGATTTTGATAAACGATTAGCCATGTGTCTTATTCTATTTGCTTCGTGCATAATTGATTTTGACGTATAATAATTAAGTCATGATATGTATGTGTTTTGTTAGAATAAAACACGTTTGTGACGGTTGACTGATCTACTATTGATACTTGGCTGTGAGAAAGTGATGGTTTAATTGGTGTAAGAGAGGTTTATGTACAGTCATTTTGGCTGATCGAGATGAATGGATGATTTGGTATTGAATATTGATATTAAATAATTAAAATAATTGATTGAATAGTTTATTTTTATAATACTAAGTTAAAAGGCCCGCGTGATGGTTGATGGACGGAAGCAACGCTGTCAGCTAGAGACATTGTCAGCAAACACTGCTGTTTAACGGTACCCATTTGAATTTTGTAATAAGTCTACCTATCATCTACCACATCTTGTATGTATATATATACCAATAAGAACCAATAATAATAATATAAATTTACATCACATGTCATACATTGAATTGTGAAAATGTCGCTTAAACTTGTGTTACGGTAACTGAAGAAGTACAAATATAATAACAGAGGAATTATAAATATAACATTTATATACATATTTAATATCCAGACACAGAACAAACACAAATATTAATTGTATAAAAAATTGTTATTAATGGGAATCGAACTCTCTTGATTTTATCGGTATGAATGTATGAATTATTAATTAAGTATTTGATCAACGATAAAAAGGTACTCGTAAAGTTAAAAAAAATCCCATTCATTTTAATTACAGCCATGGGAATTACCCACACCCACGCACTCTCGCAAATATCACGCGAGGATTGTTACATTTCTATCTTCAATAGTTGCAATAACACTCTCCAGGAGATGCAGCAAGGAGATCGATCACACTCAGGGGAACATCCCTGTTGTTATGGAAAGAAAGAAACAAATAAATTTTATGTCTCGTTTCATCACTTTTTATCCCAAGGCATTTTACAAGTAAGCGAGTTTTATGCTTCCATTAGAGCTAAACAAGTAGACTCATTACGAGCACTTTTAAATTATTAATTGAAATAATAATAAAAAAAATAATATTTCTAATAAGGAAGTGATTGTATGCATAATTATAGATAATATAATAATAATAATAATAAATTCCCACACCCAAGAAAGAGTGAATTTTGCCCATAATTGCCGCGCTGGGTAAGCGTATAAGCGTGTTGGCAACCGCAGTGCGCAGCTTTCGCGACGGGGATGCTGCTGCCCATCCTCCACCCTGTGCATTTGATCTACTCTGTTTTGGATATAGCACTGCACTGCACCACGTGCCGTAAGAGGTGACTAAGTTACCAGAACTGACAGATGGCGATATATGCTATGGCTTTCTTGAAGAGGCCGATGTCCAGCAGTGGAGTTTTAATAGCTGGTACGACAATACATCAATATTTAATGTTTAGCTGTATGTCGGGTGTAAACTTTTAAACTACTAAACCAATTTAATTACATAATGTTTTCTAATAATTACTGGTTCATCACTCATAATAAAACTAATTTTGAATACTGAAGATCTTGCGAACGGTTGCCTGAAGGAACCAAAGCGTTGACCATAAAATGTTAATTGTTAAATAAACCACGTTAACAAGAAGTTATATTACGATTTTAATATTTACTATTAAATAACAATTCCAACTTATACTTAGTTTATATCTTAACTTATATACATAAAGGGGATACCGGCAAAGAAAAATAGTAAATCCCTCTGTACCAGGTGTCGCAAGAGGTGAGTTAGGCACCGCAACCGACAGATGGCGGAATATCTATCAAGAACAGCACAGCTTAAACACTACAGGATGGTAATGGATATCAGCATCCAAGTCCAGCAGTCCTGCCCAGCGCGGCAATTATGGCCAAAACCCTCTTTTCTTGGAGAGGCCCATGTCCAGCAGTGGACTTTCAATGGCTGGTATGATGATGATGATGATAAAACCACCTGACCGCGACCTTGATCGCGGGGATTATGTTCCCTTCAAGCTATCTACATGGCAAATTTCATTGAGATACGTTAAGCTATTTATTCGCGAAAAGATGAACAGATTCTTATTTAAAATTATATAAGTATGCATATCAAATTATATATAACTTATAAAGTAGTAAAACAGCGCAGCTTAAATACTACAGGGTGGAGATGGGCAACAGCATCCAAGTCACGAAGCCGCACTCTGCGATGCCACCACGCCTGCCCAGCACGGAAATTCCAGCATAGGACTAAGTCTGATATGATCATGATATTACTTGTATAGTTAAGACAAAACTATATCTTTCTCTTTAGCTAGTATACTTATAAAGATAGAAGACGATCGACCATTGTATACCAAATAATACACAATGACAATTGTAATCACACGGGGTAAATCTCATACAAAGGTTGTCTTCATTGTTACCCCTCTCTCATCTACCTACCGCCAAATATCAGTGTTTGGATTAGAAGGGTGAGAGCGGTAGTGAAATTACTGGGTAAAATGATAAATTAAATGTGACATGATATAAATGTCATATGGTAACAACAGGCTGCGGTGACGCTAACCTACTATCACGCGGACTGCATGCTTGTTTATCGATCTGGTCTAATTAAAGAGCGAATAAGGTATAAAAAATTTCTCAAACAAAATTCTTCCTAACATCATTAAAGTTAACCCTTAGACGACGCGATGAAGTATACATTTATTTTTATTAAAATTGGCTACCGTATCTTGCGATTAACAAAAAATGCACCAGAAAAACTCGATCGAATTCAAACGCAGTAATGGTAGCGCCGCATGAATTTCACCAAAGGATTTTTTGCCCAACGAAACATCGTGGCCGCCCCACCGGGCTCCGCGCAGTAGCCTTGTAACTTTTACGCACTTTTTTTGTTGTTTTTTATTATTTCATTATTGTTCAAGCTTAAGACAGTAATCAAAATATCGTTAGCCCCCGGAGATATTGGCAATTTTTTTGTCGTAACTCGAAATTGGTGGCAGGATAGTGTATGTAATATATCATTTTATTGTGTTGAGACTTGTAAATGTGATGCTGTTGTTTATTTTTTTTTTGTTGTGTGAACTGCACTGTATTGTTAGAGATTCGATAAATCAATTTAATACTTTTTTATTCGCTAGTGTTGTTCTTGATTTTGGCGGGCCCGATGCCGCTTTCGGTGGTGTTCGGTGTCAGGGCTTCCCACCTGAGCAATTATATGTATGATGAATATTCGCGTAAGTTTTGTGTCTGGGTGTTTATGTAATTAAGTATTATTTTTGTGATTTATCAGTTGTCTGAGGTCCGTAATATAAGCTAATATGCTTTAAGTGACTTACCTCGGAGTTTGAGAGGTTTAATGATTTAAAAACCAAAATGGTTTATTTGAAAGTAAAGAAATGATTTTTTAATTTTAATTATTTTACTTTCAGAAATTATATGACTTCAACCGCGTGGACTTTTTATCGTACCCCGCGATTGTCAAGTGTTTCCAGAATTAAATCTAGTCTAGGTCCGCGACGTTGACCACAAGAGATATATATCTTATCCTTGAGGATCTCTAGTTCGAGAAGAAATCTATGTTGCTCCCTGATAGCAAAGCTATGCAAAAAGTCTTGCCGATTCCACAGAGAAAACTAAAAAGCCGAATTAGATTATAGCAATGGAACTAGCTTTCAAGATAAAAGGTACCCTTGGTCAATAGCATTTCTGACAAATTTTATGCAGATCTTTAAGGCGTTTATTTTCTTTTTTCACGCCGGTGTGAAAGAATAACAAACATATGTATGCTCGTTATTCTTTCACACATCCATCCTCACAAACTTTCACGTTCATAATGTAATAGAATCAGTTTATTATGACCTCGCCTATATTGACCAACAGATTAGTATGAAGTAAGTATGTGTAAAGTTTGGTTTTCACACAAAATGTTTAGAAACTTGGCCGGATATAATGACTTCACTTGTGCCAGATATATTGACGTGTCGCTTGATATGAAGAAAGAAACGATCTCCGGTTATAGTGACTGACATGATTCTTACTTCTCTTATTTTCATGATCATATCCCCCTTTCTCTTTGCGAATTTGTTGGGCGATCGCGTGCCTCAATTTATCGATTTATATCTCTTTATTCACATACACATTGTAATGTGTCTCCTTTATTAAACTAAATACCTAACAAAAATACAAATTTGCGTGTATGACCTGACCATGACCGCTTAATATAAAGAGTTTGTATCTTCCCTTCGATATCATTATAAGTGGATTCTACTGTATTAGTAATGATAATAAACTAATTAAATAAATAAATTCCCACTACATCTCATATAATTAACTGATTTCGTGGTAAGTCGCTCAAAGCACTTGTGTTACGGACTCCAGACAGCGGAGCAATCACGAATATACTACATAAATTCATATGTTTAACACCCAGACACGGAACAAACAAAAATATCATTAAATAAATATTTGCTTTGGGTGGGATTCGATCCCATGACCCTTAGTGCATAAGGTAGGATCGCTACCCGTCAATAATAATAATTACAAATCAAGCTTAAGGGAATCTTCCACTTTGCCAAGACAATAATTAGCATACATTTTAGAAAGATCTGTTTAGCTGTTCTAGTGCGAAAGAGTTACAAAGATCTTCTCATACTTTCACGTGTGTGATATTGGTATAGTTTATAATAATTTTTGCTGAGGTACCGGCTGAGTAGAATGGCCTCCCTCTATAACAGGTGTCAAAAGAGGCGACTTAGGTACCAGAACCGACAAATGGCGGTATATCCTTCCGCGATAGCTTAGATACACAGGGTGGGGATGGGCAGCTGCATCCCCATAGCGAAAGCTGCGCTCTACGATTGCCAACACGCTTGCCCAGCGTGGCAATTAAGAGCAAATACCTCCATTTCTTGGGGAGGCCTAAGTTCAACAGTGGATTTCTAATGGCTGATTATAGCCAAATCAGCCATTAGAAATCCACTGCTGCTGGACTGCTGCAGAGATCCCACGGGCAGAGTAAAATAGTACTTCCCCCTGTAAAAGCAGTCGAAAGAGGAGACTGAGGTGCGGGAACCAATAGATGGTGAGATGGAAATAAGATTGCATCGCACCTGCCCTCAATGGGATGTCTTCAAAAAAGAGAACTCTCTTTCTTGAAGAGATCTGCACGTGCCTATGTGTTCTATGGCTGTTGATGACAATGACATTGTTGATGGTGATGATTATGATAAAATAATAAAATTTTAAATAGAGATAAATCTTTCAGGAGAATTCATGCTGCATTATGATATTGCAGTTTAACTTAACTACCTACACTAAATAATTATATATCTATAAAAGAAACATATTGAGTTAGTAAACAATATTATGAACAACTTAATAAAAACAATAGACAAGCATGAGTAATGGCGGATGTGTGGTAATGTGACAGCAACAATATTTCGCACTATGTGTCGTGCATAGTTGTAATTAAATAAAAACAAGCGAGCAAACCCAGCAGGAAAAACTTGTTAACTAAACAAATTGTGTTTTAGCTTGCAATAAATTTCCTGCAGTAATTGTTTTACTATTTCTGATGTTTTTTTCGCTTTTCGATATTTCACTATCTCTTTGCGTGACCGTTTAAAGAATGTGTTAAGAAACCGAATCAACAATATAAATTATTTTTATCCTTTCTTATTAAGTTGAATTGCCGAGGTTACCAAGTTCTAGCGGGCATCTTACTTGGCCCTGTCTGAGAGGACGTCCCCCCAACCTTTTCTGGGGACAAAAATGTATTCAGCGGTCCAACCTTAAAAGTATAATAAATAAATAAGTATATCTGTAATGCTATTATAGACTAGCAGTCGGTTGTACGGGTATTAAAATATAAAAATATCGTTTTTATTTAAACCTTCACTCATATATGTACATCTCATTATATCATGTTTACAAAAGAAAAGGAAAAAAAAGAATGGGTATTATGGATTCAACGATTTTTTTAAGATTCTATATGTTTCTACTTTCAGCCCCTATTTTGCACTCTAAGGGGATCATTTCCAATAAACAATGAAGCACGTAAATAATAAAATATATTTAAGGACATGGATATTCAACTTTATAAAAAATCATTGTCAATTTAATGATTATTACATAAAAACTTGCAAATTAGCAATTTTTTTAAAAACATTCTTAAAGGTTGTGCAGTTTGAATTAAATCGACAGTCTAAAACTTGTGTCCGTTATTTATATAGTATATTATTTATGTTATTAGTACAACCTACCTACAAAATCCAAGTCTAAATAATACAAAAAATAAAAAAACTCTATAAAAAGTAAAACTTCAAGGTGAAACCAAATATTCTGAATCTTAAGCAACACCGTACTGGCACAAGGCAGTCGAAAGTTACCAATTGACGTGTGATAGAACAGATAATAACTTCCCGCTAATAGAGTCATGTCAAAATGCCAGCCAGCTTCACGAACACATAGAGCGTGCCTCAAACATTAACAGCGATTTCTTAAAAAAAAACACTGTTGAGCGGGAAGTGTTTAGGTAAACACAAATCCTTCCTGTACTAATAAACCGATATTAGTGTTTTTGTTCGTTGTAATCGCATTAAATAAGCCGTAGGACGTCCATCACCATCATCATTATAACAGCCGTAAAAATCCACTGTTGGACCTAGGCCTCCCCAAGCAAGGGAGAGTTTGCCCATAATTGTCGCGCTCGGCAAGTGTGGTGGCAATTGCAGAGCGTAGATTTGTGATGATAATGCTGCCCATCCCTGCCTAGTTGCATTTGAGCTACTGCTTTGGGTGGATATACAGCCATCTGTCGGGTCTGGTACCTCAGTCGCCTAACAAGGGTAGGTACTGTTCTATTCTGCCGGTACCACACAGTAAGTCGTATAGACCTATTTGTACTGATAGTATTTGTCTACGATTGCCACCACCCATCTGTCAGTTTTAGTACCTCAATCTTTTACGAGCTGATGGAGAGAGAGGTACTATTCTGCTCCACTCATTCCCTACAGTTGTGAAAGATGTTTTTGACGGACCCGATGATGCAGATGGTGTAATCCTATCTTGTGCACGAAGGGCCTTGAATTCGACCCCCAACCAAGATAATCGATCGTAAATACGATCATATTTCCCATTACCGTTCTCTTCTCGGCTGGCTTCTTATTCGAGAACGTCGCAAAATTCGAGTTCTAGCCATACTATTTTCAATACTTTTTGATCCGTACGCACCAATTTACTTAAAGGACAGATTCCAATTCCTATCTTCCTCTCACGAACGTAATCTCCGTTCTTCTAATACTCGCCCGCTCTTAACTCCTTCTCATTACTCTAGTTTTTTTGACAAACTCTTTTACAGTGACAGCTATACGACTCTGGAACGAGCTTTCGTTGAATATTAAGCAATCCCCAAGCAAATTTATCCTGAAACGCTGTCTCCGTACTTTATTTACTGATGCTGCTTCTCTAACTTTATAACCCAATTTGATGATCCTGATCTGATGTACGTTATTTTATGTATATATATATATATATATATATATATATATTTTATATCATACTATATTCATTTATTGCGTTCATTTATACAAATATATATGCCACGTTTATCTATTTTGTATATATATTGCCTGCACCATTATATATATATTTTTTCTGTTTTGTGTAATGGTTGACTGGGAGATAATGCCATCTGGCATTAAGTCCGCCATTTGTACATTTTGTAACATTTTGTGCAATAAAGTTAAATAAAATAAAATAAATAATCATTAATATGATGAATATTTGTGTTTGTTCGGTGTAGGTATGAGTGAGATGTCGTATGAATTTTTTTATACATATATTATATACATAATTCTTTCTCCATCCATTTATTAGGGTCGTGAAAGATGACATTAGCACTAAGATAAAGAGGAGAAATGTTAAGACATTTTAAGCATATAGAGTGGACAGATGAAAGTAGAATTACAAAGACAATTTATAAGATTCAGGTCAAGAGAGCAGTTGGTAAAGAGACATCATTATCATCATCATTCGGTGGACGTCCAAAAAAGGGGGAATTTTACCTTTGATAAGTACTATTTTACTTTGCCGGTACATACGCCCCTCCAAAGTCATGCGCTGTCAAACTAAAACATATTTTTCAGTTTCATTGTCAAGAGATAAAAGAGAATGTATTTAGAAAACGAGGCACGTGTGCCAAGACCGAATGGCAATCAATAAAATAAGTGTGACGAAAGTAATGTATCAATCAATTTCAATCAATCAATCAGTGAAAATCACTCAACAAACAATCTGACTTCTTCAATGATAACATTACTAAGAACCCGCAAGGAACGAATGACACACGAAATGGTCAACAAAAAAAATTATAGCTACTAAACGCAACATTTGTTCGAAAGACTTTCCCGAGCGACTCGAGCGTGGCCAGGCGAAAATTCGCGCGTGTCTGCAAATATAAATGACGACCAACTGGGTGCGCATCGAAGCGCAGTGATAACCGATGGAAATTGATCTAATTATAGATCGAAAGTTTATCTGTCTGCGATAACACCACATGCATTGAAAGGAATACCTATGTTCATACATATAGGTCAGATAAGGTCGTCTGCATAGGTACGTCACTCTCACCTATTTCTAACGCCAAATATCAGTGATCGCATCGGTTTAGGGAACCAGGGAAGTTACTGGGTAATGTGACAAGATTGACAACGCGTCAGTATCCTATTAATATTACGGGCGTCTATGGGCTGCATTGGTGCTTATTATCAAGCGGACTGCATGCTTGTTTGTTGACCTGACGTCATGAAAATAAAAATCTAATTTTTTTTAATTGTGTAAGTAGGACAATGAAGGTAATGTCTAACTAAACTCAATCAATCAATAGGCTGTAAAGGACAGTCTTAGATAAATTATATTTAAAATTGCATGTTTCGTTTAAATTGACGTTCATAATGATAAAAATAAAATACTCTTTATTGTACACCAATAAAAACAACACAAGAACATCAGCCTTATCGCTAAATGCAATGTCTTACAGGTCACCTTCGGATAGAAATAATGTTGAAGCTGGTGGAAGTTTGAGGTGTACTTAGCACAACAAACAAACATGGCTTCATATATAAATATGCACATATATTGAAATACATATAAAGGACATAGATACAAAGGAATGGAAATAAAAGTGACAGATCATTCTCCTTAAAATAGAAAGTGAACGAGCAAATCTCAGTTCAAGGGGGACCGCATTCCACAAACGAACGACTTCAATCATAAAGGATCCTCTAACGATTGATACTTAACTTTAATTGATTGACAAAAAGAAAAGTGTTGTTTTGTACAAGAGAAGTGAAAGTATAAAAACATCAAGAACCGCCACGCACTGAATAATTAATTATAAATTATATTGTTACTACTAAAAAAAACAAGATATTCTTGAGACTAGCGTTTTGCAACATTCATTTTAATTTGTATAGATTGACTAGCAACGTTAAATTGTAGAAATTTCATACTACCTTTGCAACCCCCCTTTTACCCCCTTAAGGGATGATTTTCGAAAAACTGGTTTTTATTGGTAGAAATACTTCAACTGATCATCGTTGGACATTGACTTTATACCCATAAATGCCGCTCCGGGTAGGTGTGCTGGCAATCACAGAGCGAAGCCTTGATACTTTATTGTATATACAATGGAAGAAACATGAAATATCTTTTTCTCTAATTAAAACTGTCTAAGGTTTAAGTGAGGTACCGGTAGAGTAAAATAGTACCTCCCTTAATACCGCGACTAAGTATATCCAACTAAAAAAGTAGCACAAATGCGCAGGCCAGGGATAGGCAGCAGCATGTCCACCATTGCCATCACGCTTGCTCTGCGCGGCAATTATGGAAGAAGTCCCTATTTATTGGGGATGCCTATACCCAGCAGGGCATAGGCACTGAACGGCTTATGTATGCAAATATCATACACATGACAATAGATACCGACATTATCATGGAATACAATAAAGTGTTGTCACATGAGGTTGACCTGAAAAATTATACAAAAGTTGTCTGCATTGGTCACCTATTTCCTTTCGCCACATAGCAGTGTTCGCATTGCTGTGTTTCCGTTTGAGGGTTAAGAGACAGTGAAATTACTGGATAATGTGACATCACTTCTTCAAGTCGCATGACTGTCAAAGCTAGTGATACCCTTATGATATTACGAGCATCTATAGGATGCAGTAATGCTATCACGCGGATTTAATGCTTGTTTGTCGACATGGTCTAATAAAAAAAGGTTTTTTTGAAGTCTCACTATCTTTTCTATTCTATTAATGTCGGTGATAATGCACGCAATATGAACAATTTCACCGTACAATTTTTACCTGTATAATTACAATTGTTTTTTTCTAATTCCTAAGAAAACCATAAACACTATAAAACGTCTTAGAATTTGATTAATAAATACTTAAATTAATATAAATGTAATTGTCCAATTACATTTATAACGAGTAATCACTCAATAATTGTTTACCTGCCACTTAGTTTTATAACAAGCTGATAATGTTGTAAAAAACTAACAATCCAATGAACGCAACGCACCGAATAAACTGAAATATCGGTAAATATCAGTTGGTAACCAACTTGTGATCAATCATTTTGTGTTGGTTAAAAACCATTTATCCAAATGAATAGCTGAAGTATGTACTGTTGTACATACATATTGTAATCGACGGGACCGATAATTTATTCAATAGTGTTTCTATCTTGAGTGTGTGTGAGTGTGTTATATTTATATACTGATATTTGTTTGTGTGTTAAATATGTATATAAGTATTATATATGTGATGCCTCTGTTGTTTGAAGTCCGTACCACAAGTGCTTCGCTTATTTCAAAATCAGGACAATGTATGAGATGTTGCAAGTAAAAAAAAATCAAATGTTGTGGATGACTGGGCGAGTAGAATACCTTCATATAGAGGTTGTCTGCATTGTTACATCACTCTTACCTATTTCTACAGCCAAATAGTAGTGATTGTGTTTCAGTTCCAAAGGTGAGTGAGATATTGAAATTACTGGGTAACGTAACATAATATCTTCAAGTCTCAAAGTGGGCAACTCGCTAGTGATATCCTTGTGATATTACGAGCGTCTATAGGCTGCGGTGACGCTTACTATCACGTAGATTGTATGTTCCCGGTTTTTAAAAGGGTTTAAAAAGGTATAATAGGCGGTCGGGATACCTTGATAGATGGCGGTAAATAAGAGTTTGGACAGAATAGTCTATTAAAATTTTGGTGTAAAAAATGTTTCTTTTTGGAGAAACCATATTTCCAGTAGCAGTTACCATATAATTGCAATTAATGTGAAATGGTTAAAGTCCATACTGTCCTCTGTATTATACCGCATTAAGTTATAGTTATGCCGTGAGGTACCGGCTGAATAGAAGAGTATCTTCCCCTTTACCAGGTGTTGTAAGAGGCGACTAAGGTACCAAAACCGACAGATGGCGGTATATCCATCCGAAACAGTGCAGCTCGGGGCGGGGATGGGCAGCAGCATCCAACCATTGCCACGCGCTTGCCCAGCGCGGCAATTATCCAGCAGCAGTGGACTTCCAATGGCTGGTATGATGATAATGAATTATAGAGACCAAGTATCATTTATGCTCGATAAGTGGCATATGTAATACTTAAACTTTCTAACCTTATAGTCAGCTACGCCTTATATATATATATATATATATAATATGTAGTATATTGTATTGAAATAACTTTGAAAATTAGAGATCTTTAATACTAACTTTGCACCACTCTTCACACGCGTTTCTTGACTATCAATGAAGAATCTTTATATTATTAAACATTCGAATAGCTTAGAAAACAGCGATATTTCGTACTAATTTTGCTACCGATTTTTACCCCCTTAGGGGGATAATATTTCATAATGCATTGCTTGGTATTCTTCCACGATATAAAGGAACCCTTTTTTAAAATGCCTAAGCCCTTCTAACCCCCATGGTTTAGGTGCTGCGTTGATATAACAATTGATCAATCAGTCAGTCAGCTACTCCTTTCATAGATAGATAGAGAATAGGAGCAGCGCGCCTCAGTTCTAACCGAGTAGTTCCCGTTCCCGCGAGAATACAGGGATAATATGTATTAATGTCACTTGCAGACAATGCAAACTTTTTAATACATAAGATTTTTAATACTTTTCTGTATAATATAATGATATAGTGTAGTACCTATACATGGGTACACACTGTTCATTAAGAAATTAATGTTTTTTTATACTAATTTAGACGTGACATGTATATATCGGATTAATTTAATCTACTTGGTTCTAATTAGGTTCTTTTAAAGGCCCTTATATAGATATTACTATGTTCGCAAAATTACTATTTCAATTTATATCATATTTCAATTTTTATTTCGCCAAACAGACCAGCGACTGACACATTTTGCATTTATAACTGTAGTATAAACTCATTTATTATATTAGTCTCCAAAACTGGCCAATTATAAATATAATAATTATATCTACTAAATAATGAAACATCTCCGACCCTAGCTTCCCACATCTGTTGCAAAAATTTCAATAAGAAATCCTCTTTTAATGACCCACCGAAAATAACCCCCATTCCCAGAGTATTTATGCAAAATTATTACCAACAGGACAATGCTAAATGGTACTATGGCAAACTCAAGAAAAATTGACAATAATTAATCAAAATATACTCTAGTTCCATCAAGTGTTCCGATAAATTTACCTAATCCGTCATCTTTAACATATTCTCAAAGACACATTCAAAAATCAAACAAAAAGAATCTTTAATTTAACCACGCAAGATTCAATTTTATAACCCTAGTAAATCTTGAAAGAGATATGCGAAAATCATACCTAAAGGTAATTGTTTAAGGTTGGTTTTGGTATGAATTGGATTATGATAGGGTTGTCCAAAAAATTTGCATAGATTTGCAGCGCTGCGAGCGTCAAAAATTGCATTGAATCGAGTGTTCCTTTGAATTAAAATACAATCTTAGAAGGGAGACACGCTTCTAATATGAACTTTAACACGATGGAATAAGAGCCGAAAGAAAATTGCGTTCGCCGTGGTGTTCTCCGGTAATGACGCGTACAGAATAGTTAAACGGGTTTTGTCTATTTAGTATACGATGCGCGAATCCTTTTCTTTTTTCGGCTAATAATGATCTAGTTGCATGGGACGCGTATGCAAATCACAAAAACGTGAGAAAAAAAATAAGCAAACGTTTTTTTTCCTGGTATAAAGAATAATAGATATAATATCACTTTTTTTTTCAATAGATGTTTTCTGTCTTTTTGGACATCACCATTGTTGGGACATAGGCCAAAAGAGATTTCGAATTTGGGGATAATAAAATAAATTGCCTTTTTCGGTGATCATCATTTACCAGCCGTTGGATTTCCACTGTTGAAGAAAGCCTTAAAAGTTAGCCAAACAAGTTACAAATGTATTAACAAAAATATTTGAATTGTATAAAAAATATGCAATAATATATATTTTTTAATATTTAATTTATATCAGCTTAAAGTAGGCTGGTAGTTACCGCCAGAGAAGAATAGTACCTCCAACTGTACTAGGTATATGAAGAGGCAACAGTGGTTGCGGCACCGATAGGTGGCAAGCAGTGTAGCTCAAATGCAACTGGGTAGGGATGAGCATTCTCGTCGCGAAACTACGCCCCACGTTGAATTATGTGAAAATTCCCCCTTTCCCGAGGAGTATATGTCCAGCAGCAGAGGTTTTACAGCTGCTTTGATATGATTGATTCAAATGTATCCCAATCTTGTAAGCTAATGGTATTGGGTTTGATCCCCGCCCATTATAAACATCATCATCATCATATCAGGCATTTGGAAGTCCTCAGCTGGACATAGGCCTCCTCAAGAAAGGGAGAATTTGGCCCATAACTGCCGCGATGGGCAAGCGTGTTGGCAATTGTAGATCGCAGCCTTCGCGACGTGGATGCTGCTGCGCATCACCGCCTTTGTATTTAAGATACACTGTATCGGATGGATATACCACCATCAGTCGTTCCGGTATTTTAGTCCCCTCTTAAGACACCTGGATCAGGGGGACCTATTTTACGCAGCGGGTACCTCACGGCTGGAATATATATTAAAGTATTATATATGTAATTTTTCTTATGTTGTCTTGAAGTCGTGTCAATGTTCAATATAAAGCAGAATTCAAACAATTTGTCATTATTTATTAATAGGTCTAACATCTGCACGTTTGATCTGTAGATATAAAAGATCTATTCTTCCAACTATTGTATGTTAATTAAGGAGAACAATTGACCAATTAGGAAACAATATTAATGCCTGCTGCTGCTTGTTGGATAGTCATTAAGAAATGTATACAAGCCAATATCTACAACATGAAACAATTCATCCTATCTTTATCATCTTTTATTTGTCCTAGATATGGTTTAGAAACTAGCAACACACATTACTTTTTTTTATTGTAGTTCGTCAAGCAAATACACAACTTGCGTGATAGTAAGCGTCACTGCAGCCTACAGACGCTCGTTATATCAAAAGGATATCACTAGCGCATTGCCAACCTTGTGACTTGAAGATATTATGTCACATTATACAGTAATTTAACTCCCTTCAAACTGGAACATAGCAGTATGAACATTGCTATTTGGCGGTAGAAATAGGTGAGGTACGAATGCAGACGACCTTTGTTTATACCTAATGTGTTATTATTAACGAATTTTTCACCGTAAGATAGACAGGCCGTCAATGGATTCTTGTTTTAATGGCATTTTTATATTATGATCAGTTATCGATAAAACTCTATGAGATTGATGTTAACAAGCTTGTGAATGACTTGAACCATGTTATAAGTAATAAGATAAAACAATAAAAGGAAATGTAGTTAGTTACAGACAAGAGATTTAATGATTTTGTTCTAGCTTGTGAAATGTATTTATTGGTTCATGATCATCTGAAGGACACACAGGCTTTCCAATAAAAATAAAATTTTGTCAATAATTGTAGCGTTTAGCAGAGTGTAGCTTCGACATGATGATTCTGTTATTTTAACTGCGCTGTTCTAGGTGGATATACCTCAGTCACCTCGTACGACACCAAGTACAGAGGTATGTACTATTCTCTCTGTCGGTACCCCACGGTACACCCTAATTTAATAATTATCTTAAGTTTTTAGTTAGTTGAGTTTACCTTTAGGGCAAAAGAACTCTCTTTTTTTATTGCCGCTACAAAAACCGCTTAGAAAAGCACGACATTTGAAAAACAGAAAGATCCATTTACAAGACAAATTATATATTAAATATCTTTAATATTAGTTTTTTTCATCTGTTTCATTTTAAGTGATAAAATGGAAAATTAATGAAACCGTCGAAATTAATGAAACCATTTAAAGTTTACACAAGTCGAATTATAACCTAATACATCAACACATTGTAAAACAAAATTGCTTTCCGCTGTCTGTCTGTCCCTATTTAATCTCAGTAAAACTACCCGACAAATTTTGATATTTTTTTTTTTATAATAGATAATTGTTCAAAAGGAACGTCTGTAAGTATCATACATGCATTTATTTTGCATGTATCATACTTACAAAAACTGATAATTTTTAAAGTTATGTGATGTGAATAAACATTTTTCATGCAATTATTGCAAACAATGGCTAAACCTGACGAGTTAGATAAAAATTATGGTATGTAATGAAAAGGAAAATAAAAAAAAATGTCCATCAATTAGAAATAACCCACAATAAATTGCCCCCGTGCAAAGCCGGGGCGGTTCGCCTGTAAATTATAAAATAATTATGACACTTGTACAATTAATTATAGTTTTAAAATAAGAGTAAGTAACTAAGGTATTAAATGTCTTATTTATTCCGCTAGAATCAGATACAATCACACACTACATTCATAAAACGAAAGAGGCATTTTTACTCAAGCCTAATAGTCAATTAAGAAACCAAGCCAACTGTAAAAATACAATAATAACATGGGAATTCAAGTTAAAGGTTTAGTTAAGGTTAGCTAACATAACTGATAGAGTCGAGTGCAAATAATTGACGCAATTTAAACTGTTTATTTGCATAAAATTTTATCAAACGATACTCGAGAGTTAAGCAATTAAATGCAGACTTGGGGGAATGCTACTGAGTTATGTTATGAAGTCGTTTTCTTACCGCATAATGGCGGCTGATATAATCGCGCAGACGTTGAATAAGTAAAAGTGATAATAGTTTTAATAACTATCGTCAAGTTACAGGTTAAACATCTGAAATTACTATATAGCGTGTCCAGATAAAGATCTAGACGTCTGTAAGGTGGAGTCCCGCAAGGGCCATTCTTATGCCCGTACCTTTTTTTATACACAATGAATTTGTGCACCCAATAAATTGTTTATTATAAATACTAAAGTCACAAACGAATTTAACGTTGAACAAAATTGATAATGTTTAATAATAGACATAGTTATTTGTTTTTTTTTAAACAACTCTGCAATTTGTGATAATAGTATACTTACTACATTAAGATATTCAGAAGAAAACAGAATGTGTTATCATTTGTAAATTTTAAGCTGATTTGAGAGACTGTATTATTGATCTAGGTCATTAGACGATGATGTTAATTACTAGAGTAATAAAGGTTTATTTAATAACTCAGACTGGAGATCCATAACAGAGCACGAAAAGTAAATTCAAATATCTTCTTGTAGTAATTCAGCAAATGGAATAAATGAAACACTATGCAATTGTAAAATACAGATAAATGGATTTAAATCCTAGCAATATAGGAATAAAAAAATGTTTTAAATAGTATTCAGACATACGAGTACAGAAGCATAAAGGATTAAAAAAACAAATGAAACATTTGTTATTTATATTCTGTTTATTATATATATATATATATATATATATATATATATATATATATATTTCTATAAATAGATTGGTTTCAAAGAAATCTTTCGTGAAGTCCCCTTAAAGCGATGTCTCAATAATCAACCTAGAACGTCTGCGTAATGTTTAAGTATAAGTACTTACATCGACACCGCCGTTGTTCCATGGTGGCAGAGCGTAGTGGGAGGGGTCGTGGTGGCCGCCTCCCATATGCTCGGCCATCACTGACATCCAGTGCACCAGCCCTTGAGCGCCGCCGCCGCCCGACGTGCCTGGATAACACACCATTATCATCATCATTAATGATAACACTAGCTTCACCATCCTCATTATCATAAATGAAATATATGGCATAATTATTGTCATCATTTTGATTATCAATGTCGTTAATATAATCAGCATTGCGATTACTAAGGGATTAATATTTTAAATACCACTACTAAAGTGTCAATATTATTTAAAATTCCAATTAGAATATCGAATCCCAGTTCACCATTTTCCATTCTTGTTTGAAACATATTAAAATTGACATAGGCCTCTCCAAGAAAAGAAGTTTTTTGGCCTTAATTGGTAGGGATGGGAAACAGCATCCACCCATCCTGTGGATTTGAGCAGCACTGTTTCAGATGGATATACCGCCGTCTGTCGGTTCTGGTACCTTAGTCGCCTCTTACGATACCTGGTGCAGTGAGACGTACTATTCTACTCTGCTGGTACCTTTAAACTTTTAGCATAGGCCCACTGCACCAGATATCGTAAGAGGCGACTAAGGTATCAGAACCGTCAGATGGCGGTATATCCATCAGAACCAGTGTAGCCTAAATGCACAGGGCGGGGATGGGCAGCAGACCAACACGCTTGCCCAACGCCCCAATTATAGGCAAAGAACCTTCTTTCTTGGAGAGGCCTATGCCCAGCAGTGGACTTTCAATTGCTGGAATGATGATGATGATGAAGTATAGAAGTGTAAAAAACCGGTTCCTGGTGATATTGTTTAATGTCAATTTGACTGTACCCGAGTGAATTCATAAACACGTTTGCATAAAATTGCACCGATACCACGACAATTGGAAACGCTAACAGCGTTATTTGAACAACATGCTTATTTAACTGCTCCTGCGCAGTGTCATTAAAATGCAATGACATCGATATATCTATAAATAGACTAGATGTTATCGGCAACATTATATATTGCCTTATGTATATATTTTTGCGTAATAACTATGCTATTATTAGATCTTTGAAGGGGGCGATAGCGCATACGGTCGTGTTCTTCTTGACCGTTAAGGTCACGGGTTTGATCCTCATCCAGGGCAAACGTTTGTATAACGAATTTTTTTTTGTGTCTGGTAGTTAACTTTATGTTTAACTCAAGTGCTTTAAGCGACAAATCTCGGATTCAAGTCAATGTATAAGATGTTGTAGGCATATGTGTATGCTTATATGTCGTGGTGTAATAATGGCCATGAAAACTAAGCCTTATAAGAAATAAGAATATCAATTAGAACAAAATCTTATTAGACACTATATTCTTATTGGAAGTATTTGAAAAAATAGTCACGTCTTCCACAACAAGCCATTAGTTTTTTATTAAAGATTATTTTTATTGCCATAATTGACGAAAACAAACAAATCATTCTCGCATTGAAAGTCATGCATCTGAAGTTATGAAGTAGACTACATACAAAAATCGTCTGGATTGGTACCTTATTTTTACGTATTTCTACAACCAAATAGCAGTGTCCAAATTCCAGTTTGAAGAGTGAGAGAGGCAATAAATTACTGGGTAATGTAACCTTAAGTCAAAAGGAAGGTGACGCTCTTGTGGTATTCCGAGCGTCTATATATAGTGCTGACGCTTACTATCAAGCGAGTTGTTATCGACCTAATTTAATAAAAAAAAGTCTGATCCTTAAGATAAACCATCACCTCTGGACTAAATCTACCACTCACCAGTAGGCACGGCGGCGGGCTGGGCTGCCGGCTGTTCTTGCCCCCCTCCCGCGACCCCCCCACCGCTCCACACAAACGCTGACGACGCGCCTGTCTTCTGGAACAAACCCAAGGCATAAGCACTTGTTGCTGTAGGCTTATACTTGAAGCAAGACCTATTTCGTAATCTTTATCTGGTTGCATCAGAACACAGAGCTGATTAAGATTTGAAACGGTATAGGTTGATGTTATTAATGTTTGGTCACTTAAAATGTAGCTAATATGATCTCATCACATAAGGTAGACCTCATACAAAAGGTCGTCTGCGTTGGTACCTCACTCTGACCTATTTCTACCGCCAAATGGTAGTGTTTGCATTGCTGTGTTCTGATCTTTAAAAAAAAGATGCAGTGGGGATCAAGATATATCGATATACCGTGGTATAGCTATCCTAAAACCCAGCTGACTGAAGTAGTCAGATGCAGGGGTGGGCAACAGCATCGACCTAGCGTGACCATTTTGACCAAAAAGATCGGATGAAACTTTTTCGGAGGCTTATATCCAATAGTGAAAGTACTAAATCCATTAAGTATCCTATCGAATATCGGATAATGGACATTTACTTATAAGATTATTAAGTAAATAATCTAATTAGAAAGAAAATATGTGAAACAATTTTTTTGCATATACTGCGTTTCGCATTGAAGGGTGAGAGAGGCAGTGAAATTACTGGGTAATGTGTCATGTGTCATGACAAAAGTATGCTTGCTGACTTGATAACATAATATATACATTATTTGATGGTCCTGATGGCGCAGATGGTATAGTAATTGGATCACCTTGTGCACGAAACGTTGTGAGTTCGATCCCCCTAAGATCAAGTATTTATATGATGATGTATGTATTTGTTCTGCGTCTGGGTGTAAAATATTTGTACGTATTTAAGTACTATATTTGTGATTCCTCTGTTGTCCGATGTGCGCAAAACAAGTGCTTATCATGGAGTTTGGTCAATGTATGAAATGTTGACTGAATTTATTTATAAATATATCTTCTTATAAGAATAGTCTAGGCACAGACATGACTTTTTGAATGAGTAATTGTTTTGGCTTAATTCTACCAAAAACTACTTAAAGTTTACGTGGTCTAGATTTTGATATTTCCAGTTAATATTATGTCATCATCATCATCATAGCCGTCGTAGAATATCCATGCACTGCCTGTCCCTGCCCTGCTGCATTTGAGCTACACTGCTTAGGGTATACCATCATCTATCGGTTCTGGTCAGGGAGAAGTACGATTAAACAATGCCAGTACCTCTTTTTAAAATTTTGAGTGATAAAATTTCCAATACTTTATTGATTTGAAAGACACTTTCTCCACCCTTAAAATGGAACGACATATTCGTAACTGAAAGAAGCAGTAGTACCTTTTAATTCAAGAATATGTTCATCAGTCAAAGTACACTAGTCTAAAACTAAAATTGTTAGCTTTATGTGTAGTGTTTCATAATCTAGGTCACAGTCACCCCTTAGTTGCTAGAACTTTGGCACCCTATAACTTGGATGAAGCCAAAACAACAGCTAAGTATGCATTTATCTAAGTATATTGAAAATATATAATTTTATACACATAGCAAATCCCAGTTGTGTGATATATCGAAAGAACTAAATACAAAAAGTATGTTTAAAAATATGCATGGTTTTTGAATTATTTATAAAAGTGTAATAGATGATGTTGTGAAAACAATAAAGAAAGGCATGTTGGGATGGTTTGGACATGTAGAAAGGATGGATGAAAGTAGAATGACAGCACAAATATATAGAGCAAAATTGAATGAAAGTGTTGGTATAGGACGACCGAGGCAAACATATATTAACCAGGTAGAAGAGGTATTAAAGAATGGCAGAAATACTAAGAACAAACGAGTGTGTTTGAAAGAGCTAATGCGTGTGAATGAAGCAAGAGAGCTATGCCAAGATCATGGAACAAGTGGAGATCCAGTCTCCGCCTACCCCGATAGGATACAGCCGTGATGTATGTATGTATGTAAGATGAGATAGAAAAAACCAGACGGCCTGTTGGCGCAGATCGTAGTAATCCAATCTTGTACGCCATAGTTCATGGGTTCAATCCTACCTAGGACATACAATTATATGATAAGTATTTGTGTTTGTTCTGTTTATAGCTATATAAAAATATTCAGGGTGGTATTTATATATATTGTAATTAATAATTAGTTGTCTAATATCCGTAGCATAAGTACTTTGAGTTTATTATTTCGGAGTCACTTCAACGAATGCTATTGTGACATAAAAAGAGTAGAGCAGTGGTATGATTAAATAGAAACTATGGAGTCGTTTTAAATTATAATCATAGGATAAATATATTTGATTAATGTATTTTAACGAAAAAGGAACAAACGAAAGCTAGATCTATTTGA
This sequence comes from Heortia vitessoides, assembly GCA_020976665.1. Lineage (NCBI taxonomy): Eukaryota > Metazoa > Arthropoda > Insecta > Lepidoptera > Crambidae > Heortia > Heortia vitessoides. Next base: position 8,851,430 of record JACJUM010005600.1, on the reverse strand, counting down.
AATGCAAAAATATAATTCATTGGAATAAGTAAATTCCCACAAAATTTCATACATTGACCTGATTCTATGATAAATCGCTCAAAGCTATTACGGACATCAGAAAATAGAGGAATCACAGATATACTACTTAAATACATATATTTAACATTTAGAACAGAACAAACATAAATATCATACAAATATTTGTCGTTAGGTGGGGATCAAACCCACGATCTTCGGCGCACAAGACAATATCACTACCATCTGTAACGTAATCATAATATTATTAAGTTTATTATTTAATAGTATGGAAGTTAACTTAGACAGAATCATCAATACCATAGCAAATGTATAATTGAGTAACCAACCAATTAACTTTTACAATATACTCAAAAGATTTGAGTATCGAACACAAATATACTTAAAGGATTCCATTACCAAAATAAATTCAATTCGAGTGCATAATGACTTTGTTATTCTTATGAAACGTGTTTAAAGTGACATCATAAACCCACATATAAGATACAAGGCGACCTACATTTCCCTTTACAACTTGGTGTACACTATGACGGGGGCATTGACACCTAACATAGTTAAGGACAAAGAAAATAAGATCCTTATATGCACAAGAAATCTTGACTAGAAACTCTGACGAGTTATTTTCCTTGTTTGATAGATAGATTTGCTCTAAGTTGATCAAGTGGAATTATTACTAAATAATTTCTAAATACAATATTGCATGTTTTAATTTCAAAAATTTCAATTTGTGTTACTCTTTATGGGGGGTACGGAACTGCGGTATTACCCGCGTTAATTTGTGAATCTTATGTACTGACTTTGCACCCCACTTTTATACATATAAGTAATAAATTTTTAATGGTAATTAAAAAAAAAAATTACGCTTGCTATATAACTTTCAGTGAACCGTTGAACTGAATTTCATAACCTAACCTTTTACCCCGTTAGGAAATGAATTATCAAAACTTTTCTTAATGCTCCCCTATATTATCAGCAACGCCTGGGCAACATTTTAAGCTTCTTACCCTTATTATTTAGGCTCTGCGTTGATATGTTAATCAACCAGTTAGCTTCTTCCTTTATATATAGACTGGAAAGCCTATTAGAGTTAATAGGGATCCTACATACTGCGAAATTCTGCCAACATTTTACCTATCTTCATTTGTTTAAAGATTATTAGCCTATGCCACTAAAATTGACACCAGTTCTTGCAAGTTTTTTTCTGGTGAGTCATGAAATGAACCTGCCGTAAACTGTAGTTTTAAAATGCACCGGGAAAACTTGATTTAGGTCTAAGATAATGTGTAATAGTATATAAAAAGATTCAGGTAATCCCGTAGGGTCAGCAGGGTCATCAGTATTATTAATGCAATTTGGCGGTATCTCCTAGTACATGGTTCATTAAGCTTAAAAGAAGGCACTGGAGGAGGCCATGGTTAAGCCAAATAAACATTTTTTTTTCAATACAGATACTAGTAGGTTCGTGAATGGATATATTATATTTTTTGACAATTTAAAAGTGCTTTAAGTGCTATTTTGAATTGTCAGTCAATATTTTAGTTAATTCGTTGAAAACACTAGATATCTATGTCTATAGCATTTACCTCATCAGGTGAGTCAGTAGTTCTATCAGCATTGTTCTCATCATCAGATGCTTCCAATCCAAAACCGTTTGAGAACAGCATATTCCGCGGATACAATGAGTAACAATCAGAAACATTCCGCCTCCTTTTACCAAGGCTTGCCAGGAAACTTTTGTACAGTTGTGTCGGGAGAAGGAACGGGGACCGGTTCTGGAAGCCATCTTTGAACGTCAAGTTTTGGTTTCTGAACGGATTGCTGAAGTCGAAGTCAGGTAGAAACTCTTTTTTGATAAAATCAGCTACTGGTTGGAGAGACAATGCGTTTTCTGTGTAATCCAGTGCTGTAGGACCAGCGTCATCGCTTGGGCCGTTATTTTCGAGGTCGCTAGCTTCTGAATTGGCATCGCTTGATATATTGCTGTCATTTTGATCTATCTTTCCATCGTTGCCTTCATTGAATTCTTCGAATTCTCTTTTCATTTGCAAGTTCATCGGACTCTTCATAAAATTCGTGTTTGACAGTGTCAATGACATTATATTGGCACTTTTTTTTTATTATTAAATATTATTATCACTAACTATCACTAATAGTCCGTAAAATCTCAAAGTTAAAATAAATATATCTTCATAGTTAAAATTATGTAGGTATTTTTAGGAACTTTCGTTGGGTTGGGAGATGCCTGGACCAAAACTGATTTCAAACTATTTATTTTATTCTTCATATTAGTATAGAGCGTAGTCGGCTTGTCTCTTTGATATATTGTGTTTGAACGATTTTATACAAGAAGTTTATTTAAAAAAGATTTGATAAGTACAGTATACGAAAATGACCGTTTCTTTACTATGTCAGATTTGGTATTCTGGTCTTTCACTCTAAGAAAAAGCCATAATTTTAAACATGCGACCTAAGGTAGACCAGTCATAAAGATTGGGTCTATACGAGTTCCTGTCTACCGGCTATTCCCACCTGCTCTGCTCTAGTGTAAACGATATTTGAGGCAGCGAAATTACTTAGTAATGTTATATTAAATCCTCTAATGCATCTTAATGTACCGTAATTAAGGCCAAGAAACTTAGTAGCATTAATTTACTATATCTCTAATAGTGGGTTCTAATTATGCAGTAGAAATCGAGATTATAAATTTGTATGCAAATAAAGCCTACTAGAAGTAACAAATGTTTGGAAAAAGTATAGCCTCCATCTTGTCCGAAAATTGTGACTTAAAAATAAGTCGGTACAAAATCAATAGATAAAGTAAGGTCTAGACCCGCTAGTTTGAATATAGGTCAGCCAGGTTTGAATATTTCACCCGCCGCTCATATCTGACCAGAAATAGACACCTGTATCGGAAACCTAGATATTTTGCTGACCTCGAATGAGCTAGTCGGAACAAGATAGGCAAGATACCTAGTTTTATAAACGAATTTGGTGGATATTTTTATATAGTTCATTTATAAAGATCAAATAGAACTTGGACATGTCTAGTTCTATGAATGCAGCAACCCAAAAAACTTCAATTATTATATTTTCAACATTTATTTTATAATTTTCAACATTTATTTCACAACGCAATTAATTGATATTGTCTTTTGACACGCATTAAATAACTTTCTTATATATATGAACGTTAACAATAATGGAAAAAATATTGTCTTTGTTTGATCTTACTCTATAATAGTTTGTTCTTAAAATTGAGAACCTTAATTAAATGTATATTATTGTATGTAAAATATTAGAATTGAAATAACTATTCGAAATTCTAATTTTGTTGGAAAATTTTAGGAATTCCTTTTTGTACCGTACAAGAACAACCCATTCATATTCTATGTAAATATTCTCATAAGAAATCCCAATGTCACTGCCATATTGATTTAAATAGATAAAATAGTTTTCACAAAAGAAATTAAAAGAAGAAAGTACACGACAGTATCAGACAAATAATTGTTGTTTAAAGTTATTAAATGGTAACTATAATTTCATAGTATTCGTCAATGGTACGGATTAATGTTCGTTTTCAGAAATCGCAAGAGAAGCAAACAAAATTATAACTAAGGTATAAAACAGTATTTGAAATAATGACACCGTTTAGAAGACTTTAGAAATCACAAGAATTAGACCAAATTTAAAAATGGAATGAAATTTTAAAAAATCAATAATGGGAAATGTATAAATATAAACTAAATAAACAATTCCGTTTCCCACAAACAAAAAATAGAACCACAAATTATCACTCATAAGCAATTGCTAGCAATTAAATAAAAAAAAGTTAATCCTTTCACGGTAACACTTAATTAATAAACAAACGGACGGTGTCCACGGTTTTACTACGCGCAAACCGTAGACAAAGGACAACAACACTCGCACACAGTCACAGATTCATTAGCAACACATTTACATCACTAATGCGAGCACGTGTCTCAACTATTGACCAACTCCGAAACTTTCAATTAACTAAATCCACGGAAGACCGGCTCGCATCACTAATTGATTTTTTATTATTTCTTCATTATTTCGCGCTTTTTGTCTCAAACCGCTCCGGGGACAAGCCGAGTACGCTTTTCAGATTTTTTCGAATTTGGAACGGCGCGTAGCCGATCGATTGCTCAGGAATTTTATTTTATTTAAAAAAAAAGTAGTTTTATTCGAATATTCTATATTGTTATCTGATTTTAGTTTTTTAGAACGGAATTTTAGAACGGGACTTCGTCTTTACCGCGAGGTATTCGCTATGAAACTCTTCCCGTGAGGTTGCAGCAAGGAAAAGCATTTTCCCAATACATGGAAGGTTTTCTTCGACGCGCGGATGTGTGTGTGTGCACGTATAGGTGCATGCAAGTCTGCGTGTACAGACTTGAGGCGGATTATGTAAGTGTGTGTCGGCTGTGTGGAGGTGTGCGTGTTTTATGACTCTGAGTGCATCCCTTTCGAACTGCATACAATTTATATGTGTGCGCTTATTTTTTTTCTAAACGGTGCCGCTCCGTGTGTACGCGGCGAATTTTTCGTGTATGAGTGTTCTGTTTTCACGGGCGGCGTCGCTGTATTTGATTCCTTATTCAAACCGGGCAGAGTCGATATTTGTATGCTAGTGCTAAATGTATTTTTCAGTTTTATATCGGCGATATGAGAATCGCGGATAGCAAAGAAAATGTGAGAGGAATAAAAAAAATGCATCGTAGATTTTCAGGTAGACACATTTTTCTTAACCCATTTATAGTCGTGTTCGCGTGTGTGCGTTGCATCTGGGGGTTTGGGGTGGCCTTAAAAGGGTTGAGAGGGGGGTGGGGGGGAACATATAAAAATGATAACGCATCGCAAGACGGCTGCTTTTATGGTTTTTCTTTATTTTTAATGTTTTATTTTTTATTGGAGCGGCGGAGTGCCTCGCTGTTGAGGGAATATTGAAGAAACTATGGAAGTTTCCATTTGTTATTGACTTGTGATTTTAGAAAAATGAGTTAAATTTAATTTCTATCAAAATATTAATTCTAAACATAAACAAGACAGTTAAAATAATGTAATGCTTTAGTAATATATACGGTTCAAGGGTTTAATCTTCAATTCTCGTCCTTGTTTCGCTTGAATTTATTAAATATACACGTAATCGAAGCTTTTCTCGTGATACAGTTTGTTATTTACATGACAATTAATGTTTTTCAGATTAGTAGTTAGATTAAATAAACAGACAGGAAAAAAGGTTATGTTAATTAAAACATAAAGCTTGACCGCATGCTATCGAGTTTCATTATGTTAAAATATACAGTTTTTCTATTAAAAAAATGTAGCATGCATTTCTGAGTAGAAATGAGGGTAATTATAAGAAAAATAGAATTATTTATTCTGAATTTAATTTGATTTAACATTGATGGTGTATAAAAGAAAAGTATAATGTATCTAAGAGTATATTGCGCGATATTTTATCATCTTAAGATTGAATTTATGAGTATGTAAGTATATATATATATATATATATATATATATATTTTTTTTTCCAACGACATTGCAATTTATAAATTGAAGATTACAACATTTATACACACACACACAAACACTCACACATGCACATCTACAATGTATATATGTATATATATATATATATTCACATGTATAGTAGCAATATATTTTTTATGATAAATATATATTCTTACTAATATTATACATCCGAAAGTTACTACTCAACCGATTTAAATGAAATTTGGTACACAGATAGTCTAAAGCCCTGGAAAGGACATAGGCTACTTTTTCTTTCGACATAAGATTTGTAAGGGGTCGAAAGGGGGATGAAAAGTTGTATTGAAGTATCGCTATTGTTAGAGCTAGAAGCTTAAAACTTATTATTTAGGCCATTGATTTGTGTATATAAATAAATATAACATTGAAAGTTAATATAAGTTAAAGTAAAAAGGTATGGTGCCCAAAAAAACTACTGCACGCGGATGAAGTTGCGGGCACAGCTAGTAATTCATATTATTGCTTGTAAATAGTTTATTATAACATTTATTTGAAAGAAGGCTCAAATTTTTTTTGAGCGTGTTTTCTAATAAATTTCCATTGAATGCGTTACAGAATGTTTGCTAGTACCTACAAAAATGAATAAAATATGTATTTTAATCCACAAGTAAACTGATGCCGGCAAGGATTAACATTAGACGCACGGGGTACCTGCTGAGTGGAATAGTAGGTACCTCCCTCTGTACTATGACGTTAAACTAAGGCACTGGAAGCAACAGATGGTACCTTCCAAAATAGCATTGGAAATGATTAGGCAGTAGCATCCTCGTACCGATGTCTGTGATTGCCACCACTTCTATCCAGTATTGTAATTATTATCTTTATTAAGGTGCGAGTAAAGATTTTAGGTATCAAATACATAGCCTTTCTTCAAAAATATCTGGGTATAAGACCCATAGAGATGTCATAGCAACTACAAACACCCAGACACAACATACACTTAACAATTTAGCAACCTTCTAATGAGCCAGTTGCCGCATTCGGTGTCCATGTGCATAACAAGTGGGTCACAGCTTCAATTCCTTACCGGGACAAATATTTAAGTTATGGATTGGCTGGTTAAGTTGAATCTTATTCCATTTCTCGTTATTGTCCTTATTATTAGTAAAATTTTGATATTAAATTAGACCAGAGAGAATTTAATCACTTGAACCTATAGACAATAAATGCACTCCATTTAAGTATGTTCTGTAAAATTCAAACTATACGAAATGTTTCATCATACTCGTATCAGCCATTGGAAGTCCACTGCTGGACATAGACTTAGAAAAAGAGGGAAATTTGCCCATAAATGCCGCGCTGTTCAATCGTTTCGCAATCGCAGAACGCAGCTTCCGTGACGAGGATGCTGCAATCCCCACCCTCCAATAATTAAATAATTTGTTGGTATTAAGTAGGTAGATAATACAAAACTACCTAGTGGATTTATTTAAATATACAAATAGATGAAATTGTGATGTATATTTGCAATATCAAAAATATATATATATGATTGACTGAGCCTAAACGGGTAGGGCTTAAAACTATAAGGGTTAGAAACTGGGAAGCCCTAAGATATGATATTTTAAATACACCCTCTAAGGGTAACATGGTAAGGCAAAGATAGTTTACTGTAAGTCGAATAAATTCAGTATGGAGGTCCTTTATTGAGAGTCATGAAACATGTGTAAAATAAAATGGTAAATGGGAGTTGCAGTTAGTATGAAAGTAGAAACCGCGGGGCGCTGCTAGTATTGTATATATATATATGAAAATGAAGACTAAGATTGAATCAATTTAGAAAATATTAAACGACTTCTGAGGTGAGAAAAGACAAAGTCACGGGCATCAACTAGTTTTTTAGTGTAGTTAAGATGATTCAGTTCTTACAGAGTAATGGGAAACTTTTATTAAATTATTATTAACGCGGAGCTCAAATTGTTAATAATTTTTCACATACCTTGACATATGACATTGACCTGACTCGTGATAAATAGCTCAAAGCACTTGTGTAACGGACATCAGACAACAGGTATCACAAATATAATACTCAAATACATACACGTTTTTAACAACCAGACAAATGTCAAATATTCATCATGTAAATGTCTGACAATTAAATAACGCCACCCTCTTAATCGGTCAATAGTATAATTGTTTTTTTTTTGAATAATAATTGTAATTACGGATTTCAATATATATTAAATTTGTTTTCATCATAATTTAACTATAATATTCCATTTAAAAAATAAAAAATCTTGCCCCGGGTGAGGATCGAACTCACGACCTTAAGATTATGAGACTTACGCGCTGCCTACTGCGCTACCGAGGCGTTGATACAATGTTCCAAAATAATAATTGGTATCGTAGTACCTAAAAATAGAAGTTAAAGGAGATAAGGAATATGAATTGAAGTATTATTTAGAACAAAAGTATTTCAGAAATAGCAAAATTAAATCAAGAGATAAGTTTATTTTGTTCTTTCTGTATCTATTTATAACATTAAAACAAGATTAAAATAATTTTAGTACGAAATGCTTGAGTAATGTTTGGTGACAGACAAATGTATTCGAATTTATTTTAATATTTGTCTATTATTATGTATCTTGATGACCTTGGCTTAGTTTTATTTATAGGAGATATGTGACTGGTTCGATTTCCGGAAAAAAGTATATATAGTATTTATTTTTCTGTGTTTTGTGGTTTGATTCTATTCTCTAATAAGTTAAAGTTAATTTAATATGCATACTAATATATTTATAGATAAGAAAGTTTGTCCGTCTGTTTGTTATCTTTTCGCGACTGAATAGCTTAACGTATCTCAATGAAATTTGCCATGTAGATAGCTTGAAGGGATCATAATCCTCGCGATCAAGATTGCGGTCAGGTAGTTTTATCATCATACCAGCTATTGAAAGTCCACTGCTGGACATGGGACTCTTCAAGGTAGGAGGGTTTTGGCCATAATTGCCGTGCTGGGCAAGCGTGTTGGCAATCGCAGAGCGGAGTTTTCGCGACGGGGATGCTGTTGCCCATCCTCGTCCTGTGCATTTCAGCTGCACTGTTCCGGATGGATAAACCGCCCTCTCTCGGATCTGATACCTTAGTCACTCCTTACGACACTCCCGTCGTGTAAGCTGCGCTCTGTGGTTGTAGACACGCAACAAAAATCCTTGTTTCTTGAAGAGACACAAGCAATAGATGTCCAATGGCTGGTATGATAATGAAATATCTTATTATCAATATAGATGAGTTATGCGTTTACTTTATTGGCATGTGTCATTCTTATCAAGCTATACCTACTCAGTGGAGTGAGGTAATATGCGTAGAGTTATTACGGAAATTAAAAACAAAGAGACTCTTTTGACACATAGAGTACCCTCTATGTTTCTGTGAACCACTTAACATTTATGTCACAGTATCGCATGCCGACTGACACTTCAGAAATATTGATCCATTATATCCTAGTAGTTTCAGAACATGTATTCCCAGATCAACTATATCAAATAGACTGAACTACATGTCCCAAAACAAAACTTAATCAATCCTTACAACACAGAGCTCATTTCCCAACACCAACCCGGTTATTCGGTACCGGCAGTATAGAATGGTAGCTCCTCCTAAGTGTCGTAAAAGGTACCGGAACCAGCAAATGCCATATCCACTCGGAACAGCGTAGCTCAAATGCAACGAGGCAGAGATAAGTCCAGCGTGAAAATTTTGGGAAATAATTACCTTTCTTGGATAGCCAATGCCCAGAAGTGGATCTACTTCGCTATGAAGATGATAATGAGCATTCTTCTCATACAAACGAACAATATCTCTCCACCATTCAATTCCTCAAGCCTGTGAACCACACAATTTTAGAACCCCTTAGAAAACGCATAGAGAATATAAAAAGCCTAGACACGGGCGGGCGAACTAAAAAAACCTATACATGTTACGCTAGCGCGCGTATATATGGGAAATATAAAATACTACCAGTAAAAAATATATAAGACCAACAAAAATATATTATTCTCAAGACGTGTGGCCACACAGGTGCATGTCGGTGCGTGTGTGTGTGCGCCGTGTATGTGTGCGGGAACAGAAGAGACCTGGAGTTGTTGTTGAGGGTATTAGTGTTAGATATATTTATTTAACATACATATATTACGACTGTGTCCCATCAGGGTAGGCAGAGACTATGTATCTCCACTTGCTACAATCTTGGCATACCTTTCTTGCTTCCCTTACTGGCATACCGGCAGAGTAGAATAGTACCTCCCTCTGTACCATGTGTCGTAGGGGGTGACCAAGAATCAATATTTGCTGGATATAATCATTTACCGAGAAATGGGAAAATTTGCCCATAATTATCACGTTGGGCCAGCATGTTGGCAATCACAGAGCGCAGCTTTCGCGAAGGGGACGCTGTTGCCCATCTCCACCCCGTGCATTTGAGCTACACTGTTCCGCATGGATATACCGCCATCGGTCGGTTCTGGTACCTCAGTAGCCTCTTACGATACCTGGTACAGATGGAGGAACTATTCTAGTCTAAAATTTAGATTATAAATATAAATAACGACTAAATTATAGTGGCTTTTAATACAAAGAAAACAAGGGATCCAAACAGGACATGACATAAAACGAAACTCACGCGAGCAAAACCGTAGGCCGTAAGCTAGTTAATAAATCGCATAACTACGCATGACCAAACATGTATTGAAATAAATAAAAGTGTTGAAGTCTCCACAGTTTTCCCTGTGCGCTATTCCTAGAGCGTCGTTTGCGTGTGTGCGTGCGTGCACCTTCGTGGAATACCTAGATGCTAGAATTTAGCACTGGCCTGGATAGGTCATGCATGACATAAATATTTATATATTAACATCTACTTTGAAATAAAACTTTGTATTCCATTGCATATTGTACGGACAGACTGTCTATAGGGAAAAAATATAAATGGCACTAGTTACTTGTCTGAGTTCATCACCACCATCATTACAGCCATTGGAAGTCCACTTCTAGATATAGCCATTTTTGCCGCGTTTTTGCCAAAACGCTTAACGTTTTGGCAATCGTGGAGCGCAACCTTCGCAACGGGGATGCTGCTACCCATCTCCTCCTCTGCATTTGAGCTTCAATGTTTCGAATGTATATACCGCTGTCGGTTCTGGTACCTTAGTTGCCTCCACGACACTTGGTACAGAGGGAGGTACTATTCTACTCTGCCGGTATTGGCGGTTTTGCAATAAATATATAATTAATTTATATATTTAAAAATTCTTTATGACATTTAGGAAATTAGTTCGTTAGTTTTTAGTGGTATCCGTAACATTAACGGCGGACAAAATTGTTACATTTTAAATTTATTATTCCGTCCATCCAGAACTGATGTCGATAGTACGGTTCTGGAATGGAGTAATATCCTAGTGGTGATACGAGCTGCTGCAGCCAGCGGTGATACTTTTACGTTCATTATAATAGTGCACAATATAAATCGTCTATTCCAGAAATATATATTTTTTAATATCATGGTGTACACCCACACTGAAAGTTTCACGTATATGCTACAAACCCAACTCATGCTGTACTTACGCCCTTATACGGCGCGACTGAGGATACAACTCGGGCCAAATTAAGTGTGCACTCGATAAAAAAATATTATTTTGTATTGAATTGACGCGGGGTGTCGTTGATTATAGTGTTTTACCTGCCATCATATCACCCGTATACAGTCCAATATGAACCATTATGCCTCCCCATAACATAGATAATTTTTGCCCATAATTGCCACGCAACATCGCGATTCCCAACCTGTATCATCTTAGCTGCGCTGATCCCGATGGATATACCGCCATCTGTCGGTTTCGGTACTTCAGTCGCCTCTTACGATACCTGATACTGAGAAAGGTACTATTCCACGCCTGCGGTACCTAACAGTTTTAGCTGTATTCCGTTATAATTCCATGTAAATAAAGTTTTTGGGAGTTAAACTTTAAATTAACATATTCCCTAAATATTATAACATACTATAGCATCTATATTTTTTAAATAAATCATTATAACTCTGAGCATTAAACTCGTCTTTATTTATTATACAGCTAAAATATAAAAAAAATTGAAAACCACAAATATTGCATTGCTATTTGGCGATAGAAATAAACGGGACAACAACAATGCAGTGTGACCTTGTAAGAGGTCAACCTCATGTAAATCGTCTTTTTAATGGTGACTAGCCACTCGCCCCGGCTTCGCATGAGTGCAAGAGGATAAAAAATTGTTATTATGAATTCTATCTGCGAAATAAACATCATCATATCAGCTATAGAACGTCCACTGCCAGATATAGGCCCCCCAGTAATTTCCAATAGGACCAGTTGTATGCGGCCTGTGTCGAGCGCGATCCTGCGGTTTTAGTCAGATTGTCTATCCATCTTGCGGATGGACGCCCTACGCTGCGCTTGCTGGTGCGTGGTCTCCATTCCAGAAACATACGACTCCATCGGTCATCGGTTCTGCGTACCAAATGCCCTGATCACTGCCACTTTAACTTACTAATACCTTAAGTAACTTTGGTAACTAACCAAAGAGATAAACATATACCAGTAATTTCTGTATATTTATCATAATTTGTACAAATAATCTTGTAACTTATTTGATCGCAATTTAAAATTGTAAATATACTTACGACTTCAAATTGGAAAACTCTAAAATTATCTGTGTTGTTACTAACATATTATGCATGTATTATACATATAAACCTTCTTCATGGATTACTCTATCATTAATATATACCGTATCATCAAAATCCGTTGAGTAGTTTTATAGATCCAAGCATACATATTGACAGACAGACAGCGGAAAGCGACTCTGTTTTATACTATGCAGTGAACATTTTAGAAACGTTTTAAAGTGTACAACTGAATAACGAACAAAAACTAATGAAATCCAAACATTTTCTAATCTTTCCAGAGTTCCAAAGCAAAAAGTAACATCCACACGTCACCTGTCAGCCATTTTCTTCTTCGATTGACAGACAGAGATTAACATTAGCACATTTTTTTTTTGTCACAAAACCATACATTTGAAAATCTATTTGTACAGATGACTTACGAGCTCGATCAATTAGCCACAAATGCAGCATTAGTCCGCGGTTTCTTAATCTGGTCGAAGTTACAAACTTGCAGCATTAGTGTTTCTATGAAAAAATGCTAAAAATCCAGCCATTACAGTATTATGCGCTTCACCGACCGTGCAGTTTGCGCGCATAAATAATTAATTAAACGGTTTACATGCGCACGAATATCGTTGATCTGGTTGATACAGATGGCTCACTGCATCGCTAGCTTCAAGTTACATAGTAGAAAATAATAATTAGTTTTTTATTGCTTTTTAAAAGATCAGGTCGATAAACTAGTATATAGCTCGCGTGATAGTAAGCGATACAATAGCCTATATACGCTCGTAATGTCACAAGGATATAACTAATGCGTTACCAAGCTAGTTACCTGAAGATATTCACACATAAGATAGTAATTTCACTACCTCTCTCACCCATCACACCGTTAGATACAGGTGAAAGTGAGGTACCAACGCAGACTACCTTTGTAAAGGGTCTACCTCAAGAGAGCAATTTAAAAAGATACATCAATAATATTTTATTATACAAGATTTAATGTTTATTTTCGTCTTGATTTATAGTTGTGTTATGAACACTTATGATGTCTAAATTTATTAATATTATAGACCAGTATACCTTTTAAAATATGCCAATAAACAAACAAGAGATAAAAATATGTGTAATAACTAACATTCAATGAACTGTATTATGCATTGGATATTAAAATAGTACATCCCTCTGCACCAGATGTCGTTATAGGCGACTGAGGTGCCAGAACCGATAGATGGCGGTTTATCCACTCGAAATAGTGTCGTTCAAAAGCATACAGACTGGGGATGAGCAGCAAAATTCTCGTCGCGAAACTACTTTCAGCGATTGACAGCAAACCCCATTATCGTGGGAATTATGGACAAAATTCCCCATTTCATGAGCAGATGTTACTAATATTATTATCGAGTTGTTATTTTAAGATTTACAGACAGACATACAGTCTTATTTATGTGCATATACGTTAAAATTTCTAAATAATCATACCTGTGGTTGTCATTGATAAGTAATAGCAATGATCGTTAATATATCGACAGTGAAGCAACACTGCTGTGACCCATCTGTGTCTACTTACTCTGTGTCCAACTAACAGACACTACGTTGCCGGTTAAAAGTAAGATTTCTTTAGTAAAGATGGTTTGTGAAATAATGGCACAGGAAGTATCGGAGGAAATTGAATTATGGAATCAATTTTTAACTGTACTCTTCGTATATTTATTAGATACAAATGGAATGGCGTGCCGTAAGCTACCAAAGTAGGATACAACCCTATGTACCAGGTGTCGTAAGAGGTGACTGAGGTACCGGATCCTATGGGTGGCGGTAACAGAGTAGCTCAAATGCAACAGACCAGGCCACCGGTAACTCATGGCTTAAAACGCTTTAGGAACAAACTTACTCTTAAAAATACGACATTAATTTTATTACTGTCTTTTCAACTATATCTCTGTTACGTGGTTAATTTTGGCTAATTATCTCTGGGCTGAATTTAATCATTTTTGTCCGATGAGAATATTAACTCAATGAAAGAACACAGGCGCGCTCATATTAAAGAATTCTTTTTTTTCTACTCTTCATTTAAAACCAAATTAATCCAATACACTGGAAGGTGAGTTTAGTTTCATCTAATGCTCGATTGGGCCCGATGACGCAAATAGTGGTTAGATCTTATGCCCCAAGGAAGATTCTTGGGTTTGAACACCACCGAGGACAACATTTATATCATGATATATTTGTTTGTTCTGTGAGTGGGTGTTAAAACTATGTATTCGAGTACAATTATAAATTGTGATTCCTATGTTGGCTGATATTTATAACACAACTGCTTTAAGTGACTTACCTAGGTCAATGTGTGAGGTGGTATGTGATTAATATTATTTTTTAAATTATATTATCTAAAATTCAAATAGCTTTAGTGATGTGATTTATCTTATCATACCCTGGCTGAGCATCGAATCTGGAATAAACTACATCTCGACCCGTTAAGCCAATATAAACCGAGGAGAATATTTAAATGAATTTAATATTATGCCCCATTATTTTGTCCCGAAGTGTAAGTGGAGAGCCTCGTACGGTCAGAAAATACATAAAATATTCTATGAATTTATTTCGGAGCTTTTCAGCAAAATTTCAAATATAGCCCGCGCTATTTTTTATTCGTTTTTCAATTTCCTGAAGTCGTAACTCAAACATACTATAAGAAATGTAATGTTTATTAAAGAATGTTTATATTTTATTAATGCGCAATTTCACAATTTTGTATGAGAAAAATAATCTTTTGATATTTCACATCATATATTTATAATTAGCGGGTTCAATAGACGTTGTCCTGATATAGCCTAGATACCGACAGCAACGCCATCTGCCGGGATGAATCGTAAATCTAAATCTTCCAGGTCCCCACTTGAATGTGTTCACAAAAAATCGTTCAGATCTATCCAGTCGTTTAATTGCAGTATAGATAAATAGTCTAGACATAGATTTGTAAATGTAAAACATCCAAGGCGCTACCTAAACGCAAACTAAAAAAATCAATCAAATCGGTCCAGCCGTTTAGGAGATGTTCAGAGACATTCAGACACACATACGTACAGTTAAGATGTATAAACAAAAAACAGGCTGTATTTCCACGTAGATAACCAGTCTTTAATGATATGTATGTAAGTTGATACCGACATATTTCCCTTACTTCCTCCACAATTATAGACCCCTACAACATATGACCACTGGTTGAGACTTTACCAGACCTTAGGTGTATTCTTCTTAACTCCATTTTGTTAGGATTCTTCAAGTTCTACTTCATATACCACTCTATTAAAGCTTTGTCTGTTGCCATTTGTGCATTAATTATATTTAATAATAAAATAAATAATATAATGTAATAATAATATGATAAACAATCTCATATACCATGTCATACATTGACCGACAACAGACGAATCACAAATATAAAACTTAAACTTCAACATATCTTACACCCAGACACAGTACAAACACAAATAGCCACCATATACATTTTTGTCCCGTGTGGGGATCGCACCTTAAACTAGATAGGACCATCTACGTCTTTAGGCCCCACCACGGTAAAAATACTAATACTAAAATATGTGCTTCGTTAGTTGTGTTTAAAAAGTGCTAACCAGCATTGAGACTACCCCATCATATCATGTCCCTCGCTCTTTCTCGTCTAAATAACTTTCATCATCAACATCGTCATCAATCATTAAAGCAGCTATAGAATGTTCACTGCTAGACATCGCCTTCCTTAAGAACAAAGAAGTCAGAATGATCCAGCCATCTCAGGAATTAGGCAGAAAGTCATTAACACGCCACCTAACTCACTGTGGTACGGTTTTTTAACATGTCTTCAGAACTAACTGCGTAAAACGCCAACAGATGGCGCTAGTAGCTCTACGAAGTGTCATTATATGTTCTAACTCTCAATGCTATACAAATTCTGAGCTGCACAGAAAAAAATTAAACGATACGATGATATCCGAGCTCTGACATTTGACTATCAGGCAAGAGTCTCATCCTCCTGACATTGCAGGAAACCTTGCTTTTTGACGTATTTAATAACCTTACATCTCTAGTCTCTAAATTGATTTCTCACTCTAACCTTTTTCGCGTTAAAAACCTTGTCACAAAGTCAGTAATTTGACTGCCTCTGTCATCCTTCAAACCGAACACACCTATATAGAAATAATAATAACCAACTGCAGCGCGATCTGATTTGAGAATCTTAACCATCCAAGCGCATAAAAAATAATAATTTAGATCAGTCCAGTCATTCAGAAGATGTTTAATGACACACACGTATTTGTCCAGGAGTTCCCCAATGATGGCTACCCGAGCCTACGTCGAGCCTTAGAGGCAACCTCGGGTAATCATCATTGATTCCACTCAGATCCCGCCTAAAATAAGCAACCTCGACCTCTCTTCCCATAACGCTGAAATTGACGTCCTGAGTAGTCCTGCATTAATCCAAAATTGACCAGGATGAACTTTTAAGCTACTGATTTATTTTAAAACAATTTTTACTTGTTTTGTACAGTTTGATTCAACTTGAGAGATAGGCTAGTTAATTGGCTACTTAATTTCATTTGAGTGCCATGAGATACCAGCAAAGTAGAATAGTACCTCCCTTTGTACCAGAAATCGTAAGAGGCGACTAAGGCACCAGAACCGATGGATGGCGGTATATTCACGGTTCCAGCGCGGCCATGGTGGACAAAATTCGTTTTTTCTTGGGGAGACCTTTGTGCAGTAGTGGACTTTCAATGGCTGTCGTAATGATGATGATATCTCAATTTATAGTCGCAATATTTTTTTGTGATAAACATATATATATGTAGTTCAGATAGAACAACGTCTATCGGGTTAGCTAGTTTATATATATATTTTATATTATTTTTAATGTAGATTCTTCTGCTGTCTGTACTCGCTATCTCTTCGCTATAACTTATAGTTTCAGATAATGCATTAGGGAACTTCTTTATAGCGCGGAATATTCTATGTATGAAATATTATTATTTTTATGCATTTAAAGCAAAACCACGAATGGGTTTGCACTTGGCAAAAACAATCTGGTTTTTTTTTCTTTGAATATTTTGTAAAACTTATCCATTTGATTATATATTTAACATAGTTACTATCTTTAAATATAAACATTACAGTATCACATTGTTTGTCCGGGACGAACTTCAGAACTACTGTACCGATTAAAATATTTTTTTGGTTGCTGGATACAGTTTGATCCAACTTGAGAGATATCGAATCAAAATAAGAAGAAGAAAGAAAGAGAAGAAAATAAGAATATTTTTTAATCAAGTAGGCCCATTACAACCACTTTCGAATCGTCAAAAACAATAATTGTATTATATTCATAATACTGATGACCCTGATGACCCTGATGACCCGACGGGATCATAGAAGACATATAACATTCAAAATAGGAAACGATAGGATAGGATAAAATCTGAACTTATAGTCGCAATATTTTTTTCATGTCAATCAAAGGTATATAGTTGGGAAAGCACAGCGTCTGTCGGGTCAGATACTAGATATATAAATAATTCATACATCATAAATTGACCTGACTCTGACTGAGATAAGTCGCTTAAAACACTAGTGTTACAAAAATCAGACAATAGAGGGATCACAAATATAACACTTTCGACGAGCCTGATGGCGCAGATGGTAGTGATCCTATCTTATGCGCCAAGGGTCTTGGGTTCGATTCCCACTCAGAGCAAATATTTGTATTGTGAGGGAATCAGTAAAATTACTAGGTAATGTGACATAATGTCTGCAAGTCACAACGTATGCTACTCGCTAGTGATATCCTTGTGATATCACGCGCGTTTATAGGCTGCTGTGACGCTTATTATCACGCGGACTGTATGCATGTCTGATTGAGAAGTCACATAGATGCATAATATAGTGTGAAGTGCCATTAGAGGCATATAAAACATCTATAGTTGAAGTTTTTGGTACAAATATAAACTGTTAAACAAATCAATCTGTAGATGATATTTACATATACCTGTGTAATGTACCTATAGTGTGAGGCAGAGTAGAATAGTACCTCACTTTGTACCAGGTGTCGAAAGAATCGATTAAGGTACCATAACCGACAGATTGCGGTTTATCCATGTGAAAACATACATGAATGAAACAGTGTAGCTCAAATGCACAGGTTGAGGATGGGAAGCAGCATTTCCGTCGCTGCGTTCTGCGATTACCCAGCATGGCAGTTATCGGCACGATTCCACCTTTCTTGGCGAGACCTATGTCCAGCAGTGGACTTCTAATGGTTGTAAATGATGATGTCAACATCTCATAGTATCGCGATAAGTCACTTAAAGCACTCGTGTTACGGACATCCGACAACAGAGGAGTCACAAATATACTACTTAAACAAATATTTGACACCCACAAAATATTAAACAATCCGGGAACAAATACAACTATCATCATAAAAATATTTGTCCTGCGTAGAGATCGAATCCACGACTTTTGGCAAGGGTTGTTATAAACATATGTAACTAACAGCGCCCTGCGATTTCACCCGCGTTAAGTTGTAATACTTTAACACTTTCCACCCCCTTTTTACTTCCTTAAGGGATGATTTTCGAAAAACTTCCAAAACTGCTAAGTTTGATTCCCCGTTTTATCACCTTAAGAAACCAATTTTCAAAAATCCTTCCCTTACGTTATAAATAGAAAACCTGTGTAAAATATCAAGTTTTGTAACCCTTATAGTTCAGACCCCTAACTTCTTCTTTTATATATACATATGTACACTTTTTCGGATCCTTGTAATAATGTACTTATGAAAACAAGAAACAAAGAAGTATTAAAAACACCCACAGCCAACACAAATAATGTTAATGTGTTTGTGGGAATCGAACTGAAATCTATTGTATCATTCCAATCGCATCCGGTCCCAATTTGTCATCGCATTTTTACAAAAGAAAAATACTACTACTAAAAATACTAAATAAAAATTGTGCAGCGGCATAATTCCACAAAGCAAATATTATATACGTCACAACTTTTTACCTTAAAAGCCTTCTTGTACCTTAATCGATCAACACCGCAGCCTTTTCAAAATCGATATGGTTTATTGGAAGTTAATCGATCAATTACAAAAGATCACATTGGAATATAAAAGTGGCCGCTTCCGAGTGATTTGGAAGAAATTTAAAAGTATATTATAAAGGAAGTTGAGATTTTAAGTATTAAAAAAACATGGACGCCGGAAACGGAAATTCGAGTTGATCTTAACTTTTTAAAGTTATTGTTGTTGAGATTACTTTTGCTTAAAGATATAAAACAAAAATAGATATAGAATATACTTTTCAGATGTAACTTACTATATTTAGAGATTTCCAAAACATGCATAAACCCTACTAATATTATAAGTGCGAAAGTAACTGTGTCTGTCTGTTTGTCTGTTACGCTTTCCCGCTTAAACCTCTAAACCGATTTTGATGAAATTTGGCACAGACAATCTTTAGACCCTAAGAAAGGACATTTTTTAAGCCATTGATTCGATATAAATAAACATGACATTCAAAGTTTATATAAGTTAAGGTAAAGAGAAGAACCATACGGTACCCAAAAAAAACTTTCCACGCGGTTGAAGTCGCAGGCAGAACTAGTATTATATATTTTCTTTGTTCATGGCTAACTTTACGTGTCTTCGTCCGCACTTCACTTTTAATCGAGTCCCACAGGAACTTTTCTGGGATTAAAAGACAAAAGAATAAAGATAAATATTATTTATTTTTCTCTAGGGTTCAAGCTATTAAAATGCCAAAACACATAGATAGACATACATCCATTTACAATATAATATTACCTAATGACGTATTCAAGCGAGCAGGGCCACGTGCGACGGCGTGTTTGAAATAAAACTCACTGATTCTTGTTAGAATTTTTACTCATTCGAATTTGAGAAAGATCTAAAATAGGTGAAATGAATAGCAAACTTCACGCAAAAGAATTCAGGAACTATAAATTGTACATGTGCTTATAAATTCACACAACTTCTTGTGCAACAACCTGACTCCGAGATAGCTTAATGCACTTGTCTTACGGATATCAGTCAACAGATGCATTACAAATGTAATACTTATATATATATTAAATAGGTTATTTCTGACATATATGTGTGCCCACGACTTCAGCGCGTCGGTTCGTCATGTCACGTCACTTTGATATTCTCAACCAAAACCAACCTTGGATCCCAAATCTCCACCAAACTCAAAATATTGTGTATTCAAGTAGACATATTATAAGTACTTCCGAATCGAAATCGTCAATAAATATAAAACAATATTTCAAAAACGTGATGTACTATACAACCATAAAACTGATGACCCTTATGACCTCATGGGATCATAACTCAAATAACATATGCAAATTAGGTATACCTTAAACTAGTCTGCCGGCAACAAACGGGTCCTAAAACTATGTTTAATACAGGTTCAAAACACGAGCCTTGAACAGTTCAAGAGAGGACCTTCATGAGAAACTGGTGAAGATTAAGTTTCCAACAATACCAAATAGTTAGTGTTAATGGACCCCTACTGCCTTCGTCGCTCACTAACCATTCTCTATACCAAAGCTTAATTACACTAAAAAAAAAGTACACGGACCTTCTCAACTCGTTAGGTCATTTAAGTACAGTAAACCAATATACTTGATATTGTAACTTAACCGCAGACCTGATTGCTACTGGGCGCGTTCGGTGGTTCCCAATTATAATTTGGAAAATCCGTTTCGTGGTTACAGGGAGCGGTGGTTTCATATAACCACGACTCGTGTCGTGGTTCCAATTCGTATACCTTCAATTGGTTAAAGTCAACGATATACAGTCCGCGTGATAGTAAGCGTCACTGCAGCCTATAGACGCTCGTAATATCACAAGGATATCACTAGCGAGTTACCAACCATGAAGATATTATGTCAAATTATTATCAAGTAATTTCACCGTTCAAACCGGAACACACCAATGCGAACACTGCTATTTGGCGGTAGAAATAGGTGAGAGCGAGGCACCAATTTAGACGACATTTGTAAGAGGTCTGCCTCTAGAATTACCAATGTTATTTTTGCTTTCATCATATTGGTCTCCAGAAAAAAATTTGCCCATAATTGCCGTGCTAGATTGGCATAGTGATATCTTTGTAATGACACGAGTATCAATAGACTTTCTGATATAAACATAACTTCCTCTTCTCCCTTCAAAACGGAACACAGTGATGCGAAAACTGCTATACTGAGGTAGAAATAGGTGGGAGTGAGGTACCGATGCAGACGACCTTTGTAAGATGGTCTACCTCCAGTAAAAGTAGTAATTCATTCATAAATGTTTGCAATAGCGGTAATGTGGCAGATATTGCTCGCACCTTATTGCGTTTGAAACATCAATATCCTGCATTTCGATGTTCTATCATTAATCAGTCAGTATAACTGTCAGTTAAGACCAGAGATTAAGTTAATTACAAATGATTGTGCCTGGAAACGGATCTAGATATTATAAGGGGCAATAAATTGTCTAGCCGATTATTTTGCTTCGTATCGCGTGATAATTGTTAGTCTGAAACGTTGTCATGTTTTATGTACGGATAATAATTTTTTTTTTCTATTAAAACGTTTTGAAATTTATCCCGTATTTGAACTTCACTAGAAAATATTCTAGATTGTCTATCTGTACATATAAATTAACTTGAAGTATCTGTTTGTAATAGCAAAATACATAAATATATCACGCCTGTGTCCCACCGGGGTAGGCAGGGACTATGGATCTCCACTTGCTACGATCTTGGCATACGAGTACTTCTCTCGCTTCCCTTACTCGTAAAATAACAACTTTTTAAAACAGCTACACACAAATAAGTGCGGTATTTATTAAAATTTGCTTTTTTAGATTTATTTTATCATATATCTGTTTGTGGTAAACTCAGAAACGGCTAAACCGATTTCAGCAGGATTTTTACTGGCAGATAGCAGTATGTAATATTTAAATTTTTTCCGTTAAATTTCTTCCCCTACATTATAAAAGGAGCCTCTGTGAAGGTCTTTAACCCTAAGTTTAGGTCGTGTGTTGATATGTCTCTCAGTCAGACAGCTTCTCCGTTTACATTATACATAGATTATCCCCAAAAAGGGGGAATTTTGCCCATAATTACCGCGCTGAGCAAGCGTGTTGGCAATCGCAGAGCGTAGCTATTGCGATGTTGATGCTGCTGCCCATCACCGCCCTGTACATTTGAGCTACACTGTTTCGGATGGATATACCGCCATCTCTGGTACCCTAGTCGCCTCTTACGACACCTGGTACAGGGGGAGGGGACTACTCTGCCGGTACTTCACGGCAAATAACTTAACACAACTATTTCTCATATAAATATTGGTTCTCGGTGGCGATGGACACGATCCTCGGCGCATAAGAATCACTACCATCTGCGCTATGATAATGATGACGTCATAAACTATAAAATTGATTTGTAGTCAAAAGTAATATTTTATAATTTTAAGGTTTTATTATTTTTATATGTTTTCTAACATTTCAGAATCAATATTCTGGCTCGATCACAAGTTTTTGGCCCTTATTTTCCTACAAGGCACCAATTCTTTGGCCTTTATCTTTCCCTATTTCCTTCTTTTTTCCTTAATTCTTCCTGGCTTGTTATGGTATTGGTACCAGTTGTTTATTGGCAAAAGCAGTAGGATACCACAATGGAATGGCAACTGCTGGTATCGCAAAAAGCGCCTGAGATACCGATCCGACAGATGGCGGTATCATTCATATGGGACGGTATTTAAAAAAGTACAGGTGTTAGCATTCCTATTGCGAAGCTACGACCATTGACTACCGCCAAGTTTAGCAATAATACTAAAACGTGGCATAAAGTTTTTTAATTGTTTGAGCGTATTTTTTAAATTGTGAATTTCAATATTGTTTCTGTTTCAATTTATTAATCTTATCATTGTAATAATCCCAGGATCGTGGGGTACCGGCTGAATAATGTTTTCCCTTGTTTTACGCTTATCAGGTTTCAGAACTGATAGATGGCGGTATATTTACCCAAAACAGCGAAGTTTAAATGTAACATCGAAGCTATCATCTGGGATTGCAACCATGCCAGCCAATTATGGCAACTATACGTGACAATCTTTTTTACTTTGGGATCCTATGATCAGCAGTGGACATTCTATGATGATGATAACGATGAATATTAATAATAATACACTTCATTGTACACTTTTATATTACAGACAATAGTATTTATAGTTAAACATAGTGAAGTACAATTGGCGGCCTTATCGCATTTAGCGATTCCTTCCAGGCAACATTTGCATGGAAAATGTGTGGAAAACATATTTAAAAACATGAAGTAGTATGAGGTGTACCGAATAAAAATAATAATAATAAAAAAATAATAACAATAGTAATAAAAATAACATACAAGGTATTTCCAATCTCTAAATAATAGATTATTTATCTGTCGTCGATCAGTAATTCAATTATATATTAATGCTATTTCCCGAAATTTACAGGTAATTGACAAAAGGGTACCACTAAAAGAAGTTTGAAATCATACCTTATTTATAATATATTCTCATACAAGCATAAAATGTGCACAACAAAGACGTACAGTCAGAAAAACAACAATACAGATTTATTATTTTACATAAAGTGGACCTAATGAAAAAAGGTGCCTGCATTAGTACCTCACTCTCCCCTATTTCTACCGGTGAACAGCAGTGTCCACATTGCTGTGTTCCAATTTGAAGGGTAAAGAGGCAGTGTTGTTACTGGGAAATATATATAATATTTTAAAGTCACAAGGTTGGCAACACGCTAGTAATAAAATGAGAATGAATAGGCTGCATGGCTAGAATGCTGTGGAGACACTTACTGTTACGCGGATCGTATTCTCGTTAGTCGGCTGTTCTTATAAAAAAACGGCACAGAATTTAATATCCTATCATGTTTGATTCCCACCCAGAGCAAAAATTTATATGATGATATTTGTGTTTGTTCTGTGTCTGGGTGTTAAATATATGTACTTAAGTAGTATATTTGCGATTCCTCTCTTGTCTGGCGTCCGTAACACAAGAGCTTTAAGTGACTTACCACGGAATCAGGTCAAAGAATGAGATGTTGGTGATAAAAAAAAAATCTTGTCCAGTTTGGACCAGTACTTAAAATTGTGTCAAGGATGAGGATGTAAGCATTGAGAAAAAAAGAACAGACAGATATAATATCCAAAAATATGAAGAGATATCCAAATATAAATATAAAGTTACCTGGAAATGAAATAAATAACGCAACAATGATGCAACATAATTACTT
Organism: Heortia vitessoides; assembly: GCA_020976665.1. Classification (NCBI taxonomy): domain Eukaryota; kingdom Metazoa; phylum Arthropoda; class Insecta; order Lepidoptera; family Crambidae; genus Heortia; species Heortia vitessoides. Next base: position 8,826,834 of record JACJUM010005600.1, on the reverse strand, counting down.
TAGGAGTTTTAAGCATAGAAAATTTTAATCAAGTTTATAACTAAGGTTATATTTACTAGAAAAAAAGACTCTGGAATCGAACCTACATCTTCACTATGCCGAGGGACTGAAGCTGAGACACATTGACTTTTATCTGAAACATATTATCTTAAACTTGTTTGATAGTGCATTATTATATATTGTCTTAATCCAACAGCGATTTGAATGAACAGAAATGATCCGAGCATCAAAAATAACAAACAACACATCACAATCACCCAGTAGCGCAGTCCAATCAAACCACAAAGGTCATTAAGTAAACTACTTCATCTAAGCACAGACAAATAGACATAGACATACCCAAGATACATAATGATGTTCGATTTGTTCCGCTGCTCGGCTTCCGGAGATTTAAATTTGGTAGGCTTTTTTTCTTAACTCAACCTGCCTGATACGATACTCTTTCTTTATCCTTTTTCCTTTTTCTAAAGGTAAATGGTTTTTGCCGCTTTTTTACCGGCCTGATATTATTGTTTTCGGTGCTTATGAGATATAATGATGATAGTTCCCGGTAATGAATTGGCGATTCGGTTGGTTTCAAATTAATTTATTGCGAAATAATTTCGGATGATGCCCGCCGCGGTGGACGGTTATTGTCTTTTTCTCCATTCATTTGATGGTTACAGTGAGATTGGGAGAAGAGTTTTCTGTCATTATATGAGGATTCGTTTGCTTGACTGACTTATATTCTATGTATGGTGTACGTTTGAGAGATAGATTACAGAGCAGTGAGTTAAGAGATCAATGTGGTATAAAGATGCTGTGACAGCAATAGACACAGAAATGTTAAGATCGTTTGGATATTTAGAAGGGAAGTGCAAAAGTAATTTGACTACACAAATATAAAGAACGGAAGTGAATGGAAGAGTTGGTAAAGGGCGATCTAGGCAAAACTAAAACTAGTTCAAAGAGGTATTATATTAGGGCCAGGTCAGAAGTGTCAGTATCAGGGTCAGAACGAGCGTGTATCAAAGGACTAATGCGAGTAAGGGAAGCAAGGGAGGTAATGCAAGGAGATTCATTGTCTCTGCCTACCCCGATGGGACACGGGCGTGATGTATGTATGTATATACATATTTTATTTAAAAAAAGTTATGTTCCGCTTCTGTAATATTTGAATTATTCAATTGTGCAAATTATCTTGAAACGCTTGTGAGTTATTACTTTATTGTTTTAAATTACAAGAGCGAAATAAGTGCTGTTATGTGACCGGAGTGGGTCAATCAACAAAAATGAAGATGGGTACGCGCAAGTAAGTCTCGTAACTTTGCTTGCAGTCTAGAATCAGTGTTCGCATGTTGTAGTCCATGTTGCATTAGAGGAATCATTAATGTATTACCTAAATATATATTTAACAGCCACACAGAACAAATACAAATATTCGTATTTAAGTCTATGTCCGTGAGGTACCAGCCGATTATAATAGTACCTCTCTCTATATCTGATGTCATCAGATGCGACTGATATACCAGAACGGACAGATGGCGGTATATCCATCCGAATGTACAAATGCACAAAGTGGTGATAGGCAGCAGTCTACCCGCGAGAGCTGCGCGTGTTAATTATGGGCGAAATTCCCCCTCTTTTGGGCTGACCTATGTCCAACAGTGGACTTCCAATGGCTGATATGGTAAGTGTTTGTCCTCAGTGGGGCGCAAACAATAAGAAAACTATGGAATGCACCATCAGGTCAGTCCTATCTACATTTACACTAATAGTATAAAGGGGAAAATTTGTATTTTTTCACCATTAGAATGCTTCATCGTTCCTGAGTAACATTGGCTATATTTTTTGCTTGAAAAGAATAGGGACCCTATTAAAATTTCAATAAAGTAATCCAATTCACAGGGCAGTTTTTCTTTCTTATCATTCTGTTAGGCTAGTACAATCAACTCTCGAACAGAGGGCATTTCTTTCTGTAAGATTTTCGATTCTGGATTTGATAGTGGGTATAAGATTTTCAAGGCTCTAATGAATTACCCAATACAAATGTTTAAAATAATCGTATACCAGTGCGGAGTCGTTTGTAATTCATTAATAGATTTTATTTATTTGTTAAAAGAGAACGATAATTGTTAAATATTTATCCCAAAATCACGCTACGATAGTACAAAATATATGGAATGAAAACGTTTGGTCATCAGTCGTAATTGGTAAGTCTTTATATATCAACATTTCGTGTCACCTTGTTTGTCCGGGATGAACTTCCAAACGACTGGAACGATTGTAATAAAGTTTCGCTTACTGTGTACAGTTTCATCCAAGATGAGAGATGGAATAGTTTATATCTCAATTTATAGGTGAAATACTGTTTTCATGATAAACATATAGAGTTAACAGCTCGTAGTTTTCTCGTTCAATGGCCCTTCCTGTGACAGTATCATTATCACCATCACCATACCAGTCATTAAAAGTCCACTATTGGACATAGACCTCCCCAAGAAAGGGGGTATGTTGCCTATAATTAACAGCATGATAATTTTTAATAAAAATAATTATGAGAGATTTTGAAATCAGTTTGGTGATTTCTGAGTTTATTTGTACAGTTTATTTATAAAGTTCTAATTTAGTAAGCAGTATATTTTATAACATAGCTTAATATTATATTTACTTAATATTATATACTTAATATTATTATCTTAATATTATATTACTGGTAAAGAAGTTACTCTAATAATGACAGAATTCTTAAGATTGGTCTCGACGTTATTCATTTGTCTTGATTTCTTTTGATTCATTTTGTAACAAACAATGAAATCTTTCCTCTGTGTTGGGTCCGATGGCGTGGATGGTGGTGGTCATGTCTTGTTCATGTCTTTGTTCGATCCTCCCGGGAAAAATATTTATATGATAATATTTGTATTTGTTTGTTTGTGCCGTGAGGTACCGGCAGAGTAGAATAGTAACTCTCTCTGTACCTGGTGTCGTAAAAGGCGACAAAGGTAGCAGAACCGACAGATGGCGGTATATCCATCCGAAACAGTGTAGCTCAAATGAAGCTCAGAAGGCGGGGATGGGCAGCAGCATCACCATCGCGAAAGCTGCGCATTGCGATTGACAACACGCTTGCCCAGCGCAGCAATTATGGGCAAAATTCCCCCTTCTTAGGGAGGCCTATGTTTAGCAGTGTACTTCCAACAGCTGTAATGATGATGATGATTTGTTCTGTGTTTGGGTGTTAAATATATATATTTAAGTAGTATAACTGTGATTCCTCTACTGTTTGATATCCGTAAAATAAGTGCTTTTAGCGACTTATCACGGAATCAGGTCAATGTATGTGATGTTGCGGGAATTCAAATAATCTATACTTAATATTATAAACCGGAAGAGTTTGTTTGTTTGTTTAAACGCGCTAATCTCAGGATCTACTGGTCCGATTTAAATAATTATTTTTTTGTTGGATAGTCCATTTATAGAAGAAGGCTTTAGACTATATAACATTACGCTGAGACTAATAGGAGCGAAGCATCAGTGAGAAATGTTGCAAAAACGGGGAAAAGGCTACTATACCCAAAAGTCACTATTATACGCGGACGAAGTCGCGGGCACTGCTAGTAAATAAATAAATATAATATTAGTATAGAAGACACAACGTCTGTGGGGTCATCGAGTAATAATATAAACAACATTTCCCATTTCAAGTACATTTATAATAATCCATTGTTAATGATAATGTTTTATAATCCTACAAATTACGTTTTAATTTGCGCTAATGATAGCCAAGTGGCCACCTCCGTAATTACAAAGATTAGGTGTTTGTGGTTTGTTATGTGATTTCAAAATAAATTGCTTCTCTATCTGTATAGCTATATAGACAGAAAACCAATTTAACCAAATGGTGCGTAGAATTTTTTTCCCCTAAGAATCAGCAGGGTGCCTTCTATGCCATTTTTAAAAAAAGAATTGTAAAACAATATTACGTGCATTTGATTTAAACTGCGTATTGGGTTAAATTCTGTTAGTTAAGGCTGAAGAGTACAATAGTACCTCTACAGATAGGAGCAGCTGAGGTACCGGAACCTACAGATCGCGGTGTATCCCCGATCAGGGTTGGTTAATAGTAATGAGAAATTCCCTTTCTCAAGAAGCGAATGTTCTGCAGTGGACGATCTGCAGATTCTATGGTGATGGTGGTAATGCTTTCTTTCAAATCCCTATCACATATTTTATTGTAAATATGTAATATATAAGGTATATTATTGAAGATATTTAAAATAGACCACAAATTGTTTCACTGCAAATACAAAGTAATAATTTGTTTATAATGCTTATAAAAATATTCGGAGTTTCTTTGCTGATCGAATTAGGAAGGAGGAGATTCGTAACAGAACCAAAGTTACCGACATTGCCCGGTGGATTAGTAAGTTGAAGTGGTAGTGGGCTAGGCATTTGGTACACAGAACTGATGGTCAATGGAGTTGTTAGGTTCTGGAATGGAGACCACGTACCGGCAAGCGCAGCGTAGGGTGTCCACCCGCAAGATGGACAGACGATCTGATTAAAACCACAAGATCACGCTAGACACAGGCTGCATACAACCGGTCCTATTGGAAATTACTTGGGGAGGCCTATGTCCAGAAGTGGACGTCTTATGACTGATATGATGATGTTGATGATTACAATATCACAACAAATATAAAAAGAACTGTTAAATCATCGTAAATAATAATAATAAATACACAGAATATCTCATACATTGATCTGCCTCCGTAGTAAGTCGCTCAAAGCTCTTGTGTTATGGACCCCAGAGAAAAGAGTACTTAAATACATATATTTAACACCGAGTCACAGAAACAACCCAAATTCATCATATAAATATTTGCTCTGGGCGGTAATTGAACCCTCGACCTTTGGCACACAAGATAGGATCACTACCATCTTCACCGTCGGGGTCGTCATCAATTATATCCTTGAATACAAAGAAAAAACATTTTAAGTTCACTTCTATTGTGCCTTTTCGATTAAATGCATTATTTTAAGATTGCCGATATAGCTCGAAGGGTTAGAAAGTTGAAATGGTAGTGGGCAGGGCATTTGGTACCCAGAAACAATGGCCGATTAGACCAGATCGACAAACATGCATACAGCCCGCGTGATAGTAAGCGTCACCGCAGCTTATAGTCGCTCGTAATATCACAAGGATATCACTAAAGCGTTGCCAACCTTGTGATTGAATTAGAGTGAATTACTTCAATATATGTAAAGTTATTGTACATTAGTTCTTAAGTGTGAAGGAGAGAATCAAATATTATTATTACTGTTAATATAGCCCAGTAAATGCACTGCCTTTTTCACCTTTCAGAGTGCTATTTGGCGGTAGAAATAAGTGAGAGTGAGGTACCAATGCAGACAACCTTTCGTATGAGGTCTACCTCATATAAATATGCAAACAAAGCATAAGAGAACCATTCCCAATTTAAAATATCTGCCAACACTCCCAAACCATACAGTCGAAAGCAGTTTAACTTCATTAGGCGATCGTGGGAACCCATCCTTTGGGTCGTAAAAAAATCACCAACGGACATGAACATATCTTGTCCGTCCGTTTGTTTATATTGCAAAAGTACTAAATGTTTCGTTGTTTGCAGCCATTACCTGTCAATATGATTGGGTGATGTGTTTATGGCCTTCGTGGAGATGTTAAGAAAGGATAGAATGGGCTGCTTTTTGAGAGGCAAATAATGACATATCCCGTGAGACAGTGTGTTAGAGTGTTCAAATAGGAAATTGCGAGGTGGTACCAGATTCTCGAAGGCTTTGTCTTGATATTTTATGTCTATATCTATTGGCTATTATAAGTTATTGCTAAGATCTACGTCCTAGATGGGCGACGGAAAGCGATAAGATGTTTAGCGCGATGCGAAGCGACTTTTGATACAAGTATATAGCTGGCTGCATAGCTAATTTATATTTTCTCAAGTGAGTTATATACTGCATGAAGCGTGAGTTAGATACGTATGTAGTTAAAAAAATTCAATTGGACTCGCTGAGTTCTTTATCATTCGACACGACTGGTGTGTCAGTAAATTGTATAAGAACACGCGTGACATTTTTATTGGATAAAATCTATATATGTTAAAAAAGAAGTTGACAGACTGACTGACATATCAACATAGGGCCTAAACTATAAGGGTCAAAATCCTTTTGAAAAAATATGCACATCGGTTCCTTTTATAAGATATCAGGGCCAATGTATGAGATGTTGTGGGAATTCATATATAATTATTATTATTTGTATTTGTTGAGTGTATGGGTGTTAATTAAGTATTTCTGAATTAAATTTGTATTTTCTCTGCTCTCTAACGTCCGTTTTACAAGTGCTTTAAGCGATTCATCTCGGATTCTTGTTATTTAATTCAAAATTATGCTGACATACCTATATCTAAGGATGCATTCCTATCTGAAGTAAGTTTAAGTTTTTTCAAAGCGAAAGATTATGTGGGATCGTCTAGATTCTGTTTATCATCATCATATCAGCAGTTAGACAGCCATTGCTGGACATAAGGCTACCTAAGAAGCTCTCTGCTTCTTTCCCTTAATTACCATATTGGGCGGGCGTGGTGGTAAACCTGGGCCTGTACCTCAGCTATGCTACTCTGTCGGTACCTTACGGTAGATCTTAACTATGTGTGATCAAAATACATAATACATTTAATCAAACTAACTCTATCTGCTAATATCACCATACCGTTAGGCTGGCTTCTAAGTGATTTACATGCAATTAGAATTGCATATCGGCTCATTTACCGCTCGGTTGGACTTTTATCTGATAACACACAAATTAAATCTAGTCAGTAATGTGTATGAATAATTAGCGTGTAAAATGTACGGTTAGAATTCAGGTTTTTGTATCTTTTTTTGTGAGCGTCACTCCGAGTAAACTGTGTTTCATCATACAATCCATTATTATTTGCGATCTCGTGCGTCAATGTATGAGGAAGACATTATACAAAAGTCATAGAAAGGTCGTCTGCATTGGTACCTCGCTTTCACCTTATTACACATCATACAAGCCTTTGAAAGTCTCGGAAGGATTCTCGCCAAATAATTGCCGCGCTGGGCAAGCCTGTCGGCATTCCTAGAGCGCAGCCTTCGCGATGAGGATGCTGCTACCGATCCCCGCCATATGCATTTAAGCTGCACTGTTACAGATAGATATACCGCCATCTGTCCGTTCGGGTACTTTCTCGCCTCTTACGCCGGTACCTCATTGCAAACGCTATACCTACCTCACGCTCTCATCTATTTTTAACAAATAGTAGTGTTAGCATTGCTGTGTTCCGGTTTCAATGAGGCTGTGAAATAAAATGTGACATAATACCTTCAAGTCACAATGTTGGCAACGTTGTTTGGCTAGTGATATCCTAGTCTATAGGCTGCGGTGACGCTTACTATCACACAGATTGTGTATAACGCTCGTGATATTACGCAGATATCACCAACCAATCTAAGATACATATACTTGGCATACTCTTACTTTAGATACTCGGAAATGTTACTACTTCTCTCACCATTAAAACTAGAATACAGCAATGCAAACACTACTATTTAGCGGTAGAAGTAGATGATGCGGAGTTACAAGATGACCCCTATATGAGGCCTAACTCATGTCCTGTTGTCGGACATAGACCTGTTCAAGCTTCAAATACAAGGATGTAGCTTGAATCCATTAAAATCCAATGGTTTTTGATTGTTGTAGAATAAATGGACGGCCATCGCTGCCATTGTATACAATGAATGATGTGTAATAATATTTTATTTCTTTTTCATTGTTATTTTCAAATTATTTTTTATAATTTTTTAATGAACTTTCGGTTTAAGTATTTATATTATTTTAAATTTTTCTTTAAAGATCATTTAAACATTAGACAAGAGACAAACAATAGAATAGTTCTATTATGATAAGATATAATATATTTGTATAGAATCTGGGTGTTCAATTTGTTTATTATCTCTCTTCTCCACAAATCCTCGGAAATTATTTGGGATGATGTATTATTATTTTGTCAGTTCTATGCAATGCATACATTCGGGCAGACATACCACAGAAATACCACATTGTCGTGGGGGTGGGACGAGGTTGAGCCCCATAAAGTCTGGACAGACATTGTGTGGGTCGGCTCTCAACGTAGTGATATGATTAACAAAAATATATATATATTTACTACAGTTTGACTGTTCTGTGCTAACTTAGTACGTGTTAGGTTTACACAACAAGATTGTAGAAACACTACATTGGGTGGTTGGAAAAATTATATTTCTAGAGTATTCCACCCTGAAATCGAACTTGAACCCTCTGATTACTTGTATATTGAGTAAATAAATTCACAAAACATATCATACATTGGCTGCGTAATATTGCGCTTATAACTTGAACTTAATACGTGAATACTCTTTTTTGACACCCAGACACAAAACAAATAAAAATGTTCATCGCATAAATGTTCTTCCTGAGTGGTGATCGAACCTACGACCCTTGGCATAAGATAGGGATAGTCTAAAGCTCGTATTATCGTATAATAAATATATCTTTTAATTTTTTACCCTCTGAGGGTTACAATAACAAGAAAGAATAGGGGATGAAAGTTTTAATATCGCACCCCTAAATGAAGACTGCATCAACTCAAAATTGAAATTTTTTGTAGACATTTCGAAATTAACGTAAATAATCACATTAGGGTCAATGATTTCCATACTTATTCATACTGAAAATTTCTCTGAACATGCTGCCTGTTGAAATATTTCTGAAAGAATCCGACAGTTTGGTTAAATTTGCGAATAAATGCCAATGTTTCTAGAATTGTTGGAAGTATATTATTTTGAGTTGTTCTAGTCTTCATCTAGAGGTGCGATATGTAAGTTACAGTGCATGGGGTGGGGTAACTTTTCCATATGAACAAAGTCGCGGGAATTAGTAAACTAAAATTTCAAAACGTCGCAGCTATAGTTATGTATGTTGACATTTATGATGAAAATGTGAAAGAAACAAAGTATGAACCCATTACAAAGCAATAAAATTACTGGGTAATGTGGCACGCTAGTGATATCACTGCGATATTTGCATTGCATTGGAAAAAGTCGTTACAAACAAACGAACTTGAATATTTGCATTCATAAGTAACGATTGACCGACTATATTTAAAAATTTAAATATAATTGGCCAGTTCCATTGATCAATACAAAATTTGCATACATAATTGATAGATTTACAACTAAAACTATAACCGTTTAAGTTTAACTATTATATACAAGCGGTAACTAAACTATCGTATTTATGTTACTTAGTTACAAATACGTATTAAATACGTCGACCGATAAAATCAATCGACTTATTTAATGCTTACAAACCGATACACACATAATTTCCAATTGACGTGTAATCGCGTCAATTAACGGTTTTGCAAGTGTTTGATGAGTTATTGTAATTTTTATTACATATCGTATACTACTATACGCCTGCGACCGCGACCTGCAACTTCAAACCGATTCATTGGTTGAGATTTTATAGCGTAACAGGCAGGTTTTATAAGGGGCGACTTAGGTACCTACCAGAACCGATAGATGGCGGTATATCTATCTGAAACAGTGCAGCTCAAATGCATGGGGTGGGGATGGGCAGCAGCATCCCCGTTGCGAAAGCTGCACTCTGCGAATGCCGACACGCTTGCCCAGTGCGGCAATTATGGGTACAAAAACCTCTTCACTTGGAGGGCCTATGGCCAGCAGTGGACTTTTAATGGTTGGTAAGATGACGATGATGATGAAGTAGTAGAACTTTCAAACTATCTTTGCAACCTCTTTTAACCCTTAGGGGGTGAACTAAAGAACCCTAAGCAATGAAAGGAACCTGTGTGCAAAATAAAAAGAATTGAACCTTCACCTCACCCCTAAGTTTAGGCCCTGCGTTGATATGTCAGTCAGTCAGCTACACTTTTGCATTTCAAATAATAATAGTTACGATAACATCTGTAGAACTTTGTGTGCTAAAGGTCGTGGATTCGAACCCTACCCAGAACAAACATTTATATGATGATATTTGTGTTAGTTCTGTGCGTGTTAAAATATATATTCAAATGAATATAATTGTGATTCCTCTGTTGTAAGATGTACTTAACACAAACGCTTTAAGCGACTTATCACGGACTCAGTATATAAATTGCTGTGTGAATATTTTAAAAAAAATAACTGCCGTTCAGCTACCTAACCTATTCTAGCGGTACCGCACCGTAAAAAAATTGTATGAACATTTTATTACTTTCAAGCTCATGGCGCTATCGTAAACGCACCTCCTACTCGATAGTTGATGTTAAGTAGCTATCACGTTGGTTATATTCGGATGGGTGACCTAATATTTGAATTAAAATCGATATTACTTTATATATTGCACACATTATTTATACTGATACAGTTATTATGTATATATTTAAACAAATGTAATAAATATAAATCAGTTGTACAATTTTTTTAACATTCTCGTGCTCAGTATTCACAATAAAATTACCTTTTTAATGGCTTTAAAAGGCGGTTTATTTACGTTTTTTTTCGACACGTTTTTTTTTTGGTACCTCGTGGTAACCGTTCCGTTTTTGAGGTATAAACCGCGTAATAAAGCCGTTAAAAGTGTAGTTTTAACTTAAGCGGGTTATATATTCGGAATCATTAACAGTTATAAGATGTACATTGCTGGATCATTAATTAATATAGATCTATAATATTTGATAATAATTCTACCATAGTGTTTCTAGACTCAAAACTTTCCAGAATCATACCATATTAACCAGATAATTAAGATTAACAAAGTCACAACTAGATATGTAGAGATGGTATGCAACTAACAACTTAATATACGTATAAATTCAATAATTAAAATAGTAAATATACTATTAAATGTATTTTGTGGTACATATAAACATATAAACCACAAAAAAAATATCAGTACAAAGCACAAAATGTTGTCTTAAAAATACTTTTACATTTAATGTTATTATAATGTAAACTTAAATAAATAATCAAATGTTATTAATAATTAGCTAAAAATAATATCAATTCCAAAGTAGCTAACCCGACAGACGTTGTTTTGTCGTTTTAATGATACATACATTTTTTATATCATTTATATTTATTGCGTTTATTTATACAAATATGTATGTAACGTGTATCTATTATATATATATATATATATTGTCTGCACCACTATATTTTTTTTTTCTGTTTCGTATAATGGTTGACTGGGAGATAATACCAACTGGTATTAAGTAAATTGTGCCAACTGTGCAATAAAGTTCAATAAATAAATAAATACATCATGAAAGAATATTGCAACTATAAATTGAGATATAAACTATCATATCTCTCAATTTGGATCAAACTGTACACAGTCAGCAAATGTATATAAAAATCGTTTCTGTAGTATAGAAGATCACCCCGTACAAACAATGAGACCGTATTTTTTGTGTTTGACGGGCCTGATGGCGCAGATGGCACTGATCCTATCTTATGTGCCAAGGGTCGTGGGTTCGATCCCCATCCAAGACAAATATTTATATGATGATATTTGTGTTTGTTCTGTGTCTGGGTGTTATATAATATATGTATTTAAGTATGATATTTATGATTCCTGTATTGCCTGATATCCGTAACACAAGTGCTTTAAGCGACTTACCACGGAGTCAGGTCAATGAATGAGATGTGTGAGTTTACCATCCCTTTCCTTCCTACCTGTGTACAACGATAGAGACATTACCATCGTACAACGCAAGCCTGTCGCTCGTAAAATACAATGGAACTAACTTGTATAGATTGTGCTGCCCTCTATTAGAATTTTCTCGGACCTAATTTGAGTCTATCTAGCAAATGCTTTTGCCAGACCCTTGCTCTAGATTTAGACATATAAAACCCAGATTTAAATAATTTTGTTATCTTCTTCAATTCTGTTATTAATTCACATAAGATAAATAAAGACTGTTGTTTTGTGTTATTTAGTAATGTAATAATATTTTGTTTGTTATCTGACAGATGTTAGCAGATACAGTTTTTGAGTGTTCTAGCGAGGTATATAAAGTATGCATAGTTATTATGATAATATCATATTTTTATACATATATACAAGTTTATGTGTATAAGTATGTTAGAAGCACGCGTCAACAGGTGGTCAAACAACATAACAAATATGAATAAATCAATTAATAACATTCAAGCAATTGTATGAACAGCGTCATTTCTATTATTAGACGATAATAAAATATAAAGACATATTATTTTAATATATTTATTTATGTGAATTAAACAAGTTTAAGTCACGTACCTCGACTACATCGTAGGGATTAATCTTTCTCAACTCCCAGTTGCAGTTCGAAGATCAAATGTCTCCCGGTACACAACATCCGTTCATAGTCGAACACTACACATTTTTCCCACCAAAACCGGCCAACAACTATTAAACACAACAGACACATAACCTGTTACGCGCAAACATAACAAAAAACTCATATTCTAACGCGAAAACAACAAAAATTTTCGCATGGAACGTGTCAGAACAGCTCCTGATGCAAAGAAGGTCGGCGGCAAATTAAGTCGATACGTAATTAAAACTGGCACAACCCACACATCCAAAGGATCGACATAAAAATGCTGGACGGAAAAAAAAAGTATAGGTTTAAAATTTGCCCGGTATAAATTTGTGTTTTTTTCCCCTCGCCTACTTATGTATGGTGACATGCGCAGTAAAGGGTTAAGATGGGACCACCTGGCCGATTCTGAGATGCCTCTTCGATGGTCAGGCGAGTAGAAACGAGCGGTTATTCAATTTGGCAGGGTTATAGTTTTTCTGTAGTACCGCGTTTTCCCGCAGCTGAAGTGGCGCGGTTGTCTCTAAGTGCGGAGTAATGAATCGCTCGAATTATATAAAAAAAAACTGAAATACACTGACAGAAGTCACTAATATTCTAAATTAATCAATTACTTAGCAGGTCCGATGGCGCAGATGGTAGTGATCCAATCTTGTTCTTGAAAGGTCGTGGGTTCGATTCCTGCCCAGAGCATATATTATTATGATGATTTTTGTGTTTGTTCTGTGTCTAGGTGTCAAATATATGTATTTAAGTAGTATATTTATGATTCTTTTGTTGTCTGGCATCCGTAACACAAGTGCTTTAAGCGACTTACCACGGAGTCAGGTTATTGTATGAGATTTTGAGGAAATTTGTGGGAATAACTTTGTAAATATATACATATATATACTTTTGAGCCACAAAAAGCAAAAGCATTAAGTTTTATAATTAATCCATCCTTAATGTTATGAAAGCGGAAGTAAGCGGTATCCAAAGAAGTTTGTTGGGCATGTAGATGGAACCCTAGGGAGGGGTATAAACTAATCTCGATCCCGCAAAAGCACCAGTGAGACGCGTTGTAAAAGAAACTCCATGCGGACAACATGTCCGGTGGCCAGCAAGTTTTAATAAACACCAAATAACAAAGAGTAACACAACATAACCGTAATCGAACATGAGTATCGAAAATACTAATTGAATGAGAAAATGATAAGACAATGTCGTGTAGCAGAGACTTGCAAATAGGCGTGCTTTCCGTGAAAACGTCAACGCAACAGGTAATCATTTATATAATAAAGGAAAAAAACATATAACTCTCTTCATCAGCCTTTAGACGCTCGTTGTTTAAAAAAGTTATCACTATCGTATAATAATAATAATAATAATAATAATAATAATAATAATAATAATAAT
>JACJUM010005600.1:8782359-8813040 GCA_020976665.1 Heortia vitessoides | reverse complement strand
AATAATAATAATAATAATAATAATAATAATAATAATAATAATAATAACTTTATTCAACAACAAAAGGTAACTTAAACTAAAATACATTTTGATACTTAGGTACCTAAACTAGGTCTAGCCTGTTCTTATAGGCACCTAAATAGGTAAGAGGTACCAATGCAAACGACCTCTGTATGAGTTATTCAGAAGGTAATATTATTAAATGTCGGATATAAATTACAGGTCTTTTCATTGTTCATTTGGCTCTTACAGTGATATGCAAATTTTGAAATCCATTCATATCACGACGACCATCTTCATCAGCCCATGGGCCTCCAATGATGGACATAAAACGAAATAGTCCAAAAAGGGAAAATTTGACCTCTGACTAACATAAGTTGTTGTATTAGCATGACGGGGATGCTGCTGCCGATCCGTCGGCTCCGGTATATTTTTCAACACCTAGTACAAAGAGAGGTACTATTCTACTATACCGGTGGTACCTCAGAAGAGGTCAAATTACTTTGAAAATATATCAAAGTTTTCCGAGTGAAAACAAGCGGGTAATACCATTCCATGTGACAGTGAATTCTTTCGCTACATAAAAAAAATTGGACATACTCTACCGACTTTAAAATCTCACACCTCGAATGATCCTAACCTAAAACCTGTTCTGTCACATTCAATGGAACGAATCTGATCTCACATTTGCTTATTTTATGATATTCAATCGTAATACAGAAATAGATTGTGCGTGAGAAATGACATAAACTATAATTGGACTTAAAGAATTCTATGAAGATGAGAAAAAATCGTGCAACATTTAATTTTTATGTGAGAATCTGATATATGTTTTACATTGTGATATCTGATTGATACGGAAAAAGCTTTTTCAGTGTCAGATTCAACATAACTAATTAATTAATTATTTCTAAATTTCAAAGTGATCAAAGCCGACTCAAACATATGTGAATGAACAATTTAAGAAATGGTGGATCTGAGTGGACCTGTGACGTCCTACCACTATATTTTTTATCTGTTATTTGAGACAACAAACGGCTTCACGATAATTAAAAAAAAAGCGTAGAAATAAGTAATGATTAGTGAGAGTTGTGTCTTTAAATATATATAATTGAAACTAAAATACTTAATGAAGAAACTATACGCCATATTTTTTATTTGAGTGATAAATTATCGTTTACTTAATTACACGAGTATTATAAAAGTGAATGTATACGAATGTGTGAGTATGAATGTTTGTGACTTGTTCACGTCTAAACGACTGGAGCGATTTTAATTAAACTTAGTATGGAATTGGCTGACACAACGAGTTAACATATTTTCTTCTTAAAATATTTATATACTGTCATTATATAATTTATTTTCCACATTTTATTTTAAACATAAGATCTAAATGAACAAACAAACAAAACTAAAAACCCTTTTTTATTATCAACGCGTAATTTTGAATAAATTCTTCGTAAATTAATTTTTAATAACGCGCCTTCAAATAAGATGACCATCAAAAACGTAATAATATTAAAATGATATTTAAAAATGATAATTCAATAAAACCTGCAAAACAAGGTAAAGTCTAAGTCAACAGAAAAGATACAACAATACAACTTTAAACTGAACTGCATTTTTGGTATTCTATCAAGCAAAGCAATGTTAACAGAATTGTGTACTTGATCTTGCAAATAAGGCTGTATCAAAGTCAATTTTTTCTATGTTATTTTAACTATATCCTTTATTCGTTGATGTTGTTGTTGTTGTCGTAGTTGTTGCTAGAAATAGAAAAAACCCTAACAATTTAGTATTAATTATAATACATTTTGTTTCATATAACACATACACCTACTAATGCAGTGACATTATCTACTAATAAATAGTAGGTTGAAGTATCAGTAAGATTTTCCTTATAAATTTCAAGAAGACTATTGTAGTAAAAGCTAGTCGACTTTCAATGAAGACATACAAGCTAATAACAAGAAGCTAAACCAATTTCATCAGAACCATTCAAGCCTTAATACGAAAATTAAACGGCTTGTCACGTTCTCTATTAATTGGACACTTGCACTTTAATAAAGAAATAACTGTTTGTTATCCAATAAAAATTATAAAAACGTTAAATTTTCTACAATTACACTCATTATAACTTCAGGTATAAACTGTTAATTTTCTATGAAGCAATTTCTTATATCCTATTGTATTATGCAATGTAACATCTTAATTCCACCAACAAAGGGCATTCACGGTGAGCAAAATTGAAGAAATAACCTAAAAAATCTCGGCTGTTCATTCATTAAGTACAACGCCATCTAGTAACGGGATGAAGAAACAGTTTTTTGGTGGGTTTTTCAGATGTCGCCGGTCGCAGATCGCTTGGAAAAAACCACGGAGAGGGCGCAGCGTGACTTGTCCGTTTTTTGTCGTCGCCACAGATTGCCTCAATCGGCTTAGATTGAAATTATTTGTCTGCAACTGAAGCTTTTGGCGGGAAATAAGAATTTGTTGGATTCCCTTTATATTTTTCAGGTAATGTACACACTTTGTTTTTAGGAAAAGATGTTGTAAAAAAGGAAAAATGGAAGTCTTTACTCTAGGTTATCTGCTTTATTCGCCAGGCAAATCAGCTATTCTCTATCTATTTTAAAGTAGGTAATGCGATGTATAGTTTAATTTATATTTATTATCAGAACATGATACCATCTAGTACATTATTAATTGTTTCTATGGGCAGCTAAAACGTGTCAAAAGGGCACGACTAGCTGATCAAAGAGGTTTGTTGATTCCAACATTATGGTATATACCATATGGTAGCGAATGTATGAAGGTATGACAGAAAAAGCACGCGAGTAGAATAAATACTGTTGAAATGAGAGCATTTCAAAGTATGTATGTATCGAAAGATAGATTAAAGAATAGTACGATAAGAGATCAATGTGGTGTAAAAAATTATGTTGTGACAACAATTGAGAAAGGAATGTTAAATTGGTTTAGACATGTAGAAAAGATGAATGAAAGTAGAATAGGACGAGCGAGGCGAATCTATCTTGATCAGGTAGAAGAAGTATTAAAGAAGGGGCAGGGCAGAAATACCAAGAAGAAAAAAGAGTGTATGATAGGACTAATGCGAGTAAGGGAAGCGAGAGAGGTATGCCAAGATCGTAACAAGCGGAAATCCATAGTCTCTGCCTACCTCGATGGGAGTTTTACGGCTACTATGATGATGATGATGATATCACACTCCGATATAAAAACTGCAATGACCTTAAACAATAATTTTATGTAGACCTTACCAAATTAACGTGATTGATCGCATTAGGGTCCATACGGAAATCATCCTGGAGAAATTTGGTTTATATTTGAGCGAATAAATCTCGGTGTTTCTAGAATTGTGGAAAAGAGTTTAAGATAATGAGTTAATATATGTATGTTTTGTTTTAGAAATGCAAATATATTTATCAAACCTACGTAGGTTGTAGGAACTTGCTAGTGGAATTAGTTGGGAATAAATAAAACTACTGCAGAACAATCTAGTTTTTCTACTAAATGTTAGAAAGTAGTGTGAAATTACAAAACATACAGTATCATTTAATAATTGGAACGGCAAAGACGTTCGTTTCGTTACATATTCGTGTAACGGTCACTTTGAAAAAGTCTATGTACGCTCGTCACGGACATTTACCACCTTTGAAGAACCCTCGTGTAACGGCAGTCACGAGTCAAGGGAGCTCAACTTACAATGGATATTGCAATTAATGCGAGGTGCAGTTTACATAGGTAGTTAATGCTAATCGATGATATGGGTCACTAGACGCGAGCGGCTGTTAATATCCGCCATTTTGGATTTGTAAATCGATACATTATTGATGGAATTTGTAGGGTCCAGTCAAGGAAAGTATAATACTCATTGAAATTTAAAATATTGTTATGGTCAAAGAAATAGTTAATAAATTAGTTTAAGGGAAAAAAACGACGCGCATTTCCACGCATCTGTTTGACCAGTGCCAACTGTCAAACAACTGACAGCTATGTCAAACGTTTTTGACGTTTGTATGGTCGTTAAGTACATTCATCACGCTTGTGTCTCATTGGAGTAGGTAGAGACTATGGATCTCCACTTGCTACGGTCTTGGCATATCCCTCCCACTTTCCTTACTAGCCTTCCCTTATTATCCGTAGTCCTTGTTCCTTTTATGCACTAGCCCTGTCTTGCTCTAAATATTTGTGTACTTATTCTATTTTCATCCATCCTTTTTACATGTCCAGAACATTTCAACATTCCTTATATACATATATAGTCAAAGTCTACTTTATTCAAGTAAGCCCATTACATGCACTTTAAATAAAAATAATAACATTAATAAAGTAAATAATACAGACGACCCTGATGACCTAAGGGATCATAAAAATCATCCAACATATAGATAGTTTAATTAAGCACACCTTAAACTAGAACTTTACTGATTATCCGGATTCCCGAGCAGATAAGATCCCAAGGGAACCGATATGAAATGAAGTACACACAGCTAGTGTCTAATTACTTGTATCTAAGCCGAACTGGTGTCTATAACCAATAATAGGACTAGGTCGTTTACTTTTTGCGTTTCGTCAAATTAAATTTGTCAAAGACAAACTTATCGTGCATCGAATCCTAATAGTCTTTTTATAGGATTAAAAAATCTAGTTGAGCGTTAATTCAAATCAGTAATTGCTGTCAAACGAACAGCAGCCAATGACACGTCACTCAACAAACAATGTTAGCACGAGATTGACAGCTCATTAATAACAATTAACAGATAATCTATAGTCTATGAGTCTACTTCTCTTCCCATATAATTTTGTTTATGGTTTATTTAATTTGTTTTCTAAACATTAGTAAGTGTTGTCCTGGTCGTGGCACAATTTGCTTTTTTGACTTAGCTTACTTACTTATATATGTATATAAATCATTTTAATTATGTAATAAATATATATAACTATTCTGGTTACATATCTGCCAGCAGCACAGGATACAGAACAGTTAAAAATACTTTTTAAACTTTTAAAGATTATTGGCGATAAAGATTAATGATAAGTGAAATTATTGGATAAAGTTGCATATATTATTTCTACATGAAACTCTCATCTATGCAGTCCTTTACAATATTACATGTATCGGCTTTTAAAAGCAAATAATTATAGGAGATACCTTAACTGATAAATCCATAAAATTTTACAATAAGTCTGTGTTGAACTTTAAATAAAGGTATTTAATCCAAAAATAGATACTTTATTAAAAAAATGCAATGTTATCCGTTTTATGACATTTCAATCCAAAATTATTATTGGCAGCTTCTATAATTTTCACAGAAATTAAAAAGTTACAAATATTTTTTCGTTCCGCTTTTGTTTGAGCGGTATTCTCTATTAAACGATCCTAAGTTAGTAATCTGTTTCGAACGTTTCTTCCAAATGTCACTGTCAAAAGTTCGTTAACCCCGCATAGGGGACGGAGGATGGTGAAAAATGGTTCGTCCGTATTTTTTTTTCGCCGCGACGTGTCGCGTTGACGCGCGTCATCATGACGATTTATTGTGATCATCCCGACGTTTGTCCGCGACAGACGATTTGTCGGGTTCTCTAAATCAGGGATCTTTTGATTAAAGCGAGGCGATATAAGATGTTTTAGCGGGACGCACGTCGGTGGATATTGGTTGAGCGAATGTGGTTTCCCGCTTACTTATTAGATTTTGATGCGAAAATGATTTTGGCCAGACAAATAGTATCGATGCAATATTTTTTTTTCGATCACTCGACCTAATTTATAAGGACCACATTTTTTATTGTGTTGTTATTGTTTTTATAGCATGGATGAATTGTCCTATAATTTTATTAATAATGTATGAGAATATTTTGGCATTATTATTTTATTAATAATATTCGTGTGGATTTTGTAAATTAAATCATGTATATTTTTTTTCGTTAACTTATAATACATAACTATATGTGCCGTTGTAAGTAACTAATTAAACGTAATTTAAACTACAGAACCAACAATAATTTTAAATAATACCTTTTATATCAATCTCTTCTGTGATATTTTTTTATCAATTATGTACCTTTGTTACGGTTATAGTTATATGTATATAATATCAATTAACATCACATTTATAAAATATATAAAACACGACATGAAAAGAGTTGAGTAAAACGCAATAATTATTTCAAATTTTTAGCCAAAACATATAATTCCTTTGTTGCTTCTTATGGAAGATTCTTAAAATGAATTCCCCAAGCCCCAATGTCTTAGCTCCAAATCCACTTGCGGTGTCTCCAACCACACGCGGCGGCTGCCTTCAGCCCCATCTTACATTCATTAATACGCGTTGTTGTTGGCGCGAGACAACTGGGGCGAAGGACGAGGCTATTAACTGTGTTATGGTTATAATTTTTTGTATGATTTAAGCAAATTAGTCCGTAAAAACTCTTGGAATGAGAGTTTATATACTTGTGTGATTTTATCTCATCATCATCATCATATAAGCCATCAGACGTCCACTACTGGACATAGGCCTCCCCAAAGTAATCTTCAATAAGACCGGTTGTGCGCGATCCCGAGGTTTTAGTCAGATAGTCTGTCCATCTTGTGGGTGGGCGCCCTACACTGCGCTTGCCGGTACGTGGTCTCCATTCCAGAACCTTACAACTCTATCAGCCATCGGTTCTGCGTAGTAAATACCCTGCCCACTGCAACTTCAACTTACTAATCCGCCAGGCAATGGCGATAACTTTGGTTCTGTAACGTTTCTCCTCATTCCTGATTCGATTTTGGTTTTATCGCTAATTATTATTACAAGGTACATATTTATATTGCGTAGCATGACCTCTTTTCAACTGGTGTTCTCGTGATACCCTGAACCTACCCACATACAAAATATCATCCCTTTCTAAAAAACCATCCATTCCTCGAGGACCGAAATGTTT
Source organism: Heortia vitessoides (assembly GCA_020976665.1). Classification (NCBI taxonomy): domain Eukaryota; kingdom Metazoa; phylum Arthropoda; class Insecta; order Lepidoptera; family Crambidae; genus Heortia; species Heortia vitessoides. The sequence goes on along the minus strand of JACJUM010005600.1, from coordinate 8,806,089 downwards.
CTGGAATAAAAAATGGCTTATGTGATCGGCATTATAATCATTTCAGCAGTTTTTTAATAAAATTTCTCCGTATTTTTTTAACTGTTCTGGAGGTAAGAAATCTAGTCACAACGTGTTATAATTATTTTTTTATGTGACTAAGCAAACGGTCCGGTTATGGCAGGCGTCACCGCTGCCTATAGACGTTCTTGTTATCACAAGGATATCGTTAGCACACTGCCAATTTTGCGACTTAAAGACGGTAACTGCTGCAAGCCGGAATACGTTGGATATTGTCGGGTACCGCCGGATACCGATACCGGAATTAGTCGTATTGCTGGCGACAGTCTAAAATTAGAGTTTGGCGGTAGAAATCTAATTTTTCACTTAATGACTCTGCCATAAATCTACAAGACAGTCACAAATTAGCAGTTGTTTTAAAGTATAGTTCTTATTAAGCAATATAGATTTGTTTGAATGGATAAAATAAAATTTCTATACAACTTTTGGATGACCCAGTAAAAGAAACTGAGACGTAATCACTTTTGTATTATAGGGGACAAACGACCCAACGAGTCATCTGAAGGTAAGTAATCAAAACACCTACAACATCAAAAGCACACAGACGCGTTGCCAGAATTAAAGAAGAATCTCTTCTGATAGACTATGACAGATAGATATAATTTTATTGTAGGAATTATTATTTGGAATCAAAATGTGATAATAATTTATAAGAATGATATAGTTTTCGTGAATCAATATTTACATAAATAAATACTATGTTTAATAGATACTTTATTTTTTTTTTATAGGCTTATACGCGAGACAAGACGTGGACAGAAAGAAAGAAAATTCACTCTTAGGAGATATGTTTGTTTCTTTTTTATTATTGCATGTCGTGTTCCCCTTAAATGTTTGCTACACTTAGTTTCTACATATATAGCCATGTAAATTGAACTACTGAGTAAATGTCAGAAAACGCTGGGGAATATAAATAAATAAATAAACAAACAATATATTTTGTACAAAGAGATTAATAAAACTATTGTTTATCACCAAAAGGTCTTATATTAGTTAAATAACTAAATAAAAAATTAATGTCAAACGTCGCTGACAGTTGAAGACTAATTATCTTACTTACATAATTAAATTAAGGTAAGCGATCTTTCGCTCACGCGAACTCAGTTGAATGGTATTCAAGGTTTGGTTAAGGTTTGTTTATATTTTTCTAAAGCTACCATTTTACATCTAAGATATTAATATTCCAATAAGAAGTTTCCAAATACATTAATACCTACATCACCTATTTGATTTATTATTTTATCACAATTCGACCATGACCTTAATATAAACGAGGTCTCAGGCCCTTGTGGTACACCATAGTAAACGGAATAGAAGAAATAAAAGAAAGCAGTGCCGCTAAGATTTGACTGTAACCTTGCAACATATCGAAGCCCACACAAGATCCACAAATCGGGCCACCATTCGTGAATGACCATACATACAAATCCAAGTCATTCAATCTTGAATCGTTCCATTCAAACCGGACAGGTGGCTAAGTCAACAGTTAACTAGATGATTGCTCACGTATCTGAAACGTGACGGCTTTTTTCCACAGCCACGGCGCATGGACCCAATAGGAGATACAAAATGGTCAAAAAAAGCATCTAGATTTGAACGGGTGATGCCGGTCCGTGTAAAATTGCAAGCGATCGTGCGTGACACTTTTGGAATAATTCAGAACAGGTTGTTTGGTTTTTTGAACGTTTTTTTGTTTATCTGTGGAGTTTGTTTGGAGACTGTGGCACGGGTGAGAGGTGTCATGGACCCTAGCGCTCGGTATTGATAAGTTTTGTCAATGAATGGTCCGTGCTTCAATTAAATTTACGCTGGTACTCCACTTTCACAACCCTAACGTTTATAATCGGTGATTCTCATTTTTACAGTTTTACTCTTCCGTAGAGATAAAATATGTATTTCTATTTAATTTGATTTTGAAACTTGTTTTAATATAATAAAAAATATATATATTCTAGAAACTGAGACGTATTTTTTATATCACAGAAGACAAACAAGCAATCGTCTCACTTGATGGTAAGTAATCAGCATCGCTTTTGGACATCTGCAGCACCAACAAAACTACAGGTGCATTGCCTGCCTTGAAGAAGAGAAAAGACTCTTGAAGCCATAATGGTCTGGAAACACCGCTGCAGTAAATTTGTTTCATTGATCAACCGTGTACATTTATGAATAAATGATTGCCTATAAAATAAAATACCTGTTTTAATTATTTGTTGCTTTCTGTGTAGTTTTATTCAACATTAGAGATAAAATAGTTTGTCTTAATTTATAATTGCAATATTTGTTTCATAATAAAACATTGTCGAGTCAGTTAGTATAAATATGTAATATAATAAATTTATTTAACTCATAAGAAATTTATATTTACATTTGAGCCGTGGGGTACCGTCGGAGTATAATAGTATTTCCCTCTGTACTAAGTAGTAAGAGGCGATTAAGGTACCGGAACCGACAGATGGCGGTATATCGATCAAAACAACATAGATTAAGTACTACAGCGTGGGGATAGACAGAATCATCCTCGTTGCGAAGTTGCGCTCTGCTTTAGCCACCAGGCTTGCCTAGCGCGGCAATTATGGGCAAAATACCAAATTAAAAATATTTACAAATGACATTCCAGCAATCTGTCTTTCATAGTTTTTAAATTATTGAAGTATTATAAATGAACAAAAAAATCATATCATCAATCATGTTACATTTCCTCGAAACGGCTATTTTTGCATTGTGGCACTTTTCTTGCTGGCAGGCGACATATACTTTTAGTTGAACAACTATTTTCAATTGTATATTAATTATGTTTCCTATGAAATACAAATTCGTAATTAATATTAAGTTCAATTTCAGTGCTGCATTTCGCTCTATTTTCATTTCCAATACTTTAGCTCCAGACTAAATGGGACCTCAGCATTTTCCTTTATTATCATCCCCTTTTTGCGTTGCATAAGCCTCCTAAAATACCACAGCTGAACAACAGAATCCCTCATCTATTAAGGAAGGTTAAACCGGCTGAGGGATTATAAAAATCTTCACGACCCCTGAGACGTTGATGTATGGAGGTTTTGTTAAATAAATTCTTCTATGCTATGTTGTGACTGAAAGAAGTTTATACTGACAATTGCTGAAAACTCTTTGTTTTCAAAACTAACATTTTCATTGTCTAATACATCATATTTGGTTCAGTCTATAGTACCTTTATCGGCATTTTTAATTTTTAAATTCTAATTTCTATTATCATTTCAATTTGTATATATAAAAGACTGACTTACTGATATATCAACGCAGGGCCTAAAATATAAGAGTAAGAACTTTCAAAATTTTTCTCAAGTATTCTTTTTGTAATATAGGGGAACTAAGAAAAGATTTTTGATAATGTGGGGCTAAGTTTAGTATGAAACTTTGCTGTTTTTCAAGTTATTCGATTGAAATTCAGAATAAAGTTCTTCATTGAAAGTAATGAAATATGTGTATTTTATTTTTCAAAAACATTCCTTAACGTAGTAAAAGGTGGGTGCACAGTTATTATGAAAGCACGACAACGTAACACAGGTGAAACCGGTGGGTACTGCTAGTTTTATTAAATGTCGCTCTTTTGCAAAAATAAAAACACACTGTTCAAAATAATTGATATTCCGATACTTTAAAGGGTCAATCCTGACAGGCCCGATGGTGGCTTTCGGTTGTGTATTTTGCGAGCATAATACCGAATGCAAAGGTTTGCGAAAAAGGTCGTGGATTCGATTCCAATAATTGTGTTTTTGATTCCTTTGATTTATGTTGTAAGAATTTATTATATTTTTTTTGTTCTAAAATTGGATTCTAAGCTCTTAATCGGGCAGATAAGAAAGTAATTCAAAAATAATTAAGTCCAGTCAAGACTTGTTGCTAACATACTATTAAACTTGTTATCATTCATGGGAAAAACGTTTATTTTTTTATATCTACTTGTATGAAATCATAGTATGACAAATTGTGATATTAAATCAATTTTAAAATTAACTAGAAATCTGTTTCTTTTTCTGAAACTTAATCAGATCTATTTGAAGTGAAGAAGCGTTTGAACAATAGAATTATGTGAACAGTCACATCAATAAGTATAGCTTCTATTTTTACAATTTGTTTCTCGCAGCTTTTCGCAGGTAAAGAGTTTTTTCTAATACTGTTGAACGCTCATAAACTTCGCATTACCATAAAAGATAACATTTGCAGATAATGTAACTGTTCGTATGATTTCAGAAGTATACTAGTTAGCCATGTGGTACCAGCAGAGTAGAACAGTACCTCCCCTATGTTACGTAAGAGGCACTGAGGAAACCGGAAACGACTGAGTAGCGTACCTCAAATCCAACAGGGCGGGGATGGGCAGCAGAATCTCCGTCGTGAAAGCTGCGCTTTGCGATTGCCAACACGCTTGCCCAGCGCGGCAATTATGAGCAGTTATGAAAGTTCATTGTTGGATTTGTGTGCCGCCCCAAGATAGGGGGATTTTGCCCATAATTCCTAAACAGAGCACAGCTTCGGAACGCGGATGTTGCTGCCCATTTCCCCCGCTATTATTTAAGTTGTGCTGTTTCGGATGAATATACCGCCATCTGTTGGTTATAGTACTTAAGTCGCCTCTTACACACACCTGACACCTGGTATAGGGGGATGTACTATTCTACTTTTCCGGTAGCCCACGGCTCTCCTATTCAGCTCTATTTCCAGCTCTATTTCCAGTAGTGGACGATTTACGGCTGCTACCATGATGATGACCAGTACCTGAGATGATGAGAGTAAGTATTCAAAAATCCTTTCGTAGTGCCCCCTACGTTATAAAAAAACTAGTGTAAAAGTTTAAGTTTCTGACCTTTAAAGTTTTGACCCTGCGTAGATGTGTCAGTCGGTCACCTTTTACATTTATACATACAGGTTTAAATAACCTTTACCCAAGCACCGTATATATGTACACAGACCACCAAAAAGACATCACTAAACAAAATTACCCACAACTCCTCAAAGAAAGGCATATCAATTCTTCGTTTTCATCATCTGCTTCAAAATCCCCCGCTCCATTAAATCCCGTCCAATTCGGGTCACACATTATTCCAGTTTGGTATAGACAAAGACGACTCCCGGGACGACCGGGAGACGTAACGACGTCCCGTGACGTCATTAATCATGGCGACGGTGGGACAAAAACAGGTTACTGCAATTTTAATTAGGCCCTATTGTTTTACGGGAAATGATCAAATTGAATGTGTGTATATACAAAAAAATATATATTTTCAGTAAAACATTTCTTCGGTTTTAATTTAAAATAATAAATTGGATTTAAATGAAACTGATATATCATATTAACAAGTACATTAAAGGAACATATAATAGAAGTTGTTATATATGTTCTTTTGATGAACTGGTTCGACGGGCCCGATGGCGCAGATGGTAGTGATCCTATCTTATGCGCCAGGGGTCGTGGGTTCGATCCATTTCCTCCCAGGACAAATGTCTAAATGTTGATATTTGTGTTTCTCCTGTGTTTGGGTGTTAAAAATATGTGTTTCAGCATTATATTTGTGATTCCTCTGTCGTCTGATGTTTGTAACAAAAGTGCTTTAAGCGACTTACCACGGAGTCAAGCCAATAAATTAGTGAATACTTTCTGTAGAAGAAATAATAGCAGTTACGAACCGCGGATTCATCCGCATTAAGTTGTAGAACTTTCATACTAACTTTGCACCCCCCTTTTGACTCTTTCAGTGATAATTTTAGAAAATATATTTTGCACATGTTTCATGACTTCCAATAAAAAACCTATATACAAGATTTCATTCAAATAACTTCATAAACAGTAAAGTATGTTCCTTGTAAGTTTAGTTAGTATGAACCCCCGATTTACCACCTTAAGCGGTAGATTGTCAAAAATCTTTTCTCAGCGTTTCCCCTATACAAAAAGATTTTTGTTAAAAATTTCAAGGTTCTAACCTTTATAGTGTAGGCTCTACGTTGCTATGTCAGTCAGTCAGTCAGCTTCTCCTTTTATTTATATATAGATATCATTAAAATTTTTAAATGCCATGTAAATTACTTCGAGAACGCCAGCAAGCGGTGCGCCTGGGTGATGATTTGTTACAGTGGTTGGGAATTGATGCTGGTGTGCCACAAGGTGGCATTCTCTCTCCTTTATTATTTTCCCTTTTCATAAACCTTGTCACCAATTCTATTGGCTGCTCTTACCATCTATACGCTGATGATCTGCAACTATACACCCAGGCAGAGTACAATGACCTGGTGATGCCATTGCTCGGATTAATGCTGATTTGACCAACATCACAAACTGGTCACAAAAGTTGTCTCTGTGAACTCGTCCAAGACACAAGCCATTATTTTGCGCAGCAAACGGTAATTATCCAGTTTAAAAAATGTACCTGTAATTATTTTTAATATCGTGTTAGTGTCTCTTAATATCTCTCAAGAACTCCTTAATAAATTGGATCGTCTATTAAACAACTGTCTTCGTTTCAATTTCGGTTTGCGTAAATGCGATCATATTTCCCATTACCGTTCTGTTCTCGACTGGCTTCCTATTCGTGAACGTCGCCAAATTCGAGTTCTAACCATACTATTTTTAATACTTTTTGATCCGTACGCACCAACTTACTTAAAGGACAGATTTCAATTCCTATCTTCCTCTCACGAACGTAATCTCTGTTCTTCTAATACTCTCTCGCTCCTAACTCCTTCTCATCACTCTAGTTTTTTGACAAACTCTTTTACAGTAACAGCTATACGACTCTGGAATGAGCTTCCGTGAATGAAAAATTCCGTGAATATTAAGCAATCCCCAAACAAATTTATCCTGAAACTCTGTCTCCGTAGTTTATTTACTAATGATGCTTCTCTAACTGATGCTTCTCTAACTGATTCTCTAACCATTTTTCTGATGTACGTTATCCTATATATATATATTTATATCATATGCATTTATTGCGTTTATTTATACGAATATTTATGTCTTATTTATCTATTTTGTATATATATTGTCTGCACCACTATATATATATAGTTTCTGTTTCGTGTAATGGTTGACTGAGAGATAATGCCATCTGGCATTAAGTCCGCCATTTGTACATTTTGTAACATTTTGTGCAATAAAGTTAAATAAATAAATAAAAATTGCTTGCGACACCTCAGCCCCCTCCTACGAAACACAACCTATAAATAATTATTAATCCTTTGTTTTATACCAGAAAAAGTGATAAATGTAAATAAGAACAATAATTGTAAATTACCATGTGCGGCCTTATTTTAAAGAGCGATTTCTTTCAGGCTATCTTTTATTTTGATAGTTTGATACTGCAGTCATAAACACTCTTAATATCTCAAGGATATGTCTATTTTTGCTATAAAATTATATGAAAAGATTTATTATTGAAAAAAACTTATTATACGAAGATATATGTTTTCGCCACCTTTTGTGGTATTTGTTAAGAATTCCACTCATTGCAGTATTTAATAGCTATAGTTTATAATTATGGTATGTTGTTGTTTATAACATTTGATATATTATCTTAATTATCTATTTGTTCTGCAGAAGAGGGCTATTCGTGCGATTTACAAAATGTCACCAACAAACTCGTTTGAAGAAAATAATAATAAATCAATGTAATGATCTTTTTCTCAAGTTGACATGCAAGCCCACGGTCCGCGATATAGTAAGCGTTACCGCGTCGACAAGCTTATGACTTGAGAATATTATGCCATACATTACTCAGCAATTTTACTGCCTTTAAACTAGAACACTATGCGAACACTGCTATTTGGCGGTAGAAATGGGTGAGAGTGAGGTACCAATGCTGACGACCTCATGTAAAACATTTAACTATAAATAAAATTAATTCTCCTTTACTAATAAAACAAACTGTCCAAAATATAAAAAGGAAAGATCCATTTATTCTCTAAACTCCTATTGATTTCCCGTCATTTGGGTCACATCCAAACGCACACAAGTCGAGGAAAGTTCTGGAAGATGATCCCGAGACGGTAACGACATCTCTGCCCTGTGACGTCATTAATCACGACCGGGGAGGGGAAGTGCCTGCAAAACGCGGTGGATGCATCCTCCTGTAGACAGACATCTTTAAGGAATACGAGTATGTATGTATCTAGTTTCTACTACAGAGTGATTTTTCCATTGAGTTGTCCTTAAAATAAGTAATAATAATAATAATAAAGTCACACCACATTTCATACAAGCCGTGAGGTACCGACAGAGTAGAATAGTTACCCCCCTTGTATTAGGAAGGTACCGGAACCAACAGATAGCAGTATATTCACCCGAAGCAGTGTTTCTCAAATGCCGCAGGGTTTGGATGGGCAGCAGCATTCCCGTCACGTCGCTATGCTCTGCGATTGCCATTAGGCTTACCTAGCGTGGCAATTTTGGGCAAATTCCTTCTTTCTTAGGAAGGCTTATATCCAGAATTTTAACGAAAACGAATTACACAAATGTAATACTATTATACATATTTAATACTCAGACACAAATATTACTCATATATAGGCTGTCTTGGGTAGAGTTAGAACCTGTGACCCTTGACGCAAAAGATAGCAACACTACCATCTGCTTGATGGGGCCCTTCAGATAGCATTCCTGATCGAAATTATTCCGCTTCACAAACTTGAAAGTTTATGAAACTTGAGATCCACTTGAACTTCCTTTAGTGTGTTCCCCATGTAAATTTTCAGGAAATATTCAGATTGACCTAGAAATTAATTCTGAAATTTGATAGAGATCGGATGATAAGTAGATTTTCTTTTAGTAATACTCATATGTAACTGGCTGTCAATAAAGGCAATGTTAGTCCAACATCACCATCATATTAGAAATTGGATAAAAGGACGTCCATTGGATATTGGCCTCTCACAACTCTTCCTTGGGAAAGTTAATCTATCTTAGAACCACAACTAACTAACCACTAACGAGAACTTGACTTTTAGAATTGACATCATAATAAATTAGATAATTCAATGCGTATTGACTTGCATGTTTGATTTTTATTGTTGTAAGTGAGATGGACTTAGGTTTGTAAGTGATTGAAGTGAGCTTAAAAGATATTCCTGTAAATATATTTTATTTATATATTAACAAGCAGCGCCCCGCGTTTTCGCCCGCGTAAAATTGTAAAACTTTTATACTAACTTATCCTCTCTCATCATCATACCAGATATTAAAAATCCACTGTTGGCCTGGTTCTACGCCGCTAGTACCTCGCGGCTATCCCCTCTTCTTTTTAAATAAACCAAGGACAGAGTTAAAATTATAGATAAAATAAATATAAATCTGTCTTCTTATATCTTATTATTTATTTTACTTAGAAGCATCTTATACTGATAAATTTTATTTATTTTTTCATACAAAAGTTGCATAAAAAAAACGCTCTGAAAGACCAGGGCAAATATTTATATGATGATATTTGTGTTTGTTCTGTGTCTGGGTGTTAAATATAAGTATTTGAGTAATATATTTGTGATGCCTCTGTTGTTTGGCGTTCGTAACACAAACGCTTTGAGCGATATACCATTGAGTCAGGTCATTGTATAAAATGTTGTGTTAGTTTATTATTGGGTTGAAACTGATAATATTTATTCAGATTGATTCATTATTTGAATTTTATTATTATCTTCGAAAGGAAAATTTTCTTAGCATGCGATTTGAAAATGTACAATTGGCATTTTATTTTAAAAATGCAGAATATAGAATTAATTAAATTGTAATAAGTAATTTTACAAACACGCCAATTATTATGTTTTATACAGCTGCTGCAAATTACCAATATAAACAATATTTGTTACTTCATTTGAAACACTTAAGACCGTTAAAGACTATTCGTTGGTTAATTGTGTTACTGTTACTATTGTATAGTTATCAACAATACAACTACTGCAGATACAATTAATGAAAAATAGTGATCTTATGTTATGTGCTATGGGTCATGGGTTCGATCTGCACCTAAGAGAAGACAAGACAAATATTTATATTTACTTTTCTACACTAATATTATAAATGTGAAGAGTTTGTTTGTTTGAACGCAATAATAGCAAATACCGCTAGTCTAATTTTAAAAATTCTTATTTTATTGTAGGCTTAGGTTATTGTATCCCAAAAATTTAATATTCCACGCTATTTCTGTTTTGTTCTGTCTGATTGTTAATACGAATGTAGGAATAATATATGTGGCTAGATTTCCGTACTCGTCGTTGTTCGAAATCCGATCTTGATCGCATCCCTGAGGAACTCTTATTATTCCAAGAAGTATTTTATGTTACTCCCTGAATTTCAAACAAATTCCTCTTAAACAGCAAAATTTTTCTCATACTCGTGCCGATTCCATAGAGAAAAATCAAAAGTCAGATCTATCCTATGGCAACATATTTTTGGGATAAAAAGTAGCCTTTGGTACTCCAATATCTTAATCCTCTGCCAAATTTCAATTATGTATATATTTTTCTTAAAAAGTAACGAATACACATGTATTCTTACAAACTTTCGCGTTTATTAAGTGCAATCCTTACCAATATTCTAAACTCAAAGAAGTGTGATCTTCATCATCATACCAGCAATTGAAAGTCCACTGCTGGACTTAGGCATCTCCAAGAAGGGAGGAGCAAGAAAGGTTTACTTGCCTATAATTGCCGCGCTGGGCAAGCGTGTTGGCAATCGCATAGCGCAGCTTTTGCGACGGGTAAGCTGTAGCCCATCCCCACTCTAAACATTTGAGCTACACTGTTTCGATAGGATATATCGCCATCAGTCGGTTCTGGGACCTTAGTCGCCTTTAATGACACCTGGTACACGGAGAGATACTATTTTACTCTGCCGGTACCTTACAGTAAAATGAGCCTATATAGCCAAAGTTATAAATAATTTGTTAATTATCACCACGGTTACAAATTGGCGATTTTTCACAAATTAGATGTATTTGTTTGATGTTCCCCAAAGGAACTCTAGTTATTCCATAAAAAAATACTATCACCCCCAAAGTCTAAGTCAAACTACTTTAAAACAGCTCAGATGTTTGAAAAATTTTGCCGATTCTGTAGAGAAATATAAAAAGCCAGATCCTATCTCATCCCACAGGAATATGTCTTCGGGATAAAAAATAGCCACGTTTGTATACTAATTACGTTTAATTAGAATGCTTTCATTTGATGTTCCATAACCTTCAAAGTTCAGTAACCACAAGTCCACATACACCTCATCGCTATAATTTCCAAGTAATAATACCAAAGGTCACATCTTAACCAAATAAGCGTCCCATAGACAATGAGCGTTCTCAAGGGGCGGGTGACGTACCAGTATTTGTGTCCCGTGACGTCATTAATCAGCTTCGGAGGGGCTACTTGGCTGGGATATTGAGTGTGTGAGAATTGTGTTATACACTTACGTCACAGTTATAGTTTACTGTGCCGACAACGTCTCGGAAACACTTTAAGAGGTAGCGTAGCAGGGAGCATACAAAGGTCGTCTGCATTGGTACCTCATTCTCACCTATTTCTACCGCCAAATAGCAGTTGCATTACCGTGTTCCGGTTTGAAGAGCGAAGCAGTACAATTACTAGGTAATATTATACAATATTAAAGTCATAAGGTTGGCGACGCGTTACTAATATCTTTGTGATATTATGAGCGTCTATAGGCTGCAGTGACGCTTAATCGACCTGGTAAAATAAAAAATTAACTGATCAAGGTCGCCATAGACTTTGGATTTCCATTTGCATTGATCTTGGCATACCTCACTCGAGTCTTTAACTCGTATTAGTCTTTTCTTAGACGCTCGTTTTTCTTGGTTCTTTTGACCTGGCCCTTCTTTCATACTTCTTCTACCTTTACCAGGTAGACCTGGTAAAGGTATCTTTACCTAGATCGTCCTATACCAGCTCTTCCATTCACTTGCGCTCTATGTATTTGTGCAGTCATTTTACTTTTGTCCATCCGTTCTACATGTCCATACCATAAGTTGTTACAAAGAATAATCTTTACAATGAAAAAAATTGTTTCGTACAAACTTCTTAATTACTGAACCGTTTTGAATACATTTTTCGATCCAACTTGAGGGATTATTTATATTTAAATTTAGTTATATATTTCATGATAAACATGTATAGTTGAGAAAGGACAAAAATCGAACAGTCCCTCCCTCTGTACCAGGTGTCGTAATAGGCGGCTAAGGTACCAGAACGGACAGTGGGCGGTATATCCATCTGAGGCAGTGTAGTTCAAATGCACAGGGTTAAAATGGTCAGTAGAACCTACAAAGTTGCGCTCTGCGATTGCCTACACGCTTGCCCAGCGCGGCAATTATGGGCCAAATTCCCCCTTTCTTGGGGAGGCCTATGTCCAGCAGTGGATTTGCAATGGCTGTAATGATGAAATAATAAATTAATTCCTCGGTTTTCTGATGTCCGTAACACAAGTGCTTTACCGACTTATCTCGGAGTCAGGCCATTGTATGAGATGTGCATATTTTTTTAACCAACCTTCAATTACTCTATAATCCAATGTAATTTGATCTATTGTCACCATAATACCAGCCGCTAAACTTCCACTGCTGGCCTTTTTTATTAATTGGTAAACCAGTAATTGTTACACCATGATAATATGTAAACAAAAGTCAGAACTCAAAACTACGAGTACAATAAGTAGGTTCACACAGCATGCGTTGTGCGATCAGACGATGTTAAAGCTTTCTTATTCATGTAATTTAATCTTAATTTATTTGATGGATGGAGCTTAATTCTATAGTAAGGGGAGGAAAATAAGTCAATCTTATTATTATACTTATTATACTTGACTTCCCCAAAAAAGGGAAAAATTGCCCATAGAACAATCATATTCGTAGCTTCGTGATGAGAATGCTGCTGTCCATCCCCGCCCTGTGCATATGAGCTACTCTGTTTCGAGTGAATTTACCACCGGAGCCACTCGAACATTTGATCTATACTAACATCATAAATTATTAAATAAATCTGTATGTTTGTAACTCCTTTACAGCTTCACGGCAAGTAACGTGAACTATAGAGAAATACGAGTAAATTGACGATTTTCCTTAGAACAAACATGTGAAATGAAATATGAAGAAAAGTTCAAACTAATATCGATTAAACTAGTATTTGATAAGTGTATATGAAAAGCTAATATTTTACATAGGATTTAATACGGTATACATATAAATAATACATAAGATTATGTATACAGAGGAAGTTCAGTTGTCTGCTATTTATAAAATTCTCAAGCATTAATGCATGTCCGAATTAGATAATACGTTTATATAGTACCAACAAAACACGTTTCACGACACACAAGCTATTGCAAAGGAATTTAATTCATGTTCCAATGTAAGTATAGAGTCAATAATTATTTCTAAGAATTACGAGACATAGGTACGTCATCACAACATTCATTGATTGCAACGCATTCGTGTTTATTTATATTTTTTCATTCATTTGATTTGACATTGTGTTCATAAAAATTGCTATATGAACATTTTGCAGAAGAAAATCTAATGTCTAAAAAAGTAGGGCTTTAATAGTTGGCCTTGTGGTACCGGACAGTAGAATAGTAACAGGGGGAGGCCTCTGCACCAGAAGACTGAGGTACCAAAACCGACAAATATTAGCGGTATATTCATTCAGCTTTCGAAACGGGATGGGCAGCATCAATGCACGCTGTCGCGTACTGTCTACGTAATTAAACATCTGAACTTTGTTATTTTAGGCTTACACTTGTCATGATGCTATCATCTTCAGCTATACCAGCTTTTTGGAATTTACACATTAGAACCTCATACAAAGGTCGTCTCGTCTACATTGGTACCTCAGTCTCACCTATTTCTACCGCCAAACAGCAGTATTCGCATTGCTGTGTTCCGGTGTAAATGTTGAGGGAGGCAGTGAAATTACTGGGCAATTTGACATCACAAGGTTGGCAACACGCTGGTGATATCTTTGTGATATTACGAGCGTCTTTAGGCTGCTGTGAAGCTATATACCACGCGGTAAAAATGACGTTGGTAAATTTCATTACTCAAGCCAAATGCTTTAAGTACTGGTGTAGAATAGTCCTTCTATCTATGCCATGTGTCGTAGGTAGAACCAACAGATGGCGGTATATTCATCCGAAGCAGTGTAGCTCAAATGTAACAGAGCGGAACTAGGCGGCAGTGCTCTTGTCGCGAAGCTACGCTGAGCGCGGCAATTATGGGCAATTTCGCCCTTTCTTGATGCCTATGTACGTTTTACGGCTGCTATGATGATAATGTTGATGACCTGCAAATATAGCTGCAGAGAAAACTTAATTTATTTAGAATAGTCTTTTACTGCTGAACGCCATACGCTTTATGAGTTGCTCGGAGAAAAAGAAAATCTTGGGTTACGTTACGCAACCACGCGAAATTTAACTATCCCATGTAGTTAATTGTTGAGATATTATCTAGAAAAAATTATGTTTCTAAGGCACAAAACAACAAGCGAAACGAATTTCATATGTTTTTTAAGTATTTACGGGTTCAATCATCATCAACAATCTTTTGTTTTAACCTGAGCAGTCTGGTACCGGCAAAATAGAACACCTCCCCTATACCAGGTGTCGTAAAAGGTGACTAAGAAAACAGAACAACAGCGGTATATATATCCGAAAAGGTGTAGTAAAAATGCACAGGACGGGGATGAGCAGCATCACCATTGCGAAAGCTACACTCTGCGATTGCCACCACGCTTGCCCAGCGCGGCAATTATGGGCAGAAATTCCCCTTTCTTGAGAAGACTATGTTATGCTATGCTATGTCCAGCAGTGGACTTCTAACTGATGATTTTATGATAATGATGATGATTGTATTAACGGCTTCAAAAGCGAATTAATAAACCTTTTTACACTTTTGAATAAGATGTTGTTGCCGCAAGTAATCGAAGTGTAGAAATACAAAATGTTAAATAAACCACGTTTTAAAGCTGTTAATGAAGTCTTTTATTACCACGAGTTTCATTCGTGGCTAGTATTGGGTCTTCTTCTTCACAAGTCATAATGAAGATATTTTGAAATAGCTGTAGTATTCTATCTGCCCACCATAAACAAAAAGTCAGGCATAGAATGTTATTACTAACAAATGACGTCATTACTTTAGAACTACTGGGAGTGGTTTTAACATGTTTTTTTTATTTATATTGCAATTAATAGTAAGACAATGTCTGTTCCACTTACAAATATAATTGTTGGTGATGGGCGGTAATTTTATTCTAAAAAAAAATTATTATAAATATATGTGCGTATATTTGTTTAAAATATTAGTTCTTAGCTATTTATAGAGAATTATTTAAACTGCGTTTAACTGAAAAGCACGGTAAAAGATAGATTTTTACCATGTTTAAAAACAAATTGGCTGAACTGAAATATGATGTAATTAAAATGCAAAGTCTACTGCAAAAATTATGAGAACTTTTGTAATACTAAATCAATTATTTTAAGTATACAGGAAACACCTACATTTTAAATGAATTTTAACTGCCCACTCTCGTCTACATAGCATCAAATTAAATAAAAGAACAAGATAAATTCTTACCTTAATAGGGGGTGCGTAGTCCACCGCCATCATACAGTCGCTATTCACCCCCGCCTCGGTCTTAATCATGGGGGGACCGTGGTGGTACAGCTGACCCATCTGGTGGTGGTGCATCCCACTGTCCCCGCGACTGTACCACGTGGTATACATCTCACAACTCTGTTCGCAACAGTCACTCATAAATACCGCATTTTAACCAACCGTGTCCAATTTTAACCGTCCGTGTCCATTAACGCGGTGGACACATGGGATTAATTAATTGCGGGGGTTCGACACAAGTGATTAAATTATATTGTTTCACTGTAACTATTGTCCGGGGTATATTATTGTGTCATAATTCGCACATAGTTTAGACATAATCAAGTCATTATCTTTGAGAATAATCGTCCGTGACATTATTGTTATTACAAACACTTAATTGATTTATTTTATCCAAATTGTCCATATTTAAGTTGTCATATCAATTAGCTTATATATATTATATATATATAAATCGTGTACAAATCACAGAATTAAGTTATTTCATTATTTTAAATAAGTTAAAAATGATAATTAACAAAGCACCAATATCGTTGTATAAATAATAATGATTTATTAATTAGTAAATTAAATATTTTATTGCACTAAGTAAAATTAATATTGACTAATAATCTCGTATTGATTTATTGTTGTTTTCTTGACGCCATCTGAAAAGATATATAAATATATTTTGAAATTGTTTATACAGTTGCTGAGCTTATTGGACTTCAAAAAATAACAAAAAACAAGAAAATTTTTAAAAATACTTTTCAATAGCTTGAAAACTAAGCATTTAACATTTTTTGCTACATGATTCGGTTACCTTGCAAAAACGATTACCAAGATTTTTTCATGAAACCGCGTTCAAAAGCAAAATAGATTTATTACGATTAGTGACATTAATCGCGTAATTGTTAGTCAATAAAAAGTTTGTTAATGAGTTTAAAGTATCATTATTATCGACGAGCCTGATAGCGCAGATGGTAGTGATCCTATCTCGTACGCCAAAGGTCCTGGGTCCGATCCCCACCCAGGAAAAAACTTTATGTTGACTAAGTATTTATTTGAGCGTTATATTTGTGATTCCTCTGTTGTCTGATGTTCGTGACACAAGTGCTTTCAGCGACTTTCCTCGGAGTCAGGTCAATGTATCTATGAGATGTGGAAATTTACTTATTTGCATTATTATTAGTAATATCGTATTGTTTGTTCAGTCAAAATAAGTTTTATAAATGTTTTTAATTATATTATTATTTATGGGATGGGATCTGAAATTTATTTTATTAAAAATACTAAATAACAGTGCTTTCTGCTATTTCAATTCTGTCAAGCAGTCAGTATAATAAATCGAAATGAACGGACATATAATTTTAAAATGGTTTTTTTTTCTTTACATACCTATAAATATATTTTCCTTTGCCTAGGTATACATTAAAAAAACAGTAATTTTATATTGTAGTACATTATAAACAGACATTTAAATTGTATTATTATATTTATTTTATTATTTGTACAGTTTAAAAAAATGGGTTGACAACTTGAAATTGATAAGTGACGAGGCATAGGAATAAATTAGCCTAGCCTCAATTATAAATATTAAATTCCTTTTTACATATACATACAAAAACATGACTGAAATTAAATGGAAATTATATTAATTATAAAACATTAAATTGGTAGTCGTTATTTTGTCATATTTTAATGTTTGTTACTTCACAGTTGTCTCGGTGTATTCATTTAATTGGATATAAATTTACTCATTAAATATACATTAACGCGGAGTGAAGAACCTATCGTTAAGGTACCAACGCCGTTAATTAATCCTCACATATATGGTGGACTGCAATTAAAAATAGAATGGTGCGATGGCTAAGAGCATTGAGAGGAGGCAAGGGTTCGATTTCCGGACAAGCACAAAAATATTACTTATCATGAAGCAAGAGCGTATTTCAAGTCAGGCAGGTCTAAGTCTAGCAGAGGATATCTTACGGTTGATGTGACAGCATTCCTTAGCAATTTATACCATACAAGTGAAAACAGTTTACATGAGGTAGACCACTGAGGTACCAAGGTGGGTGGATAAGGGTGCAAAGATAAGTGAATACTTGAGGCTAAAAAGTTTCATACAAAAAAAAAATATACAAACAAGGTTCATACATGTGTGAGCGCGTCATGTATACTTATGTATGTATGGAGTTTGTATCTATTAATATTGTTATTGGCGGTAAAAAAATAGGCAGTTCATTTAGTAATGCGGCTCGAATTTTAAGTACATTTACGGTTTGGTTGGTTGAGCCCAAGTCAACAGAACAATTTGCTTTAATAAATAGGTTTTTAGTAACTTAAAGAAAGTTTTATAAATAACAACCTTTCACGACTCATATCGCGCTACAGTTAAAAGCACAAGTTGCGATGCAAGCGTTGTGGGTTATATTTACCATATCATCCGTTGGACTTACAGATGACCTTTTGTATGAGGTCTACATGAAGTAGACCTCATATAAAAGGTCATATGTATTGGTACTTCACTCTCATATGTTTCTACATCCAAATAGTATGGACTTCATGATAATTGAGAAGAGATCTTCATCTTTGTGGAGCTACAATTGTATTTATATTAATTTCCTTTCGTGATTTTGCCCCAGTGGACTTTATATTACGTTCATCGAGATTAAAACTGGTCTATTTGTACAGCCTGGTAAGGCCTGAAAGTGAAACACACACGCAGATTTGTTGAGTTACTTTTACATTTATAATAATATAGTTTAGAATAGAAGAAACTTCTTCGCTGCTGTTAATAGAAACTTCGGTATGTATCTATATATTTTGATTTTTTTCTGAAAAATAACTTTCAAGTTTCTATCTCTAAAAATAGCGATGCTCCACAACTTTAAATCTCCCTTTTCGACCTTTTACAACCCTTATTTTGAATTAAAAAATGAAGCCTATGTCCTTTCTCAGGGCCCAAAGATTGTCTGTGCCAAATTTTATCAAAATCGGTTGAGAGGTTGAAGTGGGAAAGCGTAACAGACAGACAGAGTTACTTTCGCATTTATAATATTAGTAGGAATAATTATAATTTTACATGATTATTATAACAATTTGATATAAAAAAATATATATGCGCAATCCACAATGACTCACACATTTCCTGAACTCGGTGATAACTCGCTGACGTAGGTGTAACGCATTTGCTTTATAAATATCAGATGACGGATAAATTACAAGAACAATACCTTTACTTATTTTATATACAAAATTGGCAGCGCGCAGTTTCATCGCGTTAAGTTGAAGAATTAAAGAAGGGCCAGGTCAGAAGTACCAAGAATAAACGAGCGTGTATGAAAGGACTAATGCGAGTAAGGGAAGCGAGAGAGATATGCCAAGATCGTAGCAAGTCCATAGTCTCTGCCTACCACGATGTGACACCCCTGGGACACAAGCGTGATGTATGTGTGTATGTATGTTGTAGAACTTTTATACTAACTTTGAATCCACCTTTTATCCCTTTAAGAATCATAAACTGTATTTCTATCAAATGACTTTCAAAACAGCATAGTTTAGTACTAAGTCTGCAACCCCGTTCCACGTTGAATGATCCTTCCAAAGAGCACCCCTACGTATTAAATAAAACCTCTATGCATAGTTTTATGTTTATAACCCTCATAATTTAGGCCCTGCGTTGAAATGTCAGTCAGTCAGTCAGTTTCTCCATTTGTATAGATTCTCGTGTGAAAATGTTAATTGCCATACTCCTCCGAGCAACTTGACCGATTTTTATAAAATTTGATATGCATATTTGGTAAGTCTGAGACATAGTTGCTATCTATATTTTATACTCCTAAGTGATAAGGATGACCCCTAACATGTAATTAATTTTTTGGACATTTTTAAAAATATATTTCATTAAAATATATAAATAGTGATTTTAGTAATTTATTCCTTTTTATAATTTATATGGCACAATAACATTTGCTCGTTATATAACACATAAATAAACAAACATTAATATTCATACCAAACTAAGTTTATCCAGTGGGCATCGAACTTACGACTCTGCACCATCAGGTCATAGTAGCTACGCTTGTCTTTGTTTAATTCTGTTTTAAAACCATTTAATTTTTATTTAAATTTACTATACCAGACAAACAACAAATTCATCCACTATTTATAGAAAAAAGCATTAAGACCCTCCAAGAATGTCCGGCATTACATGCGAAGCCGGCAGCCACGGCTAGTATGCAAGCCTTATAGATGTAATAGAATTGCAAATCAACAGACATGCCTATCAGCTTATGACCGCCCGAGTCAATGACCTGCAAACCACGCCCACCCGACCCGCCCACCGCAGGCCCCGCCCACTCGAATCCGGTGACGTAATTGATAAACTTAATTTTTTATACCTACTGTTTTTGGTAAATATTGAGTTTGCGTATAACATGTAATGCGGGATATATTTAACATCTTTAGGATAATAAGAGAGACCGTCAAATTGAATGGTCTGTGATACCGACATATTAACGTCTTGCGTAAAAATGGAATAAACCGCGTTTTAAGGCCGTTAACGAGCAGTGTCATTATGTTAATTAAATCCGTTTTGCGTTGTAGTTAAGAGCGGCGCGTCAGTTTAGAAAGGGTTGCGGGTTCGATTCTTGCTCCAACTCAGTGTTGTTTATAACTTTGATAATATTCTCTATCCATTTTCTAACGATCAATATTAGTAAATTATATAATATACATAATAATAAATTATCACAGCGTCTTATAAATTGACCTAACTCCGACATAAGTCACTTATAACACTTGTGTACAGGAATTACACAGCAAAATAATACTTTAACACCCAGACACAGAACAAATAAAAATATTATCATATAAATATTTGCTCTTGATGGGCATCGAATCCACGACCTTTAGTGTACAAGATAGGATCATCGGGCCCGTCGTTGTATATTAAAGCACTCGAGAATTTCTCTCTGGATCACGTCTTCTATCAATATTCCCACAAACAATATTAGCTTTTTAAAGTGTCACAGATTGCTGAAATTCATTACAATCGGATTAGCTATAAAATTGTAACTGACAAACACACGGGCATTTATAATATTAGTAGGTACGTATTTTTTACTGCTTTAGGGTAGTTGACCATGTTGATGCTTGACCATATTCGGTAGCGATATTCCTTACGCTTATTGGGGATCGAGCAGGCTAGACTATACATATATAAACTGCGCACATCGCTAACAGATGGCAGTAGAAACACTATCAAATGAAATGCATAGAAAAATAATGAATTTGATATTAAAGATAATATTTAATAGAAAACTTTTATGTGTTTCAGAAAGCAGGCGAGACTTGAGCTCGAAAGGGGAATGATGCAGGTTCGAGTCCCGCAAGAAAAAGTTGATTTTTTTTCTAGTAAATATTATTAGATTTCTTTTGACACTTTATGATAATCAAATCTTGAGACTGTACAAACTTGATGTCTGGTCTGGACTAGAGGATTTATCTTTTATTTAGACCAGGTCGCTATCCAAGCATTCAGTCCACATTATATTAGGTAAGCGTCACTGCAGCCTATAGACGCTCGTAATATCAGAACGATATCAGTAGCACGTCGCCAACCTTATGACTTGAACGGTGGACATATTATTAATAAGTATAACGGAAGTATACCTATGTTCGCTTCTTGATCTTCTAAAACATTAAAGATTTTTCATTATCTTGATGCATATTTTAAAACGAGTTATATCAAAAAGTATATGTGTTTGTTCCCGTTAATCTCTGGAACGGCTGAACCGATTTTGACGAGATTTTCACTGATTGATAGCTTACATTAAAAAGAGTGTATATTGAAAGAAGAATACTTTTATATTGGAAAAAATATCGTAAAAATTGACAGGCGGATGAAGTCGCGGACAATAACTAGTTACAAATACACTTTGTAACAGCAGTGAAGTATACTTTCATTGAAAGCAATGAGAGGAATTGTTATTCAGCACGCTTGCCAGCCGCAATTACACTCATCCGAGAATTGAATCCGGGACTTCGAGTTTCAAGAATTTCGTTTGTCCCATCAATTTGTCAATCAATACATCCTTATACGTGACGCAATTTATTTTCTATGTGTGTTAAATTAATTTCAAAGATCTACCGGTTTCAAATTATGGTGACTTCACATGCTGTATCTAGAAGTTGGAAATAAAAGTGGACTCGTAACACCCATGCTCTAGACAAATAAATAAATCCCTACGACGTCTTATACCTGCCTCTATGATAGGTATGTAGCCTAAAGCACTTGTGTCATGTCGTGAAACACTGTCTGTTATAATTACTGTTATTTTTCGTGTATTTTTATGATTAGTATACAATAAAGTATTTATTCTTATAATTTTTTATATAACACTTAAATACTATTTGTATTTAAGTGTTATATAATATCCAAACATGGAATATATCTAACATCGTCATATCAATATTTGTCCTGGGCCCAACCCCAACCAATTAGCGCACAAGACAGGGTCACCATCTGGACCATAGGACCCATCAAATATGATAAAGATATCTATTATAAAGAAGCAAAATGTATACATTAATTTGGCTTCTTTATAGTAGCAATAGAATAGAGTAGTACCGTTTCTTACCCCCCTTTCCTAGGTCCAGTTACGAAACCGACAGGCAGCGGAATATAAATATGAAATACTGCACAGGACGGGTATGGGTAGCTGAACTCCCATCGCGATGCTACGGTCTGCGATCACCACGACTGCCTAGCGCGGCAATTGTCGGCAAAATACCTCCTTTCTTGTTAATGATGCCTATTCTATTAGCTAACCCAACAGATGTTGTTCCATCTCAACTATATTTTAACTTTATAAGAACTTTATTTTTTACTATGAAAAAATATTGCGACTATAAATTGAAATATAAACTGCTGAGAATTTTAGAAATAATTAATAAATAACCAATGTAAATATCTATTGACAATCTAAATATTGTAATCAATTTTAATGTTGATTAGATGTTAAATTATTGTAATTAATTTTAATCGTTAGTAAAACTAACTAGTAGTTAGTTCTTACATATTGCAGTGCCCTTGCAGGGCGTCACATGAAACTCTATTGTATGTTGTATTTTGTCCACCATGTTCATGTAATATGTCATGCAATAAATCAATTTGAATTTCCTAAAGTTGGCTTTAATTTGTGCACAGTCAGCAAAAGGAAATATAAAAATCATCTCATGTCACATACAACGAAGTAGATCTCACACAAAGATCGCCTGCATTGGTCATTTCACTCTCACTTCCCAATAGCAGTATTCTCATTGCTGTGTTCCAGTACGAAGACTGAGAGAGGCAGTGAAATAACTGGATAATGTGACATAATATCTCTAAGTCACAATGTTGGCAACGCGCTAGTTATATCCATCTGATTTTACGAGGACACCATCATGCGGATGCTGTATTCTTGTTTATCGACCTGGTATAATAAATATAAATGTCATCGTTACAGCGGTTGGAAGTCACTGTTGGTCATGGGCCTCTTCGAGAAAGGAGGGATTTTTGATCGTAATTGCCGCGCTGGGCAAGCGTGTTGGCAATCGCAGAGCGCAGCTTTTGCGACGGTGATGCTGCTGCCCATCCCTAACCCTGTCTATTTGAGACACACTGTTTCGGATGGATATACCGCCATCTGTCGGTTGTGGTGTTTTTATATATGTAAAGAAATTAGTTCTTTAATTATCTATGGGCCTATCTATGAATAGAGGGCGCGACTGACAATGCCAACTTAATGACGTTTTTAAAATATGGCGATAGGGTAGATAAATAAAAATTAATAAAAAGTTTAATAAACTTTAAATGTCGTATCTTTGTATTTTCAGGTATGTTGTGTATCTGGATCGTATTGTTCTTGTTGTTAAAATAGATATTTGTGCTAAATAAATCTTTGTATTTTCAGAGCAACACGTTTATTATTACAAGATTCCTAGATCACTATCGAATTGTCTTTTATATATATATATATATATATATATATATATATATATATATATATAT
>JACJUM010005600.1:8443960-8782349 GCA_020976665.1 Heortia vitessoides | reverse complement strand
TATATATATATATATATATATATATATATATATATATATATATATATTAGTTTTCTATAACTTTAATAGCAAAAATCATGAATGAAATACTCTGTATTTAAGTAAAAATCATTTACACAAAAATCCTTAATGCCTTTGCCTTTTTAAGGAAACCTCTAGAATACAAGAAACGGTCTCACAGCTATTGACGCTTTTTACTTTAAAATTGTATGAATAGATTCATTATTGAATAGAATTGATCAAACAGAGATATATATTTATGCCACCTTTTGTGGTATTTGTTGAGAATTCCACTCATTGCAGAATTTAATAGTTTATAATTGTAGTATGTTATTGTTTTAATAACATTTAATATATTCTCTTCGTTATCTATTGGTTTTACAGAAGAGGGATATTCGTGCGATTTATCAAAATGTCACCAACAAACTCGATTGAAGAAAATAATAATAAAATCAATGTAATGATAATTTTTTTTTGTTTTTTTTTTTTCATAAGTTGACATGCATGCACTCGGTCCGCTTGATAGTAAGCGTGACCGCGCTGACACGCTTGTGACTTGAAGATAAATATTATGTCACATAAGTTGGTAATTTCACTGCCTCTCTCACCCTTCAAACCGGAACAGCAATGCGAACACTGCTAATTAGCGGTAGAAATAGGTAAATGTCAGGTGCTAATGTAAACGACCTTTGATAGAAGTCGTCATATAAAATATATCACTATATACTGTTAATATGTCTTCGAAAATCTTATGTACTTGCAAGGTATTCCGGTTTTACTGGCGCAGTTCCCGTTGTATCGACATTCAGAGATAAAACATAACTTATTTAATTTAATGACAATGTAACTCTACATTAGTAAAATATTTTTTGACATTAGTCGAGTTGTTTTTAAATATTCTTTATATATACATAATAAATCATGCCTCAATATATTTATATTTATAAAAAAGACAAGTAGACTGACATTTCACCACAGGGCCTAAACAAAAGACTTAGAAATCTGAAATTTTGCTCAGAGGTTCCTTATTTAACGCAGGAGAACACTAAAAAGGGAATTTCAAAATCACCTCTTAAAGGGGTAATACTGGATGCAATTTTAGTATAAAACTTTGCTATTTTTGGAGTTATTTAAATCATATTCAGTATAAAGATTCTTCATTGAAAGTCATAAAACAATGGTAATATATATATTTTTTAATATTCCCAAAGGGGGTAAACGAGGGTTGCAAAATTAGTATAAGGCGCTACTAGAAAATGATTATTTTGAATTAATATGAGTTTATCTAAAGCTTACAATTGTATTAAATATTACGCCAACGATAAAAAACCTTAGGTTTTGATTGCTTTAACCATTAGCTTTAAGACAATGGTTTGTTAGTGCGGACGCCAGAAGTACATAGGTGTTTTTGGTGTAGCCTTTATCACCACCACATTTTTCATCCTTCTTTCTGATATGCTGCGAAAGGAACTTGCAGTAAACTAAGTCTTAAGACCCGTCTGGTGCCCGCAGACTAGTTTGAGGTGGGCCTAATTAAATGATCTATGTGTTAGATGACTCTTATGATCCTTAAGGTCATCAGGGTCGTATTTATTATCTGTAATTATATATTTAATCACTTCCTTATTGGAAATACTAACGTTATCATTATTATTATTATTTTATTGATAATTCAAAATTACTTGTAATGGACCTACTTGATTACGATTTTTTTTAGTTTGAATTTACCAGCTGTAGGATGACCTCTGAAGGCCATAGGCTTATCTGTTTATCATTGACGTTTAACATGTTACAGGACCAATGGAACAGATGGTAATAATCCTATCTTATACGCCAAGGGTCGTGGGTTCGATCCTCAACCAGAACAAATATTTATATGATGATGTTTGTGTTTGTTCTGTATCTGGCTTTTTCAAATATGTATTTAAGTTAGTAAAAAATATATATGTTTTCGTGATTTGTCTGTTGTCTGATGGCCTGACTCCAAGGTAAGTCGCTTAAAGCACTTGTGTTACGGACATCAGACAACAGAAGAATGACACTAGCAGAGTCACGCGGATTCACCCTCGTAAAATTGTAGAACAAAATTAGTATCATTTATTCTACGCTATTATTAGTTTTAGCGTGATGTTATATAATTTATAGCTTTTTTCAATAAATGTACTTTCTAACACAGAAAAAATTTTTAAAATCAGATCAGCTGTTTCTGAGATTGGCGCGTTCAAACAAAAACAAAACAGTTTTATAATATTAGTATAGATATATACATATTCTTTTGAGCCGTGAGGTACCGGCAGAGAGGACTGTATCAGACTGTACCAGGTGTCATAAGAGGCGACTAAGTTACCAGAACCAACAGATATCGGTACATATATATATCCAAAACATTGCAGCTAAAAAGCACAGGGCGGGGATGGGCAGCAGCATCCCCGTCGCGAAAGCTGCAATTATGGGCAACATTCCCCTTTTTTTTGGGGAGGCCTATGTCCAATGTGACTTTCAATGGCTGGTGATGACAATTATGAATACATATTCTTAACACACGACTGTCATCGGTGAACAGAATGCGCGTCACTATAAAACAAAATTCGCGATGACTGTTAGAAAAGCATAAATGTATGGCTCTGTGTTATTCTGTGAGAATAATGCAAAGTTTTCAAATAGCAAACATTTTTCCGTATTTAACTGGGATTAGTAAATTTAAAACATAGTTTAATTAATCTCAAGTATAATTACGAACTAATTACAAGTATAATTGGTCGAAATATTATGCTGGACAAAAAATAGTGGTGTTTAATGTTTTGTTATAAATTACTGAGGAATCCGAGATTGTTTGACGGTGATTATAAAGAATGTATATAATGAAAGACGGACGGGTGATAAATTTGATATGAGGTATTATAGTGCTTTTTATGCTGGAATTCAAATATTTTATTGTATATTCTCAGATATATCATCATTTTCAAACCAGCCATTAGAAGTCCACTACTGAACATAGGCCTCCCCAAGTAAGGAGGTTTTTTGCCCATTATTGCCGCGCTGAGCCAGCGTGTTGGTGTAAAGCGCAGTTTTCGTGATGGTGATGTTACTGCCCATCTCTGCCCTATGCATTTGAGCTGACTGCTGACTGAGCTGACATTTGAGGCTCTTACGACTCCTGGAGTAGTGAGAAGACTATTCTACTCTGCCGGTACTTCACGGTAAGCCGGTACCGCGGATATATATCGATTATATACCTATGTGTGAGACTGGGTGTCTGCAACCAAGTTAGAATAAAATTTAATATTCATGGTTCAGTAGTTTCACACAAGATTTGTAATTTGCAGGTGTAAGCTGTGGTCTGTGGCTACGCTCGTTGATTGGAGCGTTGGAAAAGTTGGAACTTAGGAAAATGCTTTATAGATGTTTAACACCCAGATACAGAATAAACATAAATATGATCATATTTGTCCTGGGTGGGAACCTACGACCCTCTGCGGACAAGATAGGATCATAAACATCTGGCATGCATGTCAGTCATACACCATACACATCACAGAGTTACATAGTTTATACTGTATTATTAAAATATCTGGAGCCGATATATACATTGGAATGTAAAGACTAGATTTGTACTTTTGTAATGAGTAAACTCAGAAAACATGATTATCCCTACTAATATTATAAATTCGAAAGTAGATTGTCTGTCTGTCTGTTACGCTTTCCCGTTTAAAACTCTCAACTGATTTACATGACACAGACAATCTTTAGACCCTGAGAAAGGACATAGGCTATTTTTTATTTCAAAATAAGGGTTTTAAGGTGTCGAAAAGTTGGATGAAAAGTTGTATGGAAGTATCACTATATTTAGAGCTAGAAACTTGAAACTAATTTTTCAGGCCATTGATTCGATATAAATAAACATGACATTCAAAGTTTATATAATTTAAGGTAAAGAGGTATGGTACCCAAAAAAACTATTCCACGCGGACGAAGTAGTCGGCACAGCTAGTATGATATATGTTTCTCACCCAGGACAAACGTTAATGTGATGTGTTTGTTCTGTGTCTGGCTGTTAAATGTGTTTGTACATTATGCGAGTAATTGCAGTATCTCTGGATGTACATATGATATCCGTAACACAAGTGCTCTAAGCGAGTTGTAGTCACGTCAATGTTGAAGTTTACTTAAAAAAACAAATGATGTTTTCAGTTGTTTTCAGCGTATCAATCTATTAATATGACCCAATAATTACTAAGTAAGAAAACCACTTAAACTAAATACTGTATAGGTATAGATACGCTTTTCGCTGCGATATACCATAAAAACACTTAAAACAAACGACTCAATAAAACCCATTTCTGGCTCGTAAATCGATTAATAGCTCTATTGGACAATCATGCAAACTAATTCACGCATGTTCACGGCGCATCGTGCGTACGTGTTTTTTTTCTTTACGCACACATTAGATAACACTAAGGGAAAAAAGCGTATTGCAGCTGCTTTTAATTGATATGCAAATATAGTTCCGATGTCGTGCCTGCTTTTTACCATTGACCATTTGCTTGACCGTATCAATACTTGGTAATGTTATGTCTCTACTCTGTAGACAGGCGCGGGCAAATGTAACACGTGTATTTCTAAGAGTTATCACTTCGTATGAATGGTTCAAGAGATTTCCTATAATTGATTTGCCTCCCCGAGACATTTTCAACTGGACTGGTTGCAAGCGGTTTGCATGCAGTTGTAGTTGTTGGTGTGGTTGCAATCACAATGCTTCGCGATAAAGATGCTATCACACCCTATCTGTTATATTTGAGGAACGCTATTTGGGATTGCATTACAAGCCCTTCGAAGTTAGAAGATATTTAAAACTATACTGGAGGTAGAGCAAGTATTGTTTGTATTGGTACCTCATTCTCATCTATTTCTACCGCCAAACAGTTTGTATTACTGTGTTCCAGTTTGAAGGATGTGAGAGACAGTGGGGTTTCTAGAAAATGTGACTTAATAACTTCAAGACACATGGTTGGCAATGCACTAGCAATATTCTTGTGGTAGTCATCATACCAGTCATTGGAAGTCCACTGCTGAACAAAGGCGTCCACGTCTAGGATGAGCCCATTAGCATGGTGGCAATGGAAGAGCGTAACTTCGTGATGGGACTGCTGCTGCCCATTCCTGCCCTGTTGCATTTGAGCTACGCTGCTTTTGATATACTGCCATCTGTAGGTTCCGGTAAGTTAGTCACCTCTTAAGACACCTGGTAGAGAGGGAGGTACTATTCAACTCTGCCGGTACCTCACGGCTAATGGTCATGCAAGCCCTTCAAAATTAGAAGATATTTCAAACTATACTAGTGGTAACTATACCAAACAGTTCGTATTCCTGTGTTCAGTTTGATGAATGAGAGAGGCAGTGAATTTACTGGGTAATGACATAATATCTTCAAGTCTTAAGGTTGGTAACGTGATAGTGGGAATCGCAGAGCGCAATTTTAGATGCTACTGCTCATCACCGCCCTATGCATATGAGCTACACTGTTCCGGATAGATATACCGTCATCTGTTGGTTTTGGTATCTCAATCGCCTCCTACAACTCCCGGTATAAGAAGAGGTACTATTCTGCTCTGCCGTATCTCACGGACAACGGCCCGTCTATATGTAAGAATTGAATTGTTTATTTATATTATGTATGTCTATTTGTTAAACTAACGCGGCTTACTACCTGGGAAAATTTAAAGGGGACACGACAACTCTACCTCACCTCTCTACCGTTATTTTTAGAAACATTATGCATTGAAAAATTATTAATATTTATTTAAGGATATAATAATAATAATAATAACTTTATTCAACAACAAAAGGTAACTTAAACTAAAATACATTTTGATACTTAGGTACCTAGACTAGGTCTAGCCTGTTCTTATAGGCACCTATTAATTAATATTATCTTTAAATTTATTAAAAAAATACACACAACCACTCATGCATTGACTTGACTCCGTGATAAGTCGAGAGCTTGGACATTAGACAACAGAGGAATCACAAATATAATACATATAGATATTCTAACCGTGAGTTACCGGCAGAGTAGAATTGTACCTCCCCCTGTATCAGGTATCGTAAGAGGCGACTAAGGTACCAGAACCGACAGATGGCAGTATATCAATGCCAAAAAGTCAGCTCAAATGTACAGGGCGGGGATAGGCAGCAGCTTAACCGTCGCGAAATCTGCACTTTGCGATTGCCCAGCGCGGCAATTATGGGCAACATACCCCCTTTCTTGGGGAGGCATATGTCCGACAGTGGACTTTTAAAGGCTGGTATGATGATGGTGACATGTCATCAACACCCAGACACAGAACAAACATTAATATTATCATATAAATGTATGTCTTGGCGGTGATCAAACCTACGACCTTTAGCGTACAGGATAGGATCGCTACCACCTGCGCCATGGGGCCCGTCGATTCGTGCAATGTCGGTTATACGAGTAAATGGCGTTAAATTCAAAGCGTAAAATAATAATTACAAACAAAGTATCAACAATTTTACGAGTATTTGCCGCGAACTGTTAATTGGACTGGTTGATTACTTTATACCACGAATTAAATATAATTGGGCGTAAACGGCAAATTCCTAATTGAAAATTCAAATAACATCGCTCATGTTGATTTGGTGATATGAAATGATTGTCAATTTTATTAGTATAGCCGTGAAGTACCGGCAGAGTAATATACCTACCTCTGTACCAGGTGTCGTATCAGACGACTAAGGTACCGGAACCGACAGATGGTATATCCATCCAATACAGGGTAGCTCAAATGCACAGGACGGTTGCACTCTGCGATTGCCAACACGCTAGCCTAATTGTAGGCAAAGTTCCCCCTTTCTTGGGGAGGCCTATGTCAAGCACTGGACTTCCAATGACTGTAATGACGAAACATAACAAACAAAGCCGCAATCTTTTAGTCAGAACATTAATATGGAATACCTAATTGTTCTAACTACCTACATGCCTGGATCATCTCAGTTAACATAAACAATTTGTAATTATAAAATCATTATATATTATGTAAATGACTTATGATTCCATCATAAACATTATGTTCCGAGTATATTATGTGCAATATAAATAGATATATCAATTTTTTCTAATGTATCCAATACCGTTTATATCTTTAAACATGTGTATGTTTTAGTTTAAAAGGTGAGAGAGGCAGAGAAATTACTTGGTATTGCGACTTCAAGTTATAAGGTTGTCAACGCACTAAATATGACACTCTTGTTTTAAACGGTAACGCGTATCTTCGTTATCTAATAATTAATGAAAAATATAGTAATTTGTTTTCCAAACATGTATAGTTTATCAATTTTCAACAATAATTTAAAATAATTTTTTTTCGTTTGTTTTATTAGAAGTGATCGAAGCAGAATAGATTGGTACGTCACTCTGTACCAAGAGTTGTCATTATTTAAACATAGATGGCAGTATACCCATCCGAAACCCAAATTGAAATAACATAGCGGGGATAGGCAGCCACCCAAGCTGGGTGACCCAAGGAAAGTCTTACGGCAAATTTGAAGATCCCTCAATGGTCTAAACTTGACTATAATAGTTTGATATTTTATATTAGCTGATCCAACAGATGTTAAACTTTCTTAACTACAAACATAATTAACAACTAATAAAGGTAATTAAGATAAAAATAATATAACTTAAGCCAATTAACGGTTCTTCTTTCCGGGCTGACCTATTGCTGGCCTACTCAGACGTCAATTCCGGCATCAAACGAGAGGGCAAGGCAGCTTGATGATTTAATGAGCTACCCTATGCCTGAAGGATATGATCAATGATAAAATTGTAGCGCGCAATATGACAATTGCGCCAATTGTCAAACATCTGACAGTTACGTTCAAAAACGTTTATATTATTAAAAGCAGTAAGATTACAGAAGTAAAATGTTATATAAATATTCTAATAATAATGATCACCCAGTCACATTCATCGACCTGACTCTAAGGTAAGTCGTTTACAGCACGTGTGTTACGGACATCAGATGACAGAGGTATCACAAATATATACATATATTTAATACAATACATTTTTTAACTGGGTTGGACTCATGACTTTTGACACACAAGATCACTACAACCTGCACCTACAGGCACGACCATTGATGCCTCATAAGTGTTACAAACTCCTTGCATGTACGACAGGGTTGTATTATATATATAGATAAGAACATATGTGCCTCTATCCAAAACTACTGTCTTATTTTGAATTTAATTAACTTAATTACCTAAACACACAAAATTCAATCGTTTTAAACATTGAAATCACTACGTATAGACATCATTACAGCTATTGGTAATCCACTGCTGGACATAGAAAGAGGGGAATTTAGCCCGTAATTACAGCGCTGGACCATCGTGTTAGCAATCGCAGAGCGCAGCTTTTGCGACGGCGTCCGACCTGTCCATTAAGCTTTACTGTTTCTGATGGATATACCGCCATCTGTGGGTTCAGATACTTAACTCCTTGGACTTTTAAATGAAAAAAAACGGGTATGGAACATTATTTTTGAATTCGACAGATAAATTAGTGAAGATAGTTTAAGGCTTTTTGACTTCACGATGCGATTACCTCCATAGGGCACAAATAGTAATAAATAAAATATAGTAAAGAGCATTTTATGAGGTACACCTCATACAACGTTCGCCTGAGTACCTCACTCTCGCCTATTTCTATCGCCAAATAGCAGTATACGCATTGCTGAGTTGAGGAGAGAGGCCGGAAAATGACTGGGACACGTGATATAATATCTTCACTTCACAAAGTTGGTAACGCGTTAGTGGTATCGTTGCGATATTACGAGCGTCTATAGGCTGCCTGTGACGCTTACTATTGCGGGCTGTAAGCTGTTTGTCGACTTGGTCTCATAAAACAAAATGTCTTTGGTTCAGTAGGTATTTTCATAAAAACTAGTGCAAAAAAAAAGGCGGTTAATTATGTTAAGTCGTCTAATGAGATCACTGGACCTCAGAGGAGGTAATGAACTTCGAATAAGTTTCTCAGAGACAGCAGAATCTTTACTGGGTAATCTTTAAAGCCACAAAGCCTATCTCGAAGTCAGGTCAATGTATGAGATGTTGAGATAATTATATTCTGCCGTGGGGTACTGGCAGAGTAGAATAGTACCTCCCCTTGAATCAGTTGTCGAAAGACGCAGCTTAAGCATTCTAGTCGCGGAATTGCACTCTCGATGGCCACCGAGGCTGATCTTTGGGGAGGACTTTCTTGGGAACTATGGCCAGCAGTGATCATTCTACTTCTACTGTGATGATGATAATGATATCCTCGAGCTTTATGAATTTTGAACGTCCTGTCAAAGTTAATAACAATAATAATTTTATTCAACAAAAGGAAATTTAAACTATAAAACATTTTGATGCTTGAGTACCTAAACTAGGCCTAGCCTGTTTTTATAGCCACTTGGTTGCATTTGGTTCAGTCATTTGAAAGGACCCAAATAAACCATTAAGATGAAGTTTAAAATGTACCTATATTTTAAATAGCCAGAAGAATTTCAGTGATAGTTATTCTCTTAATATAATAAGTATAAATGGACCTGAATGAAATTTAGCACAGAGAATAGATTGAAGTTTGTTAAAATATGTAAGAATTTTCCGGAATAAATATAAGGTGCCTGTAGGATAGTTTTTTTAACAAATAGTTGTGTCTTAAATGCCATTAAAAATATGCTAAAATAAAAAATAGTCACATATTGACCGCTATCATAATTTTTACGAAATCAAAGTCACATGACGAAAGGTCAACAATCACTTGACGGGTCAGATGATGCATGATGATGATGAGAGAGATGGTATCGTATGCGTCAAGGATCGTGAGTTTGATTCCATCCGGGACGAATGTTAAAATAAATAATGATTAGGCAATAATAAATCTTCGCGCTCTAAACGGTAATTTCGATGTGCTGCGGACATGGTGGGTCACGGGTTCAGCTTCCGATCATCGGATCGGACTTTGAAAAGATGACGAGTCTTAACTTTTTTTTTGTGTGTGGGTGTTGACACGCTTCGTATCGAATGATTATATTTCACTAGTTAGAATAATTTTTTTTTTATTTATACCAACAGAATGGTAAACGAGCATATGCGTGATAATAAGCGTCACCGAAGTCTATACAAGCTTGCGTCATCACAAAGATATCACTAGCGCGGCGAACCTTGTGACTTGATGATATTACATCACATTACCCAGTAATTTCACTGCCCTCTCAGCCTTCAACACATTAGAGATTCGACGCAATCACACGTTAGCTAAAGTTTACGTCTATGGTCAAATTTAGATATAGTAACTCAAATGTACTTTCTACGAATATAAAGAGATTATGGAAACTACTGTTTTAAAGGCTTTAAAAAAAGATTAAGTGAAAAAAAAAATTAACATAGTTTTACTATGAAAATTGAATGCCTAAATGTAAGAAAATATAAAAATACTCTAGGCTATCTCCCCTTGTTCTAGGTGTAAAAGAGGTGACTAAGGTACCGTAACCGGCGGCGCACCAAACACAGCGTAGCTCATATAAAACAGGGCGGCAATGGGCAGCATTCCCGTCGCGAAGCTACGGTCTGCTATCAGAGGGCCTCCCCTTTTTTGGGGGGCCCTTGTCTAGCAGTGAACGCTCTACGCCTACTATGATTTATGGAATAATAGCAAAATTTCAAATGTATAATTAAAGTGTTTAACACGTATATTGTGCCTAGTTGAAATAATAAACCTTGATCAATTAACATAGTAATAAAATGTTCAAATCAATCAATTTTGATGTTTATGAAAAAAAAAATAAAAAAAATAAATAAATTTATAAATTACAAAATATGACGGGCCCGTTGGCGCAGATGGTAGAGATCCTATCTTGCACGCCAAAGGTCTTAGGTTCGATCCTCAATCAGAGCAAATATTTATTTAATGAATATTTGTATTTGTTCTGTGTCTGGTTGTTGTATGTATCTAAGTATCATATTTATAGTCCCTCTGTTGTGTGTTATCTGTAATATAAGTGCTTTGAGCTACTTATCTCGGAGTCAGGTCAATAAAACCATTACTTTTCTTAAAAAAAGTAGCCTATTAGCAATACTAGAACATAAACTGTCTATGTGCAAAATTGCATCCAAATCCGTTTAACCAGGCTGACGCTGGGTGTTGTTAGTAACCATAGAATCCTATAACAGTCTTCAATTGTTTTGTACCAATTATGTAACAACTGTCCTAAAGTTTTATCAAAAAAGTTTGTCTAACTAACTGAAAAAGGCTTAATCGATGTCTATTGTTTCAGCTGATTAAAAAAAGTGTCCTAATTGCTTTAAAAAAAGTTAGAAAAGAAAAAAAAGTAGTAAATCGTAATCAAAGAAAGAAGCTTAATAAGTGATCTCATATATTAACACATACAATATAAAATTCAAATTACCTCCGCACATAAAAAATCGAACAAACAAACACTGTCACAAACACCTCACTCAAGTATCACGTTCAAAAAAAGCGCGCGACCGAAGCAACTGTATCACACACATGTCATTAGATATAAATAACGTTATTCAGATAAATAACGTTACCGGGCAACTGAAAAGCGCGGTACCCATTGCCACGATTAATAATAATAATAAAAAAAAGCACACACACACTTTTTTTGTTGTATTTTTTAATGGCGCTCGTTCCCGCCAGTCACCTACCCCGTGCGACGTTGTTCTCTCGACTAAAAAGTGGAGGCAGGTTTGTACGTAGGCGGTATGCAGCCGAGAGGGACGGTGATACGCGGCGCAGTAGGCGCGAGGGTGACGGGGCATAGCGGTATAGGCGTGCCGGGTGGGAGGAGCCAGTTTTGCATAAGTGATAGGTTCTGTGTAGTCCATGTCTTGTGCGGCGAGATTTTTTGCTATGGGTGCATTGTCTTACTTGGTTTTTTTGCTCGAGGATGAACTATGAGCGGTGTTTGCCTACGATTCGCATTGCTTGCGGTAGGTTAGGATCGGGTTTTGATTGTGTATACTATTTCATAGAAATGGCGTTTGACTGTATGTTGCTAATTTTTGGTCGTAATTGGGCAGGTGTTATGATTTTAGTTGACTTACAAACTCTGTTGCTGGTGATCAAAGCTTGATGGTTCGTCATCATTCCAGCCGTTGGAAGTCCTCTGCTAGCTTCCCCAAGAAAAGAGTGAAATTTGCCCATATTTGCCACCCTGGGCAAACGTATTGGCAATCGTAGAGCCCGGCACTCGCGACAAGGTTGCTGCTGCCCCCCTGTACATTTGAACTGCTCTGTTTTTGATAGATATACCGCAAGCTATAGGTTCGGTTTTAGTACCTCAGTCGCCTTTTACGCCACCTGGTCCAGCGAGAGGTACTATTCTACTCTGCCGGTATCTCATCGCTTGATGGTTATTACTTACTATTTTTCCGACCGTAACATTGCGTGTTGACTTAAATTTCCTGGAATGAAAAGCCTGTGCTCCTTTCTTAGAGAGCTAGCTGTCCTTATCGGCTAATCGGTTAGGGCATGGAAGCGTAATAAGCAAACAGACTATCGTATTTATAATACTGAGATAACTAATTAGTATGTATCACCAATTGAAAATAAATTATATATTTTCTCTCATACATATAGATGTTCAAATGGAGAGCCGGAAATGTGAGTTACATAGAACTAAATAACGAATATATATCTAACATCCTTCTTTCCTTTCATTTATGATGAAATCCCAACCAGCGATAGATTACCAGAACACGATAGTCTATAACTAATAATTGCTTTTAACTAAAGCTTTTTTTTATCTTTAATAATATGGTTTAACGTAATAACTCTATTAAAAAAGTAATCTCTATGTTTTTCTTAAACCTTGTTTTAATTAACTCCGCGAGTAAATAAGATAAATACTAATTACCAATGTAGTTTCACATATCAGCCGAAAAAGTCCACTGTTGGACATAGTGTTCCCCGAAAAAGGGGGTATTTTTGCCCATAATTTCGGCTCTGGGCAGGACTGGTGGCAATAGCAAAGCGCAGCTTTGAAATGCGGATGCTGTTGCACACCCCCACCCTGTTGTATTTCAATTGCACAACCATATACCGTAAATGCTTTATATATTTGCATTGCAATCTGTCAATTGCGCCAACTGTCAAACAACTGACAGTTATGTCAAACGTCATAGAGTTGTATTAGAAAAAAATATATCAACAAAAGAGCTGCTCAGCTCACTACATTAAACTTGACAGAATCATTAAATTTATCTATATTTTTTTTTAATTTCTAAGAACCTTCTCCATATACAAAAAAGAGAATTTGCGAAATCTTTCTGGCAGTTCAAACGTGATATCGACCAAGGGAAATAAGGATTTATTTAAATACATAGGTACTAGCTAACAGCATAGAAGTCCTGTCTTGACTATACTAGATGTTTAACACGAAGAAAATGTTGCAACTATAATTTGAGATATTAACTATTCTATCCCTGAAGTTGCATCAAACTGGACAGAGTAGGCAAAATTTGATGAAAACAAAACAAAAGTTTGGGAAATCTATTTGAACAAATGTTGTGAAACGAAATTTTTATATATACCTATAGATGTCAATAAAAATATATATATAATAAATAATAATGATAAAAACTGTCATCACATAGATTAATGTGGGAATCGAACCCACGACCCATGGCGCATCAAATAGGAACTCTAGCAAATACGCCATCGGGCAGTACAACTCAAATAACATCTCATATATTGACATGACTCGATAGGAAACTCGAAGCACATTTATTACGGACATCAGACAACATAAAAATTAAAAGTTATCTAGTTAAACGTATTTTAACACGCAGACACAAAACAAACACAAATGTTCACCACATAAAGATTTGAAGTGGCTCGAACTCACGATCCCATAATCGATCAATAATTTTAAGCATTTTAAGTAATATCTTCAACAATTTAAATTGTGTATGTGTGTGTTTAAAAAAACTGACTGATCATTTATTTAACATGCGTATATTAAATAATGAATTAACTGTATTTTGTGGAATATATTCTCCCTAACAATTATACTCAATGCGCAAATAATTTACTAAATTATAAGGTGTTGCAAGGGTTGACTAAGGTACCGGAACCGACAGATGGCGGTATATCCATCCGAAAGAGTGTAGGCCAAATACATGGTGCGGGAATAGTCGACAGTAACCCAGTCTTATACTCGTAGTTACGATTTACGATTGCTAACACACCTGCCAGACGGTCAAAGCTCTAGAATTCTTTATTTATTATTAATAACCAACACCCGTGTAGTACCGTTCGCATGCTACTAAATATAATAAATGGAATTTCTCAGGTAAAGAAGAGTACCTTCTTTAATTTGATACCCACTCATATAAACTCAAGTCGATTGTGTCACCGAAGATATGTAGTGGCTTAACACGATTCAGACATTCCTCTATTGCCTCTTTCACGTTCATTGATGTCTTCATACACGAGCGCTGCTTGATAGAAGACCGCAATAGACCAATTTGATTTAGCCTAATCTTACAAGTACATCATAATCATCGTAGCGACTGTAAAATGTCCACTGCTGGACAAAAGCCTAAAAACCTCTCCAAGAAAGGAGAGATTTGCCCATGGTTGCTACGCTGCGCAGGAGTGGCGGCAATAGCGGATGGGGAGCTACACTGCTTCGGTTAGATATACCGCCATCTACCGGTTCTTGTAACGGAGGTAACGGCGAGGTATATTCTACTCTGCCGGTATCACACAGCTATAAAAAATAATCCCTATTTCCTATAGCATCACGCATGAACGGTTGGACTGATTTCACTAATTATTTTTTAATTATGTTATTTTTTAGGAATTCCAGGGGAAGGGTTGTATGGAATTACTAGAAATAGAACGCGGCAGATTAAAAAAAACTTAACGAGCTTATTATTAATTTTTTGAAGTAACTGTCTAGCATTTGACATAACTGTCAGTTGTTTGACAGTTTTTGTTCAATGGTTGAAAACAAATGCATCGGTCGGAAATGTATTATTCCTTTATTAATTATAGCATTTGGAATTCAATATTCATTGACAATATTGGTCAACGTCTATGGGACATTTCCAAGATATTAAATTATATTTCCTATTTATTCCAATTAATAGGATCAGCTAGTAATTTGAAATTATACCTCGTAGAAGAGCTCATAGCATGTTTATTGAACTTAAGCAGCTTTTGCAGTGGTTCTTTTTCTGATGGGTGACCCAAGACTCACTCGCAAAATCTTCCAAAAGTTTCCTAAAGCGCAATGAGCCGTTGTTAGTGGTTGTGCAGTCTCCCGGCATGGAAATGGTGCAAGTTCGATTCCCGCCTGAATCCTGAGACACGTTGATTTTTTTCTAGTAAATATTATGTTTAATATAATTTAGCTTTTTATATATTAAGGCCGTTGACGTAATCAAGTGACGAAATAACTTAAGGTTGTTGACAAATGATGTCCTTGAGATATCTTGATATCTTGTTCTAATCATAGCCTATATATGCTTGATTGACATCATCTTAGCAACCTTAGAACATCCACTGCTGGGCACAGGCCTTCCGAAGTCGAAATTGTTCCGGTTACTTCCACGCTGGCCTGGATGTGGCGTGAATGCAGCTAGGTTGGTCGTTTTTTGTATTTGACTAGGTCTATAACAATTGTATATTCTGCGTGATAGTAAGCGTCACAGCAACGCTTAGGCGCTTGTATTATCGTAACGATATCACTAGCGCGTTGCCAATCTTGTGACTTGAAGATATTATGTCACATTACCCAGTAATTTTATGAACTCTGTATCCTTCTTCTGTTGGCACGACCTTGTTTAACAATTAATTAAGTCACCATCATCATTATAGCAATCGTAAAACATCCACAGCTATATAGGACTCCCCAAAAAAGGGGGAGTTTGCCCATAGTAGGTGGCAACCGCAAAGCATAGTTCTACGACAGGAATTTCCGCCCTGACACTTAAGCTCACACTGTTTCGGATGGATATACCGCCATCTATCGGTTCCGGTACTCCAGCCGGCTTTCATTACACTTGATACAGGGCCTCCACATGTTATTCTACTCTGCCGGTACCACACGGCACATTTGAAAGGTCTTAAATTTAAGTATGATACTTTGATATCATCTCATTGTTCTCAATTTCACTCTCATAAATAATAACGCGACTGCAAAATCAAATATGAATTAGTCAAAATACTTACATGTCTAATATGTATTGAGCCGCTATTAGATTTTGATAGAAATGTAGCACCAGTATTAATGTGTTCCAGTTTAAAGAGTGAAAAAGGCAGTGAAATTACGGGGTAATATGACATAATACCTTCAAGTTACAAAGTTGGCGACGAACTAGTGATATCCTTATGATACAAGCGTCTATATGCTGCGGGCTATCATGCGGACCGTGTGTTTATTTGTCGACTTGATCATATTAAAAAGAACTTCTTGCATGTCCTCAGTTGAGCGGTAAAAATAAGTGGGAGTGAAGTGCAACCCAGCTGTTTTCAATTGCTCTCCTTGTACAAATACATTAACAAACCACTTTCCCATTTTAACTTATTATAAACGTATTTATTTCTTGGAAACAATAATTATTTGCTATGTTAAACAGTCAAGCTGCAATGTTCATAATTAATACGACATATTTACCTCATATTTTACGATCAAAGACATATGTATTTATATATATTATTCTTAACCGCTAAAATAGACTATAATTATTGGTATAAAAACAGAAGTGCAGTTTTATTCAGCGTTTATATTTATTCGACACGCGAGGTAAGTTCAACACTTGGTTCTTGGACTAACGAAAATATATCATTGTATTGGTATTCATATTTAGTTTATATGAAAAATGTATGTTGCACGATAAAACAATTGCACGAGGAACTCATACAAAGGTCGTCATGCATTGGTTCCTCGCTCACCTATTTCTCCCACCAAATAGCAGTGTTCGCATTATTATGTTCCGGCTTAAAGAGTGAGAGAGGAAGTGAAATTACTGGGTAATAGGACATAATACCTTCAAGTCATACAGTTCACGACGCGCTAGTGATATCCTTGTGATATTACGAGCGTCTATAGGCTGTAGTGATTCTTACTATCACATAGACTATATGTTTGTTTATCGGCCACTAAACTCGCAGTCAGATCAATGTAAATGTTAAGTAAATTTATTATTATTATCATTTATATATTATTAATTTATATAGGAACAAGTAAATAATTGTTTTAAAAATTATTGATGTAAGGTAAGAGAAACATCCAACTTTAACGGCAAAGATAAATGAATTTATTTTTTTCATGCCGTCAATAAATAGTTTTACTATGAATACTAGAGTGACAATGTTAGGATGTTAAGATAGTATACAATTTTTAAAAGTCTCCTGATTTCTCTTGTCTTTTCGCTTCTTCTGTTGGCATGACCTAGTCTGAACAATTAATTAAATCATCAACATCATCACAGCTCTCGTAAAACGTGCACAGAAGGACATAGACCTCCCAAAGAAAGAAAGTATTTGCCCATAATTGCCACCCTGGATAATCATCGCAACGGGAATGCTGTTCCCTATTCAGACACTGTTGCATTTGCTCTACACAGCTTCGGGTGGGTATACCGCGATCTGTAAGGGAGAGGTACTATTCTACCCAGCCGGTACCACACTAAATGGTTGATCAAAACAACTTGCCTTGTACAATCAAAGATATTAAATAACGGCTGTATCTACCAAATTTTATTAGTCCACTGATATAGTGTACTCACAATGCATGATCAAGCGTGACACCTTCGTGCAAAGGTAAGCGACAATTACATGGAATATTTACGATAACGGGCACTATCGGTACATTGTTTATTGTACATTGATTTCCATATCATTATATCAACATTTGTATAGTGAATAGTTCTCAATAGAAAATAAATTGATGATTGACACTTTTAATCCGCAACAAACATCCAGACGGTATATCAACTAACCCCCAGCATTTACTCGTTTATAGATTTTTGTACCATCATCATCATCATCGTTACAGGCATTAGAAGTCCACTGCTGGACATAGGCCTCCCCAAAATAGGTAGAATTTTGCATATAATTGCCGTTCTGGGCAAGCAACGGGGATGCTTTATACCCGCCATCATGTACATTTAAGCTACACTGTTTCGGATGGATATACCACCATCTATCGGTTCAGGTACC
The DNA here is from genome assembly GCA_020976665.1 of Heortia vitessoides. Classification (NCBI taxonomy): domain Eukaryota; kingdom Metazoa; phylum Arthropoda; class Insecta; order Lepidoptera; family Crambidae; genus Heortia; species Heortia vitessoides. The sequence goes on along the minus strand of JACJUM010005600.1, from coordinate 8,764,084 downwards.
TTTTGTACATAAAAAAGAAAAAGCGAAACCTTTATAGAATCCCTCTTTTCACTAGTCTATCTGTCAAAAATCTTTATCACAAAAACGTGTATTGATGGAAATTAAAACCATGAAATCAAATTTAAAGCCTCATTAAACTGCAAAAAAAAAATAGTCTAAGTTAACCTCAGTAAAAGATGTTTCGTCATTTTCAAATGAATTGAAATTTATACAGTGGTAACCAAGAACTTTGAACTTTAGTAAAATATATTATCTTGTAGATACAGTGAAAAACTATATGAGTACATTAAAAAACGTCTAACGTGCAAATCATCGAGTTCATGCGACGCTACGCGCGGACATAAATTCGATGGGTGACCGAATTTATAATAATAACATTGTAATGAATCTTCGGTGGACGAGTACAGCTCACAGGTGTCCAGTTTTGTTTGTGGAATGGAATGAAACTTGCTGGTGAGTGCGGTAAATTGGAAGTGGATGCATAGACATTTGCGACACCTTTGACCCACCTGAAGGCATTTTGGGTTTGCCTAAATGCATTTAGGTGGGTCAAAGAAAACATGCCTTACCCCCGTAAGTTGACACTCAACTGAACTTCTAGAGGGTTCTAGTGACGAGGCGCCTTGTCTAAGTAAGGATGCAATAGTGGTAATGAACCAGGAGTAGTTTTGGTTAAGCTTCCAGCTTGAAGACAGGTATGATATATCATCGTAAAATTAAGTCAGCATATGTTTGTATCATTATCATCATACAGACATAGACCTCCCCAAGAATTGAGGAGTTTCACGCAGACTGTTGCTTCTCGACGAAAATGCTGCTGCCCATCCTGATACAACCGACCTGATACATTGCAGCAATGCTATTTAAGGTATATATTGATGTACCGCCATTTGTCGGTTCCGGTACCTATTCTTCTTTGGCGTTAAGCATGGTTTTAACTTACACTTGACCTTTGAAAAATTAGAATATAAAAATTTAAGAGGATACTAATTATATCATTTCAATAAATCCCGACGTAACGTCTCTGTCTCTATTAAAAACGGTTGCATCAAAATTAAAATTCGAAAACTGCGTTTTGAAACTGTTAAAGAGAGACAACATTATAGAACTTTCATATTTTATACAAATTTTTTTTTTTACTTTCCGAAAACTCTACTTCAGACAATAAATACCTCGATTATACCACCCATCATTATCCAAATTTTATACCATGTACTATATGCCACGTTCTTCCCCAGTAATTTCATCCTCTATTTTCCTTTATACTCCAATGACAGTGGACAACGGTTTAACGTCAGAAATAAGTAAAAGTAAGGTACTCCGTTCAGACTTTTGTAAGAGATACCTAAAATTCGATTATCCAAGGTTCTTTTTAGTAGACCAAGTCGACAAATAAAAACAGGCAGTTTGATAGTAAGCGCCATTGCAGTCTCTACACTCGTTATATCACAAGGATATCACTAACTCGTTGCTAACCTTGTAACTTGAAGACGCAGTCACATTTGTGTCACATTACCCAGTGATTTCACTGACTAACTTACCCTTTAAATCGGAACACAGAACCGCACATTGCTATTAATAGCGGTAGAAATAGATAAAAGTGAGGTACTAACGCAGGCGACGTTTGTACGAGGTATACCTCATAGTTAAGGTTTATATAAATGTTGAATATATATATCCCCACAACTAATATTACAATTGGTTTGTAGGTATGTTTGAACTGTTAATATGGATATTTATTATTCAGTATTCTAAGATAAGTAATATTATTATATTTAATAAATGAAAAAAAAAGAATTGTTGCTCTAGGCAGCATATTTTCTTTTGAACTACAAATTTCTTCGCGGCGCAACGAACATAAATTTATGCCACATTTTTGATTAATGCCTCGCTTTTTTCAGTAATAGTGTAATAGCTTAAGTTACTCATTATAAAAAAAAACTATCTGCCACTGAAAGAGTCAGCCAAATCGGTTCAACCGTTCTAGAGATTAGCTGGAACAAACAAACAGACAGACAGGCAAATAAAATTTGTATATATTTTGGTATGTTTACTGCTTGTAGTAGAAAGTAGTAATTTTGATATTACAAACAGACCCTTCAATTTTATTTATATGTATAGATTATCATCGTCATTAAATGAACCGTAGGAAAACCGTTACTGATAATAAGCCTTCGCAAAGAGATATTTGCCAATATTATCTAATATCACAAGAATAGTTTGATATTCTTCAATTCCATAGTGTGAACTTACCATATATACAATGATCTGAGTAGCGATATCAGTGGTTTCAATATTTTTTATCGTAACTGTCACAAATACGAAATACTTTTTTTATTAGGATAATTTTACATTGACCTGACTCCGACACCAGACAAGAGAGGAATCACGAATATAATACTTAAAAATATATTTAATACCCAAACGTAAATGCAAACATTCTACATACAAATATTTGTCCTTAAGGAGGATCGAACCCTTTGCACACAAGACGGGAAATAAAACATATTTAACATAATACAGCAAGTTGTTTATAATGTATAGTTTTTAATTTTTTTTATATATAATACCAAATCGACAAACAAAGCATCCGCGTTGCCAACCTTGTAAATTGTAGATACTATGTCACATTACCTAGTAATTTCACCTTTAAACCAGAACACAGCAATGAGAACACTGCTGTTTGGCGGTAGAAATTGGTAAGAGGATTGGAATGGAGGACCTTTGTATGCGATTTACCTCTAGTATATTATTGTTTTATTATCTTCGTTTAGTTTAACTGAAATTATTTTTGGTTTTATGTCTATTTATTTCAGTAGATGTTGTAGGGTATTTGCAATAATTATTGTTTATAACATATTTGCAAAGAAATAAAAATATTTGCTATCCTGGACAGATGTACGCGCATCAGTAGAGCGAAGCCTTTTTATGGCGACCACGGAGGGTGTCTGTGAGACTCGAACTAGGCTCAGATAGAAATTGTGGGGGACAGTTAAATTGTTTGTAAAGGGGAGAAGTGAATGAACCCGGCCTCACTAGTCATTTTACAAGTCATTAGAAGTCCACTGTAGAACATAGGCCAGAAAGGAGGTTTTTTGCCCATAATTTCCGCGCTGGGCAAGCGTGTAGGCAGAACACAGCTTTCGCGACAAGGATGCTGCTGTCCATCCCCGGCCTGTGCATTTGAGCTGCACTTTTTCGGATGGATATACCGCCATCTGTCAGTTCTGGTACCTTAGTCGCCTCATACAACACCCGGTGCAGTAGAGGTACTATTCTACTCTGCCGATACCAGTATCTCACAGCACTAGCGCCGTCGGTTATCTCTCGAGGGGTAGAGACTGCGTTCGCGTACGATCTAAGTGTATTGCTCTACGAAAAAATGTGTGTGAAATGTTTAGAAGGTAGCTTAGCGACCTGAATGCTATTTCCAATCGTCACCCTGTTGTATTTAGGCTATGCTGTTTGGATTAATATAACGAAGTCTGTCAGTTCCGGTACCATAGTTGCCCTTATGGCACCCAGTACAGAGAGATGTACTATTCCACTTTTTATGTTATTTTAACTTTACTTTTTAGTTGAAAAAGTACGTAAAACTTTTCAAGCTATGTACATGTCAATAACTTCATGATAGTTACGACCCCAAGGTCAGTGGTTTGATTCCCACACCTACCGAAGCAATTTTACTATTAGGTGTATATTTCATCGGTACATCTGGTTTTCATAAAAATGATGTATGTGTTATATATTTGAAAGGTATACCAAAGAAATGTGTGACAGCAATAGACGAAGGAATGTTGAGATGGTTTGGACATGTAGTATTTGCTATTTTTTACATTGATATCTTATCACTTTCATTCATGGACAAATATTTATATAGAGCGGAAGTGTTCTAACCAACACTTCCGCTCTATATAAATGGTTGGTATAGTATAACCTAGATGGCCTTACTATAACCAGGTAGAATAGCTATTGAAGTAGGGCCAGGTCAGAACTGTCAAGAATAAACGAGCGTATATAAATAGACTAATACGTGTAAAAGAACTAGAGAGGTAGGACTCTGCCTTCCCCGATGGGAATCTATGTATCATCTGTATAGAGAGAGAAAATAATTAAAGATTTATTTTTTCTTAGAGTTATGCGTTCACTGTTCATAATAATAACCACTTTGCAACGGCTATTAAATTCCTCATATCTCAAATATCATTGCATTTTATATCGACGTTTTAATTACCTTATAGCAATCGTTCTCAAAAGTGACAAATGTTATGTCAAAATTTTAGCCGTATATCATTATATATTTCAAACTTCAACAAGTTCGAAATTTCAATTCGATAATGCGAATACGAAATATTTAAATTCAGAATTCAAACGCTGTTCGTTGAAATTAAATTATAAAATGAAATATAAGGTTATAGCGTCTAAAGACCGATGAAAATTTTCTTTGTTATGAGTATATCGTTAATGTTTCTAACATAGAGAATATATAACATGTTTATAGGTGATCAATTAAAAAATCTAAATATTTTATATTATAATATTTAGTATTTATAGAAATAAGAATGAAAACGTGTAATTAGAAGAGCCATTATTTCACTTATTTGTACAAATAGTATTAAATTAATTACCCGACAGAAATGAGACACTAAAAAGAACGATAAGCATTCTACAATACCTTAGTAGAAATATATTTAAATTGATTCAGCCGCTCTTAAAATTAATATGCACTAAAATACAGATAAAATTTATATTTGTTTTGCCCTTAGCAGAGGGCAACGTGTATATTTAGTAGGTATATACGCGCGTGAAACTCGTTTACAATTGAAATACAACATTATTAACCTGCAGCTGCATAATCTAAAGAATTTATAAGTTATTTTTTTCAAATAAAATAACTGTCAAAACTCATTTAAAATCGTGAGTGAAAAAAAAACTGGCAATCGAATGCCTCGAATTCCGATCAAAGTATTTTATGCTAAGTATAAAATTTCAAATATCGAATCGAGCTCCAGTTCCAATTTTCAAATTTGAACTTGGAACGTCCAGTTGGGATGGCGCGCAAAAACTGACCACGCAATGCCGGCCGTCATCTGCAGAGAATTGAGGCGGAGTGGAGTCGCCCAACTACGCAGGTTTACTGTTTATTTTTATTATTATTATTGTTATTATTTAATACTTAGCTTTTTACATTACAGAATAAGAGTGAAATACGCTTAGCATTTCTATTTTATTTTAATAGTACATAAATGCTAAAGAGTATTATTAGCATTTGTGTAATTTACTTTAAGTGGCTTTATGCAAAGAATTTTTAATAAATTAATATTGAAATTTATAATTAAATATGTGTTAATAGTATCATACCATTTTTCTATTTTTAAATACATATTCTTTACCAACGCTCGCATTTTTTTTTATCCAAAATTACCCTTTTATATCACTTTTGGCAAAAGGCATGTGTCAAAAAAAACGCGGTAGGATTTTATGACAAGAGCATATGATGTGTTCAATTCGTGCTTCAATACTGATCTATATACAAGTATATTGGGTCTAGGTGTTGAATAATAAAAACTACATTGTGACAAAAACGATGCACTTGATGTTTTCTCATGCATTTAATTGGCCTCTCTGAAATGATAAATCATTACAAGCAATTACTAATTTTATCATAAAAGTAAGTTTGATATTAGAAAACAAACAAACTTCATCATTATTCAAGTGGTAAATATAATTAGTGCAATCTAGATTAATGTCACGATTATTAGATACTGACGCGTTCACCTGTTGTAATCAAGTTGCTAACTGCTTTGAAATGTGGTATACTGTGACTTTTTAGTTTTTATGTTCAACAAATTTTCACGGTAACCTTTAAAACGAAAGTTTTATAAGCAAATAGTCGACAAAATATTTTCATTCATTATTATATCTTTTAAAATAATCCCACTACATCTCATACATTGACCTGATTCCGTGTTAAGTTGCTTAAATCACTTGTGTTACGGACATCAGATCGATTAAGGACAGAGAAATCAGAACTATACTACTTAAATACACATATTTAACACTCAGACATAGAAAAATCATAAATAATAATTGTTCTGGGTCGGAATTGAACCCACAACCTTTGGCACACAAGACAGTATCACTATCATCTGCGCCATCGGCCCCGTTAAATATATCTTAATAACTTTCTAATATCTACTGACACAGGTAGGGGTTCAATTGACACTAACTACTTGATATTAATAAAACCTTCATCAGTTTTCCTTGCAGGTTTCTTACTGGAGGTCTTAGTCTGGGTCTTAGTGCAGGGTCTTAGTGTCTTAGTGCAAGGTCATGTAATGAACCTACACTAAACTAAGTTAAAAGACGTGTCTGGTCCCGGTAGACTTCTTTTAGGTAGGTCTAATTTCAATATGTTAGGTGGTTTTCATGATCCTTTAAGGTTCAGTATTATTAGTATAGAAACTAGTACTTTCTATTTAGAAAATATTAATATTTTTATTTATTTTATTAACGATTTAAAAGTGTTCATAATATGTTTACTTGAACAAAGCATATTTTGATCTTGACTTATTTACGTTAATTAATTAATAAATTATTTTCGAAAATCCGTCGTCGGTATTTTTTATAATTTTTTTAGGTCATGTTAACAAACAAACATACATTCCGTGTGATAGTAAGCGTCACTGCAGCCTATAAACGCTCATAATATCACAAGGATATCACTAACGCGTTGCTGATCTTGTAGATATTATGCCACATTACCCAGTAAATTGATTGCCTTAAGACTGGAACACAGCAATGCGAACACTGCTGTTAGGCGGTAGAAATAGATATGAGTGAGGTATCAATGCAGACGACCTTTTGTATGAGGTCTACCTTATTGTTTTCAAAGACTGCCTGTACCTGAGAGGAATGTGTGCTAATAAATGAATTATAATATATTGTTGGTAGTCTCCACTCAAGTCGCTGTTCTTCAGAAATATGCCGCCTAGCCGTGCAGACTATGGGCAAAAAGGACGTCCTTACCAAACCTCCGCTTCATCACATACGTTCCAAGATAGAGCGGGACAGCAACACAGTCAGACCAATCATCCAAGATCCCTTTCTTCTCAGCGTTGCTTCGGAAAATCTGTACACCAAGGAAATCTTTTAGAACTATATAGCTCAAATTATACTGGATCACGGTTCTTTGCGAGTGAGAAAAAATTGTTTTTTTGTTTATTACTGTACTGCGAGAACGAGACGGCACCTAATGGCAGTGTGATATTTGAGTGCAACGCTTTCAGCTCGATGCGATTTTTCAAATTTATATCGGCTGTTGATTTTTTATATTTTCTTTACCATTTATGGAATTAGAGAATGTTTATCATAATTAATATTACTTTATATATACATGATAGATAAATAAACATTCACTCGATACAGACAAACGCAACAAGGCGGGGATGGGCATTTTCGCTTGTATTTTCTGCTACCCATATTTAACATCAATTCAGAAAATCTACAATGATACAAGAATATTGAATATACAACTTCATTTGTAATTTTATAATAAAGATCATTGATAAAACCATTCAGTCTAGGTTGTCTTTCACCGGAAAATCACTAATTTCTAATGACAGTTTTTGCTGACTCAGCTTGAGCTGCCTAAGACGTATAAATCCCTAGGATATATAAGTCCTTAAATAAACATCACCTAGAGAAAGGACATTTCTAGAAAACAATTTTTCCCACTATTCCCACATCTTATTCTTTGACCTGACTTTGCTGTAAGTCGCCTAAAGCACTCGTGTTCCGGACACCAGACAAAAGAATAATTATAAATACACTTAAATACATATATTTAACGCCCAGACACGGAACAAACACAAATATCATCATACAAATATTTACCCTGGGTGAGAATCGAATCCACGAACCTTGGCTTGCAAGATAGGATCACTACCACCTGCGCCATCGGAACGTTATTTTTTATTGATATCGATTCTTCGAAAAGTTTCACGTTAACTAACTACACAATTATATACCTGAAAACCAATAACTTTCTGAAAGATGGGTGTTGGTTGTGTTCTAAACTTTTATTATTCTAGTCTATTCATATTTCTCAAATTATGAACCGTTATACTAACAACACTATTGCACCCAATTAAAAAATATATAAATGGTTAATTTTTCTTCTATCATTTTTCATCTATAGTATCATAAATTACCTATATAATATAATTAATTAAGAGAATTAATTCTTTAAGCTCGTTAAATACAAAACAGAGCGGTAGCTACTATCTGCTGATAATCGGCTGATATTACAATGATAAACTTTTAACGGAAACCTTACGATGAGTGCTCATTATCATCCTCTATATAACACATAAGCCTAAGACATAAGCCTGTCCAAGAAAGAAGGTTTTTTGTTGGCAATCTCAGAGCGCAGCTATTGCGACGGAGATGTTGCTGCCTAAGTCCGCCCTGTGCATTTAAGCTGCTCAGTTTCGGATGGATATACCGCCATCTATCGGTTCCGGTACCTTAGTCACAGTGGGAGGTACTATTATATTCTGCAGGTACCTCACGGCACATGAGCACGATGAGAGAATGAGATGAGAGAATGGTATATATATATACCATTATGGGAGTACATATATATATCTTTTTCCCTGCAAATAAAGTCGTATATTCATAATTTTTGTATAAGAATAGTGTGTCAAGAAATCGATGTGGTGTAAAAGATGATATTGTGACAACAAAGAAAGGAATGTTGAGATGGTTTGGACATGTAGAAAGGGTGGATAAAAGTAGAATGACTGCACAAGTATATAGAGAGGAAGTGAATTGAAGAGTTGTTATGGGACGACCTAGGCGAACATATATTAACCAGGTAGAATAGGTATTGAAGAAGGGCCAGGTCAGAAGTACCAAGAATAAACGAACGTGTATGAACTGAAACTAGATAGATATGCCAAGATTGTAACAAGTGGAGGTCCATTGTCTCTGCCTAACCCGATGGGACAGAGGCGTGATGTACGTATGTATATATGTATGTATTATTAGTTTATTTTGCGCTCTATGCAGTTCCTGTATCTTTGTTTTAGCTGCACTGCGCTATATTTCTATTAAATATAGTAAATTAGAGTATTTTACATGTATATTGAAACGAAGGCCTTTGGGGATGCATTTATTGACATTGCGGAGAGAACCATTATTAGTTGTACCTGAAATTTGTTTTTGTACATTCTACTAGGCCGTAAGTAACCGGCGGAGTAGAATAGTACCTTTCCCGGTGTCGTTAGAGGTGACTCAAGTATCAGAACCGACAGATGGCGGTATATCTATCCTAAACAGCGTAGCTTAAATGCAAATGGGAGGTAATGGGCTGCAGCATTCCTGACGGGAAAGCCAACACACCAGCTCAGTGCAGTAATTAGGGAAAATTCCACCCTTAATATGGAGGCCTATGTCCAGAAAAGGACTTTATACAGCTGCGATGATGATAATGATGACGAATGTTACAAAGAACAAAGATTTGATTGTTTTTAAGGTTAAATTTTAAAACTGTTAGCCCGATTTTAATAATTGTTTCATCACCAGAGAGCTTCTTCTTTACCGAGTAAAATAGATTATATTACATTTTCTAAAAAACTAGGAGATCCATACAGAAAATAGAGCTATGTAGTAATAATTCGAAAACTTTTTCATAAATAGAAAATGACATTATCAGAAAATGATATAGGTTATATAGTGTATTTCTATATTGACTGGAAAGGGGAATCACGTTAATAAATTTACTGCCGGTGCCGGTACCTTAATCAACGATGACACCCGGCATAAAGGGGGTACTGTCTTATTTCTGTATTGTTGCCACAACATAATCTTTTACACCAGATTGATCTCTCATAACACTATTCTTTAATCTATCTCTCAAACCCACACCATACACACTTCGAAGTGCTCTCATTTCAACAGCATTAATTCTACTCGCGTGCTTCTTCTGCCATACCCAACATTCACTAACATTTATCAGTGTTGAAAACATTGCCTTTTTTGACGCATTTTGGCTGCATAAAAGCATGTAAGGCTCTATTGACACTATTTCCCTTTCACACTTTCCATCTTTAAGTTCTTCCTGTCTCCGTTTTTGTATATAATATATAAGATTGAATCTTCATAGTTGTGAAACCAAAATCTCTGGATACGATGATCACATTACCAATACTACAAACGGGGGTTGACACAAGAAACCATCACGCAAGTTATATAAACAGATTGCCATCGAAGCGAAAGCCTGTGGGAATCTATCGGTTTTTATCACCATTGTGGTATGTCGCCTGGGAATCAGAATTACCTTTGCCAGATCACTCGGTATATTAAGCTAATTATATGGGTTTTTTTGTGTTATCGTACTGTTGGGAAATCGATAACAATGTGGGACAAATTTAATTTTTAATTTTGTGAATTTGTAGCCATGAGACTTGAAAAGGCAACGACTTCGAATGGTGTCTCAGTGCCATGTCTTGATAATTTACGAGCTAGGCCTTAAGATTTTCTATAACACCGGCTTTAGGGTCTAAATGGTTTTACAGTATGAGGAGTTTTTACGCTCGTGGAGATTATAACAAAACGTAGTTTCACTACGAAGTTGCTGCTATCCGCCCTCAGTCATTCTTACCGTAAAGTACCGGCAGAGTAGAATAGTACCTCAAAACTACACCAGGTGTCGTAAGCTAAGGTACCAAACATGACAGATTTCGGTATTTCCATCCGATACAGTGCAGATTAAATGCACAGTGCGGGAATTGGCAGCAGCATCCTCGTCGCGAACGCTGCGCTCTGCTGTTGATAACACGCTTCCCCAGCGCGGCAATTATGGGCAAAATACCTCCTTTTTTGGTGAGACCTATGTCCAGCAGTGGACTTTCAATAGCTGGTATGATGATGATGATACCACCTGTCGGTTCTTCCTCTCAGGTTAGTTACCCACGACACTTGGAGCACACGATAGAATCCCTACTAACTGCGCTATCGGGACCGTCAAAGAAATATCCACACACATTTTTGCATATATTTGCCCAAATGGCAATAAATTTGTTATTTGTACCATATATTTGTGTTCAATACTGTTGAATTAATAAAATCAATAATTATAAGCCGTGAGGTACCGACAGAGTAGAACAGTACCTTCACCTGCACCAGGTGTCGTAAGAGGCGACTAAGGTAACAGAACTGACAGATGGCGGTATATCCATCCATAATAGTGTAGCTCAAATGCACAGGGCGGGGATGGGCAGCAGCATACCTATCGTAAAAGTTGAGCCCTGCCATTGTCAACACGCTTGCATAGCGTTTAATTATGGGCAAAATTCTCCCCTTTCTCGGATAGGCCTATGTCTTATGCATGATAATATTGTAAATGTCTGTTGGTCAGTCTGTTTGTTATGCTTTCAAATCGATTTTGAAAAAATTTGGTATATAGCTTGATCCCTACATACATTTTACATATATTATACATACATACAGAGGATACAGAGTTTGACCCCGTTAAGGTCCCATGGGATACTAAATAAAGTGATGTGATAGCATCCTCAAAGACTTCAACTGTTTGTACGAGAAAAGAAACAAGTTTATTAAGGTCGAAGAAATAAAACGATATTATTTTACAAAAGATTAAATTTAATTTTTGTGACATTTTAAAAATAGTGGTTTTTAGTTGAATATTTTTACTAATAAATATATTCTCATAAATAATTCAGCATATTTCATAAATAATTAAGACCTTTATCGTAATCAAGTAACTTCGTTATCGATTGCTTCAAATATGTAAAAGTTGAAATTTGAGTTTTTTTAGGTTGTAAAATTTAATAAATTGTGCTGTTTTATCAGCACAAAAAAAATCTAGAAAAACATCGACGCGTCAACTAAAGTCTCGATAGCACAATGGCTAAAAATACAATATGTAATATTTTTCTTAAATTTTAAATTGTTGGTAGATTTCACTACTTACTTTATAAAACAGTAAGAAATATTAACGAACGAAAAAAGGTGTAATACTGTGACTTGAAGATATTATGTCAGTTTACCTAATAATTTTATTCACTCACCCTTTAAATCAAATCACGGTATTGTATACTATCCGAGGTATACACTTAGCAGGGGTGTTGTGTAGAGATAGAAAGTAAACGACCACTAGTTAATGATTTACTTGAGACTAAATCAAATCGTGGCATAAGTTCTCACTCCGCGTATGTCAAAGTTGGCAACTTAATAATTAAGCCCAATGATAACGCGATATTACATTTCTAACGCTGCAGTAAACGTTTTATACCGTGTATTGTTTAAACCAAATCTATTTTGCACCAACTAAATGCACAAGCAATTAGTTTTAACATGATTTTATGAAACGTGAGCAATGTTTTCCCAATTGTACAAAGTGTAACCATTTTGACTTTCGCGGTGTAAGAAATTAAACGACGATATCACCAAAGGTACATATTTATAATTTATGAAATTAAGTCAAACTGAGCGTCATCGGTTAGTAGGTATTATATAACTTATGTGCAGGCACATCGGCATGGGAACACTGCTATTTGGCGGTAGAAATAAGTGAGATTAAGTTACCGATGCAAACGACATTTGTATGACGTCTATATTGGGTGTATATTATTTCTATAATTTTTACTACGACCTACAATTAGACCTAAATCCTCGAGAAGTCTTAGGTGTGCCATCTAAACCTGACTACGTTACATGGAATGTTATATACATATATCATCTGTCTTATCCTCCGTTCAGGAGAAGTGCATTGGGTGCCAACTCGCATGTGCAAAATAATCTTGTTTTGTGCATGCTGTGTTCATCATTTTCAAGGCTAAAAAGAAAAACGCATCTAGACTTGCCCTTGACTCAAAAAGGCATAGACATGTGACACCATGAGTGTTGATTCTGAACTATCCTTTGCGTGGCCAAGTCACTTGATTTGGCCATTTTTATTGCAGTAAATAACATAAAAAAAATTAGATAAAAACAATCTTGTTTTGCATGCTGTGTTCATCTATAAATGATTGTACATTTAGTCTTAATATTTAGTTCTAAACAATTATGTTGTGATAACTGAATTAATCGTAGATGATCCATTTATATAAAATAAATAAAAAAATCTTCCCTCATTTGTCTATGGACTCCAAATCTGTTTTGCATTCCCAATAATCTACTTCTTTATTCTTCTTCATTACACCAGATCGACATATAAGCATGATAGCAATCGTCAGAAGCCTATAGACGTTAGTAATTACTAGAACATCACCAACGAGCTGCCAAACCTGCGATCTGAAGATATATGTCAAATAACTTAATTAATTTCTCTGCCTCTCATCATTTAAACATAGCAATGCGAACACTGCATTTTAATAATGATTGAGTACATTGCTTGATCCATGTGAGTTTGTACGGGGTTTCGTATCGGGTATCTTGAATAGCACGCAACGTATTTACCCATTAGCGAAGTCTCGATGGCCAGTGAGTCGGCAGCCGTTGGCGATCGTCGACCACGAGTGACCTTTGAGCGCTCACCTGTTTTTACACGATCAACGGAATTAAACTGTATAACTTTTATATAGAAATGTCAACGTTTCCGTTTCATTCGTGTGATAGTCGCTTACGGCTAGCGGGGGTATGGAGATGCGTGTGTATAGATTTTTTTTATATTACTTTTTTTACATGTAAATATAAAGTGACAAAATATCTCATACATTGACCTGACTCCGTGGTAAGTCGCTTAAAGCACTTGTGTTACGGATGCCTGACAACTGAGGCATCACAAATATTTCAATATTACTCAAATACATATATTTAACACCCAGACACAGAACAAATACATATATCAACATATTAATATTTGCTCTGGGTGGGAATCAAACTCGCGAACCCTGGCGCACAGGATATGATCACTACAATCTGCGCCATCGGGCCCGTCAGTATATTTTAAACACCAGCGACTGTAGGTTTTAAATAACTGAGTCGGGTTTCTAGGTCCAGATAATGCTGATTTTTGGCTCTTTAGAGCTTTGAAGTTTCTAAAATGAACCAGATCTGATTGCTTTTTAAAATATTTTCGAAGAATTCATGGTTCGAAGTAACATTATATTTTTTTTAGTTTACACATTGAACTATTTTATCAAAGCCGCCATTATTCAACTTTTTTGAAGCACAAAGGTTATTATACCTTTTAATAATTAAGATCTAATACTTCTGATTTTGGAAGTTACATATAAGTATATCGTTTACTGTATTAAAAATGTGTTTAATTCTCGTAATGAGAATAATTATTAATTATACTCAAAAGCCAATCAAATCTATTTAAATGATATGTAATCAACAGATCATTTATATCAAAGTAAATAAATATATACAACAATATATATTTATCATGAAAAAGATAATATCGACTATAAATTGAAATATAAACTATCCTAACTCTTAAGTAGGATCAAACTGTACACAGTAAGCAAAAAAATTTTCAAATCGGTTTAGTAACTTGAAAGTTCATCCTAGAAAAACGACCTAACATTTTTCAAGTCAGTGTTGGAACTAACACACGTCTATCGTATCTTTTTTAATACATTTTGGCTGCCATTAAAGTACCAATTGATTTAAAGCAGGAGTAACAGACGTTTAAATATTCCATTATAAAATAATGTCGTAATTAAATAGTGAGCGCGACTCCATGCCTTCTATAGCAAGTTATAGCGAGCGTATATCTTCCATGGTTCATAACCTGCACCGGGTTCGTTTTAGTGGCAAGATTAGTTCATTAGCTCACCTTTGCAGTGTGGACACGTTAGACCAACTATTGTACGTTCAATTAACTCCATGTTATACTATTTGCCATTCTTATATGTTATTTATGTATACATTGTCATGAGAAGCACTAGTCTTGGATCATTGCAAAGCTGCTATATCGTTGGAAATGTTATAGCATTTGTTATTTAGATTTATGCTATATTAATATGGGTAAGCGCGGTTTAGGTCGCCCATTCGCTATGTGGAAAAACTGGCTAGAACCGCAGAATCGAAATGGATAGTTATAAATAATTTTGAATTTATACATCTTAAACCTTGATCTGACTCCGAGATAACTTAAAGCACTTATATTAAGAAACCATTCACATAAATAAAATTGGAGTGTCTGTAATATTTAAATAACTGCCGCTTGCTAAATGCATATACATGGGTGTATTAACGAAACATGTCACAAAATATATATTTTTAAAATTTTTGTTTGTTGTGATCTCTAAAACGGCTGGACCGATTTTGATAATACTTTCATTGGTAGATAGTTGAAATAACAAGAAGTAACTTAGGCTATATTACAACACGCTACAACTGATAGAAGCGGAGCATTCATCAGAAATGTGGCAAAAACGGTTAAGAAATATACGCTTATATGAAAATGCCCAACGTTACTATACCACGTGGAATCACATCAATCACATCAATTGAAGTCACAATTATAATACTTAAAAGCACATATTTACACCCAGACACGAAACAAACACATAATATTTTGATAAATATTTGCCCCGGGTGGGGATCAAACTCACGACCCTTGGCCCGCCTGGATGCAGGCTGCATGCTGGATCAATAGTTTTAATCCAGGCGATCTTATTTGAATCTTCGGATTAGGAACTGTTTTCATACTAAGCATTTTTATTAATAAAAAATATAACTTTTATTTATAACACGGCCTTTGACGGGCTCGATGGCGCAGATGGTATTGATCCTATCTTGCGTGCCGAAAGGCCGAGGGTTCGATCCTCACCCATGACACATTTTTGCCCCCCATACCACCACTATCTGCACCATCGGGCCTAATTTGGATAAGAAGTACATAAAGCAATTGTTTTTATGAAAAATTCACTACAAATTACCTAAATTAATGAAAATAACCATTATAAGCTACTGTTTAAATAAGACATTAATACTTAAGAAAATGAAGTAAACATTAATTGCTGTTTGATTGTTAAGCAAATGAAAGAATCTGTACAAAAATGATAAATATTATGGTTGGATTTCAAAAACTGAGGACTTCAAGAACTTTTCAAATCGGCTCATGTGTGTTTGATTTGACCAATTATAAATATACATACAAAAAACATTATTATTTTAGTTTAGATATCAATTCTCAACTCGTCTCAATTTTAGCCGGCATTAGCATAATAGAGTGGAATCTTCATTTGTACCAGATATCGTACGAGGCAACTGAGGTACCGGAACTGAAAGACAACATATCCACACAAGATAGCGTATGTCAAATTCAACAGGGCGGGGGTGGGCTGATGTATTCCTGTCGCGAAGCTACGCTCTACGATTGCCTGCCCAATGTGGCATTTAAAAGGCAAAAAATGATGATAATATTTAACCAAACAATAACTTAATATATCACTCCCCTAGATGAAGACTAAATCAACTTAAAACTGTTATTGTATTTACAGGTATCGTAAGAGCCGACTAAGGTACCAGAACCGACAGATGGCGGTATATCTATTTAAGACAGTGTAGCTTAAATGTATAGGGTCGGGTTGGGCAGCAGCATCCCAGTCGCGAACGCGCACGCGTGCCCAGTGCGGCAATTATGGGTACCTCACCCTCACCTATTACTACCGGCAAACTCTCATTACTGTGTTTCGGTCTGAAGAGTGAGAGAGACAGAGAATTTACTGGGCAATGTGGCATAATATCTTCAAATTACAAGGTTATCAACGCGTTAGTGATATCCTTGTGATATTACGAGCAGCTATAAGCTGCACTGACGCTTACTATCACGGGGACTATACGCTTGTTTGTCGATCTGGTATAATATAAAAAGTTACCCAAGGATTAAATTGCAATGTTCGTAGAATTCTTGAAAATGAAATGCATTAGTTTGCGTAGATACAGTTTTTATCTAGGGGTGCGATGTGTTATTAGACATAGCAATAAAAAAACATATGTTGTTGATAACAAATAGAAAAAAATATCAAAGACGCAACCCCTCGTCCGCGGTCAGCAATTATATGTTAAAGACCGAGTCTAATTAACTCTTAGATGTTATAAATTGTGGGCACCGGGTGTGACGGATTTTATCGGCTGCTATAAGTCACTTAATGGACAGACGGAAGGTGCTCGTTACTTATTATTATATAGCAAACAATGTCGGGAAATAAATACTACAATTCTCCTTATAAAGGGTTATTCTCGCTCGACCATCATGGAACAGCCCTGGAATTGTCGATTGATAGTCGAGATCGATTGTAGAAACTGTTTGAAAATGGTAGTTTTTTTCAAATGCTTTCATGATCATATCAGGAGTTGGACTGTTGGTCCAACGCTAAGCACTGCCTATGTGCCTTCCACAGAGTGGAGGGTAATTGATAATAATTGCTATACGCTATATATTTCCTTGAATACTCTTTTTAAGCAATCTCCAAACAAATTTATTCTGAAACGCTTTCTCCGTACTCTATTTACTGATGCTGCTTCTCTAACTTTATAACCCTATTTCTGATGTACGTTATTTTACTTATATATTTTTTATATCATATGTAGTTATGGCAATTATATAAACAAATATGTATGTAAATTTATCTATTATGTATATATATTGTCTGCACCTCTATAAATATATATATTCTTTTTCGTGTAATGGTTGACTGGGAGATAATGCCAACAGGCATTAATTCCGCCATTTGTACATTTTGTAATATTTTGTGCCATAAAGTTCAATAAATCCCTACTAATATTATCAATGTGAAAGTAACTCTGTCTGTCTGTCTGTCTGTTACGCATTCCCGCTTATCTCAACCGATTTTGATGATATTTGGCACAGACAATCTTTAGACCCTGAAAAAGGACATAGGTTATTTTTATTTCGAAATGAGGGGTGAAAGGGGGGGTGAAAAGTTATATGGAATATCACTATTTTTAGACTTAGAAACTTGAAACTTATTTTTCAGGCCATTGATTCGATATAAATAAAAATGAAACATTCAATAGTTTCATTTTTATTTATATTGAAATAAACATTCAAAGTTTATATAAGTTAAGAGAAAGAGGTATGGTACTCAAACTATTTCATGCGGACGAAGTCGTGGGCACATCTAGTAAATGAACAATTTTTGCTCTGGGCAGGCGTAGTGGTAATCGCTGAACGTGACTTCACTAATGCTGCTGCCTACCCCCACCTTGTTCCAATTGAGATACGCCGCTTAGTTTGTTGGTATGTTACGTCAGTCACCTCTTACGACACCTGGTATAGTGGGAGGTACTATTCTATACTGGTTGTATTAATTTATTTAAGACAACCAACAAGATTTATATTAGTTCAAGGTGCAGTAACATTTTACATTGGACGGGCCCGATGACGGAGATGGGAATGATCCTGTCTTGTGCGCCAAAGGTCGTGGGTGCGATTCCCATCCAGTACAAATAATTATATGATAGTAGTACTTCTGTATCTGGGTGTAAAATACGAGTATATGTATTTGAATATAATATTTGTGATTCCTCTGTTGTTGGTGTTCGTAACACAAGTGCTTAAACTTTTCATGAAATCAGGTCAATGTTTGCGATGTTGTGGGACTTTATTAATCAAAAGGAAATATGAATTATTTCCGCCATTGGAAGTCCACTGCTGGACATAAGCCTCCCCAAGAAAGGGGGAGCTTTCCCATAATTGCCGCGCTGGCCAGGCGTGTTGGTAATCGCAGAGCGCAGCTTTCGCGACAAGGATGCTGCTCATTCCCGCCCTGTGCCTTTGAACTATACTGTTTCGGATGGATATACCGCCATCTGTCGGCTTTAGCTACCCTACGACACTTGGTACAGAGGGAGGAACTATTCTACTCGGGCGGTACCTCACGGCCGATTTATAATAATAGATTGAACAAAAAGTTATGACAAGCAGAGAAAAATACTAATTCATTTTGCATGTTACTGTTTTGCGGTTGTTTGTGAATGCGCCACAGTGTAGAGAAATAAGTGGATTATCTAGAATAGTTATCAACATCTTGTTTTTCGTAGACTTTTCTGGTGGATCGTTTAATGAACGTGCAGTTAGTTTAGCTAGCTGTATGATCCGCCTGGTTCTGGCAGTCTAGCCTTAAAATAGGCTTGCTACTCGATGACCGTCGCACATCGCAATATTATTGAAAAGTGCCTGTGGATTGATCTGATTGAATAGAAAGTATTTTGATTACTTTTAGTCATACTTACATAATACTTACATTTCTACAGAAGAATATATATATTATTTTTACAGCGGTTAAATTTAAGCAAACTGGTCATCAACTGTTGATACCATATTCACATTCATATAATGTTGCGCGTGCGCAATCATCTTTATGCCGCATGTAGCAGACACATAAAGCACTCCCTTATGCCTCACCCGGACTTTGACGTATTTGTCGACAATTTCAAATAATTAATAATTAAGCTCGATGTAGAATAATTTATTTTTGTTTCAACGTCATAATTGTGTAATTTGGATAATCCGTATAATTAATTATGTTAATAATAAATAAATATATATTTAATACTCTAGAGGTTTATGACTTTTTACAGATACTTTACATATATTGACGGGTTCGTCCATAAAAAATAAAATGTATTAGACAATTAATTGTATTTTAATCTCAGAAGTAAAATTAAACTTTAATTTGTTTATCTGTAAATAAAGATAGCAATTTTATTTGAGTATATCGAGTAGATATCACACAATCATATAATATTTACACAACTAACCAAAAATCTTACCTGTAAATAAAAAAACGACAATTAAAATTTATAATTATCACTTCTCGATTTATTCAACTTAATATTAATTAATTATACTAAAAGAAAATTTTAATAATATTTTACAAAACATACATTTGTCTTAGAAAATGACAGCTCGATTGACGCGACACGCATATACAGATTAAAGAAATATATTTCTTAACAAAATGTATATATTGAATGTGTCTTGACTCCACTGCATCTTCTGTAGTCTGTGGCATCCGCCTATAAGTAAACAATAGGCTAGGCTTTAGAAAACTGAGTATGAGAACGGCAGCTTTCTTAGAAAACGCATAATTACAATATACACCGCTGTGATTAGGTATAATCGATATCATTACGGGTTCACTTCCCTGAACTTTTTATATGACGGCGTTATTACTGAAGCGGTAGAGTTTCAGTACAAAACATATAATGTCTTACAATAAACCGATTAACTGTTATTAGATACATACATACATCACGCCAGTGTCCCATCAGGGTAGGCAGAGACTATGGATCTCCACCACGATCTTGGCATACTTCTCTCGCTTCCCTTACTCGCATTAGTCCTTTCATATACGCTCGTTTATTCTTGGCCCTTCTTTAATACCTCTTCTACCTAGTTAAAGTATATTCGCCAAGGTTCATCCCTCTATTAAATTTATGCAATCATTCTACTTTCATCCATCCTTTCAACATGTACAATCCGCTTCAATATGCCTTTTCTATTGTTATCACAATATCTTTCTCCATTGCTATTAATGTCGCATTATGTCAGCAGCTGGCGCTAGTTTCGATATAAATTGCTATCTACCAAAACCACTCAACGCGGTACAAATATCGAATCGATTTTCAAATACTTGTGTTAACGAATCTAAAGTCACTCTATCATCAGAGAGCAAAACCTGGTTGGGTTTTTCGCTTCACGGTCGCGACTAAAAGATCTCCTAATAGGTGCAATCACAATTGATATCCATAAAGTCTCGTAACGTCTGAAGGAACTACATCTAACAGACAAGGTCAACTAGGGTCGCTCACAAGGGTCACCAGGTCATGTCGTCTGACCCCATATCCTTGATGATACCGACACTGATATCTGAGTAGTCTCCAATTTGCTGACAGCACCGTTGGTAACCTTGACAAATAACTGTTAATTGTAACACGTGGTTTTCTAGACCTTGGTCACCCTAGGAGACCTAAAGCCTGACTTCAAGTTTTAAGCTCCTGAAAAATAACGTGTACACAAAGGCCGTCTGAATTGATATATCTAACTCACCTATTTCTACCGCCAAGTAACAGCGTGCATATTGCTGAGTTCCAGTTTGAAGGGTGAGAAAGACTCATAAATTACTAAGTAATGTGATATAATATCTTCAAGTCACAAGGTTGGCCACGCGCTAGTGATATCCTTGTGATATTCTGAGAGTCTATTGGCTGCGGTGACGCTTACTATCACGCGGACAGTATGCTAGAATGTCTACCTGGTATAATAAAATAAATGAGTATATCTATGCCGAGTATGAGTTTTCATATCTATCGATTCAAGTATAAGTGCTATTGTAATACATAATTGCCGCTAATTTGGCTGTCATTCTAACATGGGCACGATATTTACATACTAATTACTTATTGGACAGATAACGAAAACCGCTTAAACGTTGCTCTTTGAAGCTAACAAGGTTTCCACTGCTATCTACTTTGACGTAGTAATGTTATAACGTCAGCAAACAAACATACCAATGACCTTTGGCGGCGACACGCGGTCTTTTACAATTGGCCTTTTAAGTCAACGTAAAATACCTAGAAGCTATGGAGAGGGCAATGCTTGGAGTCTATTTGCGCTATCGCATTAGGAATGAGGAGATTCGTAATAGAACTCTAAAGTTACTGACATAGTTGAAGTGGCAGTGGGCAGGACACTGGATACGCAGAACCGATGGCTGACAGAGTTGTAAGGTTTTGGAGTGGAGAACATGCTCCAGCAAGCGCCCGCAGGGTATCTACCCAAAAGATGGACAGTCGATCTGAATAAAACCGCAGGATCGCGCTGGACACAATCCACGTATAACAGGTCCTATTTGAGATCACTTGGGGAGGCTTGTGTATAGCAGTGGACGTCTTATGGCTGATATGATGATGATGAAACAAGCTTACGGTCCATTTGATAATGATCATCACCACACCCTATAGACGCTACAAAGACATCACTAGCGGCTCGCCAACCTTGTGAACTGTAGATATCAAGTCACATTTACCCAGTAATTTCACTGCAGCTCAAACCTCAAACCGGCACTTCACTTGACAGCAATGTGAAAACTGTTATTTGCAGACGACTTTTGTATTAAGTTTACCTCTACAAATATATCTCTATATCTACTTTGAAGTAGTCAATAATTTATGATTGTGTCGTAAGGTACCGGCAGAGTGGAATAGTACCTCCCTTTGTATTAGTTATCATAAGAGGCGGCTAAGGTACCTACTAGAACCGATATATGGCGGTGTATCCACATTAACGTAGCTCATGCACAGGGCGGGGGTGGGCAGCAGCATCCCCGTCGCTAAAGCTGCTAACTACTGCTAACCCATCGTGAAAACTATGGGTTAATTCTCCCTTTCTTAGGGAGGCCTATATCAGCAGTGGACGTAGGCCTCCCCAAGAAAGGGAGCTCAGCAGTGGACGACAGTTCCAATGTCTGTAATGATGACATTTTCTTAATCATAACTAATATTATAAACGAAAAAGCTTGTGTTTATGGATGTATGTAAGTATGTATGTATACATAAGCATTACTCTTTGCAAACAGCTGAACAGATCTAGATGAAATTTGGCACAGATACAATAGTCTAGAGTATCAATCATATATGCGCTCGAAAACATGTTCCCGTGGGATGAAACTGCCCAATTATTTTTCTTTGCGGAATCGGCACTTCTTGCATAGTTTAACTGTCAGACATAGACTCCTTCCTGTAGATATGAGATATTCAAGGATGAGATATCAAGTAAGATCTGACTGACAAAATAGTGGGCGGAGTACTAGTGCTAACATACATAAGCTTCTTCTTGAAAGAGGAAGTTCTGCCCCTATTTACTACGCTGGGCAGATGTGGTGATGGCAATCGCAGAACTTATCTGATTCAACTTACATAATATCTTACCTATCTTTGCGATGGCAAAACTACCTATCCCCGCCCAGTACATTTAAGTAGCGCTGCTTTGATATACTGCTTCGTAATATATACTGCCATCTGTCGGTTCCGGCATCTCAGTTGCAGTACAATTTGTGGCCTTATCGCTCTGATCGATATGAGCTCTTCCAGGTAACTTTGGAATGGACATATGAAAGAAAGCTTAACACTTGTAGAGATCTTGAAGTTTTGCATGTGGGTAGTTTAAGCCCTAAGGATGGATACTTTTGATCAGGAGGCTCCTGTAGCATGAAATTTAGGGTATACGCGAAAAAAGTCATTCTAAGTCATTTCTATTTCCCCTTAAAAATCATTTTATGGGTAAAGATTTTCTATTTTGTTTATATTATACAATTAAAGACAAAAACTAGTTTTAATTACTTAAATTTTTTTTCTCACTTAGGAGAGACGGTAAATAGATGTGTGTTCTCTTTCACTCTTTCAGTCTAAAGCATAAATATTTATTATGACTGGAGTAACACAAAGTAACATAACACGCTCTTTTGTTCCGAAATCAGACATTTCACGACAGAGTACACTATTTATTTATCTTTAAGGAATCCGCACGATTATTTGCAATTTATTTTACCATAAGTTATATAGACTTCTTCTCGAAATGGCAAGAGTTGTTCAGAGATGAGATATAAAAAATACGTTCGTGGTCAAAGTCGGGGGCAAAAGCTAGGAAGGTATACTGCTCCTAAGAATGGGAACTACGCAAATGTTATCTATACTAATATTATAAAGCGGAAGAGTTTGTTTGTTTGTTTAAACGCGCTAATCTCGGGATCTACTGGTCCGATTTGAATAATTCTTTGATCTGTTGGATAGTCTATTTATAGAGGAAGGCTTTAGGCTATATAACATTACGCTGAGACCAATAGGAGCGAAGCGTCAGTGAGAAATGTTCCAAAAACGGGGAAAATTATTCACATTTGAGGTCTTTCGTCGCATGCGCTGCATAAGCGGTTTAAGTTATTAAAAAACTATGTATGAAAGAATTATTCCTTTTTAATAATAAAAAAAGTCCGCGACAGTATATGTCTATCTCTCAAGATTTACTCATAATAACATAATTTTAATTATAAACCCATTATTTTAAATACATTATTTTTTTTACATATTATTTTAAAAAAAATCTTATTCACGATTATACAAATAACATAAACCAACGTGAGCAATCAAAAAATAATTTCGATAGAGTTTCCGACAACCACGCGATCAAAGCCGCGGGCACAGCTAGTATACAAATAAAACGCTTTCTATAAAATCTTACTCAGATAAAACATTTGTTAACAAAGTTTACAAAAAAAGCCTCCATCTTGATAAAATGAATGCTTATAACACTGACATGTTCTTTGAAAATATACATATAAAATATGTATGTCTGTCGGCATCTGTGCTGTGATAATATATACCTTGATCATATCTGAATATTTCCTGTTAACACAATGTTGAAGTAGCCTCGACCGATTTAGGTGCAATTTTTGCAGTATAACATGCAATTTTTATGTGATGATCAATTTGACCGATGCCGCTGAAGGAGCGGGTTGCCAAGTTTGATTCTCAAGTTAATAGAAAGAACTATTCCAAAATTTGTTTCGTATCTAGATAGTAGTTGAGGTATTACAATTATATTATTTCTTGCTTTTGATTTATTACTTACTAAAGGGTAGACCTCATATTGAGGTCATTTGCCAATTCATCCCCTCACTTTCACAAATTTTTACCGCCAAACAACATTGCTGTATTCATGTGTTGGTAACGAATTAAAGAATTACCGCCCCATCTTGCCGTATTTAAAAAAAAATCCTGAGTCATTACGAACCGTCTCGAGTGCAAAATTGATGCTATTTCCGAATGAGCCGGTTTTCAGCTTTTTGGGATCTTTTACGCTGCGGCAAGTTATAGAAAAGACTGAAGATTATAACTGGCCAGTATGCTTAGAATTATTTTAATATTTTTAATAGACTAGGTTAAGAAACAAGCACACCACCTGCATGATAGTAATTATCGTCATTGCAGTCTATAGACGCTCGTAATATCACAAAAATATAACTAGAGAGTTGCGAATTTTGTGACTTGAAGAAATTATGGCACATTACTCAGGAATTTCACTGCCTCTTTCACCCTTCAAACCGGAACATAGCAATGCAAATATTACTATTTAGTGGTAGAAATAGGTGAAGTGAGGTACTTCAGCGGTGCCATATTGATTATCGGTACACCGAAGTGTTTGCATAACAACGCTACTAAATTGGTCTGAGTACAGGAGCAGAATTCGAAGGCTATTCACCTAAATACGGATGCTAGATAGAGAGACGTCATGTCTCCAAACCTGATGAAAGGCACTTTGAAAAACACCTTCAAGCTCCTGGAACGGCAAGGATTTCACATCAATATTATGACTAATAGAAACTTAATAGCATCGTGCATTTTTAAACGACAGCCATGAGGTACCGGCAGAAAGCCACGAGGTACCGGCAAAGTAAAATAGTACCTCCCCCTGTACCAGGTGTTTTAAGAGGCGACTGAGGTACCAGAACCGATAGATGGCGGTATATCCATTCGAGAAAGTGTAGTTTAAATGCTTAGGATGGCGATGGGCAGCAGCATCCACGTCGCGAACGCTGCGCTCTGCGATTACCACTACACTAACACTCTTGACCAGCGCGGCATTTATGGGCAAAGTTTCCCGTTTCTTGGGGAGGCCTATGTCAGGCAGTGGATTTCCAATGGCTGGTATGATGATAACGGCGAATATTGCGATCACCTTCGATTAGCCAACGATATTATAGTTATATAGACCTGGAGAAGACCTAAATGTGTAATTTCCATGTCGTAACCATCCAAATATCAGTCGAGAACTCACTTCTTGACGTTGTTGACTCGTACGTCAACAAAAAGTCCAGTTAGGTATGTTTAAGAAAGAGGTTGATCGCCGATTTCTTCACAGCTAGGCAACATTCGCAAAATATCTTCTCGTCCTACATACCTTAGTATCTCAAGCCGAAAGTCTTCGATCAATGTGTGTACCAGACATGACTTATAGCTGATAAACGTTGACTCTTACTATCGGTCTTATGATCTAACCATAAATAGCTCAACGTGCTATAGAGAGGGTAGCTCGGAGTCTCCTTGCTTCGAATCAGGAATGAGGAGATCCGTATCCAGAACGAAAGCTACCGATATAGCCCGGTGGATTAGCAAGTTGAAAGGATGGTGGGCATAGCAATTAGTACGAAGTACCGATGGCCGATGAAGTTGTAAGATTCTAGAATGGTGACCACGTACCGGCAAGCATTGGATGATAAGGTCGATAGATAATTTTTCTGATACCGCAGGATCGCGCTGAAAACAGGCTGCATATACCCGGTCCGATTGGAGATCACTTGTGGAAGCTTTTGTCCAGCAGTGGACGTCCTACGGCTGATATGATGATGATTATTCAAAAAACATTATCATCATATCAGCCAATGGAAGTCCACTGCTGGACATAGGCCTCTTCACAAAAGCGAGTTGGCAAACGCAATAAGCGTTCGCAACGCCCGCCTTATGCATTTGAGCTACACCGTTTCTAATAGTTATACCGCCGTCAGTCAGTTATGGTACTTCAATTGCCTCTTACGACACCTGGTACAGGGGGAGGTACTATTCTACTCTACCGTATCTCATGGCTGCCGTTAAAAAATGCAGGATGATTATTAGTTTTCAACCGAAGCTCTCAGCCTAGTTCGTCGACCGTCCATCGAACGAACTGTATCAAAGACTGTGCGAAATTATCAGTTTATCGAATTCACAGCCGCCCCAGTGAAACAACCGTACTGCATATTTAGCGGTTCTTAATTACACGTGCCTTAAACAATGCTAATTTTAGATAGATGAAGGTGGCTCGTTTTGCAATATTGAAACATGTCTTTTGTATTCTTGGTTAAATTTATTTTCTGAATGAAGATGCTTATAACTGTGTTCGTTGGCTGTTCATTGATTGACATGCCTATCTAAGGAGTAAGTCCAATTTATACTAATATCCTAGTATTATAAAGCGTTTGTTTAATTGATTGATAGTGTTAATCTCACACTGGTTTGAATTACGAAAAAAAGCTGCAATAACGGGAAAGGACCTTCTTTGAGAACATCTGTTGAAAACGCTGCGTAAAGTAAAAAAAAAGTCCAGAACAGTATACGTGTATCTTTTAAAATTTACCCATAATTGCCGCGCTGAGCAAGCGTGTTTTCATGACAGGAATGCTGCTGCCCATCCCCACCCTGTAGTATATACCTCCCTCGGTTCTAGTACCTTAGTCACCTCTTACGACGCCTGGTGCATCGGGAGGTATTTATTCACTCTGCTGGTACCTCACGGCAAAACTTTACGACTCAGATTAACTCACTCTACCTTTTTTATGGTATTCAAACTTTTGCAATAATTTCATAATTTGCGATGGTTATTTTATTAACACTATATTAATTATTATCCAAATATATACGTTTTTCGCCTCAAGTATTTAATTATGATCAAAGTGGTCCTTGACATTACTTGATTTGAAACAACATCCTAGAAGATATCAAAACTTTTTTCAATAACTCCCCAGCAAAATCGCGAAGTTGGGTAAGCTGACTCAAGGAAGGAGAATATATAAAAAAAAATTATTTTTTATCAAACCGACATTCGAGTGGAAGAAGTCGCAGGCAACATCTAATATATCGAATAAGGACACATCTGCTGCACTAGCCAGGTGGGAAGTTATTGTATCGAGATTATCGTCACTTTGATGTTATTGCTAATATTCGAGACTGGTTAGATAGATATACCGCCATCTCTCGGTTGCGGTAACTCAGACGCCTCTTATAACACTTGGTGCTAGGGTAGGTACGATTCTACGCTACCGCCACACGGCAAATTACATATCTAAAACATTAACGGTACCACAAATATTTATATGATGAATATTTGTATTTGTTCTGTATCTGGGTGTTATGTATATCTAAATATTATATTTGTAATTCCTTTGGATCTAGATATTAGATGTTTTTAAATTGTATTGTACAATCATTCGATGTTGTCATCAAATCAATCCTGTTTTAAATGTCTCGAGGAGGCCTGTATCCAGCAGTGGATGTCCTACGGCTGATATGAACACGACTGGTTCATCATAACAGCTATATAAAATCCAATATTGAACGTAGACCGCCCCGTGGGGGAATTAACGCTCATAATTGCCACACTGGGCAGGCGTGGTGGCAATCGATGAGCGTAACTTTGCGACAAATAAATCTAAATAATATATATAATAATAAAATATAAATCCTGCTGCTTATCCCCACCCTGTAGTAATTTAAGCTGATCTATTTCTGATACACCGCCATCTGTCGGTTCAGGCACCTTAATCGCTTCGACAACTGGGAATGAGAGATACTGTTCTACTCCGCCGGTGACTGACAACTCATTTAAAATCGCATGGTTCTGTTTAATAATGCTAAAGGTTAAAGAAACGTCTGCACCGACATGTAAAATCATAATTATAGCCATAAAATACTTAAATACAGTCCCATATTATCATAAAAGTGACTATTAATCAACCAACAAGCCGCATCACGATCGTTTACCGCTGCCATTTAGCAAATGGGAATAGGCTGTATAAAATTGTCTTCATATCTTTGATCGTCAAAGGTGAGAACTTTTTATATGCATATATTGCCCGCTTATTATTTAATAATGATTCCGACATATTGGTCTGTTGTTGGATCATCAATCGCATGGCGTAGTTTCGCGACGGGAATGCTGCTGCCCATTCCCGCCGTGTTGCATTTAAGGTTCCTGTTCCGGATGGATATACCACCATCTGTCGGTTATCGTACCTAAGTCACCTCTTACGACACCTGGTACACAGTGATGTACTAAGAAGTAAGTGTAGTACGGCAGAGTAGAAGTACCTGAAGGCACAATGTGTGTTCGGCTATATAATATGTGCACTATAAATAATATCAAACTATAATTTATGGAACACTAGCTGTGCCCGCGACTTCGTCCGCGTGGAACATTTTTTTTTTTGGTACCTGTCATGTTTACTTAAATCGAATCAATGGCTTGAAAGATAAGTTTTAAGTTTCTAGCTCCAAAAATAGCGATACTTCTATTCAACTTTTCATCCCCCCTTTCGACCCCTCGTGACCCTTTTTTAGAATTAAAAAATAGTCTTTGTCCTTTCTCAGGGTCTAAAATTTGTTTGTGCCAAATTTCATCAAAATCGGTTTAGAGGTTTAAGCGGAACGTAACAGACACACAGACAGACAGAGTTACTTTCGCATTTATAATATAACTAACTATACAAAAGAAGTAGCATTATTTGTCTGTAAACATCCAACATATTTAAAAATAAGAAATATCCCTACCGCCAAAATAATTTTATTTTGCCTCACACCAAATTAGAAATATATAGAAATAATCCATTAGAAATGGATCGGCCATTTTAATATATAATAAGATTCCAACACCGATTAAAATTAAAAACAATATCAATTAATTCAAAAGTAAATTAAAGGAATATCTCATGAATAAATCGCAACGAATTCTTGAAAGAAAAATAAAATTACTCACGGAAAGCTTGTATTGGCTGAAATTACTAGTTTTAAGTTTAATTCTATTAATTTTTTTATATACTGTAACACTTTAAAATGTACATGTGCAATATCGAAATATATAAATAAGTATATATTGAAATCTCTGTCCGTGGAACCACATGCTGGCATAGTGAAAATGAAAAATTTATAAGGCTTATGAGTTTGTATGAAATTTTGCACATAACTGCATGATGGCACCGATGGTGATCCCATCTTATGCAGGTGGATTCGATTTCCTAAACATGTATGATGATATTTGTGTTTTTTCTGTGCCTGGGTGGTAAATATATGTATTTTAGTATTATATTTGAGATTACTCGATTGTCTGACATCGTAACACAAGTGCTTTAAGCGACTTACCTTGAAGTCAGATCAATGTATGAGATAGATAGATGTTCTGAGGATATTATTTTTATAAATTTGTGGGTAGAAGTGACAATACGCTGACCGCTAACATCATATTTATCAATAACACAATCAAACAAACATACACTCGTATACATAATTAATTTAAATATTCTGTAGTTTATTGATAAAGTCTATATTCGTAACTATTTATCTATGATTTCTCACTAAATGGCAAGAGTATGTCAATTTAATTTTATGTATTTGTTCTATCATATATTTGTTTTTGTTCTATCATACCCAATTGCACAGGTCGGGAATTGGCAGCAGTATCCTCGTCTCCATAGCTGTGCTCTGCGATTGCCAATACACTTGCTCAGCTCGTCAATTGTGTGCAAAAACCTTTTTACATGTAGAGGCCTATGTCTAGCAGTGGACTTCAATAGTATGATAATCATGATAAATACTTACTTATAGTAACCAGTGGGCAAATATAGGTGGGGTCATAATAAACGGATTTTGCTGTATATATAATGAATACCACCACACTATTGTCTTTCAACCTCTTCAAGGATATATATATATATCCACTCGCAACGCCCTCGGTTTCACACGCGTTAGGTTGCAGAATTTTTCCCACTAACTTTTTACCCCTTGAGGAGTGTTTCCTGAAAAACCATTTTACACATGTTTCACGACTTTTAATGTAACACCTTTATATATAATGTCATTCGAATAACTTCAATAACAATAAAGTTTCATAATAAACTTTGTTGTTACACTTTATTAGCGGATGAATTTAATTAAATACTTTCTTAGTGCCCCCCTATGTACCAGAGCAAAATTACAAGTTTCTAACCTTTATAGGAGCTTGCGTTGACATGTCAGTCAGTCAGGGTCTTTTTTTATATTTATTATCCGTGTATTATTAATAGATGTAATTAGAAATTTGCTAGAAGTATATTTCTTATTTGCCCTAAGGGGGCAGCATAAAATGTTGGCGTGTTATTTTATTCATTAAAGAATTAAAAACGAAATCTGTAATACATAGAATTACTAACTTATTAACTAATAGTTAAAGAGGTATATAAATAGCCCTGTAGTACCGGGTGTTGTAAGAGGCGGCTGAGATACCGAAACTGACAGATGGCGGTATATCCATCAGTTCATGCATAAAATGTGTCTGGGCAGCATTATCACTATGTTAAAACTACGCTCGGCGATTGCCACCGCGATTGCTTGAAGCGGCAATTGCGGGAAGATTTTTCTGTTTCTTGGGATAGCCTATGTCAACAGAGATGACCTGATGATGAGATGATGACAACATACAAGGAACTTCTGCAATGTTTGATATTTAAATCATCCTATCAGCAATAGAAAGTCCACCGTCGAACATAGACCTACCCAAGTGCTCGCAACTTCAACCGTATGGATAATGACTTATGTGGGTATTCCTTCCTCGATAAATTGACTATCTAACACAGAAAGAATTTTTCTAATCGCACCAGCGGTTCTTGAGATTAATTCGTTCAAACAAACAAACAAGCTCTTCAGCGCAAGCGCAGAGTATCGCTTGAGCTGTGCTTTTTCGGATGGATATACCGCCATCTGCCGATTCAAGTGCCGCAGACGACACCTGAAAAAGTGGGAGGTGTGCCGGATTATTTCTCCTACTATCTGATATTCTAGCAAGATATTGAAATATCTTGCACAAATTAAATATTGAATATTGATCTCAGTCTATTAAAAGAAATTAATTTTTTTTTTACATATTAATCAAATAGTCAACCTACCATTACCAATTCACAGGCTAATAATGAAAATTAAATTCCATGTCATTAATAACATAAGGTATATCAAACAACGGCTTTTACTTGTTAATTAAATTGAAGATTTTAATGGAAGTTAGCAATACACTTATTTGCCACGGAGCCATGCAGCGTAAAACGGAAAAAATAGGGCTGTTGAACTTCAGAAAGTGAAAAAAAAATAACCCTAGCTAAGGACGGGTCTAGGTAATTGCTTATATTAGAATGCGAAGGGTATTTTTGAATAGGAAATAATCCGTGAAATGCGTTTTCATAATTACTATAATTTTCAAAGAAATATGTTCAGATTAATAATAAATAATGGAATTATCTTAATAATGATGAAATGATGACTGCCGTAAGGTACCGGCAGAGTAGAATAGTAACTCTCTTCGTACCAGGTGTCGTAAGAAGCGACTAAGGTACCAGAACCGACAGATGGCGATATGTCCATCTGAAACAGTGTAGCTTAAAATATCAAAGAGGGTGGGTATGGATAGCAGTTAGGTAGCAATTACGGTCAAAATTCCCTCTTTCTTGTGGAGGTTATGTCCAGCAATGGACTTGCAATGGCTGTAATAATAAAAATCTACTCTTTATTGTACACCAATGAAAACAACACAAGAACATCACAAAAACATGGAATATTAGGTACAAGAGGCGGCCTTATCGCTAAATGCAATTTCTTACAGGCAACCTTTGCAATGCCTGTGCCTCGCCCAACCTGCTGTAATGATGAAAAATGACAAAAACATCCAATTATTATATTATAACAAACAAATAAAACGCGAATTTAATTAATTATACCTGAATCGTTCAAGCGAGAAAAATCACGCACACGACGACGACAAGCAAATTCTATAATGCAATTTACAAACAATATCACGTTAACGCTAAATATTACAATATCACGAGCACGCATAAAAACCGTCTGTCTCTGAACGTCGACTAGAAAAAAACGGCCACTAGAAAAAAAACATAAACATTTCACCAATTAAATAGCCGGTGCCGAAAAAATTCAGTGAAAAACGGCGCTACAAAAAAAAAACGTGGCACCCCTAAGTGGTGAAAAAGTGGATTTCTGGAATGTAAATTACACGAGGCGATGTGAAAAAGTCACGGAAAAAAAATCGCATTTAACGTATTCTTTGTGATAAGCGAGACACGCGATGGAGTGACGTGGCGTGTTGTGGATACGACTACGTGGAAACAAGTGAAGTTGCTGTGTAGAACCTGCTGTCAGGTACCGGCAGAGTAGAATAGTACCTCCTTCTGTACCAGGTGTCGTAAGAGGCGACAGAAGGTCCTGAACCGATAGATGACAGTATATCCATCCAAATCAGTGTAGTTCAAAAGCAAAGCGCGGGGATGGCAGCAGCATCAGCGTGAAAGCTACATTCGGCGATCGCCAGCGCGGTAATTCAGGGCAAAAATTCTCTTTTCTTGGGGAGGTCTATGTCCAACAGTGGACTTCCAATGGCTGATATGATGATAATGATAAAATGAGTTTGTTTTTTGCGTATTCTCGCATTATTCATACAATCAGTCTTCTTGAAATTTTTGAAAAGGACATAGGCTAGCTTTTATCCCTAAAAAACGCACTTGAACGATAAACAACAATTTTTATGCAATAAGTATCAATAGATGGCGCTGAGCGATTTTAAAACGGGCGTGTAAATGCATACATTGACCTGATTCTGTGATAAGTAGCTTAAAACACCTGGATTACTGATCTTTAACAACTAAGGAGTCACAAATTTATTACTTCAATACATATTGTAACACCCAGACACAGAACAATTACAAATATTCATCATTTAAATATTTGTTGGCCATACAATTATGTTCATCATTTCAGCCATAGGACCTAAGCCTCCCCAAGAATAGGGGATATTTTCTCATAATTGCGCTAAAGAGACTAGGCAAACACGCAAATGGCCAATGTTTATACCAATCTTCTTAACTACTACTAAGCTAACTACAACACATATTTGCATCGTTTATAGTTATTAAATACTTGCAACCCTCTAGGCACGGGTGCAATGAGGAACAAAGGGTTATTGTAGGTTATGCCTAAGAGATAGACATATACCATCGTTGTACGAGCAATACTGTTGTACATTATTTTGATCTCAATGGATTCAGCCATCGTTTACAATGAAATCGTAAAAAAATTTTATCATTTACGATATCACAATGGAAACCTCTAAAATTCTCAATGTTTCTTTACTATATCATGCATGTACTACATGTAAATTTGTTATTAAACAAGTCTATCTATTATCAAACCCGCATCAAAATCCGTTGCGTTGTTTTGAACATCAAAGCATGCTTAGGGACAAGCAGACATCGAAAAGCGACTTTGTTTTATAATATTGATGTCATCATTATAGCAGACGTGGAACGTCCACTGCTGGACATAGGCCTCCCCAAAATTGGGGGAATTTCGCCCTGAACTTCCGCGCTGGGCAGGTGTGGTTGCACTGCAATTGCTGCAGAGCGTAATTATCGTGTCAGAAATACTTCATTCCCTCCCAGTTGCATTTAAACTAAGCTACTTTAGATAGATATACCACTACTTGTCAGTTCCAGTTCTCTGTCACCACTTAAGACACCTGGAATAGCCGGAGGTTCTTTTTTGTTGTTCAAGTCAGCAATCAAGCACGCTCTGCTTGATGATAAACGTGACTGCAGCCTATAGACACTCGTGTCATCACGAAGATATCACTAGTGTAATGTATGAGATGTTAGTTGTAATTTTATTTATGATTTGTTACTGGTGCTATATCTGACTTCCTTAATAAGGGGTTTCCGAAACCTTCCAAAGCTTCTGGTTCATATTCCCTATGTCGGCATCTTTGGTTCGTTTATTGATCTCCTCATTCCTAGATGCAAGTCTAGTACTATCGATCGTTTTAGATAGCACTTAGTAAAGCCTAGGTCTAGCTGTGATTGTCCAACGGTTGATGTGATTATAAGGTCTTTCATATCGATTGTTTCCCGCTAGTAATGTGAATGAATAAAAATACACAAGAAAAAAAATATAAATTTCTTTGTAAGGTATCGACGGTATAATTGATAGGGTAAGATTGCAGTTTCGAATACATCGTGAAACTTGCAGCAATCTCATTATTTGTTGTGAACAAAATCCTTTTTTGATAAGGAACTCATTTTTTTTATTGATTCTTACTTTATTGCAATAGGAATCAATCGCACCAAATTACCAATAAAACCCATTTTAGTAGCACGTTGACGTGGCAATGGTGGCAGTTGGTGGCAGTTAGTGGCAGTTGGAGCCGTGAAAGTCTCGAATATTGGAAAAAGAATATTGTGAAGATGGTAAAAATAATAAAAATATCATTTATTTACATTTACAAATAGTAGCACAAATAACATCACATCGATCCAATTTATCAATTTCAAAGAATCTAATGCCTGAATTTATCAACATCATCCTTATCATATCAGCTATTGGAAGTCCACTGCTGGACATAGACCTTTCCAAGGAAGGGGGAATTTTTCCTATAATTACCCCACTGGCAATCGCAGAGCACAGCTTTCTGCGATGGTGATGCTGCTGCCCATTTCAACTCTAAGCATTCAAGTTACATTATTTTGGACCGATACGGCCATCTGGTTCTGAAGGAGGTACTATTATAATTTGCCGGTAACAGCTTGCCTGAATTAGGCAGAAAAATGCCTGTAGCTTCAGGTCACCAAGCCTCCACTTTCAGAAATAAATCAACGCTAATTTAGTTAGGCATATACATACAAAGGTCTTGGAAAAAATAAATATTATTTACTTGGTATTAAATTTGACCTTTATATAGAAATAAGGGGATAATGAAATCAGGGGGAAAGGTAGGCATAACTATGTTGGACGAATTAAAAAATCTTCTGTAGCCTCAAAATAGGAAGTAAATGTGTCCAATAAATATTATGAAGTCAGCAAAAAAGCCTGAGGTACCGGCAGAATAAAATAGTACCTCCCACTGCACCAGGTGTCGTAAGAGGCGACTAAGGTACCAGAACCGACAGATGGAGGTATATCCATCCGGAACAGTGCAGCTCAAATGCAAGAGCTGCGCTCTGCTATTGCCAACACGCTTGCCCAGCGATAATTATGTACAAAAAACCTCCTTTCTTAGAGAGGCCTATGTCCAGCAGAGGATTTTCAATGGCTGGTATGATAATGATGAAACAAGCATAGGGGCCGCTTGATAATAAATATAACCGCAATATATAGACGCTCAAGTTATCACAAGGATATCACTAGCATTTCAATAACCGGGTGAACCGAAAATACAATGTCAAACTTACTCAGTAATTTCACTACTTCTCTCATCCTCCAAAATTGAACACTGCTACTACAATTAGTGGTAGAAATAGGTGACAGTGAGGATTGCAGACGACCTTTGACAGAGGTCTACCTCCTGTAAATCCTATCTTCTACTTACGCCACAAGTCATGGGTTCGATCCTTACTCAGAACAAATATTTATATAATTATCTTTTTTATTGGTATTGTGTCTGTGTTATTTATATAAAGGAATTATCTAAGTATCATATTGGTGATTCCTCTGTTATCTGATGTCCGTAACACAAGTGCTTCAAGCAACTTATCTCGGAGGCAGGTCAATGTAGGTATAAGATTTCGTGTGTGAATTTATTAATTATATTTATAACCTTGAAATTTCATTGAAGTTAACACAGTATCTACAGGTTAGGATAAAGAATAAAAGGACAGCTTCTAATTTTTTAGGTTATACAGAACTCTTTTATTTTTATTATTCTTTTTATTTTTCATTATCAGGCTCCACAAAAAATGTCATAATCGGCTAAAGATGAGATATTTCATTAAATAAATTAATTTTGCTTGTATTTTTATCAATAACCACGTATTGCATTATTTAAAAAAATTGAATAAAACATGCTGTGTACACATATCCTAGGTTACCGTCTAGAAAATATCATATATAATTCTGAATATTAATATGTATATTTTGACGGGCCCGTTAGCGCTGATGGTAGTGATCTTGTGCGCCAAAGGTCGTGGGATCGATTCCCACCTACAACAGATAACGATGCTTATGTTTTTTTGTGTCTGGTTGTTAAATATATGTATCTAAGTATATTTGTAATTCTTTATTATATTATCTAGCGTCCGTTTCACAAGTGCTTTAACCGACTTACCACGGTGTCAGGGCAATGTATGAGATGTTGTGACTAAATAGATAAATAAATTAGATTTAGCTTTTAATTTGTTTTAGTTTAACTTTTTTTTTCTAAATTCTCTAGTTAATGGTATTCTAAATAATCATTGGCTGGAATTAGCGATACGAGTTTTACGCTTAGTATACAATGTCTTTTCTTAAATAAAATAGATATAAGTATATCTCCTATTTCCATTTTAACTCGTGTTATCATAGTGGCGTATCCACCATATTCTTTAGCCAATCGCGCCCGACTCCCCGTTCACTGTGAGTAACTATATTTTTTTCATAATACTCTCTTACGATTTATTTCAGTATTATATTAATTATCAGTGTTGGGAATTTCGCGTCGCGCCCGGCCAAAGACAAGATTGTCTGATAATTCGCGAGATTGCTTGTATTGATTGTCGTGTTTTTGTTACAAACTGTCGACTATTTGTTTATCTAAATTTGAGGAAATGTCTGACTTGAACATAGTGGAGCGAGTTTTATATGAGATTAAGGTGATCCTTCAATATAATTAAATGAAAAAAGGTTTATCTTTAACACTGTAATTGTTCACAGAACATCTCACACTTACTATATTGACGTGGCTCCGAAATAAGTCGCATAAAGCACTTGTGTTCAAACATCAGACAATAGAGGAATCACAAATATATAATATTTAAATACATATATGTAACACTTAGTCTACAAAGGTAGAACTGGTACCTTAATCTACGATGGTTGAGGTACCATCGTAGAAGTACAAGAAGATACCAGTTCATACCTATTTTTATCGCCAAACAGCAGTGTTTGCATTACTGTGTTCCGGTTAAAAAGGTGATTTACTGGGTCATGTGACATCATATCTTTAAGACGAAAGGCAACGCGCTGGTGATTTTCTTGAGCTTCAATAGGCTGCGGTGATGATCACCTTTTTTTTCTTTCTAAATGTTTATTCTGGGTAAGAATCGAACCCACGACCCTTGACAAATAAAAGAGGATAACAACCGAATGTGCCATCGGGGCCATTAACGAAGGAGAGTCAAAATTATATCTGGTGCGATAATATCCAAGGAAAATAATTACAAATGGCTTGCGGGAGAGTCAGAGTACGCATTGGTGTGGAAAGTAAATCATCATTCGGCCCTATTTGCACTATCTCTTAGTCAATTTAAAGATACTAGACTTAAAAAAGACAAATACAGTTTATTGGCAGCTAATTATTCTTTTGTGCCAGTTGCTGTTGACACATCTGGAGTATGGAATAAAGAAGGGAACTGCTTTATCAAAGAACTAGGAAGGCGTTTGGTGGACCGGGAATTGGACTACCGCTCCTGGGCTTTTCTGATGCAGAAGATCTCGCTTGATGTGCAGCGTGGAAATGCTGGAAGCACTCTGGGGACCTTTGGGTCGGACATGTCTCTTTTATGGACTGCATATATTTTTTAGAATAATAAATAATATGCATTAATACTGGAATTAATTCCCCTAATATGTTTTTATACTATGTACCAGATAAAATATTTAAAAAAAATCCAAGATTGGTTTCAAATGAAATCATATAAAAAATACTAGATAGTATTTTTTGTATTAGTATAGTATTATGAAAGTACTTAATTCTGTTTCAATATTTACTAGTACCTACTTTATCTATACTAATATTATAAATATAAAGGTTTGATTGTATGTGTGTTTGTAACGGTTTACCTGAAAAATGACTAGACCGATTTTGACAATTCTTTCACCATTCAAAAGCTATTTCTATATCTCTATAATATATTCTATAATATTAGCCTTTTTTATATGTTCACGAGACCGAGAGAGACTTAAAATGAAACTATATAGATTTGTGGTTTTGTATGTTTGTAACAAATGAACTCATTTTAAATTATGAATATCACCCTCTTGAGGTTCGTGCCTTAGAGGCGCTCTTGAGTGACCGCCGTTCTGATCCCGCAAACCCGCGGGAGTGTGGGAAAAGCGTAGCCATAGGGCCTTGGCCTCTTTTCCCGGTGACACTAGAACTGACGTCACAGTCAGCCAGCTTAGTCCGAAAAACAGGATATCACTAGCGCGTTGTCAACCTTGGGACTTGAAAATACATATTATGTCGAATTAACCAGTAATTTCACTACCTCAACAATGCCAAAACAGCTGTTTGGTGGTAAAGTGAGGTACCAAGGTAAATTCTACCTCTACTAATTACAAATACTTATTATTATGCTAATTATAATAAATTTACTTTTTTAGTTTATTTTAATTACATCGCGAGCAATGTTGTTGGTGACATATATGATAAGATTAGCAAGTTCATGAAAATATTATGTAAGTCAATATTATGTTTGTTGTTCAAAATAAAATAAATGAAAATAATAAATGTAATGAACTACTAGGTTATTTACGTACATACATACATACATCACGCCTGTGTCCCACGGGAATAGACAGAGACTATGGAACTCCAATTGTTACGATTAACCTCTCTCGCTTCCCTTATTTGCATTCGTCTATTCATACACGCTCGTTTATTCTTGGTACTTTTGACCTGGTGCTTCTTTAATATTGATTTAATATTAAGTTATTTATATTATCATTATATACCATTGTAATGGTTAGGTTCAGTTATTTAGACACGAGGCCCAACTTGTTTTGCCAGGTGACTAAATAACGAAGATTCTAAATAAATAATATGAGGTAGACGTCATAAAAATCATTTGTCAATCATTTGTACAAATCATTTGTCACTCACAATATTTCTACCGCCAAATAGCAGTGTTCGTATTGCTGTGTTCCGGTCTAAAGTGCAACTGCAGTGAATTTATTAGGTTAAGTGGCATAATATCCTCAAGTCACAAGGTTGGCAACGCGTTAGTGATATTACGAGCGTCTATAGGCTGCAGTGACGCTTACTATCGCACGGACTGTATGTTTATATGTCGACCTGGTCTATTAAAAAAAAATTACATGCTATAGCTTCTATTACTATCATTATTGTCATATCAGCCATGGATAGTCCACTGGCGGACATTAACCCCCCTAAGGTAGGGGGATTTTGTGGTCGTAATTGCCGCGCTAGGCAGGCGTGGTGGCAGTCGCAGAGCGCAAAAAGCGCTG
Source organism: Heortia vitessoides (assembly GCA_020976665.1). Taxonomy (NCBI): domain Eukaryota; kingdom Metazoa; phylum Arthropoda; class Insecta; order Lepidoptera; family Crambidae; genus Heortia; species Heortia vitessoides. The sequence continues at coordinate 8,724,025 of JACJUM010005600.1, read as the reverse complement.
CCCATCTTCGCAACGAGGATGTTGCTACCCATCCCTACCTTGTAATATTTAAGCTGCACTGTTTCGGATATCTCAGTCGCCTTTACGACACCTGGTACAGAGAGAGGTACTATTGTAGTTTGCTGGTACCAACAAAAACGACAACAACTGGTTCTATAATTCCTCTGTAACCTGGAATATATCACCCCTGCTGCATCAGGTCAAAGGGGCACTGCGAATTTGGCATACCTCTTTAGCATTCGATCTATTATACACGCTCATTTATTCTTGGTACTTGGTACTGTTAGTCTATGGTTTAAACATTACATTAATCATTACGAACTATACTAGGACGTATGTCTTGTGGTGATTTAGACCCCACGGTATGTTAACCTGATACATATTTTTTTTTGGACATCTCGTAAAAAACCTACTGATGTATTTTACGTCTTGTAGAGACGTGAAACAAAGTGTTAAACTATATTAGATTTACAAATACAACAACGCTACCACAAAGTGAATTTTATTCTATTGTAATACATGCTATCTATATATTATTCAGGCTGTGAGGACAAATGTCAATGTTAATCAATACATATATAAAAATGTATGGGATTACTAAACCCGAATCTCGCCTATTTCTTTTTGCCTTAAGGCATACCGAAGGTTTCAATGAATACAAAAATAGCAATAGAGTAATTTTAAAATGAATATTCTGTGCGTGGCGGATCTTGGTTATTATATTATACTTTCATTTTAACCAAATAACCCTTTTCTTTCCAAACAGTCGACTTTATCAACGTCAATCTAAACAAAACAGAACTTGCAACGTAATAGTATCTTGAAGATGTCAGGGCGGACCTCTAGTCCATACTAATATTATAAATGTGAAAGTAACTCTGTCTGTCTGACTGTTACGCTTTCCCGCTTAAACCTCTCAACCGATTTTGATCAAATTCGGCACAAACAATCTTTAGACCCTGAGAAAGAACATAGGCAATTTTTTTTCGAAATAAGGGTTGTAAGGGGTCCAAAGGGAGGATGAAAAATTGTATGGTATTATCGCTATTTGTAGAGCTAAAAACTTATTTTTCAAGCCATTCATTCAATATAAATAAACATGACATTCAAAGTTTATAAAAATTAAGGTAAAGAGGGAAAGGAGTACTCAAAAAAACTAATTTACGCGGACGAAGTCGCGGGCACAGTTAGTATAGAATAAAAATGGTTTTAAATTGATCTGAAATATTTTTATTTTAACTCTTGGTACTTTTTCTTTAATTCGTCATTAATACAATGTAATTGATAGCGAATTAATTTTAAATTACCATTAAAAAAAGTCGTTAATTGACTAAACCGACTAGTGCTTACCTGATAACCGCTGCTTTCTGCCATTTACCATTACCATTTTCCTACAAAATACTTCCATTCAATATAGCGACCTCTTGTTAGTTTTGTTAGAAGTTAATAAATAAATGCCATCTAGCGAGTATCTTAAGTATCACATCACTGATTATTCGGCCTGTTTTTAGGGTAGATCTGCTTTTTACTATGCTTTTTGAATTCACTAGTTCAAATAAAGTGTAACAGATGGCGCTTCTTGTTTATGCTTAAAGGTGGGAAAAATGAACAGCAACTTTATGTTAGTCTTGTTAAATGTTGAAAGATGGCAGTGCAAAGAAATATGAAGTTCACCAGTTTAATGTATGGTGGCAGTGTACTTATTTGTTTGATTGCGTGGTTATTTTAAATATGTTTTCTTACATAGGTAATTTGTTTTATCCTGACGCTTTTTCTTTTGAAATATAAGTAAGTTCATAATTTTATGATGTATGAATTATTAAATACCGGCTTATTATAATTAGATCGATAACAAATAAACGGTGGTTTGATCATAATTTAATATTGTAAAAGAGAAATTAAACATAAGTTTTTATAAAAACTGAGAATAATACATTACAATATTTAAATTTTTTGCTACTCGACAGTAGAGGGCGTTGTTTGACTAAATTTTTCTTGTTAGAACATCTTAGTCTAGTTTAAACCAACATTCTTATAAGTGACTCAGGCCTTACGAAATCCATTCAGAACTGTAAGTTTGCGTCTACAATATTATGAAGTAGAGATATCTTTGTGCACTACTTAGTTTTCGTTGCTTTAAAATGATATCTATACAATATTATCAGTAAATATATTTGCTGGCAGAAATTTCGCGGGCAATTTTCGTTGTATGTGCAAACTTGCTATTCGAGGTAATTTGGTGGGTCAAGCCAAGCGTTACAAAAATGAATTACTCCATAATGCTGCTAATTCTATTGTGCTGTACAAATTTAACTCTAATCTGTCATTTTATATTATAGTTTTTCTTTCACATAAAGTGAGGAATAAACGTACTTACTTGTTTTAGTATAAACATGTTTATACACCAAGATGTGGGTTACTTTGCCTCATAGAGGTAACTTTGTCTAGTACCAGTAAAGCTGCAAAAAACACCCAAATTATCTGTATATATAATATTTGTACACATATTCGATATCCATCAAACGGGTTTTCTGTATTGCTTTCGAAGAAATTAAAGCACAGGCTACTTTTTCATGTAGGCCAAAGTTATACCTCTGGGTTAAAGTTACCCGTATTGACTGTTCATTGAAAATATAAATGCTCTTGCTAACCAATTAAAGTCTCAAGTCACAGGTTAAGCTTACCTAAATAATTGTAAGTATAAATATCGAATTAAGTAGGTATTTATTGTGTGTACAAATAAAAAATTGGGTTGATCTGGCTTTATTTTATGAGGTAACAACACTAGGTCTTTTGTCAATTATTGTTATTATAATAAATAAAATGTGACATTTAATCTGTTTTTTTTAAACTAAATCAAAAAATATGCATTCGGTCCACGTAATTTAAATGATTGTATCTCTTTCATTCACAAAATACTGAATGGATTGTAATGAAACTTTACAATAATTTAGCTTACACATTTTAATAATACTGAAGAGATATTTTAAGTGTCTTTTTAAAAAACTACTTTTTGAAAGCCATTTTGTTTGAAGTCTCGGTTACCTTACGGCTCTATTTCTCAAGAAAGTTGTCGCATGTTTGAATGAAATGTTAATTTAATCAAAGAGAAGATTTTTTTATAAGCAATAAATATTAAGTTCGCTTTTATAACAAGGAAGGGAGTGCATATCTACTTTTCATTATATAAAACCAAAATCCATGTCTTTCCGTCCGTCTATCCCTATATACGCTTAGATGTTATATATATTAGCAGTCCCTGCGACTTTGTTTGCGTGGAATAGTTACTTTGGGGGGTATAGTTGCTTTTCTCGATAAATAGACTCTCTAACACTGAAATATTTTTTGAGTATGAACCAGCAGTTTCCGATATTACCACTTTCAAACAAACAAACTCTTCAGCTTTATATTATTAGTATAGATATACTAGCTGTGCCCTCCGCTTCTTCCGCGTGGAAAAGTAACTTCAAGAGATATATTAGCTTTTTTTTATAAATGGACTACCCAACAGTGAAATAATTTTTCAAATCAGATTATCGGTTTCTGGGATTAGTGCGTTCATACAAACTCTTCGTAACATTAGTATAAATATATATATGTATATATATGTTTGTGAAGAGATTACCATATAGAATACCATAAAGAACTAAACCGAGTAAGGGAAGCAAGAGAGGTGTGCCTAGATCGTAGCAAGTGGACATCTATAGTCTCTACCTACCCAGGTAGGACACAGGCGTAATTTATTTATGTATGTTTGTGTGTGGCATTAAGGTATAGTAAAGATAGTCTTGTGCCAAACTATACTAATATTCTAAAGCTGATAAGTCTGTTTGTTTGAACGATCTAATCTCAGGAGTTACTTCTCTGAATAGTGTAACTCTTTCAGTTTTAGATAGTCTATTTATCTTGAAAGATAGGCTATATAATGTTTTATTTTGTCACCTTAGCTTCTTTAAATAACGCAGCTGAGCTAGCTTGCCATATACGAGTGCCCTGTGATACCGGCAAAGTAGTACCTCGTCCTGTAGCGTAACTCAATGTATGTTTGTTACTCTTCAACAACAAAACGGCTGAACAGATCAGGATAAAATTTGGCACAGAGATCATTAATAGTCTAGAGTAACACGTCTGCTACTATTTATTCTGAAAACATGTCCCATGGGCTAGATCTTGGGTTTTTTTTATAGATTCGGTACAACTTTTTGCACAGTTTATTTGTTGGGGAATGGTAGAGATTATTTTCTCAGAATGACAAGAGTTTCTCAGGGATGCGATAAATTGTTTGCGGAAATATATATTTTTTTATATTAATTATATGAAGGTCGATGAAAATAATAGCTTATTTGCATTAAAATTTTTACACAATATTAAGGGTATCAATTATGGTTAACAAAATCACAGTAATCTAAAATGATGGTGATGAAATAGTAAAACATGATTAATGCACATTTAGCATTTATTTTGACAGCATATGTAAGCAGCATTTATATAAACAAAGCTTTTAAAATCAATTTATTTTTTGTGAACGTTGGCAAAGTCACTGGTGGTTAATAAGAATGAAATTGTGGAATAATTAAAAATTAAATTATGGAATAAATAAAATATGGAAACTATGGAATTTAAAAAGAAAAACACTCTTATGAATCATCATTTTTATTTTTTAAAATAATTATAGCTAACCGTCTCGGCAATAATTATTTACTATTCCCAGTTAATGACACAATAAGCATTACCGTCGTTAAAATTATCAAGTTAAAAAATAAACACAATAATAATATTTGTTCAATTAAATTGGGTGAAATTAAAATACTAACTAAAAAAAAATATCTAACATAATTCAACACTATGAAAATCTATACAATAAAAATATTTCGTACGATTGACTACATACAATATACGGTATAAAAATAACCATTATAAAAATATAATATTCAATAAACACAAAATGTTTATATCTAAAATAATTAATCAAAAACATGGCATCGTTCATTAATGATAATAAAACTTATGATAAAATTAAACTACAATTATTAACTTTACAAAAAAAATGTGTGAAAACTCATATGTTCGCACAGAATCATTATGTGTTTCAAAGTCCGAATGTACGTTTTATTTCGCCTAAAACATCGATTAGGTACATTATAATATCATCACATCACGTCGCTAATTTATTTACAATTTGTTGTTTAATTTTTATTTTGTAATATATGCCAAACACGAATTTAGACTTTCTAGCTAAACGTAATTTTAACTCTAGTTCTCTAAACTTTACCGAGTTTTACAATATTCAAATACGCCGAAATAGGTACATAATTTTGAAATTACAAAACTGCGTTTCCATATTACAGTTATAATTTACAATTTTCGTGTCCAAACTCTTTGTGTACCGTAATTTTTAAAAATTTTGAAATTACAATTTTTGTTACTTAATATGCGATTCTGTTACAGGACACAAATAATAAATGAATAAGACTAGAAATACACCAATCAATTAAAAGAGTTAAGTTCAAATTTTGTAACAAAAGTTGGGTGCTAGGAAATTAAACTTCATAAGTAAGGATGTTTTAATTACAACAAAAAAATATAATGTAACAACGAAAATGCCCTATGTGACATCACGAGGCTAGGTTTATAATGTAGACAAAAACCAAATGCGCTGCTAGTTAATTTTGTAAATTACTTTTAACTTCATTATATTCCGAATATATTATTATTTTTCTCTTGCCATTTTGTATGATTCATTGTTTTTAAAAAAAATCGTTTTGATTTGTTGTATTTGCCAATATTTAAAAAGTATTTTCCATTGGAGTAGATACGACGTAGACTTTAAGGTTATTTTATTCCCATAAAAACACTGATAATAATAATAGATTTGATTACCTATGACATTTAAGTACGAATAAGTACACGGCTTTTTTTTGTATTTATGTATTTTTTTGTATTATTTCGTTGTTTACTACTCGGATAACACATAAGAAACTCTTACAAGTTTGATATGTGTTACATAAAAGACCCATTTATAAAAAATCTGTAAATGCAAAGTAAGTTATTTACAAATGAGTCTCACTGAATTACATTACATTAATTATACTAACTTACAATAAGATACAATGAACTACTATGTGTGGTATAATTGAAAACCTGGCTATCCTGTCTACTCTTAACTTACGTGTAATAACTGTGTATATTTACCTAATTATCATAAAACAAGCTAAATTACAAACAACGCAAACGACGAAGCTATAAAACAAAACCATTAACAGTCAATAAGGATGTATAATTCAAATTAACAGCAAGTTATTTTCAAAAACTCAACAATAAACGTTGCGAATTGTATAAAGGCACTAATTATGTTTGTTATTTTGCAATTGTAAATTGAAAAATTACAAAACGTGTAACCATCCCTTGCACAATTCGTGACGTCTCTATAACATTAAAATAAAAAATGTAATGTAATTGCACGTTGGTATTGCAATATTCGTCCATTAATTATTTATTTAACAGACCACAATGGCGACCCGGGCGGTTCGAATGGACGGCACAAGTAGCCGCGCCGCGCCAGTCGCAATCCAAAAACTTTTAACGAATTTTCCTATCAACAAGAAATCAACACAATGATCAATAGTAAATATTAAAGAGCCAATTAAACTACAACACGGTGTTTACGTCATATCTATTCCTCAGTGAAAATAATACTAACAGCGCATTTCTATCGAGAGTATGCTACCAGTATATCCGCTTCGTCGGATGACATCAACTGAATCCAGTTCTATTGACACTAACAAACGGAGACCAGGAGAACTGCTCCCAAGTCCTGTTCACCACTATCCGCAATTTCCCCAGCCTCCGCTAGAGGTGAACAAAGCCACCATTAACTGTTAATTAGGCTTTATATTAGTATTAAATGTACACAGCTTAACTACGGAATTTTCTCGTAAAATAAATGTAGAAAAAATTTTCCCTCTCCACTTTTTCATTAACATTAAAAAATGTATCCGTCAAAAACTTAAAAGTAACCTCTGTCAACTCCCAGACACGATCTCATTTAATAACTATTCCTTTTCGATGATCACAGAAAATTCAATTGCGCTTATACTTTCATGTGGCATGCGAGTATCACTAACAACTAGATTTGAGTATTTTTAAATTTTTTTTCGTATATTCAAAAAATTCTTACAATAGTTTTCCGCTCTCGAAAATACAACGTCAATATTTTATCTTTACAAATAATGTACACCAACTCGCGCCACACAAAAGTGCAAACATGAAATACCGCTTGAACACTTTCTTGGAAACGTAACTTTTGTTCTAAAAATCTAATGTTAGGATTCATGATCCGTGCTTTTTTATTTTGTACAACTCGGTCGCCGCCGAGTCAAGTTCCTAACACGATGGTTCATTAATTACAACTTTAAAAATACCAAACGTCCATAAATTTTTCCTTCTACTAAGACCTAAATTTAAAACAATACCTTTTATACAATATTCATAGGAACTTCTTTTGTTGTTATATTAATTTATTTATATATTAAATTTATGAGGACATTTTTTTACATAAATAGCGATCCGTTCACTTTTGATTTATTATTGTATAGTCGAAAATGTATTTTTGTCAGTCGAAAATGGGTTTGAGTCTAATTAGAGATCCACGTTTCCTAGAAAACATAATCTTTATCGGGTAGCCTTCTTGCTGCGATGGTACCGACCGTTTCATTCCAAATTATAATATAAAAATCTGCCGAAAAGTTTTGTATTGATAAAATTAAATATAAGTACATAAATCAATATTCAATTAAAACTTTCATTTAAAAAAAAACGTCACGACAAAATTATAACGAATTTTTGGGCTATTGCATTGTATTTTTTTTTTCTTCTATTTACATTGACATACCGCCAGGCGGCAGCACTCGCGCGGCAATCGCGCGCGCACCAATATTGCTGCCCCGCGACAAACCAATATTAATTCAAGAATGAAATAATTGCGTACATTAAAATCAGCTTACTATACCTTACCTATATTACGATTATACGAATATTACAATTTTTGTGGACAATATCGATTTACAATTGCAATTTTGTCCACATGAATTGTCACTTATACAATACATGATGATAATATTAAAAGAATTAATATTCGGCAACACTTGACATTCTTAATGCGGAATTGCAAAATGGACACGGATTTTGCAAACTGTGTTCCATTTTGCAAAACCGCCATCAACTATAAACTATTGCACTGGCAACTGCGGCATAATAACATGCCTTGTTATGTATTCGTGGTTAAATCAAAGCGTTTCGCTTATTATTTATCCATTTTAAATGATTCACTGGGCTATTGTGGTTCGTTTAAAAGCTTGTATATATAAAATAAAAATAAATGTAAAAATATTTGGGCTATTGTCTCAACATCCATGGTGTTGAAAGAATGTCTCGTGTTTAGTATTCCTGTCAATTCAGTGTTAATTCTGTCGAAGTAAGATCTTGTTTTTTTTTAATTAAGTTACCTTTTTGTTTTATCCTTCGACTTATATTGTCTTATTTGTGTATATTTATTGTATAGTCCTGTTCACAATGTAAATATTTCCATTAGTTGATAGTGAAAAATCGCTATTTTAATTCACATACATTTCCTTGTCAATAATCAATTAGTTATTTACATAAAAAAGAAGGTAAGTAACGGCAGTCTTCTGAAAAATAATAATCAATATATTTATATACAACTATACAAATTATTTTGTAAATAATTATATTTCGTTAAAAATAAAATAGCATTTTAATAAAAATAAACAGATTTGTTTTTTTATATATCAACTAAAAGCTTCAACTTTTACGTAACACGTCTACGTATGTACAGTAATTAAACTAATATGGCAATTACGTAAAAATAAAATATACGCCAAGAAACATCAGCAAATTTAAAACGGAAACAAAATATAAAAAAATAAAATTCTCCAATTTCTTTAAGTTTAATTCCTTTGTAAAGAATATAATTTGTGCGTTAAAAACGTGACTAGCATAAGATGTGTTATTGCGAGAAAAGATAAATAAAAAATTATTATTACATTTGTTTAATAAAAAGAGTATACTATAAACACCCTATCGTACTTAACAAGCAACTAAATATTGCAATTATTCGCTAAATGCGATAAAAAGTGCTTAAAACCAGTTTGGCACGTCCAACACTTTGTACTAAGCTAAAAAATACACTGCTCCGTGGTAAAGCTAATAAAAATAAATACTTCATTTATAATAATAATAATAATAACACTCAATAATAACCAAACAAATAATTAATGAAGATTGCACTGAATATTATTTGTCACATGTGTCTACATCTAATTACTTGTTCCGGCGAGATTTTGTTCCATTTTGCTCAATTTATTTATCTAGGTATATAATTTATTTCCCCAATTTATATTTACACGAGAAACCTTCCCCCAAATGAACCTCAATTATTTACAATAGTTAGTTCTATCTAAGATTTAGCGTTAATTTAGTTTTTCTTTGTTTACCATATATTTTCCGGATAAAAAATAATGCGAACAATTCTATAGAAATTTCCCGTTGGCAAATTATAAATTACTAACCAGAGGCGATTTCGGTCACACTCCGTCGAAATAAAGTTTTTGTCGAAAAAATACCGAACCATTATTTTTTATATTCTACGCTATTGTATACGATTTTGTGTAGAAATCGCGTCGGATTAGTAATAGCTAAATTTTCATGGCTGAGGGTTTTGTTGGAGGTGGACAGCTTGCTGGGCGGCTTGCTGAGCGGCTTGAGCAGCTTGTTGGTGCATATGCTGTTGCTGAGCAACCTGCGCCGCTTGGGCGGCTTGCTGGGCAGCTTGCGCCGCCTGGGCAGCCTGCTGGGCGACTTGTTGAGCGGCTTGTTGAGCGGCTTGTTGAGCGGCTGCCTGTTGGGCAGCGACCGCTTGCTGAGCAGCCACGGCCTGCTGAGCGGCCTGAGCGGCCTGCTGCACCGGCGATGGTAAGTTGAACCCGAGCATCCTAGGGTCGTGTAGCCTCAAAGCTTGTTCCAATCTTTGCTCTTGAGCGATTCTGAATGCCTCAACTAATTCTGGTGAAAGTTGACCGCTGGCGTCGTTAGGCGGTTGCGGAGGAAATCCTCCGTTATGTCTCAGAGGACTCGGGGCCTCCGTATTGTGGGCAGCAGCAGCTTGGGAGACGGCCAGTCTTAAAGCTTCAGCTTGACTTCGGAGAAGTGCTTCAGCTTGTTGGATTCGTAGAGCGGCCTCCGTGGGCGCTGGTGGTGTTTCTGCAGGTGGTTGGGTCGGTGGGGGCTCCCGGGCCAGTTGCTGTCTCATAGCCGATACCAAGTTCGCAGCTGCTACTTGCACTGCGTTAGCTCCCTCCCCAGGCTGAGCCATCATGTTTGCCGCAGCGGCTGCGATCGCTGCAACCCTCTCGTCCCCATAAGCTTGGTGGCCGTTGTTCGCTGATCTAAGTAAGTCTGTCAGTTTGTTTACTGCAGCTCCTGCTTCTGATCCAGCAGAAGAGGATAGCCTACCGTTTGAGGAGGAGTCGGAGTGCGCTGGTGACGGTGGGGCGAGATTGAGGAGTCCTGAGCCTCCTGCAGAGGCTGATACTGCGGCCAGAATGTCTCGTTCCCGCCTTTCTGCTGCCGCCCGGGATAGAACGTATTGGGCCGCGAACTGATGTTTTGGCTCCATTCTCATATGTTCCATGTGGGATAGTAGACCTGAAATACAGCATTACTGTTATTGCTGGCAAGGATTACCAACTGTAACTCCTACTGTGGCGCTAACCTGTCTGACGTTGTCAGGAATTAATCGTGTGAATGTAAATGTGTTTAATGAGAATCAATTGCAAATAGTTACGATGCAAATATAAAGTTGGCAATTTAAAAACCGAGCTTGGATCGCGACTGTAAAATCCAATTACCATTAAAATTTTACTGTACATTTTATATGTGTAGTATTTATGAAAGTGTAGTATTTTGGTAACATTTATTAAACATGCTTTAGGTAAGCAAATTTGAGCCAAGAAGAACCATGAATCCAAACTACCGACACGAGTCGACAGAGCGATTGTACTCGTTAAATGTTTAATTTCAAACTCGTCTATTGGAACAACACATTATGTGTTCCAATTTCAAATTCTTCTATGCTTAACATTTCTGCCTCTACACAGACGGATCCTTACCACTCTCGTGTGTAAACACTGCTTGGCAGACTGAACATGGCCACATTCTTAGCCCGCTGGTGAGTTGGGTCTCAGGGTGACAGGCCAAATGCTTTCTCAAGGAACCCTCGTTCACGTAGTGCTTCCCGCATACAGGGCAAGGGTGGTTCGCCGTCCTCCGCTTGGCTATATAAGGATCAATAGGTTTAGCTTGCGCTGGGTACGGTGATGTGGCGGGTGGACCTTCGCCATCATCACCAGGAGTTGGAAGGTTAGTGGGTTAGAGGAGGAGAGAGAAAAAAAAAGAAACAGGTTAGTTAATGTGTTAGTCTCCATCGACTCGACCCTTTAGATGCTTACTGAGAGGGCTTTCGCAATTCTTGTTATTTTAAATGGGGGGGAGTATAAATAACGGCTGTTATTCGTCAGCACTAAAGAGTCGTATTATTCTTATAATAACTAAAATGAACAACAAAACGTATAAATGAACACAATAGGCAAATCAAAATATAAACCAATTAGCGGAACATAATAACAAAACAAAGTTGACATTAGAAAATGAGGAAAATGTAGCTGTTAGATACGCAAACAAAACATGTTATCATAATATAGTCGGAACGCCATCCTAAGAATCTGTCGTTCTCTTACCGACCAAGAAATGTTTACAAAACACTTTACCCTTCCAATAATTCTATAACAATAACGGACTATTCCCCAGGACGACGTTCAGACCGGCTTATTTATTAAGTTAGTCATATTTTATGGAAACGATACGTTTTTGTTTTACCGTTGGATTTTAAGGAACCAACACCCCTCATGGCTTTGTGCCAGCTGGAAGCTTTCGCATCGCAAAATGTTTGATTACAAAATGTTTTGTTGTTACGGTTGCAGTTATTTTATGGAGACCAACGAATTTAACGTACAAGCTTCCAGTGGCGGATCTTATAAACTAATAAATCTCATCTGCGGGAGCGTTATTTTAAAACGGATCGAACGCTGAACGTATTTAAATTTAGAATTTTGATTCGCACCGCAAAGGAGGTTTGCTTACTCTACTTAAAACTAGGATCGTCGTAAAAAAGAAAGAAATCGCGAGGACGACGTTCTTTTTTTATGTGACGCAGTTTAAATTTCGAATTCGAAATTCGAAACTTACTGGCAACGCCGGACGCATTTGGGTCCTTGTGAGTGTTCTTCATATGTTCGACAAGAGCTTCGCCACCGAAAACAACTTTGTGGCAAATGGGGCATGGTGTGGCGGTGGCGCCTCCGATCATAAGTGCGGCGTGTTGCTGCAAAACACCAAGGTGCAGCTGAAGCTCCTGTGGCACCGACGGCGATGCGGGCATAGCAAAGATTAGGTTACATTCACAGAACACAGTAAAAAACAAAAAAATGTCCAAATGGAATTTTGAAATAATAACAACAGCCAAAGAGAATTTTGATTAAACGGTAAAAAAAAAATAATAACGGCCAAAAGTGTTTTTGAAAATAATTTGTAAATGCCAAAAAGTAATTTTGTTTATTGAAATCATACATTTTTTAAAAGGATGTAACTCTTTCCATGTTAGTCGGTGTAAACATACAATTTTACATTCCAAACACGATGTTTAAGAAAATATGAAAATATATATGTTAAAATTAATCATTAAAATTGATGAGCTGCTAGAAATCTAGCTTTTCGGTAAATGCTAAAATATTTCTAAACCTAATAAAATTTGTTAGGTGGTATTTTTTTATATCAGTTGGAGATAATCAAATTCTGAGTGAAATATTGGGTACATTTAAATGAGTATTAGTTACATTCAAATGTATTGTTGATTTATTTTTAAACTTCACTTTGTTATAGTAACAGAAGAAGTATGTAGTGTCGACGTAATATAAAACACGTCAACAGATGTTGACGAATAAATATTGTATAATAATGTTCATTATACATTTCAAATTTCGATATACAATTTAAATTAACAATTCTTAATTCAAATTTCGAATAACCTTTCACATTAACAGTTCTTATTTCAAATTCATAAGTTTTTCACCATTTAAATTTTAACAATAAGTCTGTTATACACTATTGAAATTGACTATGTTTTTTAATTATCTAGATACTGACCTTCGCAGTGTGCGTTCTCAAGCTGCTCTCAGTGGCAAACCCTTTCCCGCAGATGTTACAATGGAAAGGTCTGTTCTTAGCGCGTTCCACCTGAGCATCGTGGTTGCGCAGATGCTGCTGCAGGTTCGAAAGCTGGATGAAGGCTCTGCCGCAGTCTGGTAAGTGGCACTTGTACGGGCGTTCACCTGTAGAGAGTAGAGTGCCTGTTGAGGTTTTGCGAATGATAAACAATAGTGTGATCGGGGAACGAATGACATCGGAACAACGGTAAAGACATTTTTTGAGCTGTTTTGTTATTAAAAACAATAGAATTTATTTTGCTTGAGTAATGTGCAAATGGTTTTTTTTGCTGTACAACACTAATTATAAGCTAAATTAAAAGACTATATGAGAATGTTTTACTTAAATTTTAAATTATTTAAATGCCTGTTACAAACAGCTTTTTAGTAATTAAGTATATCTATTACACCATGTATAAGTGCAATTTTGCAATAAGTGATTTATTGTCCTATCTTCAATCACTTCTTTAAATTTCAGTTATTATTACTGCATCTTTCAGCTGACAAAATTCTTAATAATATGCTAAGGAATACAGAAAATTACAATTCAAAGCATCACAAACCAAAGATATGCCAAGAGCGTTCGACATTCGAAAATGGCCAACTGGTTTACACGATGTCGCCAGTCGATATAGATCCAGTGAAATCACAACTATAGTAATGACTGAATTAAATTTAATTGATGTAAAACATTGCCGTGTTACTTTTGAGACGTTCGCCATTTCTTGGCCCATACTCTTACATTCTGTTAATATCGATACTATAAAACAAAATTTCAATACGGAATAGTCACGATAAATCCATTGCTTTGAAGATTTAGCGGTCAAAATTGTGTGTATTATTTTTTTAGCACATCTATTGAGTCTTGCTAAAGGGTTATACTTAGAGGCAACTAGCAGAAATCTCGTAAAATGCATGGCGCTTGATTACGTCATTTGAGAAACTTCTGCAATATTTCGAGTTTCAAGACCCAGCTGTTTGGACTTTGCATCTGTACGTTGTTAGTCATTTAGGCAATCGGTTTTTTCTTTAATACGTATAGATTGTGTGTGTTATGTAAGACTTGCTTCGCTAATATTGAACAGTTATAAAATTGCGTATCATCTTAATTCAACAGATTTATCTAATCCAACTTGACATTGTAGATAAATCTCAAAACGCTGTGAGCTAAATCCGAAAAAAAAACAAGAGAAAGGAATTCGTATTTCGAAATTGGGCTTCGGAACACTAACCTCCAACGGTACAGCCAGAATCCCGTCCGAAAGTCCGCCAAAAACCGTGCGCGACCTAACCCAACGAAAGAAAGCGATGACCGCCGTTCCATTTTTAAAATAAGACCATAATAAAACGAACGCATACTTTTAGCCTGTACTACTGCAAGCAAATGCAGGGGTCGTTGACTCACGCACACATAGACGAGCGCGGAGTTCGTATGTACGCCGATATCTTTTCTGCATAGTCCTGTCGCGCGGCAGTGTGAGTGATTTTGCATGTTTGCGAAGAATGCGTATGTATACGAATGCGTTTGTAAGGAGAGATATTGTAGAATTATTTCCTAGATGCAACGAGATAGATATATGGTTTTGTGCTAGGCCTGACACAGCGAAATGCATAGAAATATTGCTGGTTTCTGCCTTGTATAGCTAATCGGGCACTAACGGTTCGATTGCTTTATTTATTGGCACTAAATTTTATAACTGAGTTGGGTTTATTAGGTTGGTTTTGTAGATAAAAGTATGGGTAAAATATTGCGTTATTTAAGCCCTTTATGATGGTAAGGGCTGTGGGTATTTTATAGGTAATTGTTAGTTATGCCCTCGCTCCATATATATTGTTGGTCTGTATTTTGTATGTCATCAGTACTTACACTCACACTTTGATATATTCATTAGATATTTATTATTTAACTTATATTGTCTATGAAATAAATGCTGATATATTTTGTCTATGATTGTACAATGCCTTTAACTAACGTTACCTTTCTAATCAAGATGCTTAGGGCATAGTGTAATTTATGACAATTTATGCTATAATTATTATGTCATAAATTTATAGTATTGTCAGTATGGCTGTGTTTATCGTCATAAGCTTGGGAAACTTTGTGTTAAAGTTTCGTTTTATAAATGGGAAGCAAAGTGACATATTTGTTTATATTATTTTTTTGAATTTCGAATAAAAACCGATCGTAATTTCTATATCGACTTGGAAAATATTAGAAAACAGTTTACTTACTCCTCACATAGGCAACTAAATTGAAGAATAATCCTTACTGCATATTCCCTTGGGTAATTTCTTTGAAAATTGAATCCTAAATCTTTGGGATAAATTCCAAAATCGGACTAAAACGTACGAGGAAAGCCAACCGTGCATAGAACATTATTAGGTGATGCTAATCACGCCAGAAAAGGCTATCGAACATTCTAGAAACGGGACACTGCGGCGGCCATATTGCAACAGATTAAAAATAATTAGCTATTTTACGGTCCACCGAGTGAAGTCGGACGATCAACTGCATTTAGAACAAGTTTGCAACCTTTTGGGGAGTATTCGTTTATAGAGAACTCTTGTCCGAAATAAAATAAAGGCACGATCTGTTTCTCCTTATAGTTTTTTTAATTTCATATATTTAAATAATATAACTAACTATGCCTTATGGAATGTTTATTTTTAATTTGAATTATTCTTCACAAGGACCTGTTTCATACGATATTTGAGATTCTATTGCTTCCTTTACCAAGAAAAACTAACAATATCTCGACATTAAACTTGTCTATGCCAAACATTTCCGGGTTCGCTGGTCTCCATACTATTGTGGCTGCGCGGCCATTTTTCAAGCTATACAGCCTACGCGTTTTTACCGACCAGTCTAACCTGACCCCCGTGTCCGCTTACCCTCGCTTCGTGCTCACTGGAGAGATACACGAGACGGCTCAATCTATACTGGCTGAGTTGTATATGGCTATTTTTGTTATTTCTCTATGAATAAATGTAGGGAAAGGAAAGGCGCTCGCCTTAACACAGTTTACATGATGCACGATGGTATAAAGGATGTTCTATCTGCATGGATCGAGCTGGGATTTATTTGCAATTGATATTATATTTAATCTGTTGTTATTTTGATATAGATGAAATTCGATGTTCAGAGTGTTTCAAAATATTTTACTCTTAACTTATCTTTCAATATTTTCTACAGTACAGATTAGTTTATAAAGAATATATGTTTTTTTTCTATTAGTGTTATATTTTTACTGGTAAAAGGTTTTGAAAGTTCGTAAGGTCTTATAAACGATCGAATTCCTCTTAGAAATTATATTAAATAATGAAATACAGTATAATATCTTATTTCATAATTTTATAGCCCTATATTAATCCACATAATAATATTTAGTAATTGCTCATAAACCAACAATTAGCTGCCTAAAAGACCTATCTATATAGGTATTGAAAAAGCAGGTCTAGCTCACAAAGACCTAAGCCAGGCTAAACCTACGCATTCGATTTACATACAAAAGTACTTCCCAAGTAACGCAAGCACCTTTTGACTCGAAGCGTAGGCATAAAGCATTCTAGCCTTTGCCTGGGACCGATTTAAAAAATATCTATCGTAAAAATGACGCGTTCCATTTTCAAATTTAGTTTTTAAGTTTGTTTTTGATTCGACTGTCTTGATTAGGTAGTACTGTATATTTTGTAAAGTTCCAATTTCGAATAAATGATTTTGTAATTCATAAGTACAAGTGGAATTGAATTTGTTTAGTACTTGAAATATACAGCTTTATTTCATTACTAAATGTAGAGATGTTTAAGGTGTTAAGAGAAATCATTAATCGGTTGATATAAAGAATTAATGAGTCATAAAAATAACAATTTACTGTAGAATTTATGCCTTATTGCAAACAAGGTTCTATTCGTTTCGATTTATACGTGGGAGTCAAAGAAAGTACGGCTTGTCGAGAAATCAACAATCAACTGTTTTTACGGCTGTTGCTAAAATCAAAAAGTAAACATTTTTAACAATCCCGAAGAACAAGAAAGACCTTCGCAATGAGAATAACTTTTTGGGCGTCACAATTATGCCGGACTCTCGACCTTTTTACGCATTGATCAATAAAACAGCTCATTGTTGTATATTTCTAATAATGGCGTCATGCATCGCTTGTTTAGGAGCTATTTGCTTTTATTAGTTGTTCATTTTGATCTAAAAGCAATCAGACGAAATGTTTGAACTAAAAAAAAAATTAAATGCAATTGATCCCAGATTCTAAATTTAAAAACTGCATCGCAGAAAGCTGGATCGCGTCGATTTTAAAACACGGGACGGCGGCGCGTGCGTGTAACGAATTTATTTTTGAATTTAGAACGCAGACTTATGCGCCATTTTGACTTGCCCGAATAATTCCCGCGTGTTTTCGTCGTTTATTAATTCGTTTGATATAACACTGACATAGTAAATGCAGCTTTACACGTGTTAAAGCTGGATTTTGCGTGTTTTCTATTGAGAATTTAGTGTTTCTGGTACTAATGATATATCTTTAGCTTAACTACACTCATGTGGGCTTCACAAATAATTTCATTCTATAACCATTTGTAAGTCTGTTCATCAGTTACGACTAAGCGCCTATGATATTTAAAACTTACATAGATTATAACATGTAGAACATTCAAGTATTTACATACTGTATGTATAATTTGCTTATAAAGTGGACGAGGTCACAAAAGCTATCGGGCCAAAAATCTCAATCAACCCAACAAAATTCCCCAATAGCCTTCGTGTAACGGGTATGTGTACGAAATCTCTCGCTTATATGCCGTGCACATAACATTACCAGCGTTAATCATATCTATCGAAAATTTAAATTATTGGGCATTGCGTGCACACACACACGGCGATGCAGTGGGGTCTCCCCCGCCCCCTGGGTGGGGGCGGGCACGCATCCCCGGCCCCAACTATCCACCCCCAACTATTCGGGGAGCGGCCGGAGCGAAAAAAATTATCGCCATTCCACCTGCGTTCGGCCGTATTGGCAAGTTATATTCGCCGGCCATTTTGTTTTAAATCAATAGCGATATTATAATGGCGTTGTTGGGTATTCGAATTATTATTCCGTTTGGTACGTGATATAGTATTTTTAACACATAAATATACGAAATGGAATAGTTTTCTCTATATTTGTTTGAATATATATCGGTATATTTTAGCTACCTGGTATTAATATAAAGGAAAATAAAATAAAACGATTATGCAAATTCGAAATATAAGCTTTGAAAAAGGCAAACATAAAAAAAAACATCAAAACAATTATAGCCAAAAACGAATTTCAAAAATGGAATCACAGCTAAGTGTTGTTAAAACAAACTGCGAACTCAAGTTGAGGGCAATAAAAAGAAAGCGTCAAGTTCCCGGCGGATTCCAGGACTTTTTCCACGGGATTTTTTTTTAATTTTCACCGCGCTATCTCGCGAATGCTTCAGTGGTCAAATAAAAACTTAAGGAGTTTTCAACGAACAACGAAATGAAAGGAGACTTCTAAGACAGACTTATTTTCAATTTATTTAAATAGATATAATGATTGTGTGACTACAACAAATTAAGTATTTTTAGTAATAATTTATTACGAGGAATTAAAGATTATGGTGCCATATTTATTTATGAAAACGAATAACATTAACGGCATTTTGATAAAATACTTTAATTTTACAAAGAGACCTTAAACATTATTGTTCGATAAATATAATTCCATATTTTTATCTAACTGCAAATAGGAACCTACTCCAAATTCAAATGATAAACGTATAGCAATATTCGGAACTATTAATAAATAATTTAACATATTAAATTTCAATGGCGTAAAAGCATTTGCGATTCGATACATTTATTTACGTTTATTATAATGTACACTTTACAATTACAATTTGCATGACGTGGACGTACAAATATCATCCAAAGGTTTTATATACTAGAGCCTCTCTCTCACCTATTTCTACCGCCAAGGAGTATTGAGCGCATTGCTGTGAAATTACTGGGCAATGTGAAATAATATCGAGGTTGAGTGATTTATACTTATTTGTCGACCACGACTAATAATAATAAAAAAAATATTTGTATTTGTTACTCAGTTAAATTAATGTATTTTTTCATTAAATACATATTTTAAGGCCACTCCACTCCATTCGTATCCAAGCAGTCAAGTTAAGAAAGATAGCCACCAACTTCTGAAAAGGGTACACGTTTCAAGAGAACAGAGTAAAAAGATTCAGCCGAGGAGGGCAAGGAGAGGGGGTAGGTACCCCAGCATAAAAAAATAACCGTTTTGTGCTTGGGAAAAATGCAAAGCGAACAAGAAAACTAGACTTGGCAAGTTTTCTCAGCGGCTAGGGTTGGCGGGGGATGTTTTGTTTTATTTCGTTTTTGTTTGACGGTATACTTAAAGTACTTATATTTATTCCGCGAATTAACTTTATTTAATAACTTTTTAATAAAAAGCAACTAACATTTTAAACATTTATATACAATTCCGTGTTAAGAAGACACAAAGAAATTACTATTTATAAATGTTTTATTTATCGTTCATATTTTCAACAGTTATTCCTGTTATTCTACATTATGGTTAGTTCCAAGATAAAGCGGCGGTAGAATAAAACAATACACAAAATAAAAATAAGTTTTTGTTTAGCTTAGTTTCATTTGTAAATGTATGTCACGTCTTCTATTTATTGTAAGTGTATTACTTTATATGTTTTATACAATACAGGATGGAAAACTAACACGTATATGTGACAACCCTAAAAGATTGAAGACAGCGCAGATAGTTAAGGGTTGAGTACATCATTCTAGACTCAGAGCTAGACTTTAACTTGTCTAGGTAGACAAATTGCAGGGTAAACATCAGAGAAAAGTTAAAATTAATGGTCAATTAAAATCAATATTCTTCATATTATGGTAATCAATAAATTCATGTTTTTAAAACAATATTTACGGTATTGTTAAAAAATATTTTTATTAATAAATAAAGTTATAAAAGAATGACATTTTAATCTTTCTAACACATAAAGTATAGCAATTATCCCAAGCACAGACTTAGCATATTAACAAAGCAATCGCATACAGTGATATTTAGTTTCTACAAGATAAATGTCATAAAAGTAATAAACGAAAAAAAATATTTATACAAATAAATTATATTATAATTAAAACTTCTTTTTACAGTAATTACATGTTGTTTGTATCGCGTCTGTCTTTGCCAGTTCAATAAGTTTATTATGGTAATCTACGCCCAGACAACCCTAGTGTTAAGTCCAAAAAAAGACGTCTGCACTAGCTGGTGGAGATTTAAAAATTCATCCACAGTCGCGATCGTTCAGATTCATTCGAATAGAACTACGCAGAGATCGTTCCAACTTCAAACTTGGACTGCAATTTTTTACGTTCCTCTTTTTGAATTTGGAACGCTTTCTATTACGTGGTTTGTTTTTAGACTTTAATGTTCCATGTTCGATTTTTGAACTCTACGTTTAAACTTTCCTTTTTAATAATAACGATCTTTGGTAGACGTTAGAGACAGAGATAATTTTTCTCTTACGTTTAATTCTGTATTAATATTTTTCAAACAAACATATGACTTTCTTTTGTTTAGTGCTTTTCTTATTTTTAGTGCTGTTGTACAAAACTCTTGTATATCATTGCCGCGCCTATTTAATTGCTTTTAACTACATTGCTTAGCCTTTGAGATTGAATTATTACATTGAATATTTTGTGCAACGGATGGGTAGTGTAATGTATACTTTTATACAATACTGTGACATAATAATAATTATAATTTATTCCAGCAAACTATCCCAAACTTGACCGTTAACAATGATAACAAAAAAGGCCCTTTGAAAGTCTTCCGTTCCGCATGGCCCCTTCTGTTTTTTTTATATTTCTATTATTTGACCCCAAAACTTTATAACCCTTTGATTACCTGCAGTAGGATAAAGGGTCCGGTCTGTCAATCTGTATTAATTTTTTTCTTCAATTATTATTTTTGCAAACGCATTTTTGTTAATTACTTACATACGTATTTGCAATTGAAATGGCGCTTATTCCTTTAAAATGTTAATTTTAATAATAACAACGTATAAGGTTCTATGGATTATTTATGAAAAGATGATCGGTGAGAAGTGTAAGAGACTTGTTCTGAATAAAAGATACTTATTACCCAATTGGAATATAAAAATTGGGTTAGAAGTAAATAAATAAGCCAAGACTTTCTCGGCAACTTGGTATCCATTACAATCTATCGCTTAACACAATTAACCTACAGTTTCCGCAATCGATTCGGCATTTAAAAACTGATGCAAACAATTACAGACCTTTCACGTTTTTCGCTATTATTACATTGCAACGGACAACGACCCGGCAGCTGTCCCGGGGCCATTTTTGGACGTATTATTATGCTAATGTTGGCAACCTATTATTTCACAGGTATCTTCCACGATGGCTATTGTGACCAGGGTTATGTTTTGGCGCCGAAGCGCGGAAGGGTTGATTTTTTAAGTTTGACCGGGACGTGACTAATTTTGATGAATTATAACGCATATGGCGTGCGATGGGTTAACGCTTTGGTCGGCATTGAGCGGGTTGGAAATCAAATTTGATATAAAAACTGTTTCCGTAATACTGATATGCAACAGACGTTTATGTTTTAGTTTATGGCCTTGTAAGTGATATGGTGAAAGTCCTGTGAATCTTAGTGATACGTCGGATTATAAATATGGTAAGGAACATTATACCACAGCGTTTTTATTATCAAGTTCGAAATAGATTTTTATTTTTAAAACAAGCACCGCGCACCCTATTCGCAGCTAAATTGAAAATTCGAACGCCTAATCGTTCTAAATATTAGTATAATGGCCGCCGAATTTATTCTGTCCAATTAAAATGCACCGTCTTAAGCCCGCCAACACATCGCGCCGATTGTTCCAAAATTGAATTTTAATCACCGATTCTTTAATCACAATGGCGTTCGATCTCGCGCTAAGAATGCCAAAAAATAGGGAAAATGACGAGAATTGCTTTCGAATCGAGTGAATGGAGCCCGAAGAGCAATTATCTCGAGTATCTTTTGAGTTTAAATTAAGTGAAAAAACTCGGGAAAGTTTTTCGTTGGGGCAAAGGTTAAGCCGAATCGATACTGGCTGGAAAAATGTCTGAGATGAATTTTAATAACGGACTGTCAGAGAGAAGTTTAAACAGGTGAGATTTGCTGTTTTAATTTACCTTTTTTTCATTTATCTTGTGGCACCAGTGTTTCTAGATTGAATTTTTAAGTGGCTGTATTTTTCACGGACAAGTAGATATAAACCTAATTTATAAATGTATAATAACATAGTTATCGTAACAAGCCTAATTAAAATGACGACTTGATAAGAGTCGATAAACACAAACCAACCGCCAAAAGACAATATTAAGCAATCACATCGACATAAGATTTTCCGTTCAATAATTAGCATTCCCAATATAAAATATCGTTAAAATCTAATGGTATTTAGGCGATAAATAACTTAACCCCTCCCAGCGTAAAGGTCACGAATGCCCGCACGCAACGAAAACTAAGCGCGTTATACATCTACATATTTTTGCTAAACAAAAACCAGTTTGGGCTGGCTTTTAGTATTGCACAGTCGGGTCCCGTTACCTCGCATCTGGTACTGATGCAACTTTTGATGCCTATAATAACATAATAGTGCACTTATCCGCGGACACCGAACGCGAATCGCTTATAATAAACCGTTCCGCCAACGTGGGATTAAAAAAACGAAACAAAAACGTAAATTTGCATATCATAACAAAACGTAATGGCAGAACGCATTATTTCTATTGTCTTTCCGGACGCTGTAATTAAATTAAAAAAGTAAAAGCAACACGCAATCCCATTCTTTGTTGCTAATTAAAGAAACAGAATGAAAGAAACGCTTAAGTAGCAAGTTAGGAGTTCCGCGTAACAAAAAAAGGAGAGAAAAGAATGGAATAAACAAAAGGCGGTCGGCGCGGGGATTTGAAAATGGAACGAGAGCGAGTTTGCATGTCGCGTCAGTTGTGGGATTCCATTTTTGAATTATTTTTGTAGTAACTGTGCCGCGATTTCAATCTTTTTTGTTTTCTTCAACGAGGTTCTTTTATGAGTCTTTGTTGCTCCGAGTTAAAGGTTAATGACATGCGCGTTGTGATGTGACATATGTTTTTATTGCTTGGTTTTTTCTTAATTATGTTCTTGACAATCATTAAGTGTATTATTTTCATCTAATTTTAATTGAATACGCTAGTGGATGTCTTTATTGTTTTATCCTGCAATTATGTCTGAAGTAAAAAATACACGGATTATGCTCATTATTTATTTTTTCCGCCTTTATAATCGAGAATGTTGGGCATTATTACAACACAATCTTACGCCAAGCATCTGTTACAGTCGGAAGTTCCCAAAAATCTTGGTAAAAAATCACTACTCGGGGTATTAATGGGTGTTATCCGTTTTTTTTCTCGAAATTAAGCAGAAAAAACGGGTTATACGATCGCCGCGTCCCGCCATCTGCTATTTTTGACCGGAATCAGATTTTGATATCGATAGGTCGGAATCGATTTTCGGTATCAATTTTACGGTAATTTATGAGTTGTGTTAACTTATAACGGTTATTAGAACCGATTTAGTTTTCTGTTTAATAACTAATTGAACACATACCTGTTCAGGTCATTGAGTTGTTTTTACATATATTTTTGTGAATTTAGGTATATTTTTATTACTAAAATATTATTTTGAAAGTTGTATTTTGTAGGTACTTTCCATATCGCGTCCCGTAGGAGCCTTTTATTGTTTTCGGGATCAAGTAGCACATGCAATGTTATCCTAATACGAAAGTGAATAAAAATCCAGTTCACTGGATTAGGCAGTTAAGATAAACAGAAAAACAAACACACGTTTGCATATATAAATATTTGCACGGCGCGCGTGTATGTAAGAAGATAGTTAATAAGAAAATTTGCAAATGAAACAATAACATATTGCGCCATTGCAATACTATGAGGCGTCCGTGTGAAAATTTCAGTTCATTCTAGAATATTCTTTGTTGCTAAAAGCGATGCAGGAAACCTGTTTTTCTCTAACGATATTGTTTCGCGCGTGTCTCATCATTATACAGGCTTAATTGTCATGTAAAGTCGGACATCTTGTTTTACAAATGGCGGCCTCGATTCATTATGCCGTTGTTATGTGAAAAAAGTGCGTAAAAAATTATTATAAATGGTTATATAAAAACTTATATCTTACTATTTAAAACCTCACGTTTATGGTCCTGGAAGGTATGAGTTTGATTTATTTGATTATCGATCGTATGTCTAATAAGAAAAAATCTAGTTCAGGATTTTGTGATAACTACGCGTTTTTATTTTTAGGTACATAAGGCAATCGATACCTTAACCTAAATTAACATCTGCCACAACTTAATAGGTTTGGCGATTAATATAATTCCCACAACATATCATACATTGACCTGACTCCGTGATAAGTTGCTTAAAGCTCTTGTATTACGGACGTCAGACAACAGTCGAATCACACTTAAATACATATATTTAATATCCAGACATAGCACAAACACAATAATCATCATATAAATATTTGCTCTAGGTGAGAATCGAACTCATGACTCTTGGCGCACAAGATAGGGTCACAACCACCAGCGCCATCAGGCCCGTCAAGTAACATAGATGGAGCAAGTTAGATAGATTAATAAAATATGCAAAGAAATTGTAATTATAAATCGTTTAGTTCCCTAAAATCATTTGAATTGAAATAATGCTGATAAGAATTCAACAAACACTTAACAAAGACAATCGTCAAAGATTTCGAATTCCATTGATGTAAAAAAATATCCTAATGATTATCCTCATTAAAACGTAAAATGGACCCCAAACCATATGCCGTAACACAAACCGATGCCGAAGAATAAATAAAAAAAAAACTTAACCATCAACGTAATAATTAATGCCGACAATTAATTGTGTCCTTTGTGAGAGTTTAATAAAAAGTGAATCCAAGACGCCATTTTTCTAACGGCGCTCTTTTGTTTCTTTTTTTTTAATTATAGTGTTACGCTTCGGCGTTCCGATTCGTTACTACCAAATAATTTGCTGATGAAAAATAGTACTTAATATGAAATTGTATTTGAATTATGATATTTGTGTCGATGTTAATTTGATAAATATTAGTTGTTATGGATATTAATATACAAGAACAATGCACAAGCGGACAACAAAGATATGATTATAATAGAATTTATTGAAATAAATTTCCTGTGAGTATTTTATTATAGCAATATGAGTAACGAGAAAATTAAATAAAAAATATAGGAAATTCTTTTTTTATTATTGACGAGGTAAAATATCAGACAAAATATAATTAGAATAAAGTTCGTTAAATTTTATTTAATAATTACTATTATCGAACTGTTTTAAGGAAATGTATCTGTTGAATTTGTGGGCACTTTTACAAATAATATTTATTAAGATCAACGGCTTGAACATATAACAATTTAAACAAAAAAAGATTCAACACATTTGGACATAAAGAGAAATATCTCAAACATCGCAGACAAAAAACGCCATAGACAATTAAAAGAGGGAAAGTCGTAAGTCCGATTTAATAACCAATCGGGGTCGACACCTAGAGGGAAAAAATGGGAGAAGAAAATTTCGCCCCCGAAATAATTTCCTAATCACTGGGCCGCACGTCCGTTTCCTGGCAAAAAACTCGGGCCAAGAGACACCGTCTTGTCACAATTCGATTTGTATGGATGAGACACTCTTAAAAATAAATTTTAAATGAGGCACACCTTATACCTGCCTGTATACCTGAATCTCACCTATTTCTACCGCCACATAGGTAGTGAGATTACTGGGTAGTGTGACATAATATCTTCACATTACAAGGTCGGCAAAGCAATAAATATATCCTTGTGGTAGGTATTACGAGTGTCGTGATTATGGTGAGGCTAACTAAAAAAAAGGTATCTTTTAAATGTTTTATTAATTGTACTTATAACCTATTTAGTAAACACGGTAAAGTACAACGGGCTAAGACAGGTCTGATATCTAGCACGTGTTGAAGAAAGTTTAACAAACTTTTTTTTTAAGAGGAAATAGAGAGTAACCTACGTCATTTTTATCGAGTGTGGTGATAAATAGAGACAGGTGATGACATTTATATATCCTTTTCTCTCTCTCTCTACTTGACTAAAGTGACAAAGGAATCAGGATAACCAATCTAACTTTGGGTAATGTATTTACTTCTTCGGGACTACGAAATGTAAACGCAAAAATATTGATAATAGAGGAAGGTTTGAGGGTATAGGCAGATTAGAATAGTACCTCCAGTTACCGATAGATGCCGGTATAGCATCCCGAAATGGCGTAGCTCAAATGCAATAAAGCGGGGATGGGCAGCAGCATTCCCGCTACGAAGCCACATTCTGAGCTTGCACGCACGCGAACCGAGCTCGGCAATTTTAGTCAAAAAATAATATATAATTATTTTAATATTTATTTACATCACGGGCTATCTAATAAAAATAAGTTTAAAGTTTGCATTTAAACAAAGAGATACGCTTTATTAAACGTATATACAATTCTACTATTAGACTTTCAGTATAAAATCCATAATCTGTATTAGACATCTTAACGCACATTGTATTGTGTATCTATGATTGCAATGATAACAACTATTCTCGTTATTCCGCGGCGTATTTCTTATATGAAACTACAACTAGCTAGAAAAGGGCATGTTCAGATAAAAAATGTACCTATAATATTAAATTTTATATAAACTGAAGGAAGAAGTATTTTTTCTAATAACTGTCCTCAAATATTTAAAAAAAATAAGCTCGTTAATATACTTAATAATATATTTTGAAGTGAACAATAACAAAAAATATACACCGACTTTAATAATAATCGGCTTCAGCAGCATAACAACTTGTTAACATTATAAACTCATTTGAAATAAACCACAGAATGTTTTATTTGAGTTGAAAAAAGTCGTATCCATTACAGCTCGCGCCCGTCAATATTTACCGAGTGAAAGAAGACGGCAAAAAATAAATTAGGCGAAAGCTCATTTTACTCAAAAATCGGCACCATCTGGGCTGCGGGGACGTGATTCCTTCGCCTTTCGGGGATGGTTTGAAGTGTCCAATTGGATGTGTGCGTGAGTGTGCTAATGGATTGCTTGGGGACATTTGAAAATGGAACGAACGATTCTTAATTTGAAATAGTTACATGGCTCATTCCTTTTTTATTTGACGATGGAGATCGTGTATGAGTCTTGTAATTAATAATTCAGAAAAATTCTAAATGTAAATTTACGTAATTATAACTTGTTATACTTTAGAACACAATTCATAATTCAATTGTTAATTTTAGTCAAATCTCATTTCTTACGGTGAAAAAACACTCCAAGTTAATTAAAAGATAACTTTCAGGGCTCACTTCTTTTCTAAAAAAGCAAGGGTTAGGTGAAGTTTGCTTTAAATTACGAACTCGTGCTTTTTATTGTTATATTAAAATAATTAAAACCGATATTAGCTGAATATATACTAGCTAACCACCCGCGATTCTGCGCGCATCAATTTACAAAGACCAAATGTAACATATTATCTGTTGTGTAAAACATATTTATTTTTTACACAACAGATTTCGCGAACAGCTTTCGCGATGGGGATGCTGCCTGCCCATCCCCACCCTGTACATTTGGGCTATACTGTGATCGAATGAATATACCGCAATCTGTCGGTTCTGGTATCCTAGTTGCCTCTTACGATACTTGGTACAGAGGTACTATTATTCTTTTGTGACGGTACCAGTCGGCTGAAAAAATGTTATCCACAGTGAATCGTGAAATTAGTGCCCAAACATTGACGGAATCAAATAAAAACCGATCGCGCGAAACAAGCTTTTTTACATCGCATTCGCAAATAGGCTTCTGACGGAGACAAACGAATGGTTTTGATACTTTCACCAGTCTTTAATTGTTTCAGATAAGAACTGGTCGCGTGAAGACGCTCGTATCTTTATATCTAGGTTTAGGTTATTGTTATTAGGATAATTATATTATTTTAGCTTAACCTAAGGAGCCTTCAAAGTAACAAGTCTAAATCACGACTGAACGTGAAAGTACAAAAAACAAAACTTTTATATTGTAGTGTATATATTATTTTGATGTATAAGATACAAATTTAGTACAGGTAGAGTCGAATAGAACCTCCCTCTGTACCAGGTGTCGTAAGAGGCGTCTGCGGTACCAGAACCGACAAATAGCGATAAATCTATTCGTAACAGTGTAGCTGAAATGTACAGGGCGGAGATGGGGGGCATTCCCCTCGCGAAGCTACACTCGGGGATTACCGACAAACTTGCCCAGTGCGGCAATTATGTGCAAAATTTCCTCTTTATTGAGGAGGCCTATGTCCAGCCGTAGACTCTAATGGCTGATATGATGTGATCTCATAGAAAGGTCGTCGACATTGGTACCTCCCGGTACCTATTTCTACCGACATGTCATTTACTAAAATTCAAATTATACTACTATTACTATTTCATATCAGATCTATATTCATTAAGCCAAATGTTCCGAACCTGTTCTTTTGTTGAACATACAGATGGACAAACACACTTTCGCATTGATAACATAAGACATACACCTATTTATCATTACAAGATATAGTGTATACAATTTTAGAAAGAATAATATCTTCCTTTTAATAATATTATTAACACAATATTATATGATACATTACAATATTCTCCAATTAATTCGTGTCACAAAAACACAATAATAATTAAATTTAATCTCAAACGTATAATTTCCCATAAAACAAGCAAACAAATACCGTTATTAATCTTCCGTATTTTATTGGCGCAAAAACAAGACGTGTTATTTTCAATAACAAAATACGCGTACAACGATAACACATTTTGTGTGTGTGGGGGCTCACACAAAAATAATCTTGTCCGTTTGTCGTGACATGACAGTTTAGATAGACGTCCAGACGTTTTTATTGGAGGAAATTAATTACGGTGAAATGTGTTTTGATTATTTGTTGTTCTTACGTATTATTTATTTATTTGTGCAACACAAAGGTAGTGGTGATGGGCAGCAGTGTTCAAATAGTAGACAAAATCTTGTAATGATAATTAATAATATTTTGTGGATAGGGGTTGGGGGGATGGTTGTCGAAAAAAAGTCGTCTACTTATAATATTTACTTACTTCGTTCAACAAAAAATATAAACGCAATTAAAACATAATGCCACCATTATTAGTTTGATATTAGATAGGACTTCGTAGATGCATTGGCGTTTTCAGATGGGAGGGGGGCTGGCCAATGACATGCCAAGGCCGATACGATGACTTTTCAACCTTTCTAGTCGCTAGCCTAACATTCTGGGGTGGGCACTAGACCATCCAGGAGTGGGCAAAGCCTACCCGGCCCCCTTCTATACACCTATGGTCTTATCAAAAGGCACATTCTAGATTTGATTTAATGATAAAAATTTAGATATAAATGATAAATAAGTAGTTATATCAGCAAACTGTAATCCTTAATTATGTTATCATAACTTATGTATATATATATATATTAGAAGTTCTACTATGAGCGTAAATGTTTATTGTAACATATGTCAATTATCAAAACCACAGTGTCGCTCTACAAATCGCGCCCCCTTTTTCTCGAGGGTGGCACAAAGAAGCGGTGGAAAATGGAAAAAAATATATTTTAAAAGACAACTGGGTCCCTCGCTGTCTGTCCAATCATAAAAATTACGTCTCTATTGCCTTATGTTTGTGTTCGTGCGCTAGAGACGACGCCCCGCCTTTGCTTACGATGCGGAATCACAACAAAAATATCAAGGACGTTTTTACCATACTATCCGAAGGAATTTATGACGGACCCGATGGCGCAGATGGTTGTGATCCTGTCTTATACGCCAAAGGTTGTAGGTTCGATCCTTACCCAGGATAAATATTTATATGACGATTTTTTTGCCTGTTCTGTGTCTGGGTGTTAAATATATGTATTTAAGTAGTA
Organism: Heortia vitessoides; assembly: GCA_020976665.1. NCBI lineage: Eukaryota > Metazoa > Arthropoda > Insecta > Lepidoptera > Crambidae > Heortia > Heortia vitessoides. The sequence goes on along the minus strand of JACJUM010005600.1, from coordinate 8,693,574 downwards.
TATTTGTGATTCTTCTTTTGTCTGATGTCCATAACACATGCTTTAAGCGACTTATCACGGAATCAGGTCAATGTATGAGCCGTTGTGGGAATTTATTATTTAGTTTCTATAAAGACGTGTCTTAATAGTAATTTAGGTGTTTGTCGTTGTCTGTATGTTCTGATTATTCTTCGAAACTGTTGTTTTATTTAGTTACTTAAAAATAATAAAGGTACCTACAATCGTTCCGGCCGCAAATAACGAATTTTACTTACTTGTTATATTAGAAAGGGGTGTGAATCTATTTCTGCATCAATATCTAACCGTAAAAGATAGAGCGTATTATATAATGTAGTATATAGTGTACCGATATAGTGTTACTCCGTGTTACCATGTTTTAGACTATTTATATATTTTGCGGACCTCTCATTATAACGCAGTGAGTTAAAAGGTCATCTAAATTTATCAATTAAAACGATTACTAAATGTATTTTCTAATGCAACCAACGCAATGAATCTTCGCACAGATAGTTTTTTATAGCAATAGTTGGCGCTCGTGACGTTGACTATGCTTTACACGGATGGCGCGAGTTCAATTCCTGACCAAGTTAAATAACAAAATGTGGTAAAATTATTAGACTCGTATAACAGTTTTAAATGCTTTTAATCTGAGATCGAGCTGTGGCTATGAATATCTGAAGTAACGTCCACGTGTCCGGTAAGGTGAAGAAAGTCCCGAGGGATTAGATTCCCGCGCGGCCGCCGGTCACCCAACAGCTCGTTAAACAGGAAACCCAATCAAAATAAGCTTTCAACGCCTCGAGAATAAAGTTCAAATTACATTTAATAACTTATTACCTAGATCTAGAATAATATAGGCTCTAAATGATATTAAACTTAGTCTCAAGTTGTAAACCGAGATTTAAGTAATTTTACTTCACTATATTCGAACGTGCTTCTTATTAATACGTCCTATTTGGCGCAGCGGTCGATTTCGATATAGCTAAATCTGAAAGGCGCTAGTTCAGATCCTGGACGGAGAAAAATAAAACGTGACTTTATATACATGGCCGGAACAGATTATTAGGTTCAATAATAATTTCCCACCAAAACTAAAAATAAATAAATAAATAAAACGTCTTAAACATTGACCTGACTCCGAGGGAAGTCGCTTAAAATATCAGACAACAGAGTAATTCCGAATATAATACTTAAATACATATTTAAGAATCAGATTACAGATATACATTTTTGTCCTAGACGAGGATCGAACCTACGACCCTTGACGCACAAGATTAGGAACGCATGAACACTACCGCATGCATCACCGTCTGAACTATGCTCCTAAAATCCCAAGGATTTTCTATTCAATGCGGCGTCCATTTTGATTTTATTTATAAAACATATCTACTTTCTAAGTAAGGGTAAACATATAATATATACACCCCCATTCATCCAGTCCACAGGGAGCGGGATTTCTTTCGGGCGAGCAAAAATTTCCATTAGGAATTTTTCAAAAGTGGTAAGATGGATTACGTGCTCGAATTACCGCTCCCTCGGGATAACAGCTCATTATCCCCTTTTATTTTTGCGGTTTTTATGCATTTTTAATGCATCGAAACCTACCAGTGAACACGTAGACAAACTTTTTTTTATTTTACCAAATTGGGAGAACATCATAAGGCTCGCGTGATGTTAAGCTTCACCGGAGCCTAAATAGCTCGTGTCATCGCAAAGATATCACAAGCAAGACTAACCTTGTGAGTTGAAGATGTTATACCACATTACCCAGTAATTTCACTGTCTCTTGTCACAATGGAATATAGCAATGCAAACTTTCTTTAATAGTAAAATTTACAATAGTAATTACAATTGTAATCGTTGATATAAAAATTACAAACGATTTTATTTGTAATCTAATAAATACTGGATAATCAACAAAAGGCTGGTTATATAAAAATATAACTAGCTAACTAAATTCCTCACAGTCGTTAATCTTGAAACAGCTACAAACATACCAGAGTATATAACAGAATATTGTCTATGTATATGTATGTGTAATGTAACTTGTATACATGAAAGATACATATTTCAAATAAGTATTTTTCAAGATTATTGATGACAAACAAACAAAGAATATTTTATCTTCATAATATTTATATTATTATATCTATACTAATATTATAAAGTGGAAGAGTTTATTTGTTTGTTTAAACGCGCTAATGTCAGGATCTACTAGTCCGATTTGAATAATTCTTTTTTTGTTGGATAGTCCATTTATAGAGAAAGGAGCGAAGCGTCAGTGAGAAATGTTGCAAAAACGGGGAAAAGGCTACTATTCCCCTCAAAGTCACTATTCTACGCAGACGAAGTCGCGGGCGCTGCTAGTCAATTATAGAACTGAAGAATTTGTTTGTTTGAACGCCCTTATCTCAGGAACCGCCAGTTCGATTTGAGAATTTATTTCACTGTTAAGTAGTACATTTATTGAGGATAGTTATTAGTATGAAATTTTTACAACTTATTGCGTATAAAACCGCAGAGTTCAGTTAAGTATAAAATGTGCAATAATTTAATTACCACGCAGGTCAAGCATGAGATGCAGTTGCCCATCTATTAGTTTCTGATCTACACTGTATAGATATCATACCGCTAGAAGTTTAGCTTAGTTGTTTTATTTATATATCTATATAAAGAAAAATCAATAGTCGTATGTCCGAGCATAACTCCCGATAGACTGCGCCGAATAGGATAAAATTTATTTTGTTGCATTTCTGATTTTGGGGATCATTGTATGGGATAAGTGGAATTGGGAAGTACTTATATATGGAAAATATTATTATATAAGAACTGGATTAAAATATCGCACGGCAACAGGATCAGCGGGATAATGTTTGTCCCGAACGAAGTCGGTGCATGGCACTAGTTTAATTCGAAAACAAGTCCGTTTAGATAATAAACTATTCACAATAGCGGAACAGTGGGGAATTATAATTAATTCTCCATGCCCAATAACGCACTCGTTTCAAATAAAGTAAATGCCAAACGCCAACGCCGCAATGTGGTCACCGCACCGAACATTTTAGGCTAAACCGAATCCCACCTCCATTTGGATATTAACTGGAATATAGCGCGCGCCCCGAGTTCGTCCGCCCGTGGCGAATAGCCGAAGTTATATAAAATGTTAGGACCATTAAACTAAAAGAATTACCCGTAATAAGATTAAGTAGATAAGATAAAATTAATGGTAATTGCTTCAAGATTGCATTTCGTTATTAGTTCTTAACGAGAAAATCTATGTAATATATAAAATTGTCGTGTCACAGTGTGTAGTTACCATACACCTTCGAAACGGCTTGACCGATTATTATGAAATTTTATTTGCATATTCTGTAGGTCTGAGAATCGGCTACTATCTATAATATTTATATAGTGATAAATGATAAAGGTATTTTATTTAAAAAATGTTGTATAACTCATCTATTTTTTTATAATTTTGCATTAAAAAAATAAATACAACTCTACATTTTCACCCTTCTATAACCAACCCCTATTTTGTAATAGTTGTTTTAGTAACTTAATCATTTTATTTTATTTATATAGCAAAAAACGATTGCCGAGACAGCTAGTCTTAGACAGTTTGTATGTCTGGGGCGAACCTCTAAACTACTAGACCGATTGTAATCAAATTCTTGGAATATAGGGTAGTTTATATCTGAACTTACATTCGCAATTTTTTTTTTGACAAACATATACATCTAGGATATGACGTCAGTCGAGTTGGCTATTATTGTATAAAATTGAAACAATATCCACCAGCAAGGTAAAAACTAATTTTATTTTTTTTTAAAAGATCTCCTACCACGTGCAAGAATGTAAAAAGAACCGCGTTTTGAAATCGTCAAAAAATAGTTTGCATTAGGTGCCTATACATTTCCCAACTGCACACGCGATCGAGTGCGAAAACCATCAATATAACTAGCAATAAATCCCATCTCAAATTGTATGATCGCCGCACGAGGGATGTTAAACCAGTTATCACAGTCTGCGAAACATATCGCCCAAAGGACATACTTTTACCTAGACACGCAATCATCGACGTGCCGTGGCGCAATGATTCTATTGATTTCCACTATCCCCCCCCCTCCCCCCTCTCACGACCCCTCCCGCGGCCGTGCGAGATGCCCCCACTGGCCCTATACATGCAATGTAAATACATTAATGCCACCCCTAGGTGACAATTTATGCAGCATGTACTGAGCTGGACGTCGGGATACATTTTTTTTCGTAAATTACGCGAGCCGAACGGAAATGATGCGGATTACAATTGGATTACAAGATTACAATTGGACACCCGTTAATAATGTTTATCAGTTGTAATAATGATTGAATAATTAATTAATGACATTTTTATGTATCTTAGGAGAAAAATGTAAAAATATCCTCAAATTCAGAATAGTACGTAAGACTATCTACGTCAAAGTTCAAAGTTCAGTACCACCTAGTTATATCTATCGAGGCGACTTCCACATGCATGTAATGAGGAGCGAAGTTTGCGTACGCAAATTCCATGTACTTATGGTAAGGTCTGTGAACAGGAGGGCGGAGATCAAATAGGACTTGATATTAGTAAGTTATCAGTATTATATATTATTTGTATTGTAATTGTGATTCAACCTATTTTCCAAAAAAATCCAGTGAATTCCAATTCGTTCCAAAAAAAAAAATCAATAATCCAGGTCAGCCAGGACATACAAGCAGTACAGTCCGCGTGATAGCAAACGTCACCGCAGAATATCACAAGGATATCACTAACGCGTCGCCAAACTTGTGACTTGGAGATATTATGCCACATTTCGAGACGAAAAATCACTGATAGGTATAATAGAAAAAAAAGTTGGAAACAGCTCAAAAAGGGGTAAAAAGGTCAAAGAAATGATTAAAATATTTCCCTGTCGACTTGGACAAGCCTTTGTCCGGACTTCGACGAATTTTTCACGTTACCAAGTTGCCAACTTTAATATCGAGTTTCCGAACTGAAGATGAAACTACGGTCCACCTGCTATTTTTTATCTGTGCTCACAATGGCGCGTAATTTTAAAGGTGTTGAAGTTAGCCGTTGATTTTATACGGAAAATTTAAATGAATTTTGCAAGATTGATTTTAAGTTTATACACTTTAAACTTTAATTTGTTTTTTATAGCAATACAAGGTAAATTATAATATTTAATAGCATATTACGTATAATATCATGTAGACAATATTCTTCTGCAAAACCATTTTATTTCTTGCATTGAGCTTGCATAATATAGTCGCGTCGGGAATGCTGCTACCCATCCCCACTCAGTTTCATTTAAACAACACTGTTTCGGGTGTCACCACTATATCGGTTCCAGTACGGCAAGCGCGTTTTGCGACACCTGGTGCAGGGGTACCATTCTACTTTCCCGATAGCCTTTTTAGCAATAGTTTATATCGTGCATGAATTGAATTATTTAAAAAAAATTATACCTCTATTATTACAGGCTGAAACAAGAAATATTACATTTAATATAATACTAAAAATAACAATCGGCTCAAATATATAATCAAAGCCAAACAAACAATGGACACCTTAAAACATTTCCCTATCGAAAGACGTCGATCGACGTTTTTAAACGTAAACACAAATTAGAAAACGTCGGACTCCCTGCGAATGTTTTTTGTTCCTTTGTCATGCTAACTCAGAGAAATTGACGGGACAACAAAAAGGCACTTATCTTTTAAATTGTATATCGATTGGTATTTTTGGACATAGGTACGTACGTTTTATTTAACAAGGTATTGCGAATTATTTTTCAAATTTTCAATGTGAAATTTTTAATAATATTTTTTTATGTTATAATTTAATTTTGTTCCTGAATGCGAACGTTGCCTTCCGCATGTACCTCATTATCAGATCTCGCAAGAACTGTTCCAGGCTAGAAAGTAGCGTAAATACAGGTTTGTATATGTATACCTTGAAATACAGCTTGATTAGATCAGCCGAAAAGTACCGGCAGAGTAGAATAGTACTTAATATACCAGGTGTCTGTCGTAAGAGGTGACTAAGTTACCAGAACCGACAGATGGCGGTATATCCATTTGAAGCAGTATAGCTCAAATGCAGAAGGTAGGGATTGGCAGCAGCATCCTCCTCGCGAAAGCTGTGCTCTGCGACTGCCAACACGCTTACCCAGCGCGGCAATTATCGCGATAATTATCAAAAATCCCCCTTTCTTAGGGAGGCCTATGTCCAGCAGTAGACTTTCAATGCCTGTAATGATGATGATGGTGATGATTAGATGTCAGTGTAGTATCATCACACGAGTTATTATTATTGACATTATAGAATTTAATGTTCTTTTTTGTTATTAATAAATTTTACATTACAAAGGTTTCAAATAAAAAGCATATTATATAAATACAACCTAAAATTAAAATATGAAACCGTTAAAATAATTTGCAAACATGTAACTTGACAGCTGTTATTTTAATCGCTATAGGCTATAAGTATTTATGGGACTCTAAGGTTTATTGGCGTGGCAAATTTCAAGAGATTCGGTCCTTGAGTTAAGCCAAAGAAAGTGTAGATAGACAGACACATTTAGCATGTAAAATATCAATGATCGTATCAGTCATTCGAATTCCACAGCAGGACATAGGCCTCCGCAAGATTAAAAGAAATGTTTCCCGTAATGGCCGCGCTGGGCAAGCTTTGGCGATAAGAATTCAGCAGCTCCACCCCCACCCTGTGCATTTGAGCTACACTTTTTTGGATGGTTATACCTCCATCTGTCGGTTCTGGTACCTCAATCGCCTCTTACGACACTTCGTATAGGGGGAGGTACTATTCTATTCTGCCGGTACCTCACGGCAAGTATTATTAGTAGGTGCATAATACACAATATATATGTTAGTTGAAACAACGTCTAAAGCATTTAACATATGATTAGTTCACTTTTTTTTAATAAACTAAAATAATGTTGCCACATCGAAATAAGTACACGACCAATGTTACCATTAACGTTTTCTTTGTAATATTTAGTCTCAATTATTTAATAATTAAAATGGCCGACCGCTAGTCATTTTTCCTTGCATGGAAGTTCTATTTAACGTGATATGTAATTACGATGGGCGGAATAGAAAAACGGGGGGAAAATTACGGCTACCTCCACAGTTTATTTTGTGATTTATTATGTTAGCTTTCTTGTTTTTGAAGTTTCTTGCTGGTTGAAGAATAATTTTACGAAATACAATGCCTACATCTATTTTAATTATTAAAGAGTTAAATAACTAAAGTTAGTTTAAAATAACGTTACCTATGATGTTATTTTTCGTTTTGAAATACGGATGAATAGTTTCAACTGATTACTTAAAAGAAAAAATGTTTCTAGCCAACCCGACTGACGTTGTCTTGTTTTAACTAGATACCTACCTATGTTTGTCATAATTATATAATGATTTATTACGACTATAAATTGAGATATAAACTATCCTTTCTTTCAAGTTGGATACAACTATACACAGGAAGCAAAAATAAATTAATATCGGTTCAGTGGTTCTTCCGGGAGAAACACTTATAACACCACAATATAGATATGTATTGTAATTCCTAATTTAAAAAAAATTATTAATAACTAACTAGTTCTTTGAATAATATCGTTGATTTATGAATATATATAATCGAATTTATTTCCTAAGAATAAATGTTCATAAAATCATCAAATATTTCGAATATTATATTAACAATATTTTAATCTAAATAAACCTAATTAGATAATATTATTCGGTCATAATTTAAACTACATACCTTTATTCCTTTATTGTTAGAGGAAATATGCCAACCGCAGTGTTATTTATAGATTTATTACAATAATATTGTTATTATTTGGTATTTGTTTAATATTTGTTTTGTCTGAATAAAATGCAAAAAAATATGCTGTAATATTTTTTATATTATTAAAAGAAATAATTATATGTCATACATTGTGTTACGGACAACACACAACAGAGGAATCTTTATATACTACTTAAATAAATATAGTAAACACCCAGACACAAAACAAAAATAAATATGATATAAATATTTGTCCTGTGAGGGGATCAAAACCACGACCTTTGGCGCACAAGATAACATGACTAACATCTGCGCCATCGATCCCTTCAATATATCATCACTGTCGAAATAGATTAAAATTTTGGTCAATACGTAAAGTGTATATAATATAGATTGATATTCACCTAAATCATAGGAAAATAATTAATAATAAATTCGCGCCTTGACTTTTTGACACATATCTTGTTCCTAGATATGAATAATAATTATCTACCTATATTAAATTAAAATAAAGAAAACAATAGAACTGTTCGAACGTTTGTTCCAGGTTCATTTATAGAAAAATAACAACTTTTATAAGCAAACATCCAATAACTACCTAGAAGTAAAATTAGAATGAGGGGCGCGAATGATTTCAAAGACACCGTAATACCGCACTCGTATCGAGAAATAATAAAGGGTTCCACATGTGTGGACACGGCGACACAGCAATTATGACAATTAAAAAACTCATTACGGCCTGACAACTGTCAATACACGCCTGCCATTCGTTCATATTTAATTGTCAACCACCGACTGTTTGCCTTTGTGCATTTCGCTTATAAAAAAAAAGTGTTGCAACGCGTGGGAAATTTGACAGGACCGTTTAGAATTCGAATTTGGAACGCTCTTGAACTTTTTTCATTCAAGTTCCTGGCAACGAATCCAGTTGACCGTCGCAACTTATTTGTATAAAGACTTTTGCTTTATTCGATTTCAAATTTAGAACAGCAGGTGCACTCAAGGCTGACGATGACGGCCAAACGAAACTGATGAGCCTATTTTGTGAAACGTATTAAATATGTATTACTAAAAACAATCCGATCGTATTCTACAGACATATACTTATACGCTAGATCATCAGAATCGTAAACAGTAATAAAACACTCCACTCAAACGGAATGCAGATGAAAACATCGCTAAAAATTCCGGCAAAATAAACGATCGAATTATAATGCGCATAAGAATAGCACGCTGCTATTGGCTAGTTAGAACGTGGTAAGACACGTGAATTTTTTTCTAAGCCACGTAGAATACGTTGCGTTGCACGCGGCGCTGTGATTGGCCGCTGGCTCGCCGCCCGATGTCCATTGGACAATTTTTTTTTCCCGCTTTTCACGTTGATTTTTTTCCGTAGAAAATTCCCGCCAATGGAGGCCACGTAGTTTTTTAATTGCTAAAGTTGTTCTAGCTGAACGTATTTGGTGTGTGGTGCGGATGCAAAAATCGGACTGGGAATATTGAAATGAAACTGTCTGTTTGCTGTTAATGGCTATTTCTGGTGTGTTTACTGTGAATGTGTATTTGAAATCTACAAGACTGCTACATAAATAAAGCGTTTAATATGATTGAAGGTTGCTTTGTATTTTTTTGTTTTCTGGCTATTTTTTATATGTAGGCTAAGGCCTAGGATATATTATTTCTTTAAGCAGGTGTCTGTTTTAGAAAGCTGTGTATGTGATGCATTATTAACGAATAGAACCTGGCGCAATATAATTTTTTAACAGTTATTATTTGCCAATACCAAAACTAGTCTACGCAAGAGCATTAGCATTTTCAAAATCACCAATTCCTTCTTTTTATATCATCATAATTAATTCAATCAAGGACGACTGACGAATCGTTTGTTCTTTTTTTAAATGATTTAATTTTTATCCGGCCGTTGCTGTCAAGTGTTTCAGCCCATGCAGCCGACTCAATGGCGCGAGATTTATATTTGGAACGGCGAGTTTACGAGTTTCCAGATTATTTTAACGTTTGCTTCCCCGGTGTTTTATTGAATGATGTGCCAAAACGAGCTATGACACGGTATGATTAGTTGAATATGGAAAATTAGGGACAGAATGAGGTTAATACAAACCTATTTCTACTTTTCATTATGCGATAATTGCATTTAAGATTTTTTTTGTACAGCTACTCCTTCAACCGGCTTTAAATCGCTTTTTCCTTTATGGCCATGTTGAAGACGTTATTAAAGTCAATATCGTGGCTTAATCAGTCAAAATTTCACGACCAGAAATGCAAATTATTAATATATCTGTACTTATCTTAATTATAGTGTTCCTAACATCAATGATATCTTAATCATAACTCTTTAAACCTTATACATGGTGTCCAAAACTATCATCAATATATATCTTCATATCCAACACTAACTTTTAGGTTCCAATACCTGTATCATTGGATCCCCTAATCATTACTACCTATGTAAGACACTATCTATCCATAATCCTATACCTTATATCATCATGAGATCACTAACCTGTATGCAGTCGTGTATGCTGCTGCACATGGCTTAATTGCTTGAATCTCCTGTCACAGTACGAGCATTTGTACGGCTTTTCCCCGGTATGTACCCTGATGTGCTGGACCAGCTGATGGTTCGAGCTGAACGACTTCAAGCACTGCTGGCACTGGTGAGGCTTCACTTCCCCACCTAACCCTCGCTGGAGTTCGCGGGCGTGCATCTGCATAGCGTTTTTATGCATGAAGATCTGCAACAAGAGAGGTGAGGTGAAATGGATTGAAGCGGATTCAATTGATTAAATGGACTGGGTGCAGATACAGTTAGACAGTTTTAATTTCTGTTTTGTTTTTTTTATTTATATGCAATTACAAAGGTTTTATGGAAGTGTTTTGTAAATAAAAAATAATTAATAAGAAATGCGGATGGGAGCATTCAGAGGAGTACCTAATCATTTTTTATACGTTAAATTAAAAATTTTATAATAAGTGCTTTGATAATCAAAGGTGGTTAGCAAGCGTTTACCATCGTCTCAAGTATAATCTTATAGAAATTTATTTCTATGTTCTGACATATGTAAGTACATATTTTAGGAATACACTTAGATAGATATATTAATAAATAATATAATTGTAACACAAAATATAATATTAATTTGAATACTATAATAAATAAAATACTATTTAAACATTATTGCTTATAGGCTAAGTAAAACTTTATTTAAATTTTAAGCGTAAGGTTGTTTTATTTTCTTTGAAAATATTTTATACATTGTATCAGTTTGTTTGTAATTTGCGATGATTGATGACTGGCTATTGGTTATATAACATTACCTTTTTAATACAAAAAAAGGTAAGATACGCGAGTGAGGTCACGAGCGACTGCTAGTCGTCCACAAAACTATACTGTTAGATTTTCATTATTATCCCTAGTTATAACTATATATGTAACAGTATTTTTAAAAAAAATATTTGACTCTTATCTTTAAAGTATTAAGGTTCAAAATTTATTGATTATCTCCGCTTGGTTTGGCAAATAGTGAAAGCCTCAGGGAATGCACCTCAAGTATCATTTACAACGTTGAACAAATATATATGAAGCACGTGTTACCAAACAAAAAAAAAACTACTATAAAAATGGCCTCTTCAATTCACGCGATGACGTCATAAAAAGCCCCGAGCAACTGACGGAAGTATTGTAATATGCAACATCTATGTGTGTGTGAGTGTTAGGTTTCTAGGCACCCTATAATTCTGGCAAAGAAATTGCCCGTTAGTCGAGATAAGCAGAATTATATGGACTTTATATTATTTATAACCTTACCGCTGAATATAAAGGCTTTATTGTGTTAGTTGCTGAGAAGTACGTTCGAAAACCGTGAATGGTTTTCGAATAGATTTGCTTGTTCTATTTTTTTTTAACTACCGTTTCCGGTAACTTATTAATGACGTAGTAAATCAAAACAATTTCAAATTGGTATGATTTCTTCCTGGCATTCTAAACATCGTTATACTTTAATTAATTTACACAAAAGTTAAATAAAAATATACTTATATCTTTTCCGCGAGTTATTATATGTACTAACGAAAATTGCATAAAATTCCGTGCAGCAAATTTAGAGTTAATCGCGTTCATACAAACATAAGTGGGCGTTTGATTAATAATTACACTGTGATGTTTATTAAGTGAATTGTGAAATAAATACGGCTAAGTACAGAGCCGTTGAGCAAATCACCGTTTTTACGCGAAAGATAAAAGGGTTGCCATAAAAATTTCGCAATAAAATAGAAAATACATGTGGGCTTCAATGTAATTACTCGGCCGATAAAATTTTGATGTGTGTATTTGTGAAACCGCTAACGTTAATAAAAAAGTTCTCGTTACTATAAACGCCTGTATTTTTTTGTTTAGTTCAAGCCTCTTCACTTCGTTAATACTCTGTCCTGACAGATCGCAGGCTGGCAATAACTCCGACGCGACTCTAAAGTAAACTAAGTTTAAATAACAAAACTATTTAATAGTAATTAGCTGTGTGGAAGGCAGAGTAGAATAGTACCTCCCCCTGCTACAGGCGACTGAGGTACCGGAACCGAGAAGGTAAATCTACCCGAAGCAGTTTCTCAAATGCAACAGAGCGGGGATGGACAGCAGCATTCCCGTCGCCAAGTCAAGCAGTGGACGTTAAAAGGGTACCTACTTTAAATGAATGTGATGATTCTCAATTTTTAATTTACTTTGAATGAAGGCGTTCTATGATGAACGATAGTGCTATAATGTCACCGCAAAGAGGCTTACAAACAAAAATCAACACATCCGTAATCTGAAGTTGGTGTAATAGACGTTGCACTGGGCCATGAAGAAACGGGTTCAAGTCTGCCGTACAAGCCTGAAACCCATCACAAATGGATATATTTCTACCAAGCAGCACACCGTGGTTTCTCTCCTTCCCAAAAGTGGCAATATGTCGATACAATACTTTTTTATATTTGAAATGAGTTTAGAAATTTCTAAGTGAATTCGTTACAAACGTGAACAGAAACAGAAAATAGTTCTATTTAAGGTAAGTAGGTTGAAGTAAGCCGTGAGGTACCGGCAGACTAGAATAGTACCTCTCACTGCACCAGGTGTCGTAAGAGGCGACCAAGGTATCAGGACCGACAGATGGCGGTATATCCATCCGGAACAGTGCAGTTCAAATGCACAGCTTTCGATGGCAATTATGGGCAAAAAGCCTCCTTTCTTGGAGAGGCTTATGTCCAGTTGTGAACTTTCAATGGCTGGTATGATGATGGTGATGACGATTTTAGGTAGCGGTTGAAAATATAATATAGCATATGTTACTCGGTAAAGAAGAAGCTCTCTAATGGTGAAAGTTTTTTCTAAATCGACCAAGTAGTTTTGAAATTAAACAGTAACAAACATTCAAAGCTTTCCTCTTTATATTGTTAGTATATACATATTATTTTTAGTTTAGTATTAGATTGGAATATTCACTTAAGTAAATGTTTAATTCGTCATCATTATCACCAGTAAGACGCCGACTGATGGATGAGGCCTTCTCTCGAGATATGTATTATAACTGGCACGATATTAAATATTGATATAATGAATGAATTTGTCTAGTGTCTAGGTGTTTTATATATATGTTTTACAATTGTAATTCCTCAGTTGCCTGAATTTATAACACAAGTGCTTTAAGCTACTTATCTTTTGTCGTGAGTAATTTATTTTATTTTTATCTATATTGTCTATTGTCACTTTGGGAAGTGTCCAAAAAGGCATTATCTATGTCAGATTTAGTGACCTAAAAGACCGGAGTGATTAAGAGGAAGGGTTATATGTATAATACATGCATAAGATATTAGGAAAACATTAATCATTGAGAAATTTCTGATGTGATGTCAAAAAATAGACATATTTTTTTTACAATGACATTGCAAACACTAGTTGAACCAGATGGATCAAAATTATGTACTACAGTTTTGTATACCATAAAAAGATCTACAAAAAGTATAAATAAGTATATAACCCACATGAACCATTTTTGATTCATATTGCACCTCAGGTCGGGGCGGGTCGCTAGTTCTGTGTAAAAATTTCGTGTCACGGTGTAGGTATGTACGGTGTGAAATACCTAATGTGCTGGTCCGATTTTAATATTTATCTATTATCTGCACAGAAGAAACTTGAAAGGATAGTTTACATCTCAGTTTATTTTTCATGATAAACATACCTAAATAGGTACTAAAGCTTTTTTACATATAAAAAATAACCTTATTATTAAATGCAATTAAATCAATAATAGCTCGGCAAAATATAAACGCGAAACTATTCTGCGGTAATCGTACATTATATAGGGAAAAAAAATATTTGAGATTGTCAGCAGACATGTGTAGCCAAGCGATTTTGCTTCTAACACATCACATTGAGAGTTCTCTTTCATTTGACAGACGCTCATAGGTAGATTTGTATACGCGTGCTACGTCCGAAGATTCGTGCCTCAACCACTTCAGAACTATGTCAAAGTTTTATCAATACTGTTGTCATGTATAAATCCTTTAATCTCCGGATAATCTGCGGTGTATACTTTATACTTGCACGTCAGTGTATTTATTGAAATCCCTTCGTTTCTGCGATTGCAAAGAAACGACTTTGAACACGCGAACGTACACTTGCGGCCGGCACAACTGGGCACAAAGTAAAATAAATTGTTGCTTGTGTTATTAACGTATTCAGAAACGAAGTTTATTAGGCTTGTGAATGATATAGAATTTAATATGCTGCATGCGGTTTGCAGCGTGAAATACATTTTCTAATATTTTGTCGAACACTAGTAGCGCCCCGCAGTTTCACCGGCGTTAAGTTGTGTAACATTTATACTAACTTTGCAACCCCCCTTTTACCCCCTTAATATTTTACATATGTCTCATGACTTACAATGAAAAACCTTTAAACTGATATTCATTCAAATAACTTGTAAAACAGATAAGTTTCATACTAAATTTACACCCCTGTTTTACCACCTTTGGGGGTGAATTTTCAATAATCGTTTCTTAGTAATTGCTTTGCTTCTCAAGTTTATAATAGTTTAGGCCCTGCGTTGATATGTCAGTCAGTCAGTCAGTCAGTCAATCGGTCAGTCAATCAATCAGTCAGTCAGCTTCACCTTATATATATATAGATTTCACTGAGGTTATGTAAGATTAACTGTAGCATGGAAAGCAATAGCTACCTACACAAACTTATCAATATTTACGACAATAAACTTTAATAGCGAACCAATAAGTTCAAAATTGACTGTATTTCGACGGTTGCTCATGTGCCGGCAAAGAACCATACCAGTCTTTGTATGTAGTGTTACGAGTATAAAACGGCTGAGGCGTTGCAACCATCAGATGGCGGTGTATCCAATATATCTGCATGATATCGCTCAAACGCAATAGCTATGTTCAGAGATTTTCTTGAAGTATAATTGGGAAGCGTCCAACAAAAGATCATGATAAAGATGCAAGAAAATGTGGGTATATTACCTCAAACAGCACGTCAGATCGGGGATACCACATTTTGTCATTTATTCACAAAAAAATTAACAAAAAATATCAACATGTGCTTAATTGAAACAGCGAGATGATACTAAACGGTGTGGAATACAATATTATCGCTCCAGTTCTTTTCAGGAAGGAAAACATTAAAAACAAATGTTCTGTTTTGTTCGAAAAATATAATTATTTTATTTATATTAACACTGTTTTATTTCTGACGCTTATTTCCTTGTTTATGTGGTATTTTTTTTATTATCAAATTGGTGTTCGGTTACTGGTGATGCTTTTTTGTTTTTAATTATATCTTCTCGGTAGAATTCCAAGGATTAGTTGACAGTGGCCTGCATCCAGCGCAATCTTGCGGTTCTAGTAAGATCGTCTGTCCACCAAGTGGGTGGACATCCTACGCTGCTTGGGAATACATAGTAAGAATGTTTATCTTAATAATGCTGTGTGTGTGTATATGTTTATACCAATGATTTAATAGTATTTTTGTATAACATAAGGTTAATAATTTGAGTAGATTGAAAAAAGCCTTTCGCGTCTACCGTGAGCTGAAAAACTGAAAGTTTTTGAAAAGAAAGAAAGAATCTGTGGTAATACTGTGGTAACCAAATTAAAATGACTGTATAAAAATAAAATATATAATTAATTGTGTCGCACAGCGATCAAATCGAACGGAAATAATAAGGTAGCTTTAACTACAACGTCATATCATCATCATCATCATGTCAGCCATAGAGAAAACACTGTTGGACATAGGCCACCCCAAGACAGGGGAATTTTTCACAATCACAGAGCGTAGCTTCGTGACGGGAATGCTGCTGCCCATTCCCATCCTGTAGTATTTGAGCTGCAGATAGACCGCTATCTCTTAGGACACCTGGTACTTGGCAAATGGTAACGGCATGTGCAGATAATATATAAATGTAGTGCTATATTTTAAGGTCCGCCAGTGTAGCCCTTTCACGCGTGTTAGAAAGTGGAACTAGACGTTTTGATCACGCAACGAAGAAATTGCAAAGAATTTATGCTTTTGATGCGGCATGACGCGGTCCCGGGTTGAGTTCCCGGAAGATTGGCGCGGATTTAATTTAACTACTGCTATTCGAGAAGTTTACGCGGTAATGTGTTCTCGACACGATATATTTTGCCGTATTTACCATACGTGATGTTTGTTGCAAGATGGTTATTGTTTTGAATTGCTTATTCGTATTTCATTGTATATGTATATATCTATTTATATAAATATAGGAAATTCACTTAAACTGCAAGCAAAATAAAAATGGCTGATTATTTCTAAACACGTAATTATTTCATTTTTTAGTAAAATATTATCTCCCCCTGCACCAGGTGTCGTAAGTAGCGACTAAGGTGCCAGAACCGACAGATTGCCATCTGTCGGCGTATCCATCCAAAACTGTGCAGCTCAAATGCTCAGGGCGAGATGGGCAGCAGCAATCCCGTCGCGAAAGCAGCTCTTTTCGATTACCAACTCGTTTGCCCAACAAAATTCCCACTTTCTTAGAAGGCCTATGTCCAGCCGTGGACTTCCAATAGCGGTAATGATGATACAAGTAGCGTCGACAGACCGCTTATTTAAACGGAATCTTTTAAATTAGTTTACCTGAAAATTTTTTATATAAAAATAAAAGCCTAAAAATATTGAAAATCATGCTATTGAACAAAGAACACCACGGCCAACTACAAAGTGCCAGGCCATAAGTAACTCATCCCGATACGGGCCGGGAAACACGATTTTCCCAGTAAAAAATAAAAGAGCCTATAAAAAGGGAAAAGGAACCCGTAAAAAGGAAAAAAAACGAGCCCGTAACACGGCTGACGTTTGTGCCCGGACAGTGACGCCGAATCAAAATGAGCGGAGTCCCTGCAAATGGTCGGGCCCTAAGACTTTCCAATTGTACATGTAAGTATATATACTTTCTTAGTGATAGCTAATAACAAAATTTTGGATACGCGAATCCGTTTGACCTTAGCGCTAAAACTAATCAAAGACAAACATTTTTATAAATACTAGGTATATTAGGTATAGGTAATTTTTATTTGTGTTTGTTCCGTGTCTGGGTGTTAAATATGTATTCCTATGTTGTATGATGTCCGTAACACAAGTGTTTCAAACAACTTATCTCTAACTCAGGTCAATGCGTGAGAGGTTGTGTGAATTTATTATTTTTATTACTATTACAACAGAAATTGTTTGTTTAAAAGAAAATTTATCATTATAATTGTTATGAAGTACGTATCCTTTTTCTATGCATAGTTTGTGAATAGAAGCACGGACACTTAAAATATGTTTAATAGTTTATTTTAAATAGAAAATAATATTAAAAACCTATACAATACAACAAAATTTAGAGTTGCGAAATTACATAGGTATAAAAAAAAATGATGAGATATTTACGCATTGGAATTTAACGAAGGAAGTTTATTAAAATTTAACTTTCAAATATATTTATCCTTTATATTGTTAAATTTAATTAGTTCTAAGTCATATATAGTCAAACTGTATTAATAAATTTAATAACCCTGGGACGGCTTATTTTCCATCAACCAAAAGTAACCTACATCCTAAATTTCAGGGTATCAAGACATAGAAAATGATCGAGTTGTGAATGTATGGAAAAGACAGACAGATATTAAATTTTGTAGTATTATATTTTTCTTCTGTAAAATAGAACATAAATTGATTATTATTATTTAATTTTAATCTTTAATTTCAGTTAGTTACTAGAAATATCTTAAATGAATATAGAAGTTAGTACGGGTCCTGCCATGTCGACGGGCCCGTCCGGACAACCCCTCCGGGCATAATTAGCACCATAAAAAATTGAACGCCCTCAAAAGCGTAAAAAAACGTCATGAAAAATGCACAGTCCATTTTGAGCAAATTGTTCCGTCGCTCGCCATTACCGCTCTATTAGGAAAAATGACTGCTCCGGTTGCGTTTAACAAGATTTTTTTACAACTGCTTTTTGCGGCCTGGCATGTTTTCGTAGACTTTTACGTACATTACATTTTTATTTCGACATTCAGACTTTAAGGCATGATTAATTAAGTATTATCTAAATAATAAATATGCCGTAGGTTCCGGCAGAGTAGAATAGTACCTTTCGTAGTAGAATAGTACAATTCGGGTGGCGCAGATAGTAGTGATCCTCTCTAATGCGCTAAGGCTCGTATGGGTTCGATTCCCACCCAGAGCAAATATTTATATGATGATTTTTGTGTTTGTTCTGTGTCTTGGTCTTAAATATATACATTTAAGTAGTATATTTTTAATTCTTCTGTGTCCTGGCGTCCATAACATGAATGCTTTAAGCGACTTACCACGGAGTCAGGTCAACGTATGAGATGTTGTAGGAATTTATTATTATTACCAAACGTAGCATCCCCGTTGGGAAATGTTCTGCGATTGCCAACACGCTTACCCAGCGCGGCAATTACGGGCCAATTCCCCCTATCATGTGAAGGCTTATGTCCAACAGTGGACTTCTAATGGCTGATATGATGATGAAGTTGAATAAATAACAGATGGAGCTAATGTGTCATTAATAAAATAGGATTTTTCGATAAAAGCCTTAACACTTCAAAATGTTTTGTCATACAGCCATTCTTTTAACTTGTTTTTAAGTAAGAAACTATTAAAAATTTATTTATTTTGGATGTTGAAGAATAATCATACGAGTGAGAGACAAGTGGATATCTATAGTTTGTGCCCACACCGATGGGACACAGGCGTAATGTATATATGTATGCAGGAATTATGTGTTTGTACAAGTTAAATTTTGTTTCTTTGAAGAGATGACGCAAGATCTCGTCTCCGTGGCACAGTTTTTTCGTGCAAACGTAAATGAGGTCGGTCGAGTCATCGTTCTGTATTCGGAAAAAGACCTTTATATAAGTCAAGTTCATTTAGACATGAATGTTTGAATCATTACATTTTTACATTTCAACATGTGTGTACATTATTACAAACTCCACTCAGTTTTAATTTTACATACTCGTGATTGTAATAATTATTTTATCGGTAAATTAATTATTACTTAAAAAAAAATTTTCTTATCTTTAATTGATTTTTACTAACATCTTAATTTATTTGTTAATTATTTTATCGGGAAATTTAATTTTCAATTCTCATACTTTGACCCGACACCGTGGTAAGTCGCTTAAAGCACTTCTGGTTGGAAACAATTGTCTACTAATTTTATTGTTTAAGATTGTCTGTCCATGTTGTAAGTTGATGTTCACGACTATAATAATATTATGATTTCGAAAGTGCATTTATCTGTATGTTAACCCTTACTGACTAAACTGATGAACAGATCTTAACGTGACATGTGGACAATTAGAATCCTGGGGGAAATAAGGTGATCAAAGATCAGATCAAAGAAAGTGCAGCATACTTGGATTTCTGATCAGATTTCAGGTCAGAAAAATAGTGATATATTTTTCACTACCTACATTATATTTACATACACTTAAAGCAATTTTGTTACTGAGACCAGACAACGGAGAAATCACAAATAGAAAACTAAAATAGAACAAATATATTCATATAAATATTAGCTTTGAGTGGAGATCGAACCTACGACCTTTGGTGTGCAAAATAAGACCACTACCATTGTGCCCGTCAAAATAGGTACCTACACCACAAATATAAAAGTGCCAACGTCACACGTCAAAAATGACCGCGCCACGTCACTTCCCACGCCGCAGATTGCCGGCTATTCGGTAAAAATTGACAGCTGTCAAACTGACAATTATCAAGTTATCACCCTCTGACGGCGAGGCGGGCCGCGGGGGGCCGCGGGGGCGCCCCGTGTAATTAGACTGCGGTAAAAGCTTTAATTTTACACCGGCTAATTGCGCTTTTTAAATACTATGTGTTAACGTCTATTGTATTAAAAGCTTGTTGTCCGGCTGTGTGTGGTGTTGATTTTATTGACGTTTGCCTTTTAGACAGGTTTTGCAATTTGCTGGGGGTCGATAACCATATGTTCGGACGGAAATTTAAAAATCGATACACAATAATAATGTCACATGTTCAAACCTCACATAATTTTGCTGCTAGATTAATTGAAACTCTAAAAAATTAAATCTTACTTTTAAACAAATCTTTCTGGTCGTATTTTACGGTGAAATCTATGCGGATAGTCACAGGAGAATATCTAGTTTATTAGAGCGGAAAGCACTTGCAAATGTAAAGAATAAATCTGTTAGTGATAAATGATATAAACATTAAGTTGTATGAATGATATGATGGATTGAATATCATGAATAGAATGGATATCATGGATTATTTATCATTATTTACTTCACTTTCACGTGTTAATAAAAGAAAACTCATATATAATATACGACATTTTGATTTCAGACCCTAACAAACGCTTGTCATTTAGTGTACCCAATTTATAGCGGTGCCTTTATCAATTCATCGTCCAATTTAGCCCATACGGCCAATATTCGCTTTGATTTGGCTTGTTAAATAACTATGAAGATGGCAATACTGCATTTTGATAGACGGGCAACACTATGCATCAAAAATTCAAACATCAATTAGGTTTTTGTTTTTAAAGCCGCAAATAAACTCGTGTTTTCTGTATGCTCCAATTTTAATTTTCAGCTTGATCTATTTTTGAAAAAACGAACTTTGGAATAATATTGGCTTATTAGTAATCGAAGTCGCATTGTTTTTGTATTGCGTCTTTTATATAAAACTAACCTTGGACCTTCGTCTGTCAACAATGCGCGCAGATTAAAAATAAAAACAACAGGTTCCTTACACGAGTTATAAATTGTTTTCGTGTAAGCTTGTTATTCTAAACTTAATTTGTTTTGTTGAAATTATCGGTACTCAGTTGTTTCTTTAAAGCATTTGTCATACATGTTACTTATTTAATTAATGTCCAAAAATGACAACAGTAAATGGAGTCTGTATTAAGGAAAAATACAATTACTATATATTTTAATAAGCTAATTAATTAAAATTCAGAGAGGCCTACTGATAGATGAATTACAATATGTTTTAGAAGTATACCCACATCTATTCTTCTTTTTAACTTTAAATGTTTATATATATATATATATATATAATGTATTTGCTGGAGACTTTGTACGTTGGTCTCGTAGTTTTATTATTGTTTATTTAATTTTATATTGCACAAGGGATCTCTAAAGGTAATACATGATGTTTCTTATCATGTCGCCTTGGTGCAGCCTTGTGTATGAGCGAGTTTATTTAAATGTTTATCGTTCGGTATTTGATCGAGTGATTAGCGGACTTATTGGATGCCAATAGCAAAAAGAAGTTGTTTTAAAGTATGAATATATACATATACATATATATATATATATAGAATATAAATCGACGTTTTTCCAAAGAAAGGCTAACCTAGCATTTCCTATTATTACTTAGTTCAAATCGTTCAATATTCAGTATCCCACAGGATATTTTAAAGGACCACAAATATTGGTTGTTTGTCTAGGATTTTACTTTGTATATTATGGAAGGCTAACAAACAAATAGCTAAAGATTATACGCCGTTTCTCTTATTATGTAAGCGAAGCAAATAATTTTGGAATTAAAATTGCCAACTATTAAAACTATAAGGAACAAAATAACGTCACAATTCCAGCACCGATTTTAAGCCGGTTGTTAAGGTACTATAAAAGTATTGCGTCATTATTACCCCACATTAGTGCGAGTGGGACGGCGCTATCTAGTCAAAGATGGATAGCGAGATATGACCCGACCGCCTACGGCCGATTCACTTCCTAGCTTTGATCGTGCCCATCTTTTAGATCTTTATATGTTATTTTTTTAGTTTATTTTATCAATAAAAAGAAATGAGCTGACCTAAGAAAGGTTATTTCTTTTTTAGTTATTCTGTTCTTATGTATGTACGATCGGCTTTTATTAAAATATTATTAAATTTTCGGATTAAGCTACCTTGAAATATTCAACACAATTGCGTGTTATAACCAAAATATCTGCATGCCACAATGTAGTCTACAAAGAGGCAGACCAATAAAAAACGTAATAAACTCAGCACTGACCTATGTCAACAAACGGAGATAGCGACGAGCCATGTGTGTGTAGATTAAGACCGCGCGAGAGTAAACCTTTTTATTTTCCAAAACTGTTTTTTAAAAAACAATCCGTGTATCATTCGCGCGGTCTATCAGACGATCCAAATTCAAATTGGAAATCAATAAAACTCTGTATTTAAATTTGGAACAAACTAATTTTGTTTGAAAAGTTTTCAATCTAATTGATTGAAAATATATTTTGTAATCGATACGTCGAAGAAAAATGTATAACGAATTTGGCTTAGTTATAGTTTATAAAAATAATACTTTATATGTATTCTATGTTTTCGTATTCTTTAGACGAATACTAACTAGTTTACATCATAAAATAACTATTAGTATGTATTACAATTTACCGTTTACATACCGTTACTGTAATAATATTATGGCATATAGGTATAACAAGTAATCTCTAAATCAAAAGCAGTCTGCGATTTCAGACAGACAATGACAACGCATTCCAGATAACCTCATTTCTTTCTGATATCACGCACACAAGCTCAGCTACACACACAAAAGGCAGTACCTACGCACACAGTACCGACTAAAGAAATGAGCTAAAGGATCTTGAGCTTTTGAACTATCTTGTATCTTTAACTCCTTTACTGCATAAAAATTATTGAGATTTACGGAACTATTAAAAAAATCTTGAACGTGCGCCCCAATGACGTATATGTGAACTGATTTTGTTTTTGTAAAATAATTCGTAACGTTATTGACGCGAAAATTTTCCAAGTTATATATTTATCCAAGATGAAAAAAGGGTTCATACTAAATCATTTAGAAAGAAAAGAAACGCTCTCGATCTGTGTATCTCTAGAATTTACACGCGTTAATTCAAAAAAGGACGAGTGCTTTTAAAAGTCTTGATACTTGTTGCACGCACACAGCGACACGCATCGGCGACAGGCCCAACAATGTGCGACGGTGACGTAATGTTTATCGTATTTGTTTATCGAGGAAATTATGTGGACAGCATTTTTAAAACGTTATATAACTTAAGCTATTCATTCAAGCTGTGGGAATCGACTTATGACACTATGTGAAGGACATACCATGATTATAGGAGCTTGCTATGCATTAAACCTGTGACGCGAGAAAATGCCATATTTACTTTGAATAAGAATTGAACACAGGAATGCGAAATGCAGTCCTTGATGCGGAAAATATTTTTAACTCTCCCAGTGCAACTGGCGACGTTAAAAACACAATAAAAACAAACCAACATTTAACAGAGGAAAGTAATAAAACTGTCACAGCGTCTTCAATAAAAGGAAAGTGCTTATCACCGTCGAGACCTTAAAAATGCAGGGTAACGCACCTTCAGGGCTAACTGATAACGCACAAAGGGCTATCACTGTGTGTAAGCATTTCGACTTACGGGCACTGAACTGAGACCTTGCAATGCTATTTTTACGATAAAAAATAACGATAATGCGATGTTGCTGGCAATTTTTAAATACAAATTTAAAGAAATTAAAAGTATGAATTTAAATTTAAAAAAGAGAATCGTCTTTTGTTTATCGCAAATGCGCGTTGCTTAATTTTTATTTGTTCTTCGAATTGAAGTATGATTTTGTTTTGTTTAACGAGCTGTCTGTAAAATATACAGCTGTTGATAAATTTTATTCAATGTTACGTTTAAATCAATGTTAAATCATTGATATGTATTATTCGGCTCCAGACTAGAGCTCCGTTTTGTATAAGCGAAGCCAATACGATAAAACTATTTAAAGTATAAAAATATTACATTAATTTTTTTCTTATCTTTATAAATAATTATGTAAAATATGTGGTTATATACCAATATAGTTGGAATTATACAGTCCGTTTAAGTGTTAAAATGTAATAAGTTAAATTAGATTGTATTTTTATGCAATTTATTTCGCCGCCGCTATAAGCGCCTACAAGATAATTTTACGCGCCTCTATCATTATTGCATCCTGCCTAAGAACTTCCCCCCTCCCACTTCTCGGAAATGCGATAACGAATAAATTAACAATATTCAATATTTATATTACTACCGCATCCGAACTTTAGCTCATCGAGTAATTTGAAAATCACAATGTGACGTTCATACAGTATTCATGTTGTGCAGGTCACGATCAGGGACGTCGAACTTGCATTTTTAAATCGATCATCGACAATACCGATACGCGATCTATATCGTTTTTCACACTTTAAAATGGATTATTCGAAATTCAAAAGTTGACGATTGTGTGGTAATTTTTTAATTTAGTTTCGCCGCGCTTTGTTTTCAACGCTTTGTTGTGCGTTTAATTAAAACTTTTAGCTTTTTGTTTTTCAATAATTTTACTTCCGTTTTAATTTTTTTGAATCAGTTTTCGTTCTTTAACAATATTTCTATTATAATTGAATCAGTAAGTTTACCTTTTAAGAAGTAAAAAAAAACTTTTTTCCGAATTAGAAGAATACTCGCCCACATTACCTATTCTGGGTAATAGTAAAAAACCACCACCCATAAATTCCCGCAAAGAGGAAGATAACGTAATAAAATCGCAGTATCTGTCGATGGTCGGTCCACGTGTTGCCATAATAAAAATAAATGGACTCCGCGCAAAACGAGAGAGGTCGCTCACCTCCCTAACCTAAGACAAGAGCGCCCGTACGCATGACGCACACACGCGCGTTTGTAGGTCGCCTGTGTGCACACGCACGCACACTAGCATGCGCACACATGCGCGGGGGCGCGTGCGCTGAACGAGTTTAGACAAACGGAAGAAATATTATTCTCTTTTTAGGTACTGCTTTTGCGAATGCTATGCGCTTATAAGCTAAGTTTCTATTTAGATCGTTTGTATTATTATTAATATTTATACGAATATCTTTTTAATGTTTGTATAAAATATAAAAAATAACTAAAACCGTTAAGCTTTAAACGTATGTAACTGAATAAAGTGTAAAGAGGTAGTGAATTACTAAAGTTTTTTTATTCGGACGACAAAAAATAAGATAACTATAAAGATTTTAGCACACAAGGAAAGTTTGTAGATACGAGTATAACAACTTAAAAATAAATACAAAATACAAAAATAAGTAAATTCCTACACCTTTGATAATTATATGAAAACATTGCACAGGCATATTTAAAATCGGCCGTTGATTTAAAATATTTTATTTTTCATCAAAACGAAATTGCGTATTTTCTTTTACCTACAAGCGCATATTTGAACATAACCTGAACATAAACACGCTATTAATTTCTCAAACGCAATTTATTTACATGATTTTTCAGCAAGTGTGCAATATTAAACTTTGGTAAACACTATGTCGCCATTTTCAGTATTCTTACTAAGCAATGCCCTAGATATAACAACAAGCGATGCTAAAGTTAAAAAAAACGCGTAATTCGCGAAAATTGATC
This sequence comes from Heortia vitessoides, assembly GCA_020976665.1. Lineage (NCBI taxonomy): Eukaryota > Metazoa > Arthropoda > Insecta > Lepidoptera > Crambidae > Heortia > Heortia vitessoides. The sequence goes on along the minus strand of JACJUM010005600.1, from coordinate 8,667,697 downwards.
CCGTAATAACGAACGGTTTGCTTGTGTGGGTGAGGTGTCCTGACCTACCGCAACGGGTTATGTGCGTGACGTAGACGTGTAAGTTATGCAATATCAGTGTTTTTCGATACGAAAACACGTTACAAATACGCGGAACGATACTCTTGTTTTTCAAATTTGGAACCATGTTTTTCAGAATATTGATAATGGAAAAACACATAATAGGTAGTAGGTATTTAATTTCGATTTAACGTAAATATATTTTGTACATAACTTACGCCATTGTGTATAAGTTTGTATATAAATGTCGAGATTTTACGACTTTTGAAAACTTATTATCTCATCCGTAATTATTTTAATGTTGAGAGCGTTGTCACTTTAGAATAATTAATATTTTTTTAGAAACATGTTATTACAAGACATTTTACATTTACAAATAATTTTAAAATTATTATTTAATTGTATAGATTTACAGTCTATGAAATTGCAATGATAAGAAATTTACATGTAGATATCTGCTTTAAAATATAATTAGGTATTTAATGCTATTTTTATTATTCAATTACTTAATTACTTCGTTATTTTAGGAAATAATAGAACATATAGATATATATTTTTACAAAATTCAATTTGAATTTAGGATAGCGTTTTCGTATTTATTTGAGAATAGCAATAAGAAATGGAGGGACAGGTTTAAAAAATATACAACGTTATTTGAATTAAGCCATCACCACTAGAACGCGATACTCATTTCTTATAAATAATAAAGTAACAAAATATCCACATAATTAAATTGTAACTTTCATTATTCAATGATATTTTTATACTGGATTGTCAATTAAAATAATCAACATTGAAAATTAATTAACAAATTGATTAATTATTAGAATCGCCATGACACATTCACTTGTATAAATCCATCATGTTATTTAAAAATAATATCTATCACTATTGTATCATATCTAATGTTTCTATAGAATAATTCTTCTTTAACTACCTAGTTACAAAAACTATTTACCACCACCTCAATATTTATTGTTCAAAAGTTTATTGATGTATTAAAATAATATTTAAAAGCATTGCATGTCAATTTAACTTTATGTCGAAAAGCTTTCACGTTAAGTGTTACTATATACTTTTGGAAAATCCTAACTTGTCATGTCATGTCATATTTCACAGATATCGATTATTGTTAATCAAACTAATACATATCTATGTCAAAACTCTACAAGAAATTTTACTGAAAACTATAAACGAAAGATCGCGCCGTTCTAATTGTCAAATATTTCAAAAATGGAATACCTGCATCGAAATTCATCCGTGTGCTCAACACGATCACGGAATCCTCGCATCTCACTCGTGCCAAACGAAAATCACTCCACTATGCTCCAAAAAGAAAACTCAAAAGAGGTTCCAAACTTCCTTGTTACGTCACCCAGTTTAAATTTAGAATGCGCCAATCGTACCACTAGACAGGGCACAGGACGACAAACGTTCACTTTTTAAATTTTTATAGAAAAATAAACAACGCGATATATGTCCGTTTTAGTCAAAATGTATTTTTCAAATGTCAGTTAGCGGCAAAAAATCGTTGTGCTCAGCTCGTGGGCCGTAGGCGTTCTGTTTATAAGTACTATAGTTGTAGAGAAGTTAGTATGGCATCGTAATGCACTTATGTGTAGGTACTCGCTAAGTTTTTTATTATAGTCTGTTATATTCGCGCGGTTCTTTGGGTTTGAGCCTTGCGTGATGCCTTGGCGTGAGGCGTCTTGATGCTTTTTATGTTACGTAATGGAAAATACTAAACATTTGTAAACTATTGGTAAAGATAAGAGAAAAAGAAATGGAAAGAACTTTCGACTTGTCACTTTTGGTAGACGGAGCATTTTTTATAAGGTTTATGTTACAGAAAAATAGTTTTTATGACAGTCTGCTTTTACATAAACTTGAACTCGGCGAGTAGAATATTTCTGAATTTGTTTGAAATTAAATATTTTTGAGATAAACTATAATTTGTTAATAAAATGTACTACCTGCCTCCGTTTTTAGAGAGACGAACCTTTATCTCCAGATATATTTTTTTGGTATCAGTGAATGTGGAAAATTATTTCCAAGGTATTTGTGAAAGTATCAAGCCGCGTCGGCCGCGGTAGAAGATAGTTCGCGTGCGACTGAGACAGAAATACATGCAGTTTTTCATTGCGCTCTCTTACTGCCTGGGTTTTTTTACAAGTGGCGTTTTTATAACTCGCCTTACTCGTGCCGTGCTTTCTTGCGAATATATTTTTTCTCGACCTCTCGTAGGTGGTCCCGATAGCTTTAAAAAATGTACTTGATTTTTTATCTGATATCATTTTCCGTTGTCATTTCCAACTTTGGCTGATGTTGAAGATATTTTATGATTTTTATTGACTCGAGAAATCTTATACACAATCTCACTGTTTGTAGGTAAGACAAATTTATTTCTTTTTCTCAAAATAATATACGTACTTCCAACTTAATCATTCTATATGTGAACAACGTCAATAAAAAGTGCAATATTCTCATTGAAAAAAAAAACTAGCAATTAGTCAAAGCAAGTCACCGTAAAAACACTTAATTACCGACTTAAGCCGTTTTTCCGCAGAGGTCCATTAAAAAAATAGTGTCCCCGTAACAGCCTAGGTCTTAAGTCCTGTTGTTAGAGCTCAGCCAAGCGGCAAATGTGTCAAATGAGGGGGTATTATAATGACTGTTTAGTAAGCTAAGGTTATGTTGTCATCGTGTGATATCGACGTTTCAAATGTCGATAAGTTTTTTGATGCAGCTATTTGATAAATACGATTGTTTTTTGGTTCCGCAATTTATTATTAACACACTTGCGGTTGTTATGAATACGGATGTTTGGAAATTTTTCGATGTATTACAGGGAAATAGTTAAAACTAATTGCGGAAAATTCGACATTAAGGTAATTGATCTGATTTTGTATTTTACAATTTTTAAGTACCTACCAAGATCTTGTTAGAAAGTTCTAGTAGACATCCCAAACTTTTGAACAGGTATTATACGAAATCACCACCGGTATTGGCTTTATAATACAAGCGAATAGTCCTCATCACGATCTAATTACTTAGTAACTGTTTTATTTTATTTCCGCAAACAACAAATTGATTAATTAAAAGCTCGCTCATTAAGGCAATGAAAAATAGCCTAGATCCAGCTTTAGGGCTTCGGGCTATTCAAACGGGTTCCTGGCTATAAAAACCTAGGTTAAGGCAGAATGCAATAACATTTTTATTTACTTAATTATAAAGTCAATTTATATTAGAGACCCTTGCTTTAGTTGTAACAAAAACTACATTAATTATACCCTAGGTTTTGACTGTAACTTTTGCTGTTATATTGAAGTATTTAGCTGTGATTTATTGAGAAAGAACATATCTTTATCGAAAAATGTTCAGCGGTTTCAAATGTGACAGGTAGGTAGACGGTGTTATTTGTTGGTATAGCCTAGTTATGTCTTGTAATGACAATTTTGACCGTTAGACCATTTTAAAAGAAGGCTAGATGTCTATAGACTTAAAGACATATTTTTTAGTAATCAATAAAATCAATATTGGACAATTTTACAATTACTTACGTTATTTTCAGTAAAAATTGTTGAGTAATGTATGTATATACAAGAATTGGAAGTTAATGAAATTAGTTAAAGTTATCTTTGCGGGTTGCTGTTGCACTATTTCCTAAAAACACTAAGAAAGTGTCGGTGTCTTCAAGTTGACGGAAGTGTAGTTGGTCGGACGTTCCTCCGGACTTAACTAACTTACTTTATATTTTTACTCTACGCTTATGACAGAAAAAAATGACTTGAAAGTCACGTTGTGTTAACAGATGAACCGATTTAGACGAAATTTGGCACATCAACAGTAAGAACTTTAGGTAAAGATAAAGTCTATTCAGACAGTCATCGCCAAACTTAGTGGCTATATAAAAATGTTTTTAATACAACAATTTTGACGGGCCGGATGTCGCAGAACGTAGTGGTAGACAGTATGTTGTACATCAAATGTTGGATAACCTTTCAGGCCAAATATTTATGATGATATTTGTGTTTGTTCTGTGTCTGGGTGTTAAACATATATATTAAAGTATTATATTTGTGAATTCTAGGTTGCCTGATATCCGTTACTCAAGTGCTTTAAACGTCCTATCTCGGATACAGGTGTGATTTTATTATTATTTATTAAGTTCAACAAAATCTTGTTTTTCGCACAAAGAAAATAAGGAATGAGCCGCACCGCCCACTCCCCCGTCGTTCTCGAGAATGGCGTTCGTTAGCATGTTTTAATTTCAGCTAATTTTTATCTCGACCTTCTTCGCCTCTTTTTACATCCACTACAAGCCATTAGAGAGGGAGGAGCGAACAGTCTTGATACTTGATTGGATTTTTTAAATTAATGTTATACTGTTCGGATTGCCTAGTATTAGGAGTAGTTACTAGAAAATATAGTTGTTTAGCCTCAGACGTATGTATGGTTCTTTATAGCTTTTATCTGTCAATTTACTGTGGAAATAAATTCAGTTATTAGTTTAATATTATTATTTTATTGTTGGTATTATACACACTGGTGTTTTGTATTTATTAAAAATATAGTGACATGTTAAGGGTTTTCAAGCTTAAACGGTTATCATATTTTTAGAGAAAAATATTTTTAAGAAAAATACAACAGTAATAGGTATGACTATTCAAAAGAAGACAGTGTACGATATATTTAGACAATTACAAGTTTTCTATCCATAAACAAAATAAATAAAATTAACAGTTTGACAAATTTAATAGTAAGTACACACAGTATCAGATCAAACTTTACAAATGGGTTAAAGTGTCGCAATTGTATTGAACTTTAAATGCAGGTCATTATGTTAAAAATTGGCAAAAGTACTTTTAAATTAATGAATATAAATATATGTATTTTTAAAAAACATTAATTGTCAGAAATCTCTAAAAGAACAGCAGGTAGTAATCCCTAAAAGAACAGTAGTTATTGCTTAAATCATTATTAATATTTTTAAGTTTTTATTTTATTTATTAAAATTTATATTTCAGAGGATTTTTGCAAATATATTTTCGTATAAAAAAAATAAGTGCTATCTAGCACCATATATATTGCTGTGTATATTAATTTTTCCACATTATAATAATAATTACTCTATTTTATTAGTTGCATAATGGCTATTATTTGTATTTAAGGTGAGTATTTAGTATATTTTATTCTATGTCAGCTATTTAAACCATTTGTTGTGTACGTAAGCGAATTCTTTATATCTACATTATCGTTTTCATTAATTTGTTAACTCAATAGATTAATAGCTAACTCGACAAACCTACCTTAACTATATATATGTTTATCATGACAAAAAAATCGCATTATAAAGTGACCTGTCTTTCAAGTTGGATCAAACAATTCACAGTACGCAAAAATTGATAACGGTGGTTATTGAAATCTGTTAAGTGCTTTAAAGGTACATCCCGGATTAAGAATAAGTCACTGTTTTTTTTTTAATATAAAGATTCAACAAAATTATTACAGCTAACTGTGTCTGGCGAACGACCGTTTAAGAGCTATCACAAGAAAAAAAATACAAAAATACAATATTAAAACCTCTTTTACATTAACTACAAGTATACGCCATTAGAGTAAGATGAACTAAGGAAAAACGATCTTGATACTTGATTGAGTAGGCGTACTTAACGTGTTGTAATATATTTTTTAGCGTAACCCACTTGTAACACCGCGATGGGTTTTTATGGGGACACATAATTTCAGCTTCATCTATTTTTTTGTATAGGCAATCACAGTTTTGATTTGCACAGCAGCTGTAAACATTTTGCTGTATATTTTAAAACTATGTGTATGAATAAATAATAATGTATTAACAAATGTTCTCAAATAATAAATGTTAATATATAAATGAACTTGATCTATCTTTTAAAAAAGTAAAATAAACAAGTTATTTCTGATATTGTTAATTTATTTTTAAATGTTTTTATTTATTGTAACTGGCAGCGGTACCGATATAGTAGAATTCTAGTGTTTTAAGTTACGACTGAACTGATTTTTTTGTGGTTCAGACACAGCAGGGCAGGGATAGGCAACAATATTTTTCGCGGAGGCTTGATCTGCTAATGCTATAACGCAGCAGTTACAGAGTTACAGGCAATACCCTCACTTTAATTGGGAGGCATATTTCCAACAAAGGTCTTTATTTGGTTCATATTAATAATTTATAAAATAAAATAAAAGTATAAATAAAAAAAATAAATGTCAAATGATTTCTTTTACAAGGAAAAATCTATTAAAATTTTGAAGTATCAACTAATTAAGGTCGCCGTGTACCAAGAAATCTAATTTTTGCGGAGTTTTTCTGTAAGTCCGCTCGGGGGCGGTGTTTTCCCGCCAATTTGTGTGTTTGTGAACGCTTCCACCTAAACGCCTTCCGTTTCCGGGACATTTGCTTTTTTATCTGTTACATTTTTAAATTTACTCTTGATTATGTAGATTAAGAAATAAATTGGAGATAAATTTTTGTAATAACAAAAACATGTTTTGTATTTATTATATTCTCAAATAATTAATGCCTACGATCAAAATCGGAGTTATGTCTAATTTTCTAAAAAAAATCCTCATTTGTTCAAAATGGTTCTTCTTTTAAACTCGAAAACTACCAAACACTAAAAATACACTAGTAAGTAACATGCGCTACGAATTGCCATGTTGTCCGGATATGTATTTACATTCTTTCCCTTCTATAGAATTGCAATCACAAGTCTCCAGAAATACTGCGTGAGAGAAGTCACGGGTCAGCTAGATTGCAATATAAATTTAGAATGTGTCGTGCAATGTTGACAATCATGTCCCGCAGTCGTGTAATGACGACAAACTTCAGAAAAAGCTTAATAAAACATTCACAACCCGCCCCAGGTGTATAGAAACATTTTTTTACGAGCACTAGAGAAGTTTGCTTATAATGTCGCCGCTCCACCGCTAATTGCAAAATAAATTTACAAGTTTTCCCGCCAAAAAACCACCCGCCATGAGTTATAACTAAAAAAAGAACCCAGAAATGTCCGCTTTAAGTGTCCTATATCTTTAGGCGGTATCTTTCTTCGCTAGTAATATTACAAGGATTGGTTGCGATTTAACTATTTATAAATTTATGTACCAAGTAATAATAATAATAAATAGACATTACATTTCATTGACTTGGTTACGAGATAACTAGCTTGAAGTATTTGTGTTACGGGCATCAGACGACAGAGGAATCACAAATAATACATAAACACAATATACTCATCATATAAATATTTGTCCTGAATGGGGATCGAGCCTGCGACCTTTGGCACACAAGATTGGATCACTACCATTTTCGCCATCGGGCCCGTCTAAATTGGAAATATACTTTAAAAAAAACACCACAATTCGATGATTTATTTTTGATTAATTGCAATAATTAATTATAAACAACTTGTTTATATCAAACAAATATTAGTCAGTCGTGTTCAATAAAGAATGAGGTCATTGTACACTTTCATAAAAATCTATAGAAGTGACACAGTTAGACAATTGACAAAAGTATCTCAAGTATTGTTATCAAATGCCCGATTTTAGTAATATAAAACCGTCGCACCACCAAACTAAAAGAAAACATAATTAACATGAAATGCGTAAAATTGAGATAGTTAAAGAGAATTGAGAGACTCGTCGCCGACTACAAATACGGCGCAAAAGGGGTTGTAGGAAATTATAAAAGATAGTAGAGAAAAGTGAGAAAAATCGAGACGGCGCCCGGCGACCGCGCGGAGCTCTTAATTTTATATCTTTTAAAATTTATAACCGTCGCGAAGCCCTAGGGCTACCGACTACGCTTCACGAGTATACAAACTAACAAAAAAATACAACACAATTGTAAGCATTACGTTGACGTACGGGGTACCGGCAGCGTAAAATTACCACACTTTATAGCAGGTGTCAGCACGTAGGGCGGGAATGGGCAGCAGCATCCCTGACAAGCTACGCTCAAATTACGATTGCCACCACGCTTGACCGGCGCGGCAGTTAGGAGCAAAATTCACCCTTTTGAGGCCTTTGTCTAGCAGTGGACATCCAACGGCAGATAGCCTATATGTATTCCAGCTTCTCTATTCGATATAGAGCAACATAACTGTGTGAATTATTAATCATCATTACTTTTAACCGTAGGACATCCACTAGCAGATATAGGCATTACATGTTTGATGCGCTGTATCCAGCGAGACCCTACGGTTTTATTGCAACCGTCTGTCCTTTTGGTATTTAAATATCAAGTGGATATTAAAATGAAAGTTGACATATATTATCTATTTGTATTTTTATCATCAATACAGTAGTAATAGTACGCATTATTGCGGCTTAGTAATAGAATTCTGTTTTCTATAAGCAGTCATAATTAGCCTATTTAGTACGATGGAGATTTAGGAAGAAACTTTGATTTCGAAACAGCGTTTATATTTTTTTCAAAAAATCTGTAACACAGCCCTTAAAATATTAATATGATATAAATATATTTAAAAGTGAGTCCGTAAGACAATCTTTCCAAACCTATTAAGTTCGGAAGCCTTTCGGTCATTAAACCGCTTTTTTTAAACGTTCCCTGTCCCGGACCATTTTTCCTCCCCCTTCAGACACTTTTCATAATTACCGCACTCCCAACTCGCCCCATCCACTTGTAACAAGATGTTACAGACGAAAAAAAACAATTTCGCCCTTTCTACGCTCTTTTGACTTCGACAAAAAAGTTATTTCATTAAAAAGTATTCATTGTCAATGGCTCAGAAAAAACAAGTTTGAGAAATCTAAACGCCGGCTATAAAGTACTCAAACAACACTTCCACCTACCCGGTCGTCATTAAAAACATTTTTTAAGCCAATATTTATAAGAGACCGCGCCGCAAATGGTAAGACAACGCAATTGATTTACTATAGCAAAAAAACAATATGGCCGCGAAAAAAGTGAATGCCGAAAAAAGCGATGCGTTGAGACGTAGCGTAAATAAATTAAAAAGTAAAAAGTCTGAACACATGTCCCGCGCGGACGGCGGACGTCAAAATCGTCTCAATTTCGAACGGAAAAACAATTGCAATTTGAATTTTAAATTTGGAACACGGTCATTTCGGTCGGATTTTTTCGGAAAGCGGCGAGCTAATAAATCTCGGGGCAATAACGATAAATTCATTGCGATCGACATGCAAATGTCGGGGATTTTTTCCCGACAGGCGACGTACATCTAGTACATTTCCTTTGAAAGGCGTAGAGTAGCGAATACGACATGATTTCAATTTAAAAACAAACCCTAACTATTCGAGTCGTTTTAACGAATTTATAATTGTTTTTATATCGATACTTAAATTGGAACTGCGGAGGTATATCTGTCGGTTTGTTACGTCTTCATAATTAAGCCGTATTTATATACCTTTTGATTTCGGAAAAGATCCCAAGATACGCAACCTACAACGGCAAGCTTGTGCCTTATACAAAACATGATCTGGACGTTAATTTTTAAAATGGTAAGGGCAGAGCTATTAAACTTTGTTATTATAATCCTGTTTTTTTATTGTTAATCTTTAACATTAATATTAAAGTGAAGACTCCTTGATATTGATATAATATAGACATTATTTAAGAGTTCGTATTCTTAAAATTATAAATAAATATCGATTCAAAGCCCGCTTCTACTTAAACAACATAATTATTACGTTATAACTACGAAAAAACATATTCTTAAAATCTATCGAAGCATGAATGTCATTAGTGACATTTTAGAATCTTTTTGTAAATCGTTATGTTACGTCATCTCTACACATTTTCTGTTCCGAACGTTCAAAAGACCAAGTACTCGATCCGCCGAAGAGTTTTTATTTTGCCCGGTACGTTCCGTTCCCGGCGTTTGGGGGTTAACTGTTATTTTTTACTATTTTTTTTAACCACCTGTTTCGTTTCATTGTTTACTAGGCTTTTGGTGTCGGATCTTGTTTTTTAACAAAAACATTGAAGTTGCGATACTTTTTTGTTATCCATCGGCGCTGATGTCTTTATATTAGAATTGTCGATGACTTTGTTTTAGATATAAGTTATAAATAAAATAAATGTTATTCTTTTCATTAATCATAAGTTATTTTATAATTATAATTAGTTAAATCACTCTTGCCTGCAAATCTATGAGTGTGGTTTCCGTAACTTTGCCTTATTCCCAGGTAAATAATAGCCCAGGTTTCCTAGATTCAAAGCGTCTGCTCTTCTCAGAAATAGCTTGAACAATTTAGTGAGAACGCAAAAGACAGAGTAAAATTTCGTATTTACTTAGAATACCTCTTGGAAACAATTGTAGAAAAGTGTTTGATTCAACGAGATATCGCCTATACTACGTAGTTATAGCAATACAAAAGTATAATACAAATTGTATGCAACATTATCAAAACACCGTAAATATGATCAAATCGTCCGTCAAATTAACAACCCTAACAAATGCAGATGCTTAATAAAATGTATTAAGTAAGTCGAAGTACAGAGCACTTCCTGAACAGTCTGGGTATGCCACCTTGTATGCAGATGGTTAATGCCTTTGCCTCGTTTTTTAAAGTGAAAAAAGAAAAAAAATAGCGCGAATCCCGATTAAATAAATTGTTAACACGCCCCGGGCGGTTTTATCGTGCTGCATTTTTAATCTTAATCGATTCTATGCGAAAATGTTTCCTTAGTAATGAATATGCAAATAATAGATCGGCCCTAGATACTTTATAGTTCCTGTTCTGTAAAAAAATCTTATCTGCCTTAAAAGTGTTTCCTTTGCCACCCGCAGCTATGTAGGTTTTGATAAGATCTTTAGTGTTAAAAATAAACAATTGGACGTGTGTGTGGGAATGCTAGATAAATAATAATGAAACTCACCTTAAAATTAGAATATACGAGTGATTGGTTTATAACCAATACCCCATTTATTTGGTCACGCGTTTTAGCGGCTGTGCCTATTTTCTTGCATTCCATTTTTAAAATTCGTAATATGAAGCCGTTGTTTTTAAATCAATGTCTTTATTTTTTAACGTTTGTTGTTCTAAGTCTAGTTCTAGAAAAGAACATGTGTTCTGTTTTCAAAAATCTGATTTGAAAATGGAACACAGCGGCCGCCGCGCGCTCCCCGTGTTTGGAAGATGACAATACGCATTGAAACAGATGCCAACTCACTCGCTGTAGTGTCGACCAGCACTCTTCGAGTGTTCGCTCGCTGATGCTCTGCCCGGAACGCGCCTGTTGCTGCATAAAACGTAATGTAATGTTAACATTTGCTATGTTTAAGTAAACACCTTTTGTGAACTGATATTCATTTGTTATGAACGTCTTATATTATAAAAAAATTTATATTTGAATATTTATCAGTTTACAAAAAGTTTTGATTTCCCTATATTAATTAGTAAAGGCAAACAAAAAAACGGAATAGTAAAGCAGAAAGTTGGTTGGAAAGATTGTGAAAATATACAGGAAGGTATCTTTTTAAATATTTTTTAAACTTATTGAAGTTGGTTTCTTTTTGTGTTTGTTGCAGTGAGCTTTATCTTTAAATTATAAAGCAATATCAAGAAACAAACGAAGGAAGTGAAAGCATGCGGAATGTGACCTAAAATGAAGGGAAATAAAGCCCACTGTTCAATGAAATGAGAGCAGATAAGAAACTCGCTCAGTTTTCTAACTCGAAGAAAACATGTAAAGGATTGCTGTTTTTATTAAATGAAAATTGTATTACATATTACGTAATAATTACAATGTTGAACACAATCATAAACATATAGGTTATAATATTGCAATAAATTATACCATTACATATTTTTTATCAACTTAGGTATCTTTAAGATCATTGTTGCAATAACATCAATATTGGATTAACATTATGTTTCACTTACTACTTTTTGTATTATTTAATCAACACAAAATCTAAGAAATATTTTTTATAGTTTAAAATTTTGTAATATAAAAATGATAAGTATAAATAAAACTGAACAAGTTTCAAAGAAGATGGCAAGAAAGGAAAAAAATAATTACATCGATATTGAGGCTATTCAGGAAATTTACCAATGCGAAAGGCAACATAGTGTTGCGATCGCCAACCGGCCCGTCTCCCGTCGGCGACTGCTGCGGCTGCGTAAAACGAAACGCTATGGTTAATAACCGTTGGGAAAAACCACTTTTCGGACCACCGGATACGGTTACTTTGTATTTCGAACTGTGACTTTTGATTCGCGTTCTATTTTCGAATTGGAAAATCAGTTATCGTTTTGTTTTAGATTGTTGTGAGCCGAGCATTTCGGAATGTACCGGTTAATCATGGTCTATTATTTAAGAATTGTTTTCTTTTACGAATTCTAATTGGTGCGTATTCAAAAGAAAAGTCACAACTCTTAAAATCTAATTTCTAAGCAATTTATTAGCAATTATTTTGTGATCGTATTAGCATCTAATCTACAACTAACAAATAATGTTATTACCACAAAAAATAACTTACCTGTATGTGAAACAAAATAAAACAAACTACACAACACTTGAAACCTTGCGCATGCTGTTACAACACAATTTAAAAAAGTCAATATGTTATTTTTACAAGCGCAAAGTAAATGGTTAAGCCGCGATCGCGTAGTATTTAAAAAAAAACATTTTTGTTAAAAATTTACAATAAGAACTCTTAAAACAAAATATAAAAAACCACGTGACACACATTAATTATGATGAAAATGTATTTACATCGACATTGCTAAGTGAGGACAGTAAATTTACCAGAGCAAATGGTACGAGGGACCGCTCGCTCATCGTAGAGTCCGCTGATGGGGATTGCTGTTGTTGCTGTTCCGTTCCAACGTATGCCGAGGCAGCGTGAAAAAAAGAGACGGGCATATTCAATTTTGGTGCCTAAACATTTCTATAATATCTTAAGAACTATATATTTTTTTTTGTTTTCTTTAATTGAATTAAATTTAATGAAACGCACTTGTAGAATTGGGTACATAATTAAAATTAATTTAAATTCAGATTTACCAATGATTTTGTTACATTTAATATTTGTGTTGACATAAGTACTTCACTTAATTTAAATTCCCGCTCTCCACTCAATAACGCAACAGAAAATATTAATAAATCATATTTTAATTAACCGTTATTTATAAAAAGTGTAACCACAAAAGCGCAACTACTTCACAGCGACGAACCGTTAAATCACTATTTACCAAAAAAAAAGTATGAATACGAACTATGAACAGGATATCAAAACCGGTTCTTTATTCAAATAATTTTTAAAACAAAAAAAATGTGAACAGATTCGCAGCAACAAATAACTGTCAACACCCCTTCCGTGAAACAAAGCAAGGCAAAAAATTAAAAAATAAAATCACAATGAACCCCTAATCCGCCGTGCCGTGGGAAATAGACAAATGCAAGGTGAGCGAATCCGAAACTAATTTAAAAAGTAATATTCTTTCGTCTTTTGTTTTTAAAATTTGTATTAAGAAGCGCTGCAGTTCCATTGCTTTTTAATGTCCTTATTCCTCTGGCTTACTTTCATATTTTAAATTAGGAACGCTATTGTTTTCTTTTTTCAAACCCGTCCCCGACACGGTCAGTTAGTTTTAAATTATAAGGTAACGGAAAAAGAATATAAACAATAGATTAAAATAAAAACGATCACAGTCAATAAAATAATCATACGCCATATGTCGAAGACAAACATTTGTGTTAAAAGAAATGAAACCAAAAACGCGGCGACAAGTTGATCACAGGCTAATACAGAAATAATAGAATTATCACAGATTATCGTAATTTACATATCCTTTGTAAAACCGGATGCGACATAAGGACAAAAACGATTTAATAATAAGTTTGACTCCAAGGCCTTTAACCCTTTCTTGGGTTAACAAAAGCTTAACAATATGTTGCCTTGGCTTCTTGTGACTTTTTTTAAGGAAGAAGGGATCATTCAAATTTGGAACGGGTTCTGGGACCTCGTTTAATTTCTTGAGGTCAGTTGATCAAGATTCTTTGGTGAAGGTAGACGTTAGCTATATTTATACTTATACTTTCGGTGGACACCTTTTGAAATTATGGAATTTTTAATTCTGAAATAATTCTCGGAATATTCAGTGAGTGAACGTTTAAAAATTAAAAAATATATTTAAAAACAAGTAAATGTTGAGTAAATTATCGTGAATTAATAATATATAATTAAATTCATATATAAATTGGGAAATTAGATTTTGATTTTCAACCGGTAAGTTTTTAGCGTTTGTTTTGTGCGAAAGCCGACGGCTGAGAGTTCGTCAGGATGCCGCGCAAAAATGTATTCCACTTTGTTTTTATATTGATATTTAATAGTTTCTACATTTAGAAATTCGGAAAATTGTAGCACCTCAACACTTTTTTATTACATTTTATTAACCAATAAAAAATAAACTTTTTAATTTTAATATTAAATTTGATTTGGCCGTCGAAATTACAAGTCTTTATAACTCGAAGTGCCTAACAAATAAAAATAAATTCCTAACATTTAAAATAATAATAAAAAATACAACTCACCTGAATTTCACTAACAAGTTTATCAGTCATAATTTTATGGTCTGGAGTGGCAGGCGGTTGAGGAGTTGGGGGCGCCGGCCCGGGCTGGTTGTGGCTGTCCATCGGCTCCGCGGCCGGCGACCCTGGTCGGCTGCGCGACCAAAAGTCTTGCATCTTAAATCGCTGAGCCTCAGCTGCCTGCTGCAGCGCTTGAGGAATTTGCAAAGACAGCGGTGCTGCTCGCAGGTCCAAAGCGCTTCCACCAGCTGACGCCTCAGCGTTCCCTTCCGCTGCAGTCATCTTGAACGAGTTGTGCAGCCAACTCGCGACAAAGTTTTCCTCTTCCTTGGGAGGCTCCAGGAGTCTCGGGAACGGCGGCGCGGCGCTTGGTTCGAATGCGCCCTCGCCGCCGACCTGCTCCCCTTCTTCAGCTATTTTCGGAACTTTAGCCTCCCTCGGTGAGCTCTCCTCTACCGCTTCCGTCTTTCGATACTCATGGAGGTCCCTATACCTCTCCTGCAGCGCTAGGGATATGTTTTCATTGAAGTACTTCAACATTAATTCCAGCTTCGAGCGAATCGTCCCAACCTATTCATGCGATCTCTCGCTCGGCTCCGGCACCGCGGATCTGCAACAACGGAGTCACTTAAACACGGCCTCGAGTTTGGGAGGAACGCGGAATAGGAAGCGGACCTCCTTGAGACGCGGGCGGGCGACGACTAACTTCTTGGTGGAAAACTTGAGCGTCGCGACGCTTTCTTGCGGGGAGGGGCGGACGCGCGCGCTTGCCGAAGACGGCGTACCAACTAGCAAGATGCGGCGCCGCCCCCGCCTTAGACGTACTCAAGAACATCCCCACCGATTTGAGCGCACGCGCCCAGCGTTTTTTCCGCGGAAAAATGCGTCTGGTAAGGAAAAGACGCGCGGCCCGCGGCGGGCGGCCGCCGTGTGCTGCCCGCGCCCCCGCTCGGACATTTCCCAAAAACGCATGACGGACCGCTCGGACCACGGCGCTATAAGAACTATTAAAAAGGGCGCGAAGGACGCATCGCCCCTCTCGCTCCCGCGACCTCTTTCCCGCCTCACCCCTACGCGTTAGAACGGGACGGTTAGCGCTCCCCATTTTTTTCTAATCGAGGGAGGAAATGAAAAGAATGGGTTTCTTTGTGATTTTTTCTTAGTGGCGTCTGTCTCACTCGCGCACGTGGCACCTTTGTATTTTTGTCTCGCGTAGCATTTTTAAGGGAATTCTTTTCGGTACGCCTCTATTTTTTTCTACTTTCAGGCGGGGCTTAGCTAATAGGGGTTTAATCCAACGGTGTTTGATGCGGATTTCCGTTTTCCTTTACCTAAACTTTACGCTTCTTTGAAACTTTTCATGCTTCTTTTTACATACATAGAGTAAATTACAATTATCTCGCACCTGACAGTGTTTAAGGATAAACAAATCAATCAAAAAGTTACCTTTTAATACTTACTCGAAAAGTTTGCGATGTTCTTTAGATTTTCTTGGAACTCTTTACGTGTCTAAACACCCCCGCTCCCCGCCCTTCCTCAGGGAACCCATAGCTATTGCTACCCCTCAACAGATGTCGCCCTGTGCTACGAGATTCGTAGCTTGCGTAGATAATTTTACTTTTAGAAATGTGTTTCATTTGAATATCTTCAAGCACTGAATTGGTATGATTTTTGCGTTAGTATCGTAAATTAGTATTTTGAATAGATAAGTAAATTGTCATATTATTTAAGTATCAATACCTAAAATAAAATATATTTAAAAATATTGCTGTTCTCCATAACGCTTATAAGAATGGATCATCAAGAATAATTAATTTAAATATATATTGTACCATATTTTATAGTATTTAAGATTCTGAATGCAGCTGCAATTTAGTTTATAAAAGGTTTTCAAGCCTAACCGTTCAGGTTGCGACGAAAAGTAAATAAAACGATGTGCAATTTTTAACGCACGCAACAAACGGAGTCAGTCCATGATGGGCGGTCTCACAATCAGGCAGCGTTATCTAGAAATCATTAGGTGTACATACTAAGACAATTACTGCATAATGATGCAATATACGGGCGTGGTTTGGCTCTATGGGAGTG
This sequence comes from Heortia vitessoides, assembly GCA_020976665.1. Lineage (NCBI taxonomy): Eukaryota > Metazoa > Arthropoda > Insecta > Lepidoptera > Crambidae > Heortia > Heortia vitessoides. The sequence goes on along the minus strand of JACJUM010005600.1, from coordinate 8,651,004 downwards.
ACTACAATTCTTAGGTCTCGGTGTGTGAACACGCTAGCCGATACAAATGTTGTGGCGCACCTTTGAAAAAAACTGCGTTCGAAACTTGAATTTGAAATTGTTCGGAGCGACCGCTGTGTTCGAAATTTATAATTTCATTCTGTTTGAAATTTTATTTAAAAACAAACATCAGTTGATTTTAAAATTTACACAATAAATTAAATGAAAAAATAAGAAAAGAAATGAATTTGTAAATAATATAATTTTTCTATGTTATTTCAGGATGTAGAGAAGGACAAAAAAAATAAAGCATGCATTTATTTAGTCAAGACTAGTCAAAAGGAAAATATTAAATATTACTTACAATTTTATAACTTGTTATTATTTTTAGTTTATATTTGATATTTTATTTTCGGTATCTTTCATTTATCTTTTCAATTATTTATTAATCAATGTTCGTATGAATGATATTTCCATGTAATCGTTATGTTTTCATATCAATTATTGTAAAAAAAATACTCTAGGAGTTTCTCTAAATGTGTAGCTATAAAACAATATATGTCAAATAAATTATAAATTAAAACATAATTTTTCTTATTTTTTATCAATAAAATGATATACAATTTTCTCTACACTATATTAACTACAACCATCAGAAAATGACATCTAAATGAACCAATACCTAGCTATGGTTCGAAAGGTTGTTATTAATCCGCGAATGGTTCACGTAGAAACGTCGAAACAGCTCAAGGGTTGTTGTCGAGGTATTTTAAATAGTCCTCGGATAGAACGGTTCGTGTCGATGTCGCCGGGGTTCAAATATGAAAACGGTTTGTTGCGACATCTACAAGAACCTTTGTGACTTCTAAATGAACCCTTGTTGGATGGGTTTGAATATTATGCGGACATAGTTTTTTAGGATCAATACGTAGAGTTTCGATTTTATTTTCAATTACTGACGCTAGTACTTAAAAAAAATGCATTTTTTTGTGAACTACGGTACGCGTGATAGTAAGCCTCGTCGCAAGGATGCCTGTTGCCATCTCTGTAAATTGATAATGTTATACCACATTATCCAATAATTTCACTGCTTCTGTCACCTTCCAAATACTGCTGTTTGGCGGTAGAAATAGGTGAGAGTGGGGATAGACGACTCACGACTCACGACATTTGGATGTTTGCTTGTAGTAAATTACTATGGGATTGGTTTGTAGAAATCTTTGCATGCACTATAAAGCTTGTCTAGAAAATATTTAGCATTGTGTATTTATAATTTTATTATAAAATAAAAAAATTAAGAAATTTAACATTTAATTTACGTACCTCGTAGGTAAATAAGTAATTTAAGAATGTGCAAGAAAAAGTTACTTCACAATTTTTCTTTAATCATACTTCAAACGTACAAAAGCTAAAAGCGTAATTAACAGACACATATACATTCGAAGATAGATTTTAGCGAGTGAACTGATTTTAGTGAATTTTAGCACGCGGATAGTTTCTTAACTTCATTCTTTCTTTTGGAATCAAAAAGTCTATATTCTACCTTAAGGCTATTGATCCCGGAATAGTACCCCGAGGGTGCAACATAATATGAAAACAGGTAGACAGAGCAGCACGCACAAAATAAAAATAAAATTTTGGAAATTCTTTCACAAAGAGAAAGTTGTAATCTCCTAGAATAACAAATGCTATGCTATATTTATATAAAAATATATTACTCTCTTAAAAGGGAATAACGGGATTTGTATTTTTGTACGTATGTAACAAATAAACTAAAAAATTGCTGAACAAATTTAAAAAAATCTTTAATTATTAAATAGTTAAAGTATTGTTACTGGAAAGAGAACTAGAACTGTACGCGCGTGAAACCACGGAGCGAGTGACTGCTAACTGCCATAAAACTTAAGAATTCAGTATACTTAACCCTCTAATTTTATAGTTACAAATAAAGTTATGAATGTGAAATTAATTACAAATATTAGAATACACAAAAAAACGATCGTAAATTCCCTTAATATTTCACGTTCTATGTCAAACCGAAGACTTTGCAGTGGCTATTCACTCATTGCACCAACTGAGCCAACGACCGTAAAAATATAAGCAATAAATAATAATATTGGAAACAATACCGGGCACAAGGTGACCCTACGTTTAAGGGCGCTCTACAATAGCCGCAGATGCGCCACGAACAATATGGGCCGTGGACGAATTAAATGGTCCAACAATTTAACACTATTCATAAACAAATATTTTAATACGAAAAATATAGGTGAGAGACAGAGAAGAGAGATCAGCAATATTAAGCAAGAGTGAGTAAGACAAATACTACATAAATCGAGGGAATTGGTTAAATTAATAGGCAATAGTGCTGTGAAGTACTGGCGACTGAGGTACCGAAACAGACAGATGGCGGTATATCTATCCGAAACAGCGCAGCTTAAATGCGACAGAGCGGGGATGGGCAGCAGCGTCTCCGTCGCAAAGCTACGCTCTGTGATGGCCACCACGCCTACCCAGCGCGGCAATTAGGGGCAAAAATCCCAATCAACAGAGGATTTTCTACAACTAATATGATGATATATTTATTTAAAAAAACAGACAGTAAAATGACTGAATATAGAGCGGATGTGAATGGAGAAGTTGGTACAGCTCGACCGAGGTGAATATACCTTAACCAGGTAGAAGAGGTATAAAAGGGCTAATGCGAGTAAAGTAAGTGAGAAATGTATGCCAAGTAACAAGTGATCGATAGTCTCTACCTACTCCAATGGGACACAGGCGTGATGTAAAAAATATATAATAAATAATATACAATTATGCGAATATATATAATAAATAATTATGCGAAATATAACGCCGAATTGTGTTTTCAAAAAAATGTAGGTAGGTAGATAAAAATGTCTGACCACTGTCTGACCACTGTAGAAGGAAAACATAACAGCTGGTCGGACGCCATGTTAATCGAACAATATCCGCTTTATATGTTCACACACACATTAATGTGTGCCGGAAGTGAAGCCTTTAACTTTATTTTTGTTTATCCGACATTGTGTTATGGATTACAATTTTTTTAAAGTTAAATCCACACAACATCTCATCCATTGACATGACTCGAAGATAAGTCGCTTGAAGTACTTTTGTTATGAACACCAGATCCGATATATCCTTTGTCTGTAGCTCAAGTGCATAGGGTGGGGATAGGCAGCCGCATTATAATATATATTTTTTTGTTCTAAATTACCATTAAAGTTTGAAAGAAAAGAAATATTAGTATTTAATTGCCTTATTTTTTATTAAGTTAGCATAGCTAACTTTTTGTCTAGAGAATAATTATTATCTTGGATAATTTATCCTAATGATAATGATTTGCTTAATTAGAATGACAGATGCCAATGTTGTACCTAAGTGAAGCAAGTGCTATACCTATTGGCATCTTCTTCTTCTTGCTATAAAAATTAGGTATAACGGTGTTTGTCCTGGATGAACTTTTAAACTACTGAACCGAAATTAATATTTTTTTGCTTATTGTATACATTCTGATTTGACAAAAAGGCAATCGCATTTTTTATAATAAACGTAGGTATGTATTTAAGAAAAAACAACGTCTGTCAGGCTTAAGATAAAAATAACATCAAAATTGAGAAACAGCTGTTTAGTTTGACAGTCATTCTAATGTATATCAAAGGTGAAACTGACTGGCAATCAACGCAGGGCCTAAACTTTAAAGGTTAGAAACTAGAAATTTTGAACAGGAGTTCCTTTTAAGACGTAACCGAACACTGAGAAAATAATTAATTTTAGAAAATTCACCCCCTAAGAGGTAAAACGGGGGTGGATAAAATGAAACTTTGTTGTGTTTAAAGTTATTCGAATGTAATTCGGTATTAAGTTTGTCAATTGCAAGTCATGAAATACGTGTAAAATATATTTTTATCCCTTAAGGGGGTGAAAGAAGGTGCAAAGTTATCGTGAAAGTTACTACTTACTTAACGCAAGTGAAACTGAAGGGCACTGCTAGTCAAGCTATATTACAAGGTCTGCGGTCTTTATCAATTCTAACCTAAATAACGCGCCGACCAAAACAGAACGGGGTCAAAACAAAACTATAAGACGCGCCACTAAATCAACATCCAACAACAAAGAGACCCCAAAACGAGTTGTAACACAAGATAGAACACCTTTAAGCCATCGCTTATGATCTCGACGTGGAAAAAAAAATGCAACATGAAAAGGTCCATCTGACCCTTAAAATTATGCAAATAACATTCTGATTGAATGCGAGCCGATTCCTTTACAAGGGGTCTAATAATGTCGCCAAGTTTTTTTGTTTTGTTTTTTAAACTTAGAAACAAATGATTGTTGGAACCAGTTCGGGATATTTGACGCTGCCTTTTGTAGTGTTGTCTTTTGTTGTCTATGGGAACGAACCAAAGATTTCGCGATAAAAGATGTTTTTGTCCCGCACTTGATACAGGAATACGCGGGTAACGTGAGAATGCGACGCCATTTTGAACTAGCATCCCAGCTATAATAACAATAATATATTTACACAATATCTCATATCACCTAACTCTGATAAGTCAATTAAAATACTTGTGTTACGATGTGATATAAGATAGCTGAGGAAAAGCATATTTAATATTTAATTCATATTTACCACCCAGACGCAGAAAAAATACAAATATTCACCATATAAATGTTTGTCCTAGGTGGGGTCGAATCTACAATCATTGGCGCAAAAGATATGATCTCTACTTTCTACGCCATCGGGCCCGCCAAAATGATATCCGATCTTATATTGTAGTCTATGATATTTTTTAAATTTTTTGTCAGCCATCTAGCAATGGCAATCGCAGCAAACGTGCGCAACTTTGCGACTAGGATTCTGCTGCCCATCCCCGCCCTGTATTTAAGCTGGGCTTTTTCAAACGGATATACCGGCATATGTCGGTTCCGTTACCTCAATCACCTCTTACGACAACTGGTACAAAAAAAACCTCTTTCATTCTACTCCGCCGGTAGCCCACAGCCACGATTTCTTGTTACTTCGCGCAATAATTTTATTAATGATAAGTTTCAATGTATATTTACAATATTAATTTTCATACTTCTAAATAACATTCGTGCTAGTAGGTATTTCAAATGGTGAGTCTGTGTGGAGGGGAGGACAGTTTACTATGGTCCTGAGAAAACAATAATAATCTTTATTGTAAACCAAACAAAAAGATACTCAAAGAATTGAATACAAAAAGAAGTACAAAGGGCGGCCTTATGGTATAGAGTAGTCTCTTCCAAAAAACTTATTTTTGTGCATTTATAACGAATAAACTCCAAAACTACTCAATTTATTTCAAAATTTCTTTCATTATTAAAAAGTAATATTATCAAATGACAACTGAAGTTAAATTTTATTCTAGTAACCATTTGAAAATGAAAATTACATCGAATAATCCGCCGGACATTGCTATAGTTATAGATAAAATGTAATTTTCTTTTATATATCTACAAGTATAATCTTGGCGGACAAGTATATAGCCTACGTCTTCATCTTACTCTACTACACTTATACTAGTATCTTTGCGAGGACATCACTAGCGTCTCACTAACCCTAAGTATATAATATTCTCACATTACATACTTATTTAATAGCATTTGACGCTGCCAGCATTTGATTTCCGGGTGAATATACCGCGATCCGGTACTGGGGAAGTACTCTTTTACACTGCCGGTACCCAATGTAAAAAGCAAAGTATCGCAATTCAGTTTCTCTACAGCAAAAGTTGCGCGGTATTATGCGGCTGCCGTCGCGTTCCAAAAACAAATTGTATACTGTTTTGTTTTTAGAAAAGAATACATAATTTGTTTTTGGAACAACAAAGAACAATTGTTTTTTATTGACTGTTCCTCCGCTAAAGCCGAAGCTAGCTAATAGGTCGGAGGTTGATGAAAGTTGAGTCGTAATGACGGCTCGCACACGCACGCCACTATTTTTAATCATTTTTGGGAGAATGAAGGGTTGTGTTTGGATAATGTGGAAGCGGCTTCAGAATCGTTGGTTTGCATTACAAAAGTAACTAAGTTAAATAGATGTGGATGTGTAGATCGATGTGGTGTAAAAGATGATGTTGTGACAACAATAGAGAAAGAAATGTTGAGATGGTTTGGACGTGTAGAAAGGACGTATGAAAGTGGGGAAAGTTTGTAGAGCGGAAGTGATTATAGGAGTTGGTATTGGACGACCTAGGTGAACCTACTCTAACCAGATAGAAGAGGTTTGAAAAAAGGGCTAGGTCTCAAGGACCAATTCTAGAGAGAGATACCTACCAAGATCGTGCCAAGTCGAGATCCTTAGTCTCCTCACCCCGATGGGACACATATTTAAAATACATTTATATAGCTTTTCGAAAAAATCAGTGCAAAGCGCAGTTCTTGTTAATAATTTCTAGAAAAGAAAGTCAGTAAAGCTCCTTGCTCCTGCGACTGCAGACGAGCCCGATGGCACTTTCGTAGATATTTTGTCAGTCGTAGGTTCGACCATTTGGATTTGTTTTGTATCTGGATGTTAAATATATGTATTTAAGTATTATAAACTGTTATCTGGTGTTCGTAACACAAGTGCTCTAAGCGACTTATCTCTGAGTCAGGTCAATGTATGAAATGGTGTGTGAATTCATTATTTCTATTCGGCTGCAAATTATTGTAGGATTAGACCATAGAATTTACTAGCTCTCTTAAAACGAAATCTATCAATTAAAACGAAATAAGAAAGATCTATTTTATATTTGTTTGTACTAACGTCATTCAATATAGGTAAGACTAAGCTACAAACAGACAGCCACTTTCATATTGTTAATATGAGTATAGATATATGATTGCCACATCACATGAGATAGACTTAATGCAGAGTTTGTATTAATTTTAAGGAATTTATTAGTCAATTACAAATAGACTAACACTGTGTCCCAAGTATTAGTCATACTAAATTATAGTTATTTCACTAAACGGGTCCGAGCACGCGAGTCCGCTGGATACATAGCAACACCCTGTTTTATTTGTGTGTGTAGAATGTATTTCTAAGTGTTATTAATATTCAGCCGTTCATATTTATGGGGAAAGAAATCTCAATTAGTTATTACCTTTTCTATAATCTACAGTATTTACTTATGCATGATATAAAGCCCTAGGAAAAATAAAATTTCTAATAAATGCATTGTACTTGATGTTTGGTTGTCACTAACGTAATAGATGCATAAGTAGGTACAATACAGTAGAGTCTAAAATACGAAGTGCGAAATTCCGTTAGTTTTAAGTGTTCCAATAATATGAGTGGTCAGCACGAAATTTAATTGACAAGAAAACTCAATGTGTCCCGCTAAAGGTGTACATTCCTCCTTATTCAATTGAATGACTTATAACGTAATATATATATTTAAAAACAAAAGATGGTTAAAAAAGACTCCAGTTTAAAATGGGTAAATATATAGAGCATTATTGCCGTGACAACGTCTTATAAATTGGTTTGCCGGGTGACACTTCAAGAAACTGCGTTACGCTCCGCTCACGTTATGCGCTCACAATGAGAGCGAGTGAGAGGCATTCGTCCCTCTCACTCGCTCTCATTGTGACGTGTGTTACGCAAATGTATTGCAAGTTATTGTATGTATATTTGTATATAAATACGTATGTATGTGTAAAGGTAAAAATAAAATTTTGTTAATATGAAATTCAGTGCGAGATTCTTTGTATAAATTAATGTTTTAAATATAATTCTATGTATAAATAAATGTTTTAAATTGTTACTATTATTTCATCCTTATTCCTACTATACGAATGAATATTCACATTAAAATTATTTTACCACTCAAAGTCTTTGTCACGTAAAACTTTCGCCCGTATACCGACTTTACAGGCAACCAATTTTTTTTTTCTACAAATACGGTAAGACCAATATAAAAAAAAATAAATCTTTTCGTTCGAAATTCAAAATATTGGAACACACAAATATTCGGATTCGGATCCGAGAAAAAATAACTAGCTTACTAGATTCAAAAGTCACAGATAAACAAAGCCTGTCAAAAAAGTGTCCCGTTCGAATTTAAAATCATAGGAAACCGAAAAAAGGTCCGCTTCCCACCAAAGTGGGCCAGTAAAACATTATTGATGGTACAATTCCGTGACAAGTATACGATCCGGTCACGGCACGAACTGTGCGTCTGTCTGCGTATGATCGATAGCTCCGACACTAAAGTTCACCTCTTTATTTTTTAGGGGGTGGCGTTTTTAATGGTGTATCGTGAACTAGATTTTGTGTTTATATTTATAATGCTATTTTAATCAATACTTGTCAGTGCCTACATATCAGAATTTGTCTGTTTACGTCTAATACTGTTTAGTCTCAAATGAAGGGTATCTAAGATATCTATTCCTTTTATTAGAGTAAAAAAAGAAACAGTTTCATAATAAAGTTTCGTAAAATAAAAGTAACAGTGAATAAAAAATATTTGTAAAACCAGCATAGTTGCCCTCAATTAGTAAAATTAATCTTGTTATTTATATGTATATATAACTGCAAATAATTACCTAATAACACTTACTCCAAACAAGACATCAGAGACAAAATGTTCAAAATATAATCTTTTAGATAGATCTTCCACCCCTTTCAGTGCACGTGAAAGTATCTATTGTCAAATATCTTAATAAAAATTCATAAGTAGAATAAAAGCTTCAATCACACAACTAAACATAAAAAAACACGTGTTCAATTTCAAACCAACCGTTTAAACAGTAGCTTGAATATCAATCAACGTAACACCGAAAAAAAACGATAGAAAAAACCGTAAAACCTCACCCTGTCCAAACATCGCGTGTCAAAATCCACAACCTAATCGCCGTGGCCAATGAAAAAAAAGGAAAAAAAAATATTGTAACACCACGTTCCTACCGGTAGCCTATAAAAAAAAATATCAGCGCAAAAAACGCCCCTTGCGTTGAACCAATAAAAAAAGTAAACGGTATTCGAAAAAAACGAGAGTTAATTGGCGCGTGCCGCCCTAGTTTTTTTTTTTGAATTTTTTTATAGGGTCGCTTCCGTGTTGTGTTTTTTTTGGTGCAGCGCGCTATGTGGGGTGAGTTTTTTGTCACAATTATAGAGGCGTAGAGCTGACAAATTGTTCGATTATATTCCATTTTTGTATGCGTTCATTTAACACGGTTCTTTTATTGTTTTTTTTTAATACTTTCATTATAGACTTTTTGCTTGTAGTTTTGAAGGAAGCGGTTTTTATGAAGTCGACTTTGTTTAATAGAATTTGTGAGGATGAATGGGAACAAAACTTTTTCATTTTTTTTTTTTTGAAAATTTTTAATCATTTAGAAGAAATAAATGTATCCGTAAAGAATTATATTTTACACTGGTCACTTTAAAATGTACACTTAAGTGGTGGTATTGCATAATATACTTATACTTAAAATATTTAGAACCTTACGAACACAGTCTATAAATTTATATATAACATGCTTAAGTTCCGTCAATGAAATACTTACTGTTGACCTAATTGTTCGTAATTGCGATGTCAGATAACACTGATCCAGTAAAAATAGTATAAGTGCGAAGTTTAATATGAAATATTTAATATCAATTTGTTATTTCAAATAATTTATTTGTTTTGTTAACTATATCTATGTACATTCTTATTGTAACCAGCACTTTTACTAATTAGATAATGCACTAATAAAATCTGTTTAAAGTCCAATAAGATTTACAACGACATCTATGGGATAATAGCAATACTAAAAATAATTAAATTAAATTAATTTGAAATGGTGATTTTAAATGAACGCACCAAAATTTAAGTCTCGGAATTTACAAATTCAACGGAATTCATAATTTTCATAATTATTAGAAAATCATAAAACTACTTATTATAAAAATATGATCCGAGGCGTATTGTCTCAGATCATATTTTTATAAAATTAGATTTTTAAAAACTCTAGTCTTCAATTCTGCAGCACGAAGTAGAGGTAAAAAAACTCAAAGCTTTCTACGCATTAATAATTTTACACTGTCAACAACATGTAAAAATATTTACTTACGTTCGAATCCAGCTCGATACAATATTAAACAATTTTTTTCATCACAAAATCAACTGATTACGTAATCATGGAAAAATTCTAAGTAACACGCGCGAAAAAACAACCGCCCCACGCCTCGGCGACTTATAAAATTTCCATTTAAAACCTCACACATTATTATCTTTTTTCTAACGAAAAAATACCTTTTCACCAGCACTGTTACGTATCAAAAACCTATTCCTATTAACCGAAATTGAACTTTAGCTGGTTAAAAATAGATTCAAGTTTTAATTGGAATTAGGGTTGCGTTACGTCTTGTTGGAATGATATAAGAACTCCTTGGTCTACTTTATTAGCTAGTGATGGGAATTTGCAATCTTAAGGTACAAATCGAGGATGTAATTAAATTTATTGATTGCTCTTCGGATTGATTGAATCTTAATCCATACATCCATTATAATATTATAAATGCTAGTGTCTGTCTGTTAGTTTTTCGAACCTTAGGAAACATAGGATATTTCTCATCTCTGAAAAACTAACTATTACAAACTAGCTTTCCATCCACAATTTTGCCCGCGATGTCTTCACTTTATTCCTCACCCGTGAGGATCTATTGTTATTACGGGAAGAAGTCTAACTATTTCGCTTCCTGACAGCTAAATTACGCAAAAGGTCGTGCCCATTCCATAGTGAAAAATAAAAATCCAGATCTATCCTTCGGGCAATATATCTAGAATAAAAAGTAGCCTCTGTCTTATCACATACAATAACTCTTGCGCCAATTTTCATCCAGATCTGTTTAGCTATTCCGACATAAACAAACGTTCGCGTTTTTTAATATTAGCATGAATATTAAGGTAATGAAATTTTGCTGTCTTTTTTTTTTGTCTTAAGCTCAAGAACATCTAATAGGATTTTTTTGAAACTTGATACAGATATAGACTATAGTCTGGATTAGCTCATAGTCTAATTTATGGGATATATTTGATCATGTTCTTTGCAAAGCTGTCATCATCGAAGTTCTCGGGTATACGTATCAAGTATCGCACGCATGCAACACCGTAGGCCATCGCTAGTTCTGTAATAAAATCAAATAACTTGTAATTTTTCAATAAATAATTGTACACATTAATATATAATGTTTAAATAATTTCCACAAGGCAATTTTTTATTACCGAACGTAATTAATTGAAAATACATGTAGGAAGAAAAAGATAAAACGTTTTACTTCACCGGCTGACTTGTTTGCTCATGTCACAGCAGTGTCACGAGCTAAAGAGAGGGCAATGGTCGGAGTCATTGCGTGTTTGAATCAGGAATGAGGAGAGCGGCGGCCCTGAGGTACCGGCAGAGTAGAATCGTACCAGGCGACTAAGGTACCAGAACCGACAGTGCAGCACAAATGCACAGGGCGGGGATGGGCAGCAGTACTCCGTCCCGAAAGCTGCGCTTTGCGATGGCCAACACGGTTCCCAGCGCGGCAATTATGTGCAAAATTCCCCCAATTTTGGGGAGTCTATGTCCAGCAGTGGACTTTTGATGGCTTGTATGATGATATTTAAATAATTTCAAGAACATGAAATATTTGTTTTTAAATATAAATTGTATATATTAGAAAATATACATTATGAATCCTTTCGGGTAGGCGTTCTTACTTTTCCTTAATTTTTTATATTTTTAATGTTTTCAACTAATCCTTTCATTCACTCTGAAAAGAATTTTGCAACTTGAAATTAAGATATATACTATCCTATCTCTCAAGTTGGATCAAACTGTACCTACACAGTCAGCTAAAAAAAGAATAGGTTTAGATGTTCATACCGGACAAACACCGTGACACGACATTTTGTATAAAAAGATTCCATTTAACATGTTTAATTCGTCTCTAAGGCTGTTTGGAAAAAATGCAATAACATATGTCACGAGGGAGTTTAATGTACTTAATTTATTTGTCCATTTCGTTATCAATTATTACAGTTGTACTATAATAATAATTATAGATATAGATCATGATAATTATTAAGATTAGATAGAATTATTATTGAGAAATAAAATATTTTTTCATTTTTAAAAACCTTAAGGTAAAAAAAACCTTAAGCTACTTATTAAAAGGGTTGTGGTAAAGTTAGGTAAAGTTAGGTAAAGGTAAGGTTAGGTAAAGGTAAAGTTAGGTAAAGGTAAAGTTTCCATTAGTGATTTCTTCAATTGGTCCATTTTTTAATCGGCGTTATTTGAGTCGGCGTCGTTATTAAGGTTATCTAATACCTTTACATTGTTCATTCCCTAATAACAGTACGAGTACATCGTCTAGCATTAGTACAAATTTTGAAAACCTATAAATATACTCGTATGAAAACTTGATATGAAGGAATTAATAACGTACCGCTAATATAAAAAAATTAAATCCCTCTTTTGTCACAAGAATAACTGGCAACAAACAACTCAAGAACCGATTATCCATAATTTAATGCCGCTAAATACCAAAGACCCCACCCACAAATACCACGACGCCACCACAAAAACTCACAATCAATTTATTGGTCGCGAACGAGTCTTCATATCGTAATGAGAAGCCATTTTTTGTATTCAAACCCAATTATAGAGTAGAAGGCGGGAAAACGTTGTCTTTGGCAAAAACTTTGGAACGTTCGTTTGTCTTCGGTATGCCGATTAGTGTACAGAGGTACCTACAGAGATTTTATTTTATATACAATTTTGTTCTTTTACTTATATTATAAATGTATTATTCTATTATATTATTTTTCCATCTATTACAAAATATATATAATAATATTTTTATATTTAAAATTGTGTGTCTATTGTCAAAGTAATTATTATCGTTAAGGATTCATGTGAAGTTACTATAATCGTCCGTGTGATAGAAAGCGTCACGGCAGCCTATAGACGCTCATAATATCTGTTACTTGAAGATATTATGTCACGTTACCCAGTAATTTCACTGCCTCTCCCAACCTTTTATCAGGAACACGGCAATGCGAACACTGCTATTTAGCGGTAGAAATAGTAATGTTAATGAAATACCAAAGCAAACGAGCTTTGTAACAAGTTTCTTTTTATGTGACAATTTCATTGTGTGTAATTTTAATTTTATAATTTCTATTATAATATCATTTGCCTATTAATATAAAAAAGGCTATAAAATAAACAAACAACTCGAATCACAACCTAAAAAATATCTGCAATATAGTTATTAATAACAATAAGATTAAAGAAACATAGGTAGAATTAAAACTTGGACAAAAAAAATAGTGGAATAAAATAAGTTATATTTCTCAGTTGATTTTTACGTTAAAATATATTTGTTGCAATTTTTCCTTTTTCCCCACATTTTTGATTGATGCTCCACTCCTATCAGTCATAGCTTAAGTTACTTCTTATTATATCAACTATCTGCCAGTAAAAGTTTATCAAAATTGGCAAGCTGTTTCAAACATTACCTCAAACAAACAGACAGAAAAAAATATTTTTTTTATTTTATTGTTATATGTAGGTACCGTGTTTACATCCATGTGCACTTAGTAAAAAGCAGTTATATTAATATTACAAACATACAATCCAATTTTATTTGTATGTATTGATAAGAACTTATGAGTAAGATTAAGCCGGAAGTATTCGAGAATGGTTTCTTAACCAGCTGCAAAAGTGTAAGCTTTACAATTCTCAAGGGAGCTGTTGTCGACTTTGGACGGTAACAATGTGAGGTACCGGCAGAGTAGAATAGTACCTCCCTCTTTACCAGGTGTCGTTTAAGGCGACTAAGGTACCAGAACCGACCGATGGTGGTAGATATACATCTATCCGAGACAGTGTAACTCAAATGCATTGGGTGGGGATGGGCAAAAGCATCTTCACCGCAATAGCTGCGCTTTGCGTTTGCCAACACGCTTACCCAGCGCGGCAATTATAGGCTAAATCCCCCTTATTTGGAGAGTCCTATACCTGCAGTGGACTTTCAATGGCTGGCCGCTGCTGACTAAAATGTCGACAGCATGTTTCAGCACATCACGAGCGTCATTTGATAAAAGACAATTCGACACAAGCAAATGATTTGAAGAGAAAAATCAAGATAAAACAATTTTCATTGATAGAATCTATTTATGTTTACTTTGTGTTCTTATTTATTCTTTGGCTTCTTTACAATTATTATTTGGTAAGTTATAATCCCTACTAATATTATAAATGCGAAAGTAACTCTGTCTGTCTGTCTGTCTGTCTGTCTGTCTGTCTGTCTGTCTGTCTGTCTGTCTGTCTGTCTGTCTGTCTGTCTGTCTGTCTGTTACGCTTTCCCGGTTAAACCTCTCAACCGATTTTGATGAAATCTGGCATAGACAATCTTTAGACCTTAAGAAAGGACATAGGCTATTTTTGAACTCGAAATAAGGGTTGTAAGGGGTTGCAAGGGGGGATGAAAAGTTGTTTGCATGGATCGCTATTTTTAGAGCTAGAAACTTAAAACTTATTTTTCAGGCCATTGATTCGATATAAATAAACGTGACATTCAAAGTTTATATAATTTGAAGTAAATAGGTATGGTACCCAAAAAACTATTCCACGCGGACGAAGTCGCGGGCACAGCTAGTGGAGTTATAATTATAAACTTGGAGCCATAAAGTCCTGGAATGGATACCACGTACCGGCAAGCGCAGTGTAGGATGTCCACATTGTCCACCCACAAGGTGGACAGACGATCTGATTAAAATCGCAGGATCGCGCTGAACACAGGCCGCACACAACCTGTTCTATTGAAGACTGCTCAAGAGGCCTATGTCCAGCAGTGGACCTCTTATGGCTGATATGAGGATGATAATAAAGTTTTAATACTTGATGGACCCGATGGCCCATTCGTAGAGTAGGAGCTCTATGTGACAAGGGTTCGATCTCCACTCAGGCCAAACATTTCTGATGAAAATTTGTGTTTAATTTTGCGCGTGTTTATTTTTGTTTATTTATGATGATTCACACAACATCTCATACATTGAGTTAACTGCGAGATAATCGATTAAAGCATATGTGTCACGGACATCAAACATAATCCATCCAAGACAGAAGGAATCACAAATATAATATTTCAATACTGTATAAATATCATCGTAAAAATATTTGTCTTAAGAAGGAATCGAACTCACAGCCTTTCGCGCACAAAATAGAATCACAATCCTCTGTCAGGTCAATATACAATATGTCCTGTGAAATTATTATGCTTTATTTATATTGTGAGAAGTCTAGTTTTTCTAAATGGCCACAATAAAATGATTTAACACACAACACAATCAAGGTGCAGATCTGCGCTTCGATTGTGACCGGCGCGGCACATCACTAGCTGCGCTCGTGTGGGTTATCTCGAATGTGTGCACTTTGATAAAATTTTGAAAAAATGCTCACTTTTCCGCGATAACCCCGCTCACTGTGCGGAAAAAAGCTTCTTATACCGTATTCGTAGTCACGTCCATTATATTTATTAATTGCTCTACTAGCATCAGCTCGTGAATTCGCCTGCTTTTATATCATCATCGTACCAGCCGCTGGAAGTCTACTGCTGAATATAAGTCTTCCTAAGAAAGTGGGAATTTTGCCCATAATTGCCGCTCTGGGCAAGCGTGTTGGCAATCGGAGTGCGCAGCTTTTGCGACTGGGATGGTACTGCTCATCCCGCCCTGCGTATTTGAGCTGCACCGTTATGGATGGATATACAGCCATCTTGTCGGTTGTGGCATCATAGTAGCCTCTTACGACACCTGGTACAGGGGGAGGTACTATTCTACTCTGCCGGTACCTCACGGCTGCATTTATATGTTAAGATATTATAGAATATTTAGAAAGTGTAAAATTTTAGATTTTAGAGAGATTATTAAAGAACCATAATATTTTGGCAATAAATAGTAACAATTACGCGAATGTTTTTATAACTGTTCGTTTTTATAATTAAGATTTGATGGGCGGGATGGCGCAGATAGTAGTGATCCTACCTTCTGCGCCAAGGGTCATAGATTCGATCTCCACCCGGGGCAAACATTTATATGATGAATTATTATGCACGTTCTGTGTCTTGTTGTTTAATATGTATTTAAGTATTATATTTGTAATTCCTCTTTTGGCTCATGACTGTATAAGATGTGTGAAAAAAATGACGCTTGGTTAGGTTTAATTGTTTTGATACGCAATGCTTGCCTATCAAGACGATTGGACATGATAGGCAAGAAGGCAGATAGACACACTTAACAGACCACTAAATTTGGCACTGGATTTTCTTATGCACGTTCATGACTCAACACACAGGGGTAATACGGATCAATGTTAAAGAGTTCAGACTGCAAATGCAGCCGAGACCACACTAGATATGCCTAATTTTCACTAAATCGTATTTATCTACATAACAGAGGTTTATGTATGTTACTAAGTCCGAAATGATTTCACAGTCAAATTATAAGAAAAAAACCCGAGCAAGATTAATATGTATAGAGTGTCCGTTGAGTAATAAATTCCAAGTCCCGACTACAGATAATGCCGTTCTTATAATAAACATTATTTATTTGCTGTTATCTGTTCCACCACTCCACTCATAGAGTTTCTTTGTGTTGTAGATAATGCTCTATGCGCAGAACATCACACGGCTCTCTGGTGACATGTTCTCTGTCTATTCATTTGTAGACGCATGTTGCGATTTTTTAACGAGACATGTCTATTTTTATTTAAGTATACAATTTGGTCGTTGATTTTTTCGTAGACTGACAAATCGTATGAACGTTGTAAGTATAAGTTTTCAATTGGACAGTCAAAAGTGCGTCTTTTCTTTGTTGTTTTTCAACAATATTAATGAATTCCAAAGTCTATGTTTGATACGGTTTCACAGCTTAACTGAATCATCGATTTTGATGAAATTTTGCATGCAGATAACTAAGGCTGCAAATAAAGACAGGCAAATTTGAATCTTGTAATATGTCTCATGGGATCCTCAATATAGTGAAGTTTTCACGGACGAATTCGTCTGCATACATATCTTTAGAAGTGATAGCCGCGTTTATGTATTAGAAATTTTCATTACAATCCATTTCATAATTATGAGTAAAAAGATCAACCCATAGAAACAGCCCTGAGCCCTGGTGTCGTAAGATAAGGTACCAGAACCGACAGACGGCGGTATAGCTCAAATGCATTGGGCGGGGATGGGCAGCAACATCCCTGTCGCGAAAGCTGCGCTCTACGATTGCTGACACGCTTGCCCAGCGTGGCAAATATAAGCAAAATACCCCCTTTCTTGGAGAGGCCTATGTCCAGCAGTGGACTTTCAATGGCTGGTATGATGATGATGATAATGATAGAAAGATCAACGCTGCAGTACGCAGCTGTAGCTTATGCTAAGGTTGGTACCTAATTGACCGCAATTTTCTGATCTTAGTTACCGTTTTGTATCAATTTTTAGTAATATTTTCATTTCTTCATTTTGTGCGGTCAATAAATGATTTCTTTCTTTCTTTTTTCTTTCCACATATGTTGATCGACTGAACAGATATGGATAAAATTTAGTACAAAGATAGACGAGAGCCAGGAATGTGACTTTAGCCACGGTTTATCTCATAAAGAGTTTCGTTTAGGTAGGATTATCATACTATCGTGCTGTGTGCAGAACGTATACAAATGTAAAAGTTAGTTAAACTGAAAATCAAGTGTTCAAATCAGCTTGTCATGCTCGATGCTGCATTTGTTAGTGCTCCTATCTCATACGCCAAGGGTTGACGGTTTGATCCCCACCAAGACATATACTATGCTTGTATATTTGAATATGTATATACTTGTTCAAAGAAGGAATTTTGCCCATAATTAACGCGCTAGCAGGTGAGGTGGCAATCGCTAAGCGTAGCTTTGCGATAGTAATTTTACTGCCCGTCCCCGCCCAGATGCATATGAACTATGCTGTTATGAATGTAAACGTTCCAGGGCGCCACCTAAACGCATACTAAAAACATAACTTAAATCGGTCCAGGCGTTTAGAAAATGTTCAGTGAAATTGGTACACACGTATGTCACTTAACTATATATACTGTATATATATATGTATAATGGTAAAAATTGTAATAATAAAGCTTCTTTGCTAACCGAAACTGTTGTAACTAAGCCATCATAAAAGTCTTCGAACATTTTAGAAACCTTTAAATGTCAGATTGCCCATAAATCTAGATTCTAGACCAATACTCCTTTGGGGATATAATTGACAGTTCCCTGATTGAAACGGTTCGAATCAAAAATACTCAGTTCTGCAGAAAATGCCGAGTTCCAGATCCAATCCGATGTCTGCATATATTGCTGATCAAGAATGACTTTTAAAAGTATCCATGATAAGGTCGACTATGGCGTGAAGTTCATTTGTTAACTCTTGACTCAATGTCGGAATATCAAAGTCAATGCAATAGATGTGTTATTTGGACCAAATCATTCCCACCGATAACACTTTTGAGATTCCATGAAAATTCAAAGAATATTTTAAGTGATTGTAGACATTGAAAAAGAAGAATTATTTTAATACATTTATTTAATAAATTCATTTTACGTAAATTAAGGCTCAATTTTAATGGCTTTCCACGTTAGCGTCACTGCAGCCTATAGATGCTCGTCATATCACAAGGATATCACCAGCGCGTTGCCGACTTAGTGACTTGAAGATACTATGTCACACATTACCCAACAATTTCCACACCTCTCTCACCTCAAATCGAAACACGGATTGAAGAAGTAGGTACGATCGAGGTACGAACGCAGGCGATCTTTGTATGTCTCCCGATATGATTTGTTGTTAGTTTTATATCGAAGAAAAGAATAATTTTAAACTATTAACTCAATGCCGTGAGGCAACGGCATAGTTTCTTCATTATATCATTATCATACCAGCCATTAAAAGTCCACTGCTGGACATAGGCCTCCCCAAGAAAGGGGGTATGTAGCCTATATTTGCCGCGTTGGGCAAGCGTGTTGGCAATCGCAGAGCGCAGCTTTGACGACGGGAAGCTGCTGCCCATCCCTGCCCTGTACATTTGAGTTGACTTTTTTGCATGGATATACCGCCATCTGTCGGTTCTAGTACCTTATTCGCCTCATATGACACCTGGTACAGGGGGAGGTACTATTCTACTCGGCCGGTACCTCACGCTATATATAGTATCTTAAATCGCAACTGAGGTACCAGAACCGACAGATGGCGTTATATCCATCCTAATCAGTGTAGCTCAAATGCATAAGGCGTTATGAGCAAAATCCCCCCTTAGGAAGCCCTATGTCCAACAGTGAATATGATTTGATAATCATGAGGCGCTCTATTGGTAAGACGTGTTTTTGTAAATAAATATTAGAGGGCCAAGAGGGAGCTAGAGAATTTCCTCCTGCCACTTCGTCTGCTATTAAAAACAAGATGCAATACATCTTGTTAATAGTTAACTCTTATTGTTTAAGCGTATTAAAATCTAACAGGACCAGGATTTATGCTGGAGCCGTAGTAACAGTCCTTTGTTCTATGCATCCTTTATGCATAGAAGCTAGTGATGGGCAGAAGTCGATGTTGAAAATTATATATGGCGCGGTTCAAATTTTATAGATGGCGCCACAGTAGTAAGTAGAAAAAAATAGAATAGATTGTATCAGTTTGGGAAATAAAAAAGAGAATAGTGTAATAAAAGTTCGATGTAGTCTAAAAGATGAAATGATAGTTTTGACATGTAGAAAGAATGGATGAATGTCTAATGAAAGCATGTGTATTAAAAGACCTACCTAGACGACCATATCTTACCCAGTTAGAAGACGTACTAAAGGAAGGCCAGAAGTATTAAGAATAATAAACCGTGAATAAAAGGTCTAATATGAGTCAGGCTTGCCATCTCTGCTTATTCCGATGAACACAGACGTGCTATACATATCTACATATGTAGATAATAAGAAATATTTTTTATTAGCTTCAACGCGGATAAAATCATAAAATAAATTTTATAAATAATTAATGCTGTTGAAATATAAGCACTTCGAAGTAAGTATGATATGAGTTTGAGAGATAGATTAAAGAATAGTGCAATAAGAGATTGATGTGACATCAATAGAGAAAGGAATGTTAAGATGGTTTGGACATGTAGAAGAATGGATGAAAATAGAATGACTGCACAAATATATAGAGTGGAAGTGAATGGAAGAGTTGTTATAGGACGACAGAGGTGAACACATCTTAACCAGTTGGAAGAGGTATTAAAGAAGGGCCAGGTCAGAACAGCCATGGATAAACGAGCGTGTATGAATAGACTAATGCGAGTAAAGAAAGCGAGAGTGTTATACTATGTTATCGTAACAAGTGGAGATCCATAGTCTCTGCCTACCCCGATGGGACACACGCGTGATGTATGTATGTATAACTAAAACCTTGTTTCACTTCTTGCTCGTAAAGTTAGTTATATAATATAAATAAATAAACCTATAGGTATATCAAAATTTCACACGACATCTCATTAATCTGTCCAATAGCATCACTTTAAGTAAATGCCTCTTCAGTTCGCTCTCTTACTAGCACTCTACAATCATAAACACTTCACACACAGTCTTTACGTAAGCCGTTTTCGCGAGCGAACGCGTGCAGTCCCTGCCCCATGAGCATTAACTAACTGCACTTGTGCAGTCTTTTGCAACCAACTTAATGGTGGCTTTGAAATTGACGACTTAGTAGTCCCAAAAAAAGATACAGACTCTAAGATAAGTGAGTGAGAGTGCATGAAAAGAATTGGGTAATGTGACATATTATTTTCAAGTTACAAAGTTCCTGTTTTGTAGACACATACAGTAATCATTACCGTATACTACATATTACCATTTATGTTATGTTTCATTGCCTTTCTTGTTTTAATACTAGCTTTCACCCGCAGCTTTGTCCGTGAGGTTTTACTTTACATGTCATCTCTGAGAAAAATTTTTTATTTCAAGAAAATGTCCCTTTCTGATAGCTAAACTGTGTCAATACCGTGTCGATCCTCAGAGAGAAATATAAAACCAGATCTATCCCAGAACACGTTTGCACAAATAAAAATTTGCCGTTGTGTTAATAATTGCTATCAATAATTTTGCACATTAAGAACTTCCAAACATTCTTGCAAAATTATTACGTTTGTTATATTATTTTAATTTTGTTATATTATGTACATTTCTCTCTTTTAACATGTGATACATAAAAAATCGCAAAACCCAGCTGGGCAGCGGAAATGGTAAAATCTTTTTTTCTCGATTTTTGGGAGTCGTACTGTTGCCAGTGATGACATGTGGCACCGAAACATGGTCTGTATATATGGCCAACTGAAAATTAACCAATAAACTATCATAAAAACAGTAGTAGAAAGTCCACTATCGAGAAGATACGACAGTTAATTTTTAGACCATAATTGCCAGGGTGGTCTTGCGTGATGGCATTTGCAGAGAGAAGCTTCGCGACGGGAATGCTGCTCGATGTCGGCTTAATTGTATTTGGGTAACGATGTTACGGTGTACATACCGCCAGCTGTTGGTTCCGGTACCACAGTCCGGTACGGTACCCCACCACGCTTGCCCAGCGGGGCAAACATGGGCAACTCCCCTATTTCTAGCAATGTCCGTTGTATGGTTGATATGATAATAATTTTTTGTGAAAAATATTGAAGGATGCAGCAAATACTTTGAAGTGAGGCATAGTTGATTTTCGACCCCTCCAGACCACTCCATCTAAATAGATTGAGAAAGAACGGTTCTACCCAATAGCCAATTAGCCAAAACAGCCTCGTACCGTTAAGATAAACATCGATATCGATCAGTTGCCCCACTAGAGGTCGCTAACGGCGCGGTGCGTGCGCCCGCGCAGATAAATCTTTTTACTGCGCACTTTGATTAGAAAATTCCTTTATATTAATTGAGTGCGGATAATTACTTTTTTGTTACTATATTTTTAGTATACACTTAGGTGCATTTAACTGTTATAGTTTAGTTAATTTTTGAAAAAAAATGTTTTTTGTTTCTATAAATTTTTTGGAATGTGTGCTTATAATCGTATAGAATAATAAATACAGTCAATTTAAAATGGTACGATTACAAAAATAAAATCCTCAAATTCCTCTCATATCCAAAGGAATCCATTATAATGCAAAATGTAAAAAAGGCAAGGCATTAGAAAAGTATCAGCTTATTCTGAGAGAAAAATAAATCAACAACCCACGCACGCGACCTAGCCCAACGAACACACACGCGGCGAAAGGGACAAAAAAACTGTTAGAGCAAGAAAAAAACACACCGCGAATATATCCGAGGGTAACGACCTGCGAAAAATAAGACGAAAGCACCCTCACATGCGTCACAAATTGAAGTACAGATGGCACACTTAATACCGTACCAATAAACTAGTGCACAGGCCACATAGACGGTGATCTATAAAGAAAACGCGCGCAGTCTCGCATTGAGATCAACGGACGCGTCGGTGTGTGAGTGCGTCAGTTCACACGTATCCTATTGGGCGAACCATCTGCACAAATTAAATTTGTGCATGCGTTCTCAATTTTTTTTCGCGCCGTCCCGCTCTAACGCCAAAAAAGGGCGGCGCGCGCGCACGCCGGAAAGAGAGGGAGAACCGCGGAAAGAAGCGTGTTCTGCGATAGTTGCGAGCGTTGCCGCCAGGCGCGCTGGCGTCGCTTAGAAATTTTCTTCCTGTTTCGAGTTGGCGCGATCTTTTTTGTTATGGCGGGTTGGAATTTATGAATATTGTTTGCTGATTTCAATTTTACGATGATTCGATTGTTATTGGACTCTTACATATTTCTGGAATAGTTTATATATCCTTGCGTAGTATAGTAAGGCTTTATAGTACCTCCAAGAATGATGGCTCAATCTTAATATAAATTATTGAATAATTCTGGTAACTCGTATGATTCGATACCAGTTGAGGAAGTAAATTATTTTTGTAAATTTTTTTAGAGCCTGTAATAAAAATAAGAATATTTTCGTGTTTTTTATTATCTTAACGCAAATTGACTGTGTATTTCTATAATTATACTTTGCACTGTGCTTGTTGGTTGTTCTGAAAGAGTTGAATTTAAAAGATGATTAATTAATAAAGGGTAGACATTTTCACATCTTGTAAAAACTAGTTTTAATTGCCATAGTATCAATAAAATAAAAAGAAAAGACTTAAACTTCCTAACCGATTTCTGACACTATTTTGTATTGATCAAATTTATTGAGACCAAAGGCATATATAAGACCTTCATTATATTGTCTACGGTTTCGTTCAGAAATGTCAGCACCATAACAAAAAATATTTATCTATTTTTTTTTGGTGAACTACAGTATTTTTTTATATCATGTATTTGAGATTTGCTTCTAGAGCAGCAAAAAAAATACGGGTCCATCCTCATAGCGCCGTAGACTGCCATTGCTGGACGCAGGCCTTCCGCAGAAAAGAGAGAATTTAGCCCATAAATGCCGCCCATAAATGCCGCCCATAATTAATTTCAGGTAATATAATATCAAAATTGTCACAGGAGTCAAGTGTCAGGAGATTTGAAAATCACTTTTTTTTTAAAGAAAGATCCACCTATTTTTCAGGCTTTTATGGGTCAAATATTACAGACGACTGCCGACTGCGCAGGGTAGTGATCGCCAAAAGTGCGCCAAAGATCGTGGGCTAGATGTCCAGCCAGAGCAAACATTTTTATTTTGAATATTTATATTTGTTCAGTGTCGTGGTGTTATTTATATGTATCTAAGCATTATTTTTGTAGTTCCTCTATTGTCCGTAACACAAGTGATATAAGTTATGAGGTATCGTGTAAATTTATTATTTAATTTACTACTGTATCGTTTACAAGGTTTTGTTTCGTGTTTCGTAAATACATTTATATTATTTGAGCAATAATTCTTTGAGGGTAGCCGTAGGGTACCGGTTTAGAATAGTACCTCTCTTTTTACCAGGTGTGGTAAGAAGCAACTGCGTTTGAAACTGACAGGCGGGTATATCCATTTGAAACAGGTCTGCAAATGCAACAGGGCTGGCAGTAGAATTTCCGAAGCTCCCCTCTGCAATTGCCACCTCACCTCGTCTGTCCAGCGTGACAATTATGGGCATAATTATTGCGAAGTATAATTTAATGTCGTTTGTACTAAATAACCAAAATCGTATCCAGGTCGACATGCAAGCATACAGCCTGCGTGATAGTTAGCGTGACAGCAGCATTTATAGACGCTCCCTACTAGATATAATAGGTGAGAGTAAGGTACCCATACAAACGACCTTTGTATGAGGTCTACCTCATGTATTTTTTGTCTCGCTCTATATATAATTAATCAGAGACGATATACTCTCTCAATACCAAATACAAAGTGGCAACTAGCGGAAGAAACTAGAGTTTGAAATATTAAAATATCAGTTATGAGAATTTCTCGTCTAATGAAGTGTTCATATCAAGTCGGTACTACTTTACATTATAATGGGAGTACCTCGACCTGACCTGAGAAAATGGACCTTACGGTGTTAAGAATAAAGGCGACGGCGAGTGTGGCCGGTATAATGAAACTGTCTAAAGATTGATTTAATGCTTTGGAAGAGTCTTTTTAATTGTGGCTTTTTCTTGGCATATTTATAGGCTTAAAGGGGAGTACTTAGCTTTAGTTATTTATTTACTATCAGTCTGGTCTGACTTTGTCCGGTTTTAGTTAAGTTTTATCCCGACATTCCCGTTACCGTGTAAAGTAGGTAATAAAAATATCCCAATTTAGTATAATCATCGTCATCACACCAGCCATTGAAAATCCACTGCTGAATATAAACCTCTTCAAGAAAGGGGGAAACCTGCCCATAATTGCCGTGCTGGGCTAACGTGTTGGCAATAGCAGATCGCAGAATTCGCGACGGGGATGCTGCTGCCCATCTCCGCCTTGTGCATTTGAGCTGCATTAATTCGGATGGATATACCGCCATCTCTAGGTTCTGGTATCTTAGTCGCCTTTAACGACACCTTGTACAGCGGGAGGGAGGCTTGAATTATTATAAACGATTTAATATAAAGCTTATAACAATTATAAAGAAAAATATACATACACGTACATACATCACGTCTGTTTCCCATCGGGGTAGGTAGAGACTATGGATCTCCTCTTGTTACGAACTTGACATACCTCTCTTGCTTCCCTTACTCGCATTAGACTTTCATACACGCTCATTTATTCTCGGTTCTTCTGACCTGGCCCTTCTATAGTTTGAAAATATTTTATCAAACTTGGTGTAGCAGTTCTAGAGTTATATGACATACATATGAACATTTAATTTATTTATATAGATAACTAATTTACTCCGGGATGTTGTCCGTGGAGTTTACTTTCGAGGCACCGCATGTGAATTTATCTTGGATGAAAATTGGAATGTCTAAGGGTTCAATCTTAATTCACAAGTCATTGAAATACATCAATATCATATTGCATAAGTGACTTAATACTAATGGTATTATCTCCGTCCCAAATTTTATCTAGATCTGCTCAGCTGTTTCGGTATGAAAGTATAGCCAATTTCTATACTGTTTTGAATTTGGGATGTGTATATTGGTGAGGACATAAATGCTTACAATTATTATTGGTTTCACTTTATTCTGTCAAATTAGTTATGATTTCATAGCTTTAATGCTTAATCAAAATTTGTCAAACTTTAATATACTTATATACATAGTTTTAACACTATATTCATCTTCATATAAATATTTGTCCTGGTTGGGGATCGAACTCACGACCTCTGCCGCATAAGATAGGATGACCACCATCTGCGCCATCGGGCCCATCACTTCGCATGTGTATATCTTATATTTTCAGAAAGAACAAAGGGAAAGTACCTGTATATTTTTTACCCTTTCGCGACTAACCGGATCGTAATGCAATTTGGCATATAAATAGTTTATGCTCTAAATAAACATGTAGGTTTCTTTTGATCCAGATAGAGTTCCCACGAGATCTGATATGGAGCGAAATCAACGGGAATAAAAAACAAGCTTATATGAAAATTACATATGAAAATCTATGGCAAATCCGTCAATTGATCACAAATCTTCAATATGCCTAAATAATAAGTCATCCTTTACAATTTACGCAACGCGAATGTCTTCCAAGCTAATACCTAAGTTTAGGTTTAGTGTCTAAACTAACTTTCCCTTAACCTAGACTAGCCTGACTGGTTTAAGTGCTCGGTCTAAATACTCTTGTGCGAGATCGCTATTTTTTAACGTGACTTAAAAGCTATACTTGTCTTTCTGTTAGTTATTTTCATTTAAATATTTTAATTTATTTATATTACAGTAGCAATATAGACATAGATTGCTAGATTTTAAAATTACTAAAATTTCATTATTCCCTACATAGTGCTTAGAAGAAAAGTGTAGAAAAAAAGTAAGAAAATGACACTAAAGTTACAACAGCTTTTCTGATCATCAGGAACTCTTTCAGGGATTAAAAAAAAATTATTTACCTGAAAAATAAATCGACTTTATGAGGATTCCAAAGTGACCGTTATCGAAGAATCTAGACTTAAGATTTTAATTAAAATATCTATATTTTTGCTATATTTCTTATATTAGTTGCAAATGTGATGAACAGACATACTCTATTTTCCATCTGTTTGTAGTAGGTATTTATAATATTAATTTCGATTGAGTTCACAAAACACGCCCGTTGACGTTTTGTTCTGTGTCCCTGTCTTGTGCGACAAAGGTAGTGAGTTCGTTCCCCAGGTCAAACATTTATATCATAAACATTTGTATTTATTCTGTCAATACGTTAAATGTATATTTGAGCATTATATTTATGATGCCGTGAGGTACCGGCAGAGTAGAATAGTACTTTCCTTAATACCAGGTGTCGTAAGAGGCGATTAAGGTACCGGAACCGACAGATGGCGGTATATCTATCCAGAACAGTGCAGCTCAAATGCACAGAGTGGGCAGCAGCATTCCCGTCCACACGCTTGCCAAGCGTGGCAATTATGAACAAAATCCTCCTTTCTTGGGGAGTCGTATGTCCAGCAGTGGACTTTCAATGGCTGATGTCCGTAACACAAGTGCTTTAAGCTACTTATCTCGGTGTCAGGTCAATGTATAAGATGTTGTGTGAATGTATAATTATTAATTATACATTTGGCTCGCCTTCGTCCGGGTACACAGCAAACTTTTGTGCCGTTATCCAGGCAGCTTAATCCCGTTTTCAGGTCTCTAAACCTATAAACTACCTACCTACATATATACATAAGGTAATACAGACAGTAATCCCGTACAGACTTAGTCCAGGTAAATGCACAACTAAAAAAATTGTATAATATATAACTATCGTTCTTAAGTTTGACAAGCCCGGTAGCGCAGATGGTAGCGATTATATCTTGTTCGCCAGGGGTCGTGGGTTCGATTCCCATTCAGAGGAAATATTTATATGATGATATATGTGTTTTTTCTGTGTCTAGGTGTTAAATATATGCATTTTAGTAGTATATTCGTGATTCCTCTGTTGTCTGGCGTCCGTAACACAAGTGCTTTAAATGCACGAAATCAGGTCAATGTATGAGATTTTGTGGTAATTTATTGTTATTCTTATGAGTGCATAACTTTGCGTACACACATATCGATTTTTTTATTTATATAGATAGAAACATGGTATTGCATATACAGTACAATAAATCCATGAGGTTTTCGCGGAGTAGAATAGAACCTCCCGTTGTACCAGGTATCGTAAGAGGCGTGAAGCCGGAACCGACTGATGGATACTACCCAAAGCAGGGTTTCTGATGCGAAGCTTCGCTTATTTGCCATCACGGCCATTACGGTACAGGTTCTGGAGAAGTGATAGTGGTTTTTTTTTAATCATCATGAATACTTCTCGTAAATCCTTACAATAACTAAAATATGCAAAACAAGTCTCTATTTAAAAATAATGTTTTTTAGAATATTCCTTTTGGGAAAACGCGAAATCTATTCTTCTTTGCTTTTCGTTTTTCGGACTTGGACGAGACAACAGCTTATAGACGCAGGAGACATCATATGGATATCATTAGCGCTTTCCAACCTTGTGACCTAAGGATATCACATGACTCAGTAATTCCACTACTCTCTTTCCTTTCAAACAACAATGCGAACTCTGCTATTTGGCGGTAGTAGTGGGAAAGATTAAGGTACCAATAAAACTATACTTAAATTACAATATTGTAACGTAAGTTTTGATGTACCCATAATTGAGGAAGGTACAGTTTGTGAGATGCATTTGTTCATGAAATTGTAAGGTCACTCAGGATTGCGGATCGGCCCACGCTGGCAACGGTACCAGCTACCTCTGGACCACACTTTCGGCCCGACGGTAAACAGACCTCAAACACGCTACGCCCACCGCCAACTAGTTTAAATATCAACGGGCTACTTGTAATAACTGTGAAGATTTTTTTCTCGTATCTGTAATAATACTTCATTCGGAGAAAAAATATCGTATATAAATAGAAAATAAGAGATCTATATGGTGTAAACGATGATGATGTGACTACAATAGAGAATATTAAGATGTTTTGGACATGTAGAAAGGATAGATGAAAGTAGAATGACTGCATAAATATATAGAGCAGAAGTGAATGGAACAGTTGGTATAGGATAATGCGAGATATTTGATATAGACAAATGCGAGTAAGGGAAGCGAGGGAGGTGTGCCAAGATCGCAGCAAGATGAGATATTTAGTTTCTGCCTACCCCGGTGGGATACAGGCGTGATGTATCTATATATTCAACCTACCAACTTGGCATTACAATTTATTCTATAATTTGTCATACAGTTCTTCGCGATCCTGTCAAATTTAGGTTTTTTTGTAACGAACTGAGTTTTGTCTGAGAGAGAATGTGAATTGGGTGAATCCATTTAATTTTTTCATTATAGCAGGCCATAGGCCTCCTCAAGAAATAGAGGATAAGCTCATGATTGCTATACTGAGTAGTCGTGGTAATCAATGGACAGCAATATTATTGTATTTGAACTACACTGTTTCGAATGCTACACTCTCACCGGTCGGCTCCGGTACCTAAGTCGACTCTTACATTTGGCACAGGGGGAGGTACTATTCTATATTGCCGGTACTGTAAAGTCTGCATATACATCAAGTCTGTGTCACATCGGGGTAGGCAGAGACTATGGATCTCCACTTGTTACGACCTTGGCATACCTCTCTTGCTTGTCTACTCGCATTAGTCCTTTTCATGCACGCTCGTTTATTCTTAGTACTTTTGAGCTGGTCCTTCGACTCTGAAGTTTATATAAATGAAAATGAATCATTCAAATGTATGTAAGCCTAACTAAATAAAAGAAATCCAACTTGATGCTAACGTTCATCAAGTTGGATTTCTTTTTCTTTTTAGTATTTGTAATTGTTAAGTCCTAGATTGCAATTTATAGGTTTTAGAATCTAGAAATGGATACTAATCCCATGGTAACGGAAGTTATCGAAACGGGGCGAGCCACGAGCATGACATAATATCTTCGTGGTGAATTTATAATATTAATTTATATATTAATACTATCATTTATTATTAATTGGATGTATGTTTGTTACTCTTTCATGACGCAGCGGATGACCTCATCTAGACAAAACTAGGCACAGACCTTATTGGTAGCGTGGAACAACATTTAAAACACTTTTTTATGCCAAAACCATGTTCCCTGATGGTAAATACGACGGGCCCGATGACGCAGATAATGGTGATCTTACCGTGGTTCCCCAACCAAAAAAAATATCTGATGAATATTCGTTTGTTACCCGTGAAGTACCAGTACAATAGAATAGTACCTCCCCTGTACCAGGCGTCGTACGAAGCGACTAAGGTACCAGATTCTGGTGGATGGCGGTATATCCATGCAAAATAGTCAGCTCAAATGTACACAGCAACTGCCTCGTCGCGAAAGCTGGGTTCTGCGATTGCCAACGCGCTTGCCCAGCGCGGCAATTATGGGCGACATACCCATTCTTGGGTAGGTATATGTCCAACAGTGGACTTTTAATGGCTGGTATGATGATGATAATTTGTTTGTTCGTGTTCAGGTAAATTTAAGTGTTATATTTGTGATTCTTCTGTTGCCTGGTGTCCGTAACACATGTGCTTTAAGCGACTTATCTCGGGATCAGGTAATTCAATGTTGGAGATGTGTGCGAATTGGCACGACTTTTTGCACAGTTTAACTATCAGAGATTTTTCTGGAACTAATGTAAGTTCCACAACGTTTCAAAGCCGGCGACTGCAATATGTTTTGTTAGCTAAACTTTAGTAGTAGACACGTCAAAATTCCTAGAGTATTTCCGATTTGTGCTGAGAAATAAGCGCCATGTTTTCAATATTACATTTATTTCTAGTAAATATTATCTATAATTTAAAATTAATTTATTTCAAATGTTTAAAATTGTTTTTCTTAACAAAGTAATATCACGTCATCGACTTATTGATTTTTATGATGGTAGGCAAAAGTGTGTCAGCTAAAGATTGACTCATGCTACATAAAGTACTAAACGCTTTAGATATGGTGTAGTTTACACCGAATGATGCGGAAGTAAGAATGTACTAATGACATATTTTAAAATTTATGTATAAATAAACGTTTCATATTACACCGACTGCACTTCGCTTTTAAATTGATTGTAATGGTGCTTGAAAAATATGTGATGAAATTAGTATTTGATTTTTATTTGTTACTTGAAATTGTTCTATTTTTTTTCGATTAATAATAATTTATCGTTACCTTTTTTGATTTTTAACGAAGTAAATCATTGTTTTTAATCGACTTAAGAAATTTCCTTGTCCTATTTATACCAGGACCGATAGATGGCGGTACATCGTGACTCAAGTTATGCTAAACCACGCGTGCCAATTATAGTTAGAAACCCCTTAAACTTCAGGAGGTGTATCAATGGACGTTCAATGGACATTGTCCAACATACATCATATTAGTTAGCGAAAAAATACATCAAATCTCCCCAAGAAAGGGGAAATTTTACCTATTATTGCTGCCGCTGCCCTTCCCCGCCCAGAACATTTGAGTTTGGTTGTACCATTACGGATGAATATATGGCTATCTGCCGGTTCTGGTACCTTAGTTGCCTATTACGATACCTGGTACAGAGGTACTTTTCTACTTGGCCGGTACCTCACGGCATATACCAATTAAAATGTTCCAAATATGAAATACAAGCAAGCCTAGTTTGTTGTAATTATAATTGCTAAGACAAGGTTCTTATGAAAGACAAGTTTGCTTGGAGGAAGAGTGGAAAGAGAATAGAGAAGAGAAGAGGAGAAGAGAAAGGCGCGTGCGCGTGTAAATTTAAAAAAAATCTTGTCGACAATGTTATTTTAATGCAAGCAAATGGCGTGCTACTTAACTGAGAGTCTTGACAGTTGACAAGACTCATCAGAGGGAGACGACATACAAAGGTCGTCAACGACGATACCTTGCTTATGGGATAATGTGACATAACACAAGTCACAAGGTTGGCAACGCGCTTATGATATCCTTGTGATGATATCATCTATAGCTGTGGTCACCATTACTATCACACGGACAAATATATTAGCTAGATATGAATAAGAAAAGGTAATCCAATTTCCAGAAATATATTTATGGAGTCCCGGGACAACGTCTGTTGAATCGATTCGTACATTTAGATTTTACATACGCGAGGTAGACCTCAAATAAAGGTGGTCTGCATTGGTACCTCACTCTCATTTATTTCTAGCGCCAAAAAGCAGTGTTTGCACTGCTTTACGGTTTGAAGGGTGAGAAAGACGGTGACATTACTGAGTAATGGGACAAAATATCTTCAAGTCAAGGTTGGAAACGTGCTCATGATATCCTTGTGATAATCGCGTCTATATGCAGTGGCTTCTATTACTATCACACGGACAAATATATTAGATAGTATGAGATGTATGGCTAGATCTTTATGAGATAAGGTAATCCCATGTCCAGAAATATATTTATGGAGTCACGGGACAACGCCTGTTGAGTCGATTCGTACATTTAGATTTTACATACGTGAGGTAGACCTCATTTAAGGGTCGCCTGCATTAGTACCTCATTTTCATCTATTTCTACCGCCTAATAATTGTGTTCGAATTGCTCTCCGGTAGGGCGAGAAAGGCAGTGCTTACTGGATCATGGGATTTAATATCTTCAAATCAAACTTGGCAACGCGCTGGTGACATATTTGTGTTTAAAGGCTATGGTAAAGATTACTACCACGCGGATTGTATGCTTGTAGGTCGACCGGGTCTAATAAATAAATATATATATATATATATATATATGTTTCCTATATGCGTTCAGTCAGTAAGTATGAAGCAAGCGTTGTGTGGCGACTGTGTAATACTTGCGTAACCGCCATGTACTCGGATGAAAAGAAATATAATAACATTGTCGAGAGGCGGTCGAACCTGTTTTTTATACTACGGTTAGAGTTACAACTAGACACCTATACTGGACTACTATTTTAGGTTTCGAATGCTTGAACATATTTTGTAATGCGTAAGTGGATTGTGCGAAAGTGTTTGTGTTTAATTTCGGGTGTATGAGACACCATCTTTTTTAAAATTGTTATTTTTTCTACATTTTTGCATGTCACTGAACGGCTCGGCCGATTAATAAGAATTTTGGTGTGTTTAGGTGGCGGTTTGGATGGTATAGGTTCACAATTAAACCCGGCAGATGCGCTGAAGTCAGTATCTAGGTTATTTATGTATACTGCAACTAAACGGTTGGATATTTAGATTGCATTTTAATGTTTTTTTTTTGTGAATGCGTTCAAGTGGGGGCCTGGATGATTTAGATTCACAAATCAGTCGGGCAGATGGCACAGCCGTCGTATCTAGGTTATTTATCAGGACAACATCTTACGGGTGCGCTAGTAAATATATAAAAATGTCGCGCCTATCTGTCCGTTTTACTTGATTTCTTAATTTAAGAAGAACATTTAATGATAATTAAAGATGAATTAATTAAAAATGATTAAATTAATTAATTAATTAATTAAATTATTAACTGATTTAATGTAATGTGAAAAATTTACTGTGAAGTCTGGGCCTGTAGATTCCAAGAATCTAAGTTTTAATTTAATAGCAGGCAGAAATAATTTTAGAAATCGTATAATATCATATCAGGATCTATGTCTTTTGATGTAGCTAGGATGATAAATAGGAAAATTATTAATGCATTCGTTTAATACATACGCATTATAAAGCTTAGTCATCCTGTAGTTTCTTCATATTTCTTAACTTACACACGATTAACGTAAAAATACCAATTATTATTATTATATTGTTTTTCTTTAAGGAATAAAATTTGTTATGATATATGATATTATATGAGGATATTTTTATAATTAATTCAAATTTACAATGACTAACGCAGTCGTTCTAAATTTGAAATAATTATAAAAAATCTTAAGGGTTTTTGTAAATATTAAGGGTAAATCGAAATAAATAAAATACTCTGGTGATATTTAGTTTCTTTGTACTATAGAAATCGACAGTACAGTTACAATAAACACCCAGTCTCAACGCAAATGTTTTATCGTGCTGACGCAAGAATGGAACTTATGACTGATACGTCCCAACCGGAAATCTTAACTACTGTATTAAACTACTATATACTCATAGAGTAAAGTGGTGTTTGAATCGGAACTGGTTTTATTAAGGCTTTATTTGGCGAACAGGCAGGCCCCTGAACACTAGGTCACATTTTCAGGAATATGTTTTTTATATAATACTAGCGGCGACCCAAAGTTTCACCTGCACCTTTCAGTTACACCCCCTTTTACCCCCTTTAAGGACGATAATTGAAAAAGTATTTTAACGTATTTTATGATTTGTAATGAAAAACCTTTATATTTCATTTGACTAACTTCAAACTAACTTTGCACCCCCGTTGTACCCCTTCAGGGAATTGATTTTCAAAGATCCTTTTTTACTGTCGCTCGCCGTTATAAAAGGAATCCATATGCAAAATTTCTAGTTTTTCAATAGTTACAACCCTTTTAGTGAAGGCTCAGTGTTGATATGTCAGTCAGTCGGTCAGCTTCTCCTTATATATATATAGAGAGATTATTTTACAAAGATTTGTTGCTTCATCCTTATTTTTATGGTAAATTTTAGAAACATACTCCTGTTCATCTATTACAAAGAGTCAATGACAGATATATAAATAGCTCATTTAATAAAACTCAATCACAAACATTGCGAGCGAGACATAGCAAACAAACCGCAAATTCAAGTTTACTCACAGAAAATCCTGTTAACCAAAATCGAGTGCCTATAAATTTCAATCTAACCGGCAAATTTTATTCCTTGCCTGCTCAACCTACGGCCCCCTCCCCGCGCGCCGTAGTCCCTCTATCGCCCCTCCCGCCAGCTCCGCGCCCCCCGCCGCATGAGTCAACCAGCGCCCGCGCATGTGTTGCAACCAAAATTCTACTGGTTTAGACAATGGCATTATTAGGTACGAAGCAGTTTTGCGACAGAGATCTTTAGTTATTTATTTAGGATTCGTTATTTGGCCGTGTAACCTTTTTAGGCGATAGTTAAGATTCCAATATATATATATAAAAACAAGTGTACCTAAAGAAATCATTTAAAAGCGACTCAACCGAATTGGTTTGCGTTCTTTGTGATGTAATGTCATCATTATAACATCAAGTCTATTGTTAGACGTACATAGCCTACATGCCTCCCGAAGAAATAGAGAATTTCACCCATAATTGCCGCGCTGGGCAAGTTTGTTGACAATCGCAGAGTGCAGAATCGCGATGGGGATCCTGCTGCCCATCCTCGCTCTGTGTATTTGAGCTACACTGTTTTGAATGGATATACCGCCATATGTCAGTTCTGGTACCTTAGTCGCCTCTTACGACACCTGGTTCAGGGGGAGGTACTGTTCTGCTCTACCGGTACTTCATGGTTAAGTGATAAAAATGATGAAATGTAGCATAAGGTTTCTTCCTTAAGGTTCACAAGCTATCTACATACGAAACTGTATCGAAATGTAAAACAAGATACGCCGTAAGATGTATCAGAACCGACTGATGGCGGTATATCCGTTCGAAACAGTGTAGCTCAACGGTACAGGGCATGAATGAGCAGCATCGCCGTTGTGAAAGTTAAGCTCTGCGATTTGCCAATACGCTTGCCAAGCGCGGCAATTTTGGGCAAAATTCCCCGTATGTAGGGGAGGCCTGTGCCCAACAGTGGACATCCAATGACTGATATGAGAAAATAGAACTGATTTAGACGGGCCTGTTGGCGCAGATGGTAGTGTTACTATCTTGTTCGTCAAGGGACGTGAGTTCAATCCCCACCCAGATCAAATATTTATGTTTGATATTTGTGTTTGTTCTGTGTCTGGATTTTAAATATATGTATTATATTAATATGTAATATATAAATATATTACATATTATTTGTGATTCCTTTAAGCGACTTACCACGGTGTCAGATCAATGTTTAATATATGATGGGTACTTATTATATATTATAAAAATACGTACAGAATTTTATAATAAAGATAAAATGTATATCGATTATCCTTTATTTTTAGGTTAAAAATAAACTTATGCGTTGCTTCTGAAAACGATGAAACGACAATTAAAGTCTATTCTTCCACCAATTATTCTTATTTATCTATTTTAATTAACAAATCACAATAATCTAATACAATGCTATTTTTTCCATAACTTCTCAACTGACCATTGACCTCAGACTCTAGCGCTTGTCAGATGTCAATGTCATTCAATGTCGTTCAAAAATTAAAGAAATATTATTTCTTTACATATGTATTAAAACAATATAGGTTAGAATCCCGCCTGAAGCCTGAGACGAGTTGATTTTTTTAGAGTAAATATTATCTAACATATTTTAAGTTGGACTTGCACTGCAAAGGCGAAAATTGTGTTCAATTCTACTCAAAAGTTAATTGTGATTAATATTCTTCTGATTAATAGGCTTCTGTTGTTTTAATACAGACGAAACATCGTCATATCAGTCGCTGGACATCTACTGTTGGATATAGTTCTCCGAAAGGATTTTTCCTTAATTACCGCTCTGAGAAAACGTGGTGGCCATCGGTATCTGTCGGTTCCGGTACCTTAGTTGCCTTGTATATCACCAGGTCCAGAGGGAGGTACTATTATACTCTGGCGATAATTGTGGTGATCTGGGCGAACAATTTTGTCTATTAATTCCATACAGTTATGTTAGGTACTATACTATACTATTTAAATAGTAATATGTGTATATTTTCGAGAAAAGAAAGAATTTTCTTTTGGAAAGAATTTATTGACGAGAACAATTATTTCTCAAGATTGAAAACGCTTCAAATAAAAAAGTTAAATAATCGTTTTAAAGTCCCCAAAGGAGTAGTTTTATTTTTAGCACTGAACTTGTAAATATTTGAAAGTATTACTTACGGGTACGTTCGCGCATTTGGTAGTGATCCTATCATGTGCGGTAAGGGTCGTACGTTCGATCCCTACCTAGCACTAACATTTACATGAATGAAAATGTGTGTTTTTTTCTGTGTCTGGGTGTTAAATATTTAATTAAGTATTACATTTGTGTTTCCTATGCTGCCTGATATCTGTAACAAGTGTATTTTAAGCGACTTACTACGGAGTTGCAACTAACTATATATGAGATGTTAGATAAAATAAATTATTTATTGGATCGTTAAAACTCGTTGTAAGGAAGCTGGCAAGTTAGTGATTAAAACCTCTCTAAGGTTTAAAAAGTAATTATAGCAGATATATTGAACGCATAAACTTATATCTTACATAAGCAGTGGGGGGAACAATTTGGGGGATATAGTAATCTTCAAAAATTGTCTTTTTTTGCCAACCTTGTAAAAAAATCTCTGGTGGGAATCGAATGCTAGACCCCTGGCGCACAAGATAGGATTACTACCATCTGCGCATCGGGTCCGTCATATCCCTATATTTTTGATTTACTTCTATTTTTTTATCAGTAAAAATAACAACATAGTACATGTCTAAATTTACTTCTGAACTACATTTAGACAGGTACTATGTATTTAACAGTTTACCCCCATTTCTCATGCCCATTATAAATGCCAAAAGTCCCCATAAAATGATCGCAAGATTCCCATTCAGTCCAAAAACAAGAGATCAAACAATCCTATAAATATTTCTTTGGTAGTAACAGCCAACTAATGTATACACAACTCAACGCACTATACGTATACAGTATATGTTGTAGACTGTATATCATGTATACCAAAGCATTGGAAAGAGCTGCGAAATATCCAGCATGTTTATTTAGCTGCCTGAAAGAAGGCAATCTGGCGTTTGTAAAGCAAGTTGTACACTATGTATTTTGTGAATTGTTCTGTTTATATATAACGGTATATTTATGTACATATATGTATACTATATAATCTGTCATATATAAGACATGGTGGAGACGAGAGTGTCATAGATTTGATTAGAGTATGGGTGTTTGTGGTACTGTTGTAGCCTTAATCTGATGTCTGTTGCTGTGAGTCTGGGATAAGTAATAAATTAATTAAACAATTCCCAAAACGCATTCCCGAGGTATATCGCGTAAAGCACTTGTGTTACGGATATTAAACAACAGAGGAATCACTAATATTTACATAATTACATAATTTAACACCCAGACACAGGACAAATGTCATAATATACATACTTGTCATGTGTCGGGATCAAACATACGACCCTTAGCGCATAAAATAGGATTACTACAATCTGCGCCTTCGGGCCCGTGAGTGAAACACAGTTACTAAAATCGTACTAAATATTTTTGATAAAATCTCCTACCTTTTAAACATCAAAATATTATTGTAATAGAGGGCAGTCTTAAGAGTGTAAGCCTTAGTAGGTGATTAAAAGTTGAGGTATAAAAAATATATTTGTTTTGAGTCTGGTTGTTTATAGTGCCTTCGTTATACTTGGTTACTATAACACAACATTTCAAACAATGTGTTTGTGTTGTTTCTTTTCTTTTTTCGTATTATTTTTGGTATTTATTTATATGCTAATAAATCAATGGCGACGAATTTCAATTGGATTAAATTTATAATGCAAGGATTAGAAATATTAACTATACAAAAAATGTAATACCTTCAACTGCTTGTAATTAAGAAAATCAACAGCTTAACAATATTATAGATAAATAAATAATTTCCCACAACAATTCTTACATTGACCTGATGCCGTGAAAGTCGCTTAAAGCACTTGTGTTACGGACATCAGACAACAGACGAATCACAAATGTACTAGACAGTACCAGACACAGAACAAATATAAATATAATCAAATAAATATTAGTCCTGACCGTTGGCGCATAGGACAGGTACACTACAATCCACGCCATTGGGCCTGTTCATGTATTATATCTGAAACACATATTTAGATGGTAGACCTCATACAGGAGATCCTGTGCATTGGTGCTTCACTCTAAACAATTTCTGTCGCAAAACGGCAGTTTTCTGAGGTTTTAAGACTTGCCCTTCAATCCGGAACACAGCAATGAGAACACGCTATTAGGCGGTAGAAATATGTGGGAGTGAGGTACAAATGCAGACGACGTTTGCAAGATTTCCACCTCATGTCAAATCGAATTTCAAGAATTTGTTGTGTATGTCAA
Source organism: Heortia vitessoides (assembly GCA_020976665.1). Classification (NCBI taxonomy): domain Eukaryota; kingdom Metazoa; phylum Arthropoda; class Insecta; order Lepidoptera; family Crambidae; genus Heortia; species Heortia vitessoides. The sequence goes on along the minus strand of JACJUM010005600.1, from coordinate 8,612,239 downwards.
TATCCGTTTCCATATCAATGCTACTATATCTTCTACAATCATTTTGACATATAAAATCATAGATATACTAAAGTAAGAAAAACATACAGAAAAAAACTGAACAATCACTAAAACCAATTAGCAATTTCGTGAATGCCTCATAAAGATTTCTTGCGGTAATCGACAGTCAATTTCGCAATTATTCCCCGCAAGCTATTATGCTTCTTATGAAACAAACACTAATGCGCCTACGTTAAATATTACCCACTGTGAATACATAATTAGCGTCACCAAAACTTTGTTTTATGTATACATAACAAACTAGCTGTGCCCGCGACTTCGTCCGCGTGGTATAGTTTTTTTGGGTAACCATACCTCTTTAACTGTTTATTTATATAATATAAACAATGGCCTGAAAAATAAGTTTCAAGTTTCTAGCTCTAAAAATAGCGATACTTCCATACAACTTTTCATCCCCCTTTTCTACCCCTTACAACCCTTATTTCGAATTAAAAAATAGCCTATGACCTTTCTCAGGGTCTAAAGATTGTCTGTGCCAAATTTCATCAAAATCAGTTCAAGAGGTTTAAGCGGGAAAGTGTAACAGACAGACAGAGTTGCTTTCGCATTTATAATATTAGTAAGGAAGTTAGCATGTACATACAACAAAATAAGTCTTCCTAAGCTTTTTAAGTGTTATCTTTTCTAATATCAACGCGTTCGCTGCTCATAGTAAAACTGCTTTTTTAACGGCTTCAAAGCGCCGATGGTGCAGATGGTAGTGATCCTATCTGATGCGTCAAGGATCGTGGATCCGACCCTCAGGACAAATATTTATATTTTGATATTTATGTTTGTCCTGTGTTTGTAATTTTGTCTGATATCCGTAACAGAAGTGTTTAAGCGACTTATCATAGTGTCAGGTCAATGTATGAGATGTTGCGTGAATATTATTTATTGAAACGAAAATAACCATTTTTTTTTGTTTGACGTTTCTGCCAATCTTGAGAACTGTTGCCGTAAATGAAGAGCGTTTATAAGTACTCTTGTAGAGTTAAGAGCAATGTAAAGGTATCAAGACTACGGATGTCATAGTTGACTATGTTAGCTGTGGGATTAACTCTAAATAGGATATTGTCTTTGTATTAGGTGTCGTAAGAGGCGACTTGGGTACTGGAATAAGCAGGTTTTTTTATTAGACCTGGTCCACAAACAAGCTTACAGTCCGCGTTTCAGCAGTCCAAAGACGCTCGTAATGTCAATACAAGGATATCAATAGCGTAACCAATTTTGTGACTTATAGATATGTCATTATCTAGTTATTTCACAGACTCTCTCACGCTTCAAACCGTTAGAAATGGGTGGGAGTGAGGTATCAATGCAAACGACCTTTATATGAGAATAGTGAAGCTGAAATACAACGTGGTGGGGGTGGGCAGTAGCTTTCTCCTTGCTAAGCTACGATCCGCGATTACGACTACGCCTGCCCAGCACGGCAACTTTGGATAAAATTCTCTAGTTACCTGGGGAGTCCCTGGGATAGTTTCCCAACTGACCCGAGTCACTATCAATTGTAAGATGTTAAGTATTGACCCATTAATTTCTTTCGGAACACGCTATGATTATTAAGAGCGTGCTAGACTTATATAAAAATATGTATAAAAAATAAAATATAAATTGGGTCGACATAAAATCTTTAAAAAAAATTTAATTTAAAAAAACAATATTTTTTCTTTAAGACATGCTTATTATATTTATTAAGTTGACAATATTAAATTATTAAATTAGATATATAAAGAAAATTCGTAATTACAGACACATGGGTGTAGAAGCTAGGGATTTTTATCAGCCATCGGAAGTCTACTGTAGGACACAGACCTCCCCAAAAAAGGGGGAATTTTACGCCATCTGTCGGTCCCAGTATCTACTCGCGTCTGACGACACCTGGTACAGGGGGAGGTACTATTTTTTTCTGCCGGTACCTCATGGCAATTAATTTATTTAGGTATATATATTTATGTACGGTTTTAATAACTAGTGTAAATATATTAAAATTGACTCAACATCTTGTATAAACCTCGGAGTTCCCTAATCTCGATCAATAAATAAAATGTTGTGTGATTTTTTTTAAATTAAATCAATATATTGCTCACTTAACACCGGACAAGCTTTTTCAATGGTAGAAGTAAATAAAATTAATAAATACATTTTATTATTATTAGAAATTAATACATTTATAAATACAAAACACCAACGTAGAGCGCCTAAACATAAGAGTTGACAATGGTATTAGAACCGGTAGACTTAGGGCGGGGATTCGCAGCAGCATCCCGTTTACGAAAGCTACGTTTTGCAATTGCCTATGTATGTATGAGATGAGGATACTGTCTTAAGCTCAATATATCCCAACGTCACAATGACGGTATACACAGAATCCCCTCGGGAGTGAAGTCCCGGTAGTCGAGTGCTCCAAGACATTGCATCCAGTGTGCCCCCAGCACATCTAGCAGATTCTATTTTTAATGTTTAGATCGCTAATGCGCCGATGCAGTTTTCTGCATAAATTCGCGCCAGGCGGATGGGGCAGCCATTTTTAAATGTAATTTTAGAATTGATCGCAGGAAACTGTGCTCCATTTTGTGTTTTATTTCGACTGAGCGTGGCTGAGCTATTCAGATATTACGTAACATTACTAGTTCTAGGAACATAATTTTTTTTAAGATAAATAATATATAATAAAAGATATCGTCGTGAGCGATAAGGCCGCACATTGTACTATTCCATGTGATTGTTAAATTCAATTTCTTTGTTTTTCTTGGTGAACAATAAAGAGTATGTTATTATTATTATCAATATAACAGCACTTTTAGATTATAAATCTATCAATTTTATATTACAAGTTTTTCTGGAATGGAACTATTATATATTTCATAGATAATAATGGATATTTTAAATGAATATATCTACAATTTATTTTTCTTAAATATATTTTATTACATTTGATTTATTTTTGGTTTAGTTTGTTCGAAAAATGATTTTTAGGATACGTTTTGTTCCATCAAAAATAAAAATAGAACGCGCGTTCTTTGTTTAACAAAAAACGGTCATATTACGACTCTTAGAATTTCATATTTGAATTTCAACAATAAATATACTGTTCTCGAAATAACATTATAATTATTATATTCTTTTATATTTTGATATTACTCAGGATTAAATTTTTTTTAGCTAAATTATATTATTAGTTATGCTTCATCGTTTATATAGATTAGATAAAAATAAGAATACTTTATATAGCTAAGATAACTTTTTATGGCCTAAAAAAATAAATATTGATATATATTGTTTATACCATAGCAATATAACAAAACACTAAATTATTTCTACCCATTAAATGTGTAAATTTCCACTTCGTTAACAACCACACTCAACATTCAAATATGGTCATCTAACCAATTAGTCTTATCTTAATCTATAATTATAAGAAAGCTCGACAAAGCTTTCTGGGCACTCCATGCTTTTATGAAATAATAATACAATGAATACGATATAAGTCCCTTAATGCAAGAAAATAAAATAGATATTTAACACCCAGACACATAACAAACACAATTTTCGTGTAAGTAGTTGTTTTGGGTGGGGATCGAGGCCACGACCACTGGCGCACGATACACGATCACTGCCGAATGCACCATAAGTTACTTCGAAAATCAGAAGATCAAATTAGTATCGATAGGCTTGTGACACATTTTAAGAGAATGGTGTATGAAGAACTGAAAAGCCAGGTTTATGCGAAAAAACTTTTTCATGTAAAAAGTTTCTCATAAAAGTGTATCGGGATGCGCGCGCGCGGATGCACCGCGCACCGGCGCGCTATTTTTGCCGGCGTCGACCTTGAATTTTGTAAGTATTTTTGTATTATACCTATTGCACTTGGCTGCAATTCGGCATTATAAAAAACTTCGCCCTGAAAATCGTTTTGATTCGCAGCCGCTGAAAAACATTTTCAATAATCAGGTTATGATTTGCTCACATTTGGGTCACGGCTGCAGATCTTCGGTTTGTTTGATTCTAAAAATTGATACAACATCTCATACGTTGACCTGACTCCAAATATGTAGCATAAATGACTCGTGTTACGGCTATTAGACAGCAAAGGAAATACAATTATATGAGTTAAACCTCATACAAAGATCGGCATTGGTACCTCACTCTCATTTATTCCTACCGCCAAATAGCAGTGCTAGCTGTGCTTCCGGTTTGAAAAGGTAAAAGAGGCAATAAACTTTTGGGTTATTTGACATAATATCTCCAAGTCAGAAGGTTGGCAACGCGTTTATGATACGACGTTTGCATGTTTGTCAACCTGTTCTAGTAATAAAAAATAAAACAATCTTAAATACAAAATGAAAATATTCCTGTTTAAATTAAGCCTAATCATAGGCACTTGTGATTAATAATAAATTAACAATTATACGTCTTTACGATTTAAGCCTATCTCTGTTCAAGACTACCGTCCTTGACGGGTCTTACAACTAAGTTCCTGCAGGTTGATAACGCGATCCATCAAGAAAAGATCCTGCAAGATAAACTGATGGTGATGAAGACCCTTGTCAGATGACCCAGGTTGATGGAACCTAGAGGCCTATATGCAGCTGGAGATGTTCTATGACTGTCATGATGATGTGATCACAAGGATATATAGGTAATTGCACTGCCTCTCTCACCTGATACTGGAACATAGCAAAGCAAACACTGCTGTTTGCCGGTAGAAGTGTGGTCTATCTCTTGCAGTCATGTATGATAGATAATCCTTTTTTATAGGTATGAGAAATTAATCCGTTTTGTCTGTCTGTGTCTTTCGGCTAAATTATATTAACACACGTACAATCGAATCAATTGTTGGTATTGTAAAGATAATTTATTTTTTCATATCTGATAATTTCATATTTAACAATTGTTTGGTTTCTATCATATTATATTATTTTCTCATTAATTTATTTTTATATTGTGAACGTTAAAAAGTCGTTTATTTATTTTTTGGGTGGCATGTTAAATGTAGTTCTGTCACATAAAATATTTTTAATGTACAAAAATTAGCGAAAAAAAAACTTATTATATTAAATTACCTTTTTGAAAAAAATGCATAAACAGTACAAAAAAATCTAATCACCTAGCGGTATTATATATATTATATTACCTACTCAAATACTTGACAAATTTCATGATAATCAGTCCAGCCATGTCAGACATAAACACTATGCCATGAGACTTATATCCTGATTATAAGAGATATTACAAATGGACAGACGATCCGAATCAAACCGCAAGATCGCGCTGGACACAGGCCGCATGCAACCAGTCCTATTGGAGATTACTTGGGGAGGGCTATGACCAACTGTTGACATCTTATGGCTGACATGATGACAATGATTATAAAAGTCGATAGTTTGTTACTTTTTCACACCAGAATGGCTGAACAAATCTGAATGAAACTTGCCACAGACAACATTGATAGCTTGTAGTAATACATAAGTTGCTTTTTATATCACAAACATGTTCCCGTGGATATAGATCTGGTTAATATTATTCTCTATGGTATCGGTGCGACGTATTGCATAGATTTTATTTGTATCAGGAAGTGTAATAAAATTGTATTTGGAATAAAAAGTCGCGGGAAAAAAACTATTTTAATATATGTAGCATGAGTGAATAAGGTCCAAAATTTAGTATTTTTAATCGAATTTTGAACCTTATTTACAATCGCTACTTAAGCTATATTGAACTATCACTGTAGATGTATATATAAATAGGTGTAGCTTATTTTTGACTAGAAAAAAGGCAACTGTTGATGAATGACATGTAAATATAAGAAGATGAATAAAGAATTAGATAAAAATTTATATAAAAAAGTACAATGGTCGGCCTTGTTGCATACAGTCATCTCTTCCAGACAACTTTGCATGAAAAAAATAGAAAGAACTAGAGGGCATTATATCATTAGGGCATATCAGTGAGAATTGATTACTTAAAATTGCAAGACTAACACATACCGGATCTATAAAATTACTCCCCCCCGTACCAGGTGTCGTAAGAGGCGACTAGGTACCTACTGGAAACGACAGATGGTGGTATATTTACCTTCAGTCATGAAGTCAGAAGCTGCGATCGCTTCTACACCTGCCCAGCGCGGCTATTATAGGCAGAACTCCCCCTCACTTTGGTACTGTCTATAATAAAACCCTACAACATCTCATTTATCAATCTGATTCCGCTATAGGTCAAACAATAGAGGAATTATTAATATACTAACTAAATACATATAGTTAACACCCAGACTCAGAACAATTAAAAATTTCGTTTTGTGTGTTCTTTATATCAATATATATCAGTATGTGAAATCCGAAGTATTTCCTATCCGAACCGCCAATCAGCCCACGCTCTGCCCACCAAATCTACGCATAAATCATTCCAGTACATTATATTTAGCATTCAAAAAGTATGTTCAATTATATTTCTAGGTAACGCACACATAGAAAAATATTCGGCGTGCACACACGTGTCCCGCACACACGTGGGAGGCCGCTCCGATTGGTGCGCCCGCGCGTTATAGCCCAACGTTTATGTTAATTTTTCGCGAGTCTATTTTTGCGGTACAAGTTTTTATCCCTTTCTAGTGTGACTCAATATGTCTTGATACTTTTTAGGTCACGTACATCATTTCCTTTTTTTTAAATAGTAGACTTTAATATTTAAGTTATATAAGAATTACCATAAAAATTCCTTTATTAGTATAAAACTAGTAACTAAATATTTTTTTTATACTTTAACATTGCTTTTATGTAAAAATGTGTTTTGCCTGTATGTTTGTTTTTTAACTGTATACAACTACCGAAAGTACAGATCTCAATGAAATTTGTCGTGAGTATAACTTATATTTTAAGAAATATACACAACTTTTAATGCCGGGAAAACAAAAATTCCCGTAGGCTCGGTATATAGCCTACGCTAGCCAAATTGCCATCACTATTTCTATATATAATTATCATCATCATCACATCAGCCATTGGAAGTCCACAGCTGGTCATAGGCCTCCCCAAGGAAAGGGGAATTTCGACCCATAATTTCCACGCGTGTTGGCCATCACAGAGCGCAGCTAGATACCGCAATTAATCGGTTCCGGTACCTTAGTCGCCTCTTACGACGTCCTAGATAGTACAGGAGCAGATTCTATTCTACTCTGCTGGTACCACAAGTATATAATATATAATTTAAATAGTTGTTTGTAAAACCTAAAATTAATTCTATTAGCATCCTTGAGCACTTCGTATATATTTAATGTTTATCGCCGATTCACCAGTCGAATGTGAATATCTTGACATAAAACAGTTTCTACAATATATTTTTGCGCTCTAAACACATCGTTAAGCACATATAACACCGTGGAAAAACACAGATTATGCAAAATAACTGTCCAACGAATGTACTTGGATAAAAAGAACTGGTTTAATGATTTGCAATAAAATAAACTATGTTTTCTAAGTGGCCATCTGAGTCTCTATTAGAATGTTAACTACGGCTTGTTATATTTGCGTGTAATCAGCGCTTACGAAGTGGCGGCCTTGTAATTATTAAGTTTGTTTTGTACTTTTAAATGCAGCCTTGTGTGTGTGCTGGAGGAGAAACCGAGTAAGCGGGCGTATAACTAGAAATATTGCATAGCCATTTTAAAAGTGACAATTGGTTTTGATTATGTAACAAAAGGTAATAGTAAACATATTTATCTATTTAATTGTATGTTGCGAGAACTCAAATAATATACACATAGGAAAATGATTTGATGACAAAATCAACAATCATGTATAGATTTTCACGATTTACTCAAACGAAATTGGACTCGTAGATAGGTCGAACCCTAAGCTAGGCAAAACGTGTTATCGGGTAAAGTTCATGCAGGCAAAGTCGCGGGCGGAAGGTAGTAATTAGTAAATGACTAACAATTATTAATGACGCGTATAGCCAATGACTATAACGTCTATAAAAGTCTTAAAGTTTTCCGGTCTGCTATAACGAATAGACAAAAGACCTCGTGTCTCTGATACTAAGTCATCGGCCGACGAACTGGACAAATGTGATAACATTGCAACCCTCGGCCGCGCCCGCGAATCGCTTGCGACAGTTAGCGAAATAACGATACTGAATAAGAATTGTGAGGAGTAATTCTGCTCTTGAATCTTAAATTGGTTGCGATGTAGCTAATAATAGAAAAAAATCTTTATTCAATGTAATAGAAACTTCGTGCAATACAATTTTGAAGTTAAATAAAACACGTTTCAAAAAGTTTTATAATATTACGTGATATTTTTGTATTGTTACACCAACTCGAGCAGTAAGCATACAGCCCACGTGATATAGTAAGCGTTACTGCAGCCTTACATGCTCGTAATATCATAAAGATATCACTAACGCATTGCCAGAATTGTGAGCTGAAGATACTATTACCCAGAAATTTTCCTATTCCTCTCAACCTTCAAACCGGAACACAGAAATACTAACACCGCTATATGGCGGTAGAAATAGGTGAGAGTGAAGTACCAATGCAGTGACCTTTGTATGTAATGTAGTTTTGTATAGAGCATCTCTGTCACTTTTTAATATTACTTTTCCAAAATCCTATATATCTTATCTCGAATCTTTTACATAAGCATAAATGAGAAATCTAATCACTGAAATTATTTCTTTAGTATTAAAAAGTATTTCTAATATTTAAAATTACGCAAATATTATACATTATTAATTTATTCAATTATATATTTCTGTGATGTGACTGCAGTGGAAGTGAGATTAAAAACTTAATAAATCATAATAAAGTTTGTTAGACTAGCCACTAACTATAGTCTATTTCAAAACTGAATTATAGCACTTGACAGCTAAAAGATCATTGCTTGAAGAAAATACTAGTAGCCTTAGATGCATCACGCGAAAGTCACGACCATATTAATGGTATAGTTACAACACACTTTTTTTCTCTTTTTATAATAAAATATTATTAATTAAATTTTCCGGACCGCAGTATTTATTTATATATTGGAATAAATATATTTCAAAAAGTCTTTAAGTATCAAAACTGTTCAAGCACGCTCACGCTCCTTTGTGTTTTTTGGCACGCCAGCCAAACATCGGTTTATGTGATGCATCACACACACACACATACACACACGCACACACTTGTAACACGGTTAGGTAAAACAAATGTTGATCATTATTCGTTCTCAGTTTTACGTGTTTGTTTACAAAAGCCGCCGCCCGGGAATTTCGTTCCCGTGCGACTTTTTTCTTTATAAATATTGTTCTAAGAACTTTGGATGAAGAAATTTAAATTTGTAAGGGGGGTTGATTACGACGGTCGCTTCAGGATGGAGTTGGAGGATGGAGTTCAATCCATGCCTCACCCTTAAGTGAGCGTCGTCAGTCCAGTTCCGATCTACTATTGGTTCATTGCTGCACGTGCAAGTCTCGCAGAGCTTTAGGACATCTCGGAAAAAGAGCTCTTTAATGAACAAATTGGCCAACTCCATTCTTGGAGTTGGAATTATATTGTCTTTGTTGTAATCTTGTTCGTCAGTCTTGTTATACATATTATTTCTTGACAACTGTTGTCATAAATGTAGTGAGATCATTCTATTTTCATTGGAAGTTTCCAGTGATATTTTTCTCTCATTTTGATATGCCAGAAAATAGATATAAAAAAGATTTGCCATCCTAATCGCAAGGAAAACCAATTATTAGAAAACTGGCTATTAAAAATAAGTTATAACGATACGGAAATCCTTTTAGTACAATAACACTTCTTATTCACTCACACACAATCATACATACTCACATCAATTTTATTTTTGTATTACTTTTTTTTAGATTTAGCTTTTAATAATGTTTTTCAGTTACACTAAAATTACATTTATGCTCAATGCAAACTCCGCTGTGTGTTCATATTATACAATGTCTTTTTGAAATAAAAGTTATAAATATTGTTATTATATGAAAACTACTTATTTCTGTTTCCGAACTGTTGGATTGTTATGTTATGTTTTTAGGCACTTTTGAACTTAAAATGATATTATTAAAACAAAAGAAGCATGAATTTATGTTTAACAAAATCAAACTTGACCGAATTAAGCTTCCTATTAGCCAGATCCGACATATGGTTGTACATCCACGCGGAACCCTTTATGGGCAAAATTCCCCTTTTCGCGTTTACCCTAATTGTAAAATTTAACAGATAATGTGAACTGGGTGGATGCCCATCTATTAAGAAGACAACTATTTTAGATTACTGTACCAGGCCTATCATCAAATACATTGTTTATTACCAATCACCATATCAGCCATTGAGAGTCCACTGTTGGACATAGGCCTCACCAAGGAATGGGGTATGATGCCTATAATTGCCGCGCTGGGCAAGTGTGTTGGCAATCGCAGAGCGCAGCTTTCGCGACGGGAATAGTGCTACCCATCCCAGCCCTGTGCATTTGAGCTACACTATTCCGGATAGATATACCGCCATCTGTCGGTTCCGGCACCTTAGTTGCCTTACGACAACCGGTGCAGCGGTAGGTACTATTCTACTCTGCCGGAACCTCACGACATTTATGTGATGATATTTGTATTATCATATAAATATTCGTCCTGTGTGGGAATCGAACCTTTGGCGTATAAGATGGGATCACTACCATCTACGCCACTGAGTACGTCGACCCATTTAATATGTATCGATTAAGCGCTCGAATATGTAAGCTTTTCAGCTGGTTCCGTACGAGTACATACTTCAGGGCATCACAAAAACATGCATAGAACAATGGATGTTTGGATAATATTCGACTAGAACAGTGTTAGCGGAAAAAGGACAATAGAAATGATTGAGTTCGCTTTGTAAACTTCGTATTCATGATTTGAGCTACTTTGGAGGCCTTGTCATATCAGCTATTGGAAGTCCCCTGTTCATTAAGTAATTTCCACAACATCCCATACATTCCTGACTCCGTGATAAGTTGCAAAAAGCACTTGTGTTACGGACAAGACAGCAGAGGAATCACAAATATACTACGCAAATTAACACCCAGACACAGAACAAACATTTGGCGAACAAGATAGAATCACTTCCATCTGTTCTGTCGTCTACTATCGTCTGTTCTTTATACTTCTAAAGAGATTTTAGATTATTACAGAGATTTGATTAACTATGGATAATATGCTGGGCAGGTTTGGTGGCAGAGCGTAGTGTAGCTGTAGTGGGCATTCTGCCCTCGTCCTGCATTTCAGCTACGCTCAGACGCATCTTATGGTACCTGATACAGAAGAAGGTACTATTCTATTGTGCGTGAATTTCAGAGACAAATTTGTTTAGTACCTGAATTAAACGTTTATTTCTAAAACAGCAAAGAACAAGAGTGTTTTTTTGTTGTGTCTTTCAAAAATCGTTCTAATTATGGTACATTAATATTTAATTCGAAAAGAAGAGAGAAATGTGTTCGCTTATTTAGCTGTCATTGTTACATTGTAATTCGACCTATTGTTTTCCGTATTTCACTAAGGTATTATAATTGTTTTCTTTTAGTTTTTTTCTTATTTTCACGCAGCAATCACACTCTAGTGCAGCTTTATGTTTTTCTTTTTTTAGCAAAGTAGGTATACTTAATGGCGTATTGCGTTTGTGTAAATTAACCTGTCAACTTTTTTTTCTAACATCTTTAAACAAACATCATCTTGCTTCAGCCAATTTATTAATGAATTATAATTATTAACATATTAGACATCAACTTCTACAATTGCTATCGTACACACTTTATTATAATGTGTTTTTAGTATTGTTATTATTATTAATTTTAGTCAGTCCTACACAATTCTTATGGATCAATCTATCTAATGTTAGGAAGTGAATAGATATTAGAGGCTATTTAGATAAATAAATAGGAAGGCTATTTTTATTATACCTACATAGTAATGACCATTTATGCCTGTGTACATGTCATGGGCGTTTTAGAAGACTATCGTAACTATAAATTTTATAGTACCGTGGTTGAATGCAGACATTTATACAACTTCATTGTTTTAAAGATTTTTCTCAACTTTAGCATTCAAATTGACATCTACATCATTATTTTCAAATGCAGCATCTACTATAAAAATTGTAACGTAAAAAACCGGTTGATTTTTATGACGAAGTACAGGTTCGATTCCTGGTAGCTGCCGGCATTTTTCCAAGAGTGGCGTTATTGAAATGTATGTAAATTTGTGAATGGCAGAGCTTGTCCATCCACTTGCGTCCGTGTCCACAACCCTGGACGGGAACTGTACTAGATATCGCTGTCAGAATTTGAAGGTTCTTTTTTCCATTTCCAATTTTTTTGTAAAAGTATTTACTCTGCGGTACCGTCAGAGTACATAGTACTTCCTTCTGTATCAGGTGTAAGAGGCGACTGATGTAGCGAAACCGACAGATTGCAGTATATCCATCCAAAATATCGTAGCTCAAATGCAATTAGACAGGGACGACCAACAACATGTCTGTTAGAAAGTAATGACAAAACTCTCCAACCATTCATTCTATTGAACCATTTGAAGCGATCAATGTGCAATAGTGTTCAAATCCATTGATATATTGCTGTGTATCAAATTCTACGGCTTCAATATTGAGAGCCGTTTTCAAATCTTCAAGTTAACGACGTTTGTCGTTGATTGGGTTACAGAAATTTTGTCAAATTAACCAAAGGTAGTATATAAATGCACATAAGAATATTTCGCTCGGATATTATTGTTCGTAAAATTGTATCAGAGGAGAGTACAAATGATAAGACCTTGTACACCGGTTAATAAGAATGGCCACCCGATGAGGAGGCATTAGCCATTCGGCCTCCCACAGGGTAGCCTCTTGGGGGCAATATTTTATTTCTTAGTGAACAAAGTTCGAACACATGTTTTGCTATATGTTGTTATGTGTTTTTTATTGTTATGTATGTTTTTTTGTTCGAATAACCTTAAAATTGTGATTATTTCAACATTCAATTTCATTTTATTAAATAATCAATTGCATGAATGATTGCATTAAAATTCGTATAATTATTCGGTAAAAAGCTTTTTGGAACATAATGTTTGTTAAAATCTGAATTTGACATTTTATCTAAATTTGCGAATAAGTAAAATTGTTTCCAAAAATCTAGGAAATCATAATTGCAGCTTTGTTCTAGAACAGCGATAGAATAAATATTTATTTCTTAAATTAAAATATATATTACAAATTAATTGGCTTTATTAATTTGGAAAATAATATATATAAGCCTGCTGTATATAGGCCTCCCCAAGAAAGGGGGAATTTTGCCCATAATTGCCACACTAGGCAAGGGCGTCGGCAATCGCAGAGCGTAGCTTTCGCGATGGAGATGCTGCTACCCATCCCCGCCCTTTACATTTGAGCTTCACTGTTTCGAATGGATGTACCGCTATCTGTCGGTTCTGGTACCTCGGTCACATCTTACGACACCTAGTAAATGGGTAGATACTATTCTACTCTGCCGGTAACCCACGGCATTTGTTACTATTTTTCTAGTAAATACATGTATTATCTTAAATATTATTTATCTACGCATAAAACCTCTAACATGAGTAATCTGACGTATTATGCAAAGTAAATAGTCAATATAATTATATATTATTTTCATTTCTTTCCTAAGATAATGGACACACACACCGACAGTATGTGACGAACATACGTATCAACTTATTGCATATTATGTTACGTAACATACACGCGCTTATGCATCTGAATATTAAACTTATCTCCATTCAAATATATTGTACTCTATCGTCATAATTTTAAAGTATATATTCTAAAAAATGTCACTACAGCAATTTTAGATTTTTTTTCACAATTATGTACGAGGAAAATGTGAGGTTATATGTTTAATTTTTATTTGTGTATCATTTAATATTGTACTTAATAATAGATAATACAATAAAATATATATTTAAGATCTGTCTTATTACAGTTGTTACCGAGTTAAGCTTGAACTCCACTCGTCTCTTCCACTTAAGTGGAAGAGAGACGCCGGAACACGGCGGAACAGATCTAGATTAAATTTAGCACAGATTTCTGGATAGTCTGGAGTAACACATAGGCTACTTTTTATCCCGAAAACATGTTCCCGTGATCTGGCTTATTATTTTTCTCTATGGAATCCGCACGACTTTTTGCACCGTTTAGTTGACAGAGAGCAGCATAGACTTCTTTTCGTAATAACAAGAGATCCTCGGGGTTTAGGTATAAAGTAAATAGGAGGGCAATTAGCTAGTATTAGAATAAATAAATAAATAACAAGTCACACGACTTTTTTGACGTTCACATAATGGACCCGATCCTGTGGTAAGTAGCTTAAAACACATATCTTATCAATATCAGGCAACAGGCAATATATTTAACACCCAGACACGGAAAAAACACAAATGTTCCTCACTTTAATGTTTGTCCTGAGCGGGGATCAAACCGCATTAGGGACAAATGCCGAAAGCACTACTGGTGTTGTTGAACAAGTGAAAAATAATTTTTTCGTATTAAAAACAGAAAACCCTTTTGTATTGAGTTGATCATACTACATACGGAATTGTCTAATTACCTAAATTTCGTTAAAATTACTTTGTGATGTCAAACAAATTGGTATTGCCAAGGTACTTAAAGAAGAAACTTAATACGTGCACGGCTTAAGAATGAACTAATAAAGTTGTCAATACCCAAGATAGAATAGAAAACAGGAAAATATTTATTTCTATGAAATTAAAAGACATATTTGCATGCTTATAATTATTATAATTTTATTTTATATACTTAACAATTTTATTACTGCATCGTATGAACCAAGTCGTTTTCCACTGTATGATCCCATGTATCTAGAGTTAGATCTTTAAAAATACGCAATGGATTTTGGTACAGCATTTTTAATAGATAGATAGATACACGCATAATTTAGCAGAGAATGCTGATAATTTTAGAGGTTTCCAATGTGATATTGTAAAGAAACACATTGCTTTTGCAATTACATTGCAAACTCTGGCTGTACCCAACGAAATGGATCAAAATAATGTATTAAAAATTATATACTATCAAAAAATCAAAAAAAATTATCAGTTAATGTCTGACTCTTAAGGATTACCCACAATAACCATTTTTATCGTGCACAGCCGGGGCGGGTCGCTAGTATTTTATAAAGTATAAATTCACACACCAACTCATCCATTAATCTGACTCCAAGATAAGTCGCATAAAGCACTTACGTTACCGACATCAGACGACTGAAAATAAAGACATTAAAATATAAAAACATATATAAAATTATATATTTTACCTATCTCTAGATTAGGCATTTACTTCTAGGCATTTATTTAATAAATCCATGCGAATTATATTAGCAAACAAACTTTAAAAACTAGTGTGTACCTCAGCTGTGATCGTCCACTGCTAGATATAGGGCACCAGTTGTTTTGTCTCAAATATATACTATTATGAAAAAAATACTGCGACTATAAATTGAGATATAAACTACTCTCTTCCAAACTGTACACATTAAGCAAAAAAATATCATCACCTCAGTAATTAAAATGTAAGACAAACACCGTGACACATAATTTTTATATATAAAGATATGATTTAAATCATTTTATCTATTGGCTAAAAGCTTACGAAGCACCGCTTGATAGATTCGAGTCATACAGACAATGAAAAGATTTCACTGTATAGTATTAATAATTTTCTTTGTACCAAGTATTGTAAGAGGTGACTTAGGTAAAACAAGCGATAGCTGGCGGTATTCATTCAGCGTATCTCATAAGTAACAGAGGGGTAGACCGCGATACCGCCGTCACCAGGCCAGCCCAGCATGGCAATTATGACCAACAGTTCTACAAACAAGCAGTCACTGCAGGCTATAGACGCTCGAATTACAAAGGATCAGATAATTTACTGTCTCTCTCACACTTCAATCGGAAACAGCAATGCCAACACTGATATTTGGCGGAAGAAGTTGGTAAGAGTAAGTAATGCAGACATCCCATTGTATGAGGTAGACCTCAAAATGTATGAGCAGGATTATGTTCAAAAGGATAAATACCCATCCGACATAATGTTTTCTAACATTTAATATAATATAAGTATATAACTTAGTAGTTTGATTATGTACCTACGGTTGATATGATGATACATATGTGTACTTATTGAATTATAGTATATAAATACTGTCATTGAGCTGCGATTGCATTGTCAATTGCAAAACACATGGAATCAGTTTGCAAATATCGTATAGCATAGCTTCCACCATTTTAAAATGACCGTGCGGTATAAAAAACGACATCTTATAATACATTAAGTAATTACCTTTAATTTAACCATAATTCTTATCAGAATTTTGTCACATCGCAAGCAATAGTGTTGACAATCGTAGAATGCAGCTTTTATGACTGTACATTTGAGCTACAGTGCTTCGAATGGGTATACTGCCATCTGGCGGCTTAGGTACCTTAGTCGCTTCTTACGGCAACCTGATACAGAGCAGGTACTACTCTACTCTGCCAGTACCCCATGGCGAAATCGGCTAGTTTCTATCCCCGACTTCGTCCGAGTTAAAAACAGTACCTCAAATTTTCAAATTTTAATCGGATTCAAATGATAACTATTCTAAAAAAAAAGCTCCCTGTGTGAATCTTTACAAGTTATATGCGTTTGGAGCATTGGTGAAAATCGTAAGAGCCTTTCCAATAGACAAAAATAACAACATATTTTTTGTTGTTGCACAAAAAACCGTTATTTTAAAATAAGAAATAAACACCAACGAATTTAATAATTTTCATTAAATGTCAAAATATATACCGAAAAAATGCCGTAAAGACATAATAAAATAACATTTAATAATAAAAAAACTAACCACCGTGTTTCGTTGAAATAAAAATTCATTTCTTATCATTCATTTGATTTTAAATAATATCGTGTACTTTTACTAAAATTATTGTAATATGTTTTGCAAGAGGAACAATTGTTGATCACAAGTGATTATTTAACATTTTTGTACAAGTCTCATTTTTTGTTCTATCAAATTATGTTTTATATATTAAACTATAATATTAACAATACAAAAATATATCTATCGCTTTTAAAATAGCGTCCAATCCTGTTCTTTATAAATTAATTAAATAATTTATTGCATGTTAAATTTGGGTTCATAAAGTCTGCAGTTACTTTCAATAAGTTCCAGCAAATTCTCCCCTAGCTCGAAAATGTATTCCAAACTACAAAATAAGAAAGACATCTAGACATTAAAATTCATTTACTTAGTTGTATCTATAAACAAGTCGCTAAAAGCTCTTGTGTTACGGACATCAGAAAATAGATAATTATAAACACAATACTTAAATACATATTTTAACACCCAGACACAGAACAAACACAAATATCATCATATAATTATTTGTCCTGGGTGCGGATCGAACCCGCCCCTTTGGCACATAAGATAGGATCACTAACATCTGCGCCATCGAATCCTACAAGTCTAATATTATAATTATCACTTAAGTACCTATGTATAGAAAATGCAGAAATATATATAAAAAGATTTTTTTTTCTCCTTGTACATATTATTATAACTATCGCATATCAAATTTATATCCACCACAATATAATGTTTTTTTTTTATATTACGCTAGGGTGTTTTATTTATTCATAATATTTAAATGAATCTTACATCTCAACCGTTGCTATCTAAAATTAATAATTAACCTAGTTTTAACGGTGTTAATATTGATTTCCCAATTTATCTTCCACGGGATTAGTTTTGGCCTACATTAATACTGTAATATATAAAGTTAAATTATTTTATTTTAGTATATAATAACGAAAGCTTATTTTTAAAGTATTAATGTAAAATATTTATTCTTATATATCGAATTGGATATATGAAAATAGATTAATTTAACGCTATTGTATATTCGGACAAACTTTTTGTCTTTGTTTTATTTAGAAATAAAATTAATTCAGATTATGGAATACTAAACTATTGACATTACACATGAAATCTATAAAAAAAACATTGTTTTAGATTTAACGGGATCAAAAAATAGTACAGAGTTAATTAAGTAAGTAAAAAGTAGGTACAATAACTATTTGTACGAACTTCTGTTCTTTTTGTATAGATTTCTTAGTTAAGACTTTATCCTGAGTCAAATTGACAAAGATTATGATTAAAATATCCAATAGTGAAGATAAAACACTTTAAATTACTTAATACTGTATAATTTTTTATATACACTTCTAATAAAGTCCTCAATAGAATTATAAATATGTTTCTATTTCAAAGGATTGATCATTAAAATTAATTCTCTACCATAGCAATTCATAACGTACTTGAAATTCACAGTTAGTAATATTAATGAACACTTTTAATTTAAATCAACACACAACTAACCTTTTGCAAAGTTTCCGCGCCGCGAAGTATCAAAACTTTTTCACAAAAAAAAATAATAAGTACTTTTTGCGCATTCGTAACACACGTCCAGGAGCCGCGCACCGATATATTTTTTTATGGCAAATTTATCGACACATTTTTTATATCCATACAATACAGCAATTTATTACATTTTTTCAATTTCACGCTACAACGCCCGCGGTGAATATTACATATTTTTTAAGGAAAAATTTAAAATACCGACCACCGCAACCTTTTTAGAGGATCGCACACAGAATTTAAAAAGTAAAATGTCACATTTTAAAGCGGGAACGGCGCGGTTCGAAAAATCAGCTTTCGCGCGCTTTTCCCGTGACACGTTCGAAATGGCGGACTGTGAGTGATTTTTCGAAAATCATCGGATAATTTTGGATTGTCGGACGGCCGTGTCGCGCGCACATGCAGTTTCAACACATAATGATCTAACACTGGCTGACTCTCGATTGCAGAACATACTTATTCTAACTCAACTTACATTCGTTCATATTTGCCTGCAGGCCGTAGGGTTGCGCTATGCCTGCGCCTTAGCTAACACGAGGCACACAATGTCTTATATTTGGACTATTTTATTACAACTTTGGTATTGTAACAAATGCAAAACCTAAAACTAGTGTGTTGCATTTGTATTATTGGTTAGACATCGTTAACAGTTTTTAGATGATACCAGAAAAAAATTATCGAAATATGAAATAATATTTTGTAATACATTTTTAGAAATTATTCTTACTATTATATAAAAATAAACGATTAATAGTATATTACGACGGATTTCGAAATATATAATTATAAGGAAATAAAATATCTTGCCATCGCAACTGTAGATTCTATCTTAAAATAGTACCGCATTTTGGTTCATTCTAACAACCATATAATTTTCAGTAACTAAAACAAACGTGTGATTCATCGATGCAATAAAATTCAATAAAGAAAATTGCTACCTTTCATTTCCTATTGTGCAAAGTGGCAACCCTAGTTTTCGCGTAGTACAAGAAACGTCTTGCATATAATAATATGTTTTAGCCTATATCGGGTGGTTACGGCCGTAACGTGCGCATGAGACGGTTCTTTTTAACGTTATTTATAACACTCTCTATTTAGTGTCGTAACGGTTATTTTTCAATTTGAATTTACTTCGGATATTTATTTACTTTCCTATAATTATCAAATCCATCAAAATTATGAAATGCTGTTTACTATTTTTTTTTAACCAATCTAAAAGTAATTTACCTTATCATGGTAACTGATTTTATTGGCCATTATGCGAATCCAGGCGACATAAATTAATCATTATAAAACTGTAAAATATTAACATTGGTTTGTTCCTCTACCTGTTTAGAAGAAATGAAATAAATGAAATATTACATAAAAGGACTTAAAGATGGCGGATAACATTAGGTCTAAAATTTATGTACAATAGATATTTAATAACACACCCCAAATGTAACGGTTATTTTAACAACGCTTAAAATAGCAGCCCGGCCACATCACTAATAGCTGTTCAACGAATTCGCTTCCCTACTTAGTTGTATGCATCGTGCAATGGCCTGCGCTGGTAGTGAGGTGCCCTAGCCTAAAACGTCACAACTCCCGCCGACGCCATCTTGAATATAGACTATAAAACAGCCGGTAAAGAGCGCAAACTTTTTTCTTCACAATCACGCTATAAGGAGGTTTGAGTCTAAAACTTTTTTAGAAGCTAGTTCTTATACTTATTCCACTATGAATTTTAGCTAGGTATAGAGGCATTAGGTATAGAAAGAAATTGTTAGTGTCTGTGGGCGTAGGTACGCCAGTTTCTAGGACACGAATTGTAGAAATCTCCGGTTGGCTCGATATATCGCAGTAATTATTAGATGCTTTGTTACTCAAATTAATATTTCATGTTTATGAGATTATTTGAATTTGTATATAGGTATTTAGAATTATGTTTATTTAATTATTATTGGAATTGGATTGCTGTGATGATTGTGAAAATTGTATTCTTTATGTTTTGTTTCTGAGTATTTTTTTTATTGAGTGTTGTTATACACTAAAATTACTGAATAAAAAAATGTACCTACAGTATTCGTTAGAATACTTGAACTGTGATTATTGAAAAATATATTTGGTAATGCGTTTCTAAATAGCAATTTATAAGTGATATTTAAAAATCATTTCTCTAGTTGAGAAACTAGCGCCCTTTTAATTAGACCGATCGTTGGAATTAAACCGGAATATTATAGGGCAGGGAAGCGCAACGTTTTGCAGTACCAGTCCTTCGGCAATAGTATCCAAGTGTAGCGATGACTTGACACAGAGATTAGAAAGTTTTATTTTTCACACAGCATAAGATTGAGCCGTGAGGTACTGGCAGAGTAGAATAATACCTTCCCGCTCACTACACCTAAGTATCGCAAAAGGCGACTAAGGTAGCACAACCGACAGATGGCGGTATATCCATCCTACACAGTGTAGTTCAAATGCACAGGGATGAGATGCTGCAGCTCATTCCGGTTTCCATTACCCGTCGCAAAATTCTCGCTTTCTTGGGGAGGCCTATGTCCAGCAGTGGACCTCCAATGGCTATAACAATAATAAGATTGACGTGATTTTTGCGAAGCATAACATCCGATCGAATATAGTTAACAACAACTAGTTTTTACTGAGAGATAAAAAGTTCAAGCCTAAAGTTTATTTTTATTTAATCTATCACTATTCGCAAGTTTCATTCATTTATTATGATGTCATTATGAAATTATGGCTTATTGTGTGAAAATTTGTTATTTGTTTTTGTTTCTCTTTTATCCGTTCACTACTTTTTGTTCGACGAAAAATGTAAACCGCGTTTTAAAGACGTAGAACGTTTTTTTTCTTTTATACCTTCAATGTATTTTTTGGAAATAACTATTGAAGTGTGAATTTTCATTTAATATTAAATTGTTGGATAGGAACATCTACATGGTTATTTATCTACTTATTGATATTAGCAGAGAACATATAAGTCAACTATTTAAGAAACATCCAAAATCTTCTTTTTACCATAAGAATATGATAGTCATTATAATAATTTAATAATATAATAATGAATATTTATGACTACAATAATACAATATTAATATTTGCAATGGCTAAACAAAAACTATCTAGATACTTTTTATTCGTTATATATTTTGATGAAAGCAAATAAAAAAATTTGAATCGAAAACATTATTTGTGATTCCAAATATTTGAAAGGTATTGTGAACTTAAAATAATTCAATTTTTTATTTTTGTCATACATATACGCTTGTTTTCTATTGATAACCCAGTACCCAGCTGCAAGATGTCTTCAATAGCGTACTCCAGGGATTGGCTAGAGGCTATGTGTTACATATTCAAAAACTTTAAGAAAATAAATATTACAAATTATTATATGAAAAAATATTGTATTACAGATATTATATAATATATATATATATATATATATATATATGCAGACCGATAAGTCTGTCAAGACCCTTTACCTTGAAAACGTGTTGAGGTATCGAATTGAAATGAAAACCATGTCAAACCCCGCACAGCCCCTTTAAACTGCGTTAAAATCAACATTCACAGTGAACCTGAAAACGACCATTCATGCCGCATAAAATGCGTGTTTTGACAAGTTATATTATCTTAGTAACTTAGTTTTAAGAACCGTCTGGTGCTGGCAGACTAGTATAAGGTAGACCTAATTTAAGATGTTAGATGTCTCTTACGATTCCGTCAGGTCATCAGGGTCATCATTCTTATGAATATAATAAAATTTAGTACTTTATATTTTTATTTATTATTTTTGACGATTTGAAAGTGCTTGTAATGGGTCTACTTGAATAAAGATTATTTTGATTTAATTTTAATTTGTATATACAAAGTAATATCTAAAGCTATACATACATTATAATCGACACATGTGACACATATGGACACATGCCGGTACCTCACATTGCCCCACTGCACCAGGAGTCGTAAGAGGCGACTAAGGTATCAGACTCGACAGATGGCTGTATATCCATCTTAAACAGTGAAGCTCAAATGTACAGGACGAGTATGGGTAGCATTATTACATTTATATGTTACGGTACATTTCCGTCGTGAAAACTGCGCTATGCGATTGCTAATACAATTGCCCGGCATTGCAATTATGGACGAAAAACCTAGTTTCTTGATGAATGAACATATTATAAAAAAATTTAATAGACGTTGGATAATTTTTCCTATCCACAGAACTCTACTTGGTAGGAAAGCCCAACTAGTCGGTATAATTAAATTTTGTTAAATTAAAAAAAAAAGTGTAAGTTACACGCGTGCCGAAGGTTGCGCGTACCTGGCCAAGCGTCCCGTTCCGTTAGACGCAGTAAGGAAATAAGCGGGCAGCAACAATGTTCGGGTGCATTCCCGCGCGGGCTATAACTCATGTACAATCGGGAATCGAACCCACGACTTTGCTTTTTTCATTGACCAACTATTATTTCTCTTTTTTATACCTATAGTTTTAAACGTTTAAGGTAGAAGTGCCTAGGATTAACTAAATAGGGTTAAGGCCTCTCTAAGAGGTTTTTAATAATAATTAATAGATTAATTTCTGAGGGATTTTATTTATAACAAGCAACGCTCTGTGGTATAACTTACCTTTCCCATTTCCGGTAGGTCACGGGAAAAAATATAAAGCTTAAGTTATTTGCTCAAAATTTAATTTTAACGTGCCCTGACCTTATGCGTCAAGGGTCGTGAGTTCGATCCCCAACCAGGATAAACGTTTACATAATTATATTTGTGTATGTGCAGCGTTTGGGTATTTAACATATGTATTTAAGTAGGTATTGTATTTGTGATTTCTCTGTTGCCTGAAGTCAACAGCTTAAAGCGGCTTACCTCGGAGTCAGGTCAATGAATGAAATGTTGTGTGAATATATGTAGAACCGACAGAGAAGAACCTGCGGTACCTTAGTCCATGACACCTGGTACAGAAGGAGGTACTATTCTACTCTGCCGGGTCTTTGTTTTAAAAAAATCTCTTCATCTTGGTTCCTTTACCGAGAAAATAATTATCATAATTATACCAGCCATTGGAAGTCAATTGCTGAACAAAGGCTTCTCCAAAAAAGCAGGCTTTTTGACCGTAATTGCCGCGCTGGGCAAGAGGTTTAGCAATCGCAGAGCACATTTTTCGCGACGGGGATGCTGCTGCCCATCCCCACCCTGTTTATTTAAACAGCTATGTTTCGGATAGATATACCGCCATCTGTCGGTTCTTGCACCTCAGTCGCCTCTTACGACACCTGGTACAGTGGGAGGTAATATTCTACTCTGCCGGCACTTCACGGCAATACCGAGATAAACCCTTAATTAAATATTATATAAGTATATTTAATAATGTATATTTTTTATTTTTAAGATCGCTGTAAGTAGAGTTCCTAAGTCTCTACCTAACCTCTTACGGGACACATGCGTGATGTATGTATGTAATCACTAGATAATAAATTTATCGCAGGTGGGACTTGACCCAGCATCTCTCCCTTGCCGAGGGCCTGCAATGCTACTACCAAAACATTATCAAACTAGCTATGCAATACAGATTTTTTTTGCCTATAATTGCCGCGCTGGGCATGCGTGGTGGCAATCACAGAGCACAGCTTCGCGACGAGGATGCTTCTGCCCATCCACACTCTATAGTATTTAAGTTAACGCCATCAATCGGTTCTGGTACCTAAGTCGCTAGGCTTATGACAGCTGGTATAGAGGGAGGTACTATTTGACTCCGCCGGTATTCCACTCTATTCTCCCCAAGGCTTATTACAGCTAAATATTATATTTAATCAAAAATTCCCATTTTTTGGGAACTAACATTGAATAAAACTACTGAAATTTTAAATGGGAAAAGATGTTTGTTACACTTTCGCAACAGAACACCTGAACTCCTTGGATGAAATTTGTCAAACAAGCTATTCATAGTCTGGATAACACACGGGTATATAATAATTGTAAATAATAATTTACTTTTCAATAAAAAATAATTAAAAGCAACACGAGAACTTTAAAAATCTTTAAATAGTTCCAGTGGCGTCCTATAACCTAACAGCTTCTTAAAGGCTTCGGATTGAAAAAATGTTTGATCAAATCAAACCTAAATATTTTAAACTCAACCAGGCCTATTACAAGCACGTTCGAATCGTCAAAAAGAATGAATATAACTATTTTTATAAAGAAATGTTAAGTACTAAATTGTATTATATTCATAATCCTAATGACCCTGATGACCCCACGGGATCATAAGAGTCATCTAACATTTAAATAAGGCCTAACTTACTCTAGTCTGCCGGCACCAGGTGAGTCTTAAAAATAAGTTTAATTCGGGTTCATTACACGAGCCACCAGAAAGGAACCTACAAAAAAAAGTAGAAGTGATGAAGGTTTCATCAATACTAAATAGATAGTGGTAATGGAACCCATAACTTGTCTCTAAGTTAGGTTAGAGCAATTCAATCCCAGGCAGTTTTATAAACTATTTATTTAAAAGGCCGATTTTATGACATATGTGCAGTACCAGGTGCCGTAAGGGGCGACTGAGTATATCAATTCAAAACTGCGCAGTTCCACAACGGGCGGAGATGGGCAGCAGCATTGTCGTCGTAAAGCGACTGCTACCATATCTGCTTAAAAAAAATCCCTTCTTGGGAAGGCCAATGCCCAACACTGGGCTTTATATGGTGTGATGATATAATAATGATAATGGAATATAAAATACTCTCGAAGGACATTTATACCGTTTAAATTTTCTGTAAAGAAACGGCACGATTTTTTTGTATAGTTTAACATACAGTCCTTCCCTGAAAAACATGGGTTAGAGATGAGATGTAAAGTAACGGCCTTGCAGATAAAGTCACGGGGAAAGCTAGTTAATACTAATTTTATGAAAAAGGTTTGGTTGTTTGTGGTTGTGGTTGTGGTTTGTGGTGATGGTTTAACTCAAAAATGACTTGACTGATATTAAAAATTCTTCCACCATTGGACAGCTATTTCTTCATCAACTAACATAAGCAATGTCATATTTCCGGAAAAATATGAGACAGCTACCTATAATAGAAATATTTAAACAAGACTTTTAACTCAGATTACTGAACTAATTTTGGAAACTCTTTCATGCCTATAAATTTTCATTCAAATAACATATTCGATGGTCATAAGTTCAAATGGCGTAAGGAACACACAGGGCCAAAAATTTTGTTTATTTATTTCTTTCTTTCTTACTGTAGTTATTAGTTTCAAATAAAAACGGATTTGATTTCACTAATATTTACTAATAACATTTTCTACTTAATTAAAAATAGCTTTTAAAATATTAAATATTAAAGTTATAACGAAAGAATTGTTTTTATTTTTTTTTTGTTTTCTCCTCGTGAACTTGCAGATTGTCCCTTAATTAATTTATTTAACATATGTTACCTTACTAATATTATAAATCTCAATAAACTCTGTCTGTTTGTCTGTTACGCAGTCACGCCTAAACTACTGAACCGAATTGAATGAAATTTGGTACACAGATAGTCTAAAGCCTTAGAAAGGACATAAATTGAAAAGATATGGTGCCCAAAAAGCTACTGCACGCGAATGAAGTCGCGGAAACAGCTAGTTGTATATTGCAAAAAATATTACAAAATGTACAAATGGCGGACTTAATGCCAGCTGACATTATATCCTAGGCAACCATTACACGAAACAACAGTAGATAAACGTTACATACATATTTGTATAAATAAATGTAATAAATACATATGATATAAAAAATATATATAAAATAACGTACATTAGAAATAGGGTTATTAAGTTAGAGAAACAGCATCAGTAAATAAAGTACGGAGAAAGTGTTTCAGGTTAAATTTGTTTCGGGAATGCTTAATATTTAACCGAAGCTCATTCCAGAGTCGTATAGCTGTCACTGTAAAAGAGTTTGTCAAACAATTAGAGTGATAAGAAGGAGTTAAGAGCGAGAGAGTACTAGAAGAACGGAGATTACGTTCGTGAGAGGAAGATAGGAATTGGAATCTGTCCTTTAGGTAAATTGGTGCGTCCGGATCAAAAAGTATTGAAAATAGCATATATATATACTAGCTGTGCCCACGACTTCGTCCGCGTGTAATAATTATTTTTTTGGTAACCATACCTCTTTACCTTAACCTATATAAACTTTAAATGTCATGTTTATTTATATCGAATCAATGGCCTAAAATAAGTTTCAAGATTCTAGCTCTAAAAATAGCGATACTTCCATACAACTTTTCATCCCTTGAAAACCATTATTTCGAATTAAAAAATAGCCTATGTGTTTTCTCAGGGTATAAAGATTGTCTGTGCCAATTTTCATCATCAAATTTCATCAAAATTGGTTTAAGCGGGAAAGCGTAACAGACAGACAGATAGAGTTACTTTCGCATTTATAATATTAGTAGGGATAGCAGGGATTGTCAAGGGAAGGCGAATAATGTGAGTGAAAATGCGGTGCGCTGCTAGTAGATAATATTATTATAAAAAATATTCATGTCACCTGTAATTTAATACGTAGACTCATACTATTAACTTTTTACGCCATGTGGCGAGCTATTATAGACGCAGCGCTCTGGTCATTAGACACACGCAAAAAATGCGCGGAGTTTTTAACACTCAATTCTATTAACATTTTTCTATTAACATTATTATTGCTGCTTAAGTGGGGATAAAAGTTTTTTGTTGTGATCACCTTCATTTTATAAGCCCTAGGACGTCCAATAATGGATATTTATTATTGAATTATGTATACAAACAAGTGAACTGTTTGCGTGATATACTTTCACATTTTAGAGTTATGCTGTCACCTTGTCATTTTAATGCCTCTATCACCCTTCAAACCGGAACACAGCAATGCGAAAACTGCTGTTTGGCGGTAGAAATAAGTAAAACTGAGATACCAATTCATTCAGCCTTTGCAAGAAGTCTGGGTAAATTCCGTCCAATCCTACGACTATCTATCTTATAATAGACAAACAGTGAATATATCATCTGTGTAGAACTAAGTTAGAGAGTATCTTATCTAATCATAATTGGCGTGGGGCACCCGAGGTTTAGAATACCTCCCTCTGTACCAGGTATCGTAAGAGGTGACTGAGGGACCGATAGATGGCGGTATATCCACTCGATACTGCACAGCTTGATATACTATAGGCTGAGAGTGGGCAGTAGAAACCTCTTCTCGAAGCAAACGATAGACATACTCCATAAATGATTTGATATAAATAGGTTCATACAACAATTTACACGTTGGCCTAACTCCGTGATAAGAGTTACGGACATCAGACAACAAAGGAATCACAAATACAATACTAAAATACAATATATATATGTAAAGAAATAATATTTCTTTAATTTTTGAACGACATTGAATGACATTGACAACTGACAAGCGCTAGAGTCTGAGGTCAATGGTCAGTTGAGAGGTTATGAAAAAAATAGCATTGTATTAGATTATTTTGATTTAAGATAGATAAATAAGAATAATTGGTGGAAGAATAGACTTTAATTGTCGTTTCTTCGTTTTCAGGTAAAGTTATAATAAAATATAAATAATAAATTATATAATAATATTTGTAAGAAATTAACGAAATAAATCTTCGTTTTCAGAAACAACGCATCAGTTTATTTTTAACCTAAAATTAAAGGATAACCGATATAAACAATTATATATATATACATACCAGAAACAGAAAAATGATAAATATCATCATATAACTATCATAGTGGGAATAGAATCCACGACCTTTGGCGCACAAGATAGGACCCATATACGTCATCTGTCCCGTCCAATACGACTAACCAAGAAAGTATATAACTTCGCCTGTAGAATAATAATAATAAGTATTTAATTTTCCTCTTCACAAATCTTACAAAGAGGTGTGTCATTTCGTCATATCCGTCATTGGAAGTCCACTGTTAACATAGGCAAACCCAAAAAAAGGGAGAATTTTGCCGCACTGGGCAAGCGTGTTGGCAATCGCAGAGCGGAGCTTTCGCGATGGAGATGCTGCTGCCCATCCCCACCCCTGTGCATTTGAGCTACACTGTTTCGGATGGATATACCGCCACCTGTCGGGTCTGGTACCTAAACCGCCTCATACAACTCATGATACAGGGAGAGGTACTATATTAGTCTGCTTTTTTATTTATGAGACTACTAAGCAAATAGTTCCCACCCAGTTATGGTTTACTTTATCCTTTAGTGGATTTGACAGTTTATATGGACGGACCCGATGGCGTAGATGGTAGTGATACTATATGGTTTGTTGGGGTCGATTCCGACCCATAGCAAATATTTATATGATGTTATTTGTGTTTGTTCTGTGTCTGGGTATTAAGTACATATATTCAAGTAGAATATTTGTGATTCCTCTGTAGTCTAGCGTCCGTTACAGGAGTGCTTTAAGCGACTTACTACGGAGTCGGGTCATATTTATATATATCAACATCGCGGTGGAACAAGTAAACACAAGAGATATTTCGACTTTTAGTCTGTGCGTGTTTCGTTTGTGCAGATAAGGGCATGTATGTATGAAGAAGGCTTCTTGAGGATATCAATTTCCAGCATTGGGCGTGACTGTTTTGATAGAAGGTAACAAAAGAATTCGGTGGGAAATCACCATCAGGCTTGTCCAATCAAAGGCATGTAGCTAATTACGACTGACCCTTATTAAAAAACAATATCTCTCTTTTTTTTAAACAAAAAAAATCTCACCACGCACTTGTCTTGTATTCCAGATTTTAATTTATTTTTGTATTAATTTTACTCTGATCCGGCGGTAAAGAAACGTACACCAAAAATTGCATATAATATTACTAGCAGTGCCCCGTGGTGTTACACGCGTAGTTCCGGGTACCCTAAAAATAATTAATACATTAAAAGTAGTATGTTACTACTTACGAGAATTATCTACTTATAATAATATGTTTTAATGAAATTTTGAAAACCCGAGAATTTTTAAATTATGTTCGCATCTCCCATTTACCCCCTTGGGGGATGAATTTACATAAATCCTTCCTTGGGGTTATCCTGCCTTAAGTTATAAAAGGTATCTCCGTGCAAAATATCCAACTTCTAACCCTTATAGTTTAAGCGTTAATCTGTCAGTTGGTTTATCAGTTTCCTCTTTTAAATATGAATAGATTTAGCGCTGTACCTTGCGAACCTATCAAATAAAACAGAACGAATCACAATGGAATACGTTCTATTCCACGCAAGAAAGCGATGGAATTCTCATTTTTCCCATCACCATTTCCATATACACAACGGTG
Organism: Heortia vitessoides; assembly: GCA_020976665.1. Classification (NCBI taxonomy): domain Eukaryota; kingdom Metazoa; phylum Arthropoda; class Insecta; order Lepidoptera; family Crambidae; genus Heortia; species Heortia vitessoides. Next base: position 8,582,408 of record JACJUM010005600.1, on the reverse strand, counting down.
AAGACAAATGCAATTGTCTTCACCGTGAAAACCCACACTCACGATCAGAAACTCAACGTGTCCATACAAATGTGGACAAAACATGATACAACACGACGCCTGAAGGGGGTAACGTAATAAGAGACATTTTTCTTTGACAAAAACATGCGCAAACGCACCTAATGGTGTTAGAAAATTGACGCGCGGATACAGCTGGAGTTGGCGAGGTTAGATGCTCTACTAAATAATATTACTGACTAGTTATTGTCCGTTTTTTGTCTGTTAGCTTTTTATAACGATTACAATAGGTCGTCTGCATTGGTACCTTACTCTCACCCATTTCTACCGCCAGATAACAGTGTTTGCTGTGTTCCGGCCTGAAAAGTGAGAGGGCCAGTGAATATACTGGGTAATGTGGCATGATATCCTCAATTCATAAGGTTGGCGTTAGTGATATTTTTGTGACACACAGACTGTACGCTTGTTCGTCAATCTGGTCCAATAAAAAAAATTTGATTTGATTTTTATTCACAATACATTGTAAATAAAAATGTTTTGTGTCGTGCATATCCCTAATTGTTATTTTGATGTAAAGTTTTTGTTATCATCACGTCAGTCGCAGAATGACCACTGCTGAACAAAAGCTTCCCTAAAAATGGGGAGTTATGCCCATAATTGCTGCACTGAACAGGAAAGATAGAGCCGACGGAGAGAGAGAGAGAGAGAGAGAGAGAGAGAGAGACAGCAATCGAGAACGGGTCGGAATTGCTGCTGACCATTCCCGTCCTGTTTCATTTTGCTACGCTGTTTTGGTACCGCAGTGGCCTCTTACGACATCTGCTACAGAGGGAGTTATTATTCTTCTCTGCTGGTACCTCACGGCTAATATTTGCTTTTTGTTATAATATTATTAACTATCACCCAAAAAGAGCTAAAGATCAAAATTGGCTACGCTTTAATTGGGATAAGCCATAACTAACCAATAAATAAAAAATATACATCCATACTTATATTGTAAAACCGTATGTCTGTTACACTTTATCGGCTGAACTAATGAACCGATTTTAATGAAATTTCGAATGTGGATAGCTAGATCGTTGAATAAGAATATATGTTTTAATGACGGGCCTGATGGCGCAGTCGGTGTTTCTATCTTGTGCGCTAAAGGTCGAGGGTATGATTCCCACCCAGGACAAATATCTATATGATAATAGTTTAGTTTTCTGTGTTTGCCTATAATGCTAATATACACATATTAAATATATGTGTATTTAAATGTTATATTTGTGATGCCTGCGTTATCTGGCATCCGGAACCCAATTACTTTAAGCGACTTATCACAGAGTTAGGTCTATGTATGAGATGTATAAGAATAAGATGTTTTGGTACACACAAAAAATCTTGCGATAAAAAATTTAATTCATAAGATACGGACGGTGAGATTGTTAATCTTGTAAGCATTCTAAAATAAAGTTGTGATTTTAGAGGAGTAAACAGATTCTCTTAATTATATTTATGAAATAATAGCTTTCCACCCGTGAGATCATGTTCAAAGTCATCAGCATCCCTTTGTGAATATTATCCTATGGAAACCATTATGAAATATAGATAGATATATAGCAAAATTAATGTTCCTGCTCTATCAATAAAGGCTGCAATACACGGTACGGTCTAGCTGTACATTAATGCTGCGGGGGTAGACCGGAATGTGTGTGGGAATAGAGCTGAGTAGTTTTTTGAGCCTGCGCAGCCGACCGGCGCAATATTGAAAATCAATTCTTTCGCGGTACACAGCACGGTGTTTGTACCGCTCAGTTTCATCGAAACGTCCCCAAACACGCTACCGGTTATGTTCAGTTGACCTGCGCAGGCACACCTGCACAGATGACCTCTCCGGTAGACCGTACTTTGTGAGTAGAGCAACAGTGCACGCGTCTTGCTAGCATCACTGACTTAGCTTTTTACCTGGCATTCTTCTCAGTGGCATTCCGCGCGCGCAAAACAAGCGCCCTCATGCGAGTCGAGTCAATATTGACTGAGACACTCTTGCGATGTTCCAAGCTCATGACAAGCATTTAAATTTAATATACTTACTTTAATATAGTTAGTTATGTCGTTTATTTATTTTATTTTTTAAAGAGTATGACTACCCAATTCATTTGTATTCACTTAGCCATAATTACAAATACATTTTGAAATTGTCCCACTCTTTGAATTAGCGGACCACTTGTCCCACCATTCTTCTCCTCAACATGAAAAAATAGAACAAAATTTATAATTGTTACAAGAAAAAATAGAAGAAAACTAAATTTTACCAAATCAAATTATGAGTTTAATTCAAAATTACAAAATTAAATTTCTGGGTGCAATAACAGTTTTATGATTATTTAGATATGTGTATGCGTGTGTGTATGTGTGTGTGAACTGTACAAACCTGAAATACATTTTGTTGTTTAATTATTAATTAACAAATTTTACCCGAGTAGGAACTACTTCTTAAGGAACTTCTTCTTCTTCTGGTAAGACATGGAGATAAAATATAGCTCACGTTACTTACTGATAATATAACATTTAGGTGAAAGTAACATTTAGGTAGTTTTTGACTATATTTGTTGTAAACAAAAATACAAATACCATTTACAAACTTTCATTCTATGTAGAGATTTCTATTTTTTGTAAGAATAATATAGCCTATGATACTCCAGAAGAATTTAATTCATTATTATACGAAATAATTATCTTTGTAATGTTAGCATAGACAATAAAATCACACAATATCTCACAGATTGACCTATCTGTAAGATTTTGTGTGAATTTAATATTTTTTATAATTTATGTTACATTGCATATATATTCATCCTTGTTGGAGATCGAACTTACGACCTTCGGCGCACAAGATAGGATTACTACCACCTGCGCTGCCTGTCATAAAATATATAATACTGGTTGACCCAACAGACGCTGTTCTGTCTTAACTATGTACCTACTTATGTTTATCATGAAAAATCTATTGCAACTATAAACTGAGATATTAACTATTTTATCTCATAACTAGTGGCCCGTCTCGGCTTCGCACGAGTAGACATAGATAGGTCACCAGCTAAATAAACCGATAATCTTCCAATTGCGTCTGTCTGTTTCTGAACTCGATTTACTTAAGAGCCCCTGATCAGGTTTTGGTAAAGTTTCAACAAGCTTAGGCTTTAGGCTTTAAAAGTAATCAATATTTAACAATAACTATTATATTTTCTCACATTTACGCAATCACTATACCCGTAAGGTACCGGCAGGGTAGAATAGTAACTTCCCCTGGACCAGGTATCGTAGGAGGCGACTAATGAACCAGAGCCGACAGATGGCGGTATCTATATACAAAAAATTAAGCTCAAATGTATAGGGCGGGGATAGGCAGCAGCTTCTCCGCCGCGTAAGCTCCGCTCTGCGATTGCTAATACGCTTGCCCAGCGCGGCAATTACGGGCAACGTACCCCTTTTCTTGGGGAGGCCTATGTCCAACAGTGGACATTTAATGGCTGGTATGATGACGCAATTTCTAGTCAGAATAATAGTTTATTAAAACCGCTAAAAACGCAGTTTATATTTCAATCGACGTTTCGGATACCTTTCAGCAAACGCTATTATTCTCGAAAAAGGTTGTCGCATAATATGTCAAATAAACCACGATTAAACGCCATATAAAGTGTTTTTAATTAAATATATCGGAAAAGAACATGGCGGCTGGCAACTGTACGGAAACGTGCAGGATGCGAAAGGCTGACAGAGAAATGTAGGCACATTTGAAGCGATACCCGAGTATAGCCGCAGCGGAATACTTGTATGTTTTTGAACTCTCAGTTTAATATATAAATATATATAACGGATGCCGCAAGGTAACCGAAACGTGAGGTACCGGCAGAGTAGAATAGTTACCCTGCACGAGGTGTCTTAAGAGGTGACTGAGGTACCAGAACCAACAGATGCCGGTATACCCATCCGGAATAGTGAATTTCAACTACCCAAGGCGGAGATGAAAAGCTGCATCGCCGTTACGTGTTTTCAGCACTGAAATAATTTTTCAAATCGAATCAAAGGTTTTCGTGATTAACGCGTTCAAACAAACATACAAACTCCTAAGCTTTATAATATTGGTAAAGACTTACAACTTCCGCTGCGTACGCTGTAAACGGCTTAAGTAACACAAAAATCACGTATTACAGATGTGTTCCTATTTAAATGTTCCACGATAGCATATGTCTATCATTTGAGACTGACATACTACAAACTTTTGTATGGTATTTAATTTTGATCGAAATCAGTGCTTTATTCGCTAAGATGTTTTATCAACATTATATTAATCCGTATCCTAACAAATACGTTATTTATAACAAGAATTTATTTGTGAATAAAATTGCCCTTAATTATTGGATAACTTCATTTCAATTTCACAGAAATTCACGTGGACGAAGTCACGGGCAAAGGTAGTATATTTATATGTAGAAATATCTTCATTAATATTATAACCTAAAGCGTTTGTATGTTAGTTTGTTTGAACGCGCTAATCTCAGTAACCGCTGGTTCGATTTGAAACATTCTCTCAGTGTTGGATAGTGCATTTATTAAGTAAGGTTCGTCTCTTAAATTTCCAATATAATATTACACTTAAACCAAGTCGCGGGCACAGCTAGTTTTAATATAATCGTGCATATCCAATGGTTCATTTTTTGAATGTCGCTTAATTGGTTTATGTCCTTAAATCGAGAAATAAACAATTGCCAAGTTATTTAAGCCACTCATATTTTTATTATTAAATAAAGAGATGTTGTAAAACTTGGGATTGTTTGGATAAGAAAAAGAGATAAATTAAAGTAGAATAACTGCACAGAATTACAAAGCGGAAGTGAATGGAAGACTTGGTATAGGACGACCGAGGCGAACATATCTTAACCAGGTAGAAGAAGTATTAATGACGGGACTGGACAGAAGTAACAAGAATAAACGAGCGTGTACGTAAGGATTAATGTAAGTTAGAAAAGCGAGATAGGTATGCTAAAACCGTAGTTAGTTAATACCCATGGTCTCTGCCTACCCCGACGCGGCACAACCGTGATAAATACATACATGTATGTATTACATATATAAGTATTCTAAGACTTTGGGGTACTACCAGAGAAAATGGTACCTCCCTCTGTACCAGGTGTTGTAAGAAGCGACTAACGTACCGGAACTGACAGAAGGTGGTATAACCAGGTAGAAGAGGTATTATTAAAAGAACGGCCAAGTCAGAAGTACCAAAAATAAACGAGTGTGTATGAAAGGACTAATACGAATAAGGGAAGCAAGAAAGGTATGCCAAGATCGTAACAAGTGGAGATCCATAGTCTTTGCCTACCCCGATGGGACAGACGTGTTGTATGTAAATACATTATGGAGACATTACGGGTAATAGTTAGTCAAATGTTTGCAATAACGCTTCATGACAATAATTTCTTTGTCATCATCAACATACCAGCCATTAAAAGTCCACTGTTGGACATAGGGCGCCCCAAGAAAGGAGGTATGCTGCCCATAATTGCCACGATGGGCAAGCATATTGGCAATTGCAGAGCGGAGCTCTCGCGACGATGATGTTTCTACCCATCCCCGCTCTGTGCATTTAAGCAGCACTTTTCATTTCTTCGTATTTTTTTTATGAACCTATATTTAAATGTAACATTTTTATCCGGGAAGAACTTATAAACTACTCGAGCGCTTTTAATAACTTTCTGCTTACTGTGTACAGTTTGGTCCAACTTGAGATACAGTTTTTTTCATGATAAACATAGCTTAAGACAGGACAACATCTGTCGAGTCAGTTTCTTATAAATGTCACACTATCATTTTTAAACATCTTATTTGAACTACTTAGACATTCATAAATTCCCTAGTTTTAAAAGACATTTGTTAATTATTAACTTATTTTGTCAAATACAGTTCTTAACTGGGCTTTTTTTGCCTATATGAATAGTTGAGTAATCAAATAATTCTGCATCGGACCGTAAGGTTTGGGATCGAGTCCGTCGCGGTACAGAGTTGAGACGGTTTGATGGATCGATAATATCCCCCTAGTAAATTAAAAATAGGCCCTACACCGAATCTACCGCTAAGTCTTCTTACATAGAGATATTGGCGTGAAATATATTTTTTTATGCCTGTATACTTAGCCCTATAGACTTTCACTGTTTCCTTGCTTTATCTAATTGCGTGTAATCTTCTAAAAGAAATTTCTGTTCAATTACTAAATGTAGCTCATAAACTTGATATGTGATCAGGATAAAAAGTAAGACGGTGTTGTTTCCCTCGTATATAAGTGTGAAAACAAAATGGCGCAGCTTTGATATTCGCTTCTGCATGTACCCGCATTCCCGTCTACAGAATGGATACATAAAACAGGATACATTCACATAGCCTGAAAGTCATAATTAAATATCCCATCAATATTCAGATACGCTATCATAAATTCCACCCGGTAGGCGTCACCGGAATTTAATACGGAATCCTTCCATATCGATGGGTGAATTTTTTCACCCCCCCTTATCCCCCCCCCCCCCCCTACCCAGGCTATATAATTGAACGTTGTGAAAACTATCACGCTGTTAAATGACCCTCCCTACCCGCCAACCCACCCACCGACATGGCCGAAATCAATAATTTGGCTGGGCAATGACTGCGATGACTCGGGCATGCGCACTAGTCCCGGCGGAGTCATCAGCAAAACCTGAACTTGACTTGACGAAAATGAAAGTAAGGCATGTTTCCACGTCATTCTTAGGACGCCGGCATACCAACAATAGACGGTTAGACTTATATCCGAGTACATTTTACATATGCAAGATTCTGATGACATTAGATTTCTTAATGATTTTCTAGACGATGACGGTTGTCTAGACTTAGAAAATTGTATCAAACATAATCTTGTACAGAGTGATGTATTAGATGAAGTATATAGAAATATATTAGTATGTTTTAATGATTGCAATGTTCAAAAGGCTTTCATGTGCGAGCGAGACAGTTGCCGGTATCCATTTTGTTTTAACGCTGATTCACGCGAGGCTTATAATTTTAATCATGGCGGCGATAATGCTGTAATTGTATAAGATATACATTTAAATACATATATAAATAAAACATAGGAAATCTTACCTGCTGCAATTTTTAAGTATTGCTTGAAGATTTCAGAAGAAGTTCAGATGTAAAGTCCTCTTCTTCTATATTTTCCTCTATGTCTTCGTGTCTGAGTCTAAGCTCGATTTTAATTCTTCTATCTTCTCTTATATTATGTTCATTTCTTAATATTCTGTATTGTCTCTTTTTTGGTTGTTCTTGTTATTTTAAGCCCGTTTAATTTTATACTCATATAAAACGTTACAGGTATAGAAATAACACAAATATTAACTAAGTCTTAATTAATTTCAATTTATTTGTAATTTTGTACTATTAAAGAAATCTAGAATTGTTTCAACAAGTAGGTAATAATAATTGGTAAATTTAGTTTAATTTTTTTTGTAATTTTTCGGCGTAATTTTAGCTTACCTTTTTTATTATTAATTTAAGGCCAATTTAAGGCACGACTTTTTGTTTTCTTAATTTGCTTTCATCTCCCATACAATCAGGAACGGTTGATGAAATTGGTCGAAATTCTTCCAAAACTATCTCGCCAAAATTCTCAAATATCACTTAGCCTTAATAATAAAGTCCAGAGTTTTCCACTAAATTACTTTCACTAGATATATATAGAGAGTCTGCATATAAAAATTAAAGAAAATCAATCGAAAATTTCCAAAATTAACCAGTGTTGTTTAAATGTACTCAAAGAACTGAAATGTTTAAATTCTCTTTTCTATTGATTCCTTGTAATAACGGTTGATATAAACTTAAAACTTGTTCTATTGCGAAAAAACGTGTTTCTTTATCGTCAAATGGCGATAGTTGTTATTTGTTGTCTCCTAGATTCCCCTTTGCTATGAAATCTTGGGTTTCTTCAACTTCTTGCGCATTTAACTTAAAGGTGGTTGCATTTAGAATTCCATGGTCTCCTTTGTCGTTTTTCCATGGGTTTCTTTCTCCTTCTTCGTCTTATTTTCGTGGCGGTTCTTCCCGGATGGTCGTGGATGTTAATGTAGCCCTGGCACAACAAATCCGAGCCGAACTGCCTCCAGTTGCCTTAACACTAGTTTGGTTTGTAGAAATAAAAACCGGTCGAGAGTCTATTGCGAGTGTTCAAGTGTTGCAGAATACTATTGTTTGTCACTTAACAACTATTTGATTATGTGGGAAACTTAAATACTGTCTATTGCATATATCTAACTCTTGAATGTGACGGCGGGCGGCAGCGGGGACACTCACGCATGCGCGTAATTTTGAATTTCGAACCAAATTTTTGGTTTTTCGAAAGGTTTTTCGTTCTGTTTGAATTAGGCCGTTTGCTTTTTGTTTATATTTTTTTCCGTTTGTCCTCGTGGATGTTTTTGGTGGTAGTTTTTGGATTTTTTGTTCGGCGCGGTGGATTTTTTCGCGCGTTGCGTAGGTGTTATGCACGCGTCCTCCTGAGCCTCGCCGGCCACACTAAAGTTGGAAGGTTGCAACGCTGCAGCATCGCCAGCCGGTCCGGGGTATGAGGGACCACCCCCTGACCCCACACCCATCCCAATGATTCGCGTGCACTTCGAATCATCAAATAATGATTTTATGTGTTTATTATAAAACTCGCGGCGTGTATGTATGCGTGCGTGCACACGAGAGGCATGCCCGACATTTTGCGCAAAGTGAATAGTGTGGTTGTGTGTGTGTGTTATTCGTATAGTTAGAATAAACTATTGGCTGGTTATTAATTTCGAGCGTGCTTTTATTGATAATAGATCAATAGACGTGATTTTGCGTATAAAATGCGATGTGTTTGAACGCCTGCCCGCGTCTCGCGATGGTATCAAGGTTCGGTTCTTATTAAAACGAACATTTGCAGGTTAAATTTTAATCACGAGATTGGATAACTCGCTACCCTTTGATTTTCTCAATATGTATCGCAATGAAATGGGAGTGATTTCGTGTTTGCTTTTTGGTTTCTTGATTACTTTTATTTGATGTGTAGAGGATACAATGTCGATTGATTTTTTTTAGATTGTTTTAGATTTACTTTAATTTATAAATGCGTTTTGTGGCTTGTAAAGACGAAACATTTATTGTAATTGACTTGATAATAAACAAACAATTTTTTTTCAAATAGTTATTTTGATTTAATATTTCACATTGAGATTGGATATGTTGTATTATAATGTTAACTCAGGGGATGTTAAAAAAGATTTTTTTTATTTATTACATAAATGTGATATTTGCTCAAGTTTAAATGGCTTAAGGTTGTAATGGTATGTTAGATATGCTCTTTGACTAATGTGAAATATAAGGACGTTACTTCAATCATGACCATTAAGAAAAAACATTTCGAATTAAGTAAACATTACTCAATTTTAATTAATAATTTTAAAACGCGATGTAAGTTGAGTTTTGTATCGAATTAATTTTGTTTAATTTAGTGAAAATGCTAATACTTGTAATTACGCATTACCTGTTGTTCTCTATTATTGATTTAAATTTGCATGTATATAAAATAAACATTTAAATATATGAATATAACATTAAGCACTAACTAGGCCGTTGTTGTATTAGTTTTACGCAATATTCCCTTTTTTTCACATGATTTGACAACATACAATTAAATTTAGTTAATTTACAGATAAAAAATTTTGATTTTTGTAGACATATAAAATACCTAATATCTTAACTAAATCAATGAAAATTATATAAGTATTATTGAATTCAACATTTTTAATTTCAACATACTTAAAACTGGAGTACCGGCATCCGATGGGTATTAAAATCAAGTTTACTGGAGGATCATAACGCCACCAGAAAAAAAATACTGTAAAAAATATAGATGGTGGTTTAAGCTGATGGGTAAATGTCCTGCAGTGGACGTCCAACGGCTTGTGCGATGGTATCAAAGTATACCCGTCTATTGTACCTACTAGTAACAACAATTGTAGGCCAATTTTTATAATAATATTTGTTTGAAGTAGTTTCGTTGTTTACTATATTATTGCACGTAAATTTATTTGAATTTATTCTATCGTAATTTTACTCGTGCATCTGTTATTTATATAGATATATTTTATTTTAAGAAAAACACAACGAATTGTTGCAGTTTTCGTACGCGCGTACTACTCGATCGATTGCATCAAATTAATTAATTTTATTTTTTTTAAAAGGAACAAACCGAAGTATCCAATGTGTGAATGCAAGTTTAAAACTCAAGAAATAGATTATAATCCCCAGAAATGGGTGCAGCAGGATACAAATTTACTTACTTGGCAGGTTCTATTGCGGGCTATTGCCTATTATAAAAATACATCACAATACAGTCGAATAATAAATAATACTAATTTTGCGCTAATAACTAAAAAAAATAATAAATACTAATACAATTATCAAAAATGAATTTTAATTAAAAATGTACTTTCAACTTTATAAATTATCTTTACACTAGAACATCGAAAAGTTTAATTAATAAAAAAAATTATCTTATCCTACTTTTTAACACGGCTGAGAGGTACCGGCAGAGTAGAATAGTACCTTCCTCTGTACCAGGTGTCATAAGAAGCGATTAAGATACCAGAAACAACGGACAGCGGTATATCCATCCAAAACTGTGTAGCTCAAATGCACGTGCTGGACTGGGCAGCAGCATCCCTGTCGTAAAAGCTGCGCTCTGCGATTGCCAACACGCTTGCCCAGCAGTGGACTACAAATAGTTGTAATGATAATGATGATACTGCGTAACAAACCAAGATAAATCTGAATAAGATATTTTAACAGTCGACGGAGTAAGTACAATGAAAGTTTCAGTATATTTTTAAGTATACAGCATGAGAGTTTTAATAAAATGTCTACACTATTTATATAGATATCGGAAAGTGTAAATATAATTTTATATTATATCATCTGATCACTACTTAAATATATTTGTTAAAATAATAAAGCAACACAAATAATTTCTTATAATATTTTGTAATATTTACGTAGCACTCACGATAAAACTTCTCCTTTAACGATTTTAAACCGCAGTTTATTTACATTTTCACGTGTAATTGTGACGAAATATATCCTTTCAGGATTTAAAATTTACAATTGCTAACTACATTTTTTCTTATTATTTATATACAGTTGTGATCCCATCCACGCAGCAAGTGATGACAGTATCTTGTAATATCATACATCAAAAATCTTATCTATACTAATATTGTAAAGAAGAAAGATTTGATCGTGTATTTGTTTGTTACGGCTTTACTCAAAAACGAAATAGATATTTATAGAAAATAATAATTTAAACGTTTGAACCAAATATACATAGAAGGGATTGAATTGATTTACCAAAAACTTTCATTAATAGAAAATTACATTATGAGCAAATGACATAGATAACAAACACATTATATCGCCATATTATCACGGGAAAGGGAATTACGCAAGCGAAACCGCGTAGTACTAGTAGTATCTAATATCTTAAAGGCTCCTTTTAGGTCTGTATGTTTGTTAAGTTTTTCGACTTAACTGGTCGGCCGATTTTGATGAAATTTACCATGTCTAAAGCTTAGACACTATAAAGGGACAAAGATTAGATTGATGCTAGGAAAATTCTTAAGCGATTGGATATAAAACAAGCAACAACAGAGATCACTATTAAACCTTTTTAACTTTTCGAAAACAAAAACAGCATTTTGCATGCACAATTAGGGCTGCGAAGCCTCCAATATATAATGTGCATGGTTTTTCCATACATTTACATACACGTACATTGGCGCAGGCTGTCCGTTTGTGCCATAGTGCGTCGGTAATCCCCGGCTCTCGCGTTCGCAAAATTCTATATGTCATTATTAACTGAGTGAGTGGAAAACCCTACGTAGGGTCGGCAAAGACAACCATTGAATGTTTCTTTAATTAGCGACACCTTGATATCATCTGAAAAATTTAACTACTGTAATATCATACACGCTAAAGGATGCCTGTCACAAAATGGAAGTCACTAATAGGCATATCAAAATCTAGATATTTTTTATTGAATTAGGCCGACCTATAGGCCACTTTGAGTATTAAAAAATTCAATCATACCATGGAGATACATATCGTTTATGCCATTGTGCAGCAAGTTACCTATTTAAGTACTACACTGCCATCACTGCACAACACACAAATCACATAAAAAATGTGCCAAGTACAAATGCGCGGTTGCTGACTTTTCCGTCAAAAGAATAGATAATATTGTAATTTATTGAAAAGAACATCGTTGTAAAATTGTAAAATGAATTAAAACACGACGTTTATAACTTAGGATAGATAGAAGCTCTAGATTTAAATTGGCTAGTTTTTATAAGCAATCATTTTTTTACATACAGAAAATAAGTTGATTTGCATTATAATTATTAATTGATATTCTCATAAATGTTTGTCTCGAGTACGATCGAAGCCGGCACCTTTGGTACCCAAGGTCAAATCGGTCTGTCGGTACTATATCTTTCTGTCGGTAGATGCTCAAATTTTTAACAGTATTTTTTTTATGAAAATATTATATAAGTTAAATAACACAATTAGTGATTTAATTATTTTTTTTTAACTTTGAAACTGTACTTAAAAGTAGCATGTCAACGACCTTTTTTTCAGCATTTTCTCTGCGAACGCTACCTCACCTTTCAGCGTAAGCCCTGTGAAACGACGGCCGATGTAAAAATGATCAGAAATTTATAAATTTATTGTGCCGGCTTATATCTGTGCGTCAGACGGAATACTTTAATCCGACAATATATTTGATTGCTGATCTCTGCTTTTTATTATTATACGTTTATTAACAGTGCAGTTGTTAATTGTGCGATTGTCAGAGTTAATGGTGTCGTGTTTTTGATTTTAGTAATAATAATCAATGTTAATTTAGTATGAATATTCATGACGGCCCCGATGGCGCGGCTGGTAGTGATCCTATATTGGCCAATGGTTGTGTGTTCGATACAAACCCAGGAAAGTTATTATAATTTTTTATTTCTACCATTATCACAAATCATACCGTGTGAGTGGACTGGAGCCTAAGCTAAGGTGATATTTGTATTTAGGCGTGTATTTTAGGTCTCCAGGTTATGCATTGGTATCTCACTCTCATCTATTTCTATCACCAAATAGCAGTGTTACTGAGTAATGGGACAAAATATCTTCAAGTCAAGGTTGGAAACGTGCTCATGATATCCTTGTGATAATCGCGTCTATATGCAGTGGCTTCTATTACTATCACACGGACAAATATATTAGCTAGATCTTTATGAGAAAAGGTAATCCCATGTCCAGAAATATATTTATGGAGTCACGGGACAACGTCTGTTAGATCGATTCGTACACTTAGATTTTACATACGTGAGATAAACCTCATACAAAGTTCTTCGGCATTAATACCTTAAACTCATCTGTTTCTACCGTCAAACAACAGAGTTCGCATTGTTGTGTTTCAATTTGTAGAGATAGAGAGGCAGTGAAATTATTGGGTAATTTGACATAATATCTTCAAGTCACAAGGTTGGCAACACGCTAGTGATATCCTTGTGATATTACGAGCGTCTATAGGCTGCAGTGACGCTTACTATCACGCGCACTGTAGCATGCGCGATAAAAGAAAAAACAAAACACGATCGGACAGTCAGCCATTTTGTAAAAGTATCTCGCATCACGGTTCTTGCCGCGAAAAGCGTGTGATAAACAAAATAACAATCAATTTGTCTACATATATTCCACATCTAAATGTTGCAATGCAAACTTGATATCGGAACGGTAACCGAAGCTTGATGCGACAGCACCCCGAAGCCAGAAGGCCGTGAAGTGGCCGGCTGGGAAGGCTGAATTTGAGGCCTATTTTTGGCAAAATATCGGCGCAACAGGTACCACTGGGCTGGCCTAGACACCGAGCTTGATTTAAAGCGCAGTCTTCACTTGGATTTTGTTTAGATTCTGTATTGAGTAGTATTTTATATGAATACATACTGACAAACAAGCAAAAACTCCGGGTGATAAGCGTTCCCTGCGTTTAGATGCTCGTAACATCACTATATAAGCGCGTTGCCAACATTATTACATTATCCAGTATAATCCAGCAGTGGACGTCCTACGGCCAATATAAAACAGTGTTCTTTCATGGCTTAACTGGTGGTTGGAATTTAATTAAATCTGGGTGTGTGGAATCTATGTGGCATTTAAATGTAAGTAAGTTAGCTGAGTTATATCGAATTGGTATGTTACTTTTTTATTGTAATTTTATTTAGTTTATTTACACTTAATTTATTTCTCTGTTAGTTTATTTAGTTAGTATTAAAGTTTTATTTACTTTAATATCTATAAAAAACAAGTAGTTAAACGTTTTGACTGGGCGAGATGGTTTAAGCTACAAGGCAGTCATACTAAATATTTATAACATGGTATACCGGCGGAATAGAATTGTACCTCTCTTTGTACTAAATCTCGTAAGAGGCGACTAAGATACCGGGACCAAGAGATGTCGGTATATCCCTATAAAACAGCGCGGCTTAAATACGACAGGATGGGGATGGGCAGCACCATCCTCATCGCGAAGTTGCATTCTGTCACCACGCCTGTACACCTGGTGATATTATATTTTACATACATAAACTAGCAGCGCCCCACGGTTTCATCCGCGTTAAGTTGTAGAACTTACGTATTAACTGTCCACCCCCCTTCCTTCTACCCCCTAGGGTATGATTTTCGAAAAAACTATTTTACACGTGTTTCATAACTTTCAATAAAGCACCTATATACCGAATTTTATTTGAATAACTTCTAAAACAGCTAATTTTCATACTATCTTTGCACCCCAGATTTTACTCTTTTAGGGGGTGAATTTTCAAAAATCCTCTCTTACGCTAAAAAAGGAACTCCTGTTCAAAATTTCAAATTTCTAACCCTAAATTTATTACACCTGCATTTATATATCAATTAATCAGTGAATCGGTTGGTTTCTCTTTTTATATACACAGATATTCTATATTTTTTTCCTAACATTTATTCTAACATTATTTACAAAGCGTCTAGTTCTAGCAGACTTCACCTTAAGTTGTCAATGTCTCACCCCGGAGTATCCGCTTGCTCTCACAGCTCTAACACAATCGACTACAGACACTTAAAATCGAAACTATGGGCTTGACAAATATTTCTATATTCATTTCTAAACGTTTCTGCATCGATCAAATTGTATATTCGCGTCCCTTCGTATTACCTCAAGTCCCTTGGGACCTCTTTGCCAGGATCACAAGCCTATACAACTCTCAATTTTTTTTAACTACCGTGCTAAACTCACTTGCTTTCTGAAGATAAGTCTAACCCACAAAAATCATATAATAAACTGAGATAAAAATATATGTATGTTCTACTCTAGATTATAACCTGAATCTATCTTATATTTGGTCTAAAATTGCTCAGCTGTTTTATTATGAAAGAGTTACAAATATACGCACATACACACAAATTTTCACGTACATTCATGTTAATAGGATATGTGTCTATCTGATAATATTTACTATAGCCCCATAGTTTATAATCTAAATTATTTATATCCACTAAAGGCATTTATTTAGTTGTAATATCCTTGTAAGTATTTTTTTTCTAAACAGTTTTGTTTTCCGTTTATAAAAATTACTAATTTCATATTTTGACGTGTAAGCGTCATAATATGAAATAATTAATGTAATAATTGAGATTTATTTTTGGCCTCACTTTCGTGAAAACTTCGAACGTAAAAAAAATATAAGTCGAAATAAACGTCCTTAAATAATAATAGAAAAGTGTTTATTATAATTAATTAATTTATTTTAATTAATGTTTTAGTGCAATAAATACCTTTTTAAAGACCAATGTAGCAATGTAGTAGTATGTAGCAAAAAATAATGGTTATGATTTAAACAGAAAATTTGTTTTGTGTCTAGGTGTCTGTGGCACATCTGATGGTTTTAATTTGTGATTTCAATCTATCATTTCTGAATTATTTACTATTTTTATGTTTAGCAATTGCATACAGTGCCCCCTACGAACCCGGTACAGTTCATACCTGTACCGGCTGTACACCAAATAATTATTCATACTTGAAATTTTTTTGCAAAGAAATTAATGTAAGATAGAAGTATAATAATTCATAGATGTATCCTGATCGTTGATTACCTGATTACTTAATCATGTCCAGACTAATGACATCTTATCAAATGATTCGTATTTCTATATATCGCGTTACGAGATATGTAATGTCAATTACAACGCCATCAGCAAGTCCGCAACGAAATCATCAAGAATTTTGAGTAGTCCACTCAAAATTTCAACCCAAAAACCGGTTCGCAAATTAATTAATCGACGTCCCATGTAATATTCGGCCGTATACGCTACGTAATTAACGTTAAAATCATTTATATGTTGCAATAGCAGGCATCCGCGGGGCCGCATCCACCCAGCTATACGAATAGTCATCAGGGAGGCTCCACTATAGCCGATAGCTACACTTTTTGTTCCCGTCCCTCTCTAGCACTGCGCAGACACGAATCATCGTCATCAGCCGACCTCCCGCTCCCACCCCGCCACCCCCCACCCGACCCCCGCGTCAATACAAATACCTCTAAATAAAATAAACCCACACAGGCTCATGGTTCCACTCACACGAGGACGATTTTATATAAATTCGATGCGATAATAGCATTAAGTCGATATATGGTCTGTACGAGGTGTATGAAACCCCCCCCCTTCCCCCTTTTTGTATATATACCATGGTAGGGGGAAAAATGAAATTCATGGGGATTTTTCAGGCTGAGAATTTTCAGGCGTCACACGGTTTAATGTGCGTCTGATTGGTACAGCGAGGCTTTTAGCGATATTGGTTTCCAGTTTTCAGTTGATTTATTGCAGTTTTGTGAGAGAAGTTTTCAGATATTTTATGATGGGAAAATTGTTCGATAGAAACAAAATGCATTGACTCGGAATCATGTATTGTTGCTAGGTCATTGAACGGGAATATTTTTTGACAAATACCATTTTATCTGATTACCAAATGTTTTGCTGGGCCCTATGATGGTAGCAACCCGATCTTGTGCGCCAAGGGTCGTAGGTTCGCTTCCCACTCTGGACTATGATTCATATGATAAATATTTTTAAAAAGTTACTCACCTCGAAGTGGACCACCTAACTACCTACTGAATTTCTATCCAGACTTAAATTTTTTAACACATGTAATTTTATTTTTTTTTATATTTATTTAGTTTTTAAATAAATAGGTAAATATTTGAAATAACTAAAAGTGATTAAGTTTAATTTGTAGGCTTTGTTGGAATTTAGATTAAGACTCGCAACGTTCTGGATTTTATTCTCAACACATCATCGTCATCATACCAGCAATTGGAAGTTGCAAATGCTTGACAGAAACCTCTTCAAGAAAAGGGGAATTGTGCCTTTAATTGCCGCGCTCCACAATCGTGTTGGCTATCGCAGAGCGTAGCTATCACAACGGAGATACTGCTTAGTAAAAGAGCACCTCCGCTTGTACCGGGTGTCGTTACAGGCGACTGAGGTACAAAATACCGACAGATGGCGGTATATCCTTTTAAAACAGTGCAGCTCAAATGCACAGAGTGAGGATAACAGCATATATCACTTAAACACTGGACAAATACAAGTATTTATCTTATATGTACTTGTAAATATTTGTCCCGCGTATGAATCGAACCAACGACCCTTAGCGCTTTAGATATGATCACAACCATCGCGCCATTAGGACCGACATATAGTCAATAAATAAGACCAAGTTACTTAACACTCTATGACCTATTTACTTGAAAAGGTTTTATCAAAATTTCATCAAAATTTGGCCAGTGAAAGTCGCATGAAATCGCTTAATTCGGTAAATTAATCAGAATACTCATATTAGTTTTTCCTTATTTTTGTCTGTTCATTATTACAGTTGTTGGAAGTCCACTGCTGGACATAGGCCTCTCCAAGAAAGGGAAAATTTAGCCAATAATTGCCGCCATCTGTCGGTTTTGGTACCTTAATTGCCGCTTACAGTACAGTAAAAGGTACTTTACAATACCGGCACCTCACGGCCTTAATTATATCTGTTATTAAAAAACTATGACAAGGATAAGAAATTTTATGAGTAAAGGCCCGTATACACATCCTTGGTATTAATGGTCTATGTCCTATGGTCTTTCCTTTGATAGTTCTTGAGGTTTGTCAAAGCGTACGTATAGATGGGTTCATCAAGCGAATGCTCACAGATTGTAGATTTATCAGATCTTCCGCGTTTAACATTGGCTTTGTTTTCTTTAACCCTTAAATAGATGTTACATTTATTATTGCCTGTATAAGAGACCACAATCTCAATCAGTCTTGCAAATATACTTCCATCTTGAATCTTGCCTCTTAACATTTGTCAAATGTCCCTTTAATCCTTATAACTATTATATAAAGACCTTTGATACTCCTTAACGCCGGAGCGGCTGGACAGATCTAGATGAAATTTGCCACAATAAATACTGATAGACTGGAATAATGCATAGAATATGTTTTATCCTCAAAACATGTGCCCAAGAGATGGATTAGGTCTTTTCTAAAAAGAATCAGAAGATATCTTCTGGAAACTCCAAGAGTTCTTCAAGTTCTTCGAGTATGTACGAAAAGCAAACTAATATATAAAGATTAGTTACTACGACTAAGTCCACGCGGATTGTACTGTATGTCAAATCCCACGGGATGTATCCCAAAATCATTTTTTTATCCTATCTTACGGTTTAAACTTCATCAAAAACGGTTGCGCAGTTAAGCCGTATATAATATAATATGGCGCAGAGATCAGAATAAATATGTTTTAATAATTTAACAACAAGGAACAAAGTCAATCGATCAGATCGCTCTATGCGATAAGGCCGCCCATTGTACTTTTATTTTAAATTCGTTTACAATTGTTTTTGTATATTAACTCTCTGTTTGACTGGTATACAATAAAGAGTATTATCATTAATAAGTCTTAGATAAAGGTCACTTAACATCACAAAACCCAGTCCAAAAACCAAACAAAATTCTAGAAACCAAATAATAATTGGATCAAACTTTGGTCCTTTCGCATTAAGAATACTCCTGCGGGCGACCAAGGAGGCTTTCTAATCGATCACAAAACTACATGTAAGTATGTATGAAACCGCGATTTCCCTAAGGCATATAACTACATAGGCAGTATATATACCCACCCGCAGAACGTAGGTCAGTGCCCTCTCCTGTCCTCTATACCATCGTACATAAGTAACTATAGCCTGCAAGGAGGGTGGCCGCCAAAGTACCCGACCTACCTTATAAATAGTAGAGTAGGGTAGTTTTAAAAAAGATCTCTATTTACTACTATAGATAATATTATTATAATAATCACACAACATCCCATTCATTGACCTGGATATGTAGTAAGTCGCTTAAAGCACTTGTGTTACGGATACAGACATCAGACAAGTCAATATAATACATAAATACATGTTTTTAACACCCAGACACAGGACAAACACAAATCATCATCATCATATCAGCGATAAGACGTCAACTGCTGGACATAGGCCTCCCCAAGTAATCTCTAATAGGACCACTTGTATAGGGCCTGTGTATATAAACATATGTGTATATATACAATATAAACACAAATATCATCATATAAATATTTGCCCCACGTGGGGATCGAATCCACGACCCTTAGCGTGTTGCAGTATTACCATCCAAAACAGTGAAGCTCAATTAATTGCACAGGGCAGGGATTGCCAACATGCTTGCTTAGTGCGGCAATTATAGGCAAAATTCCCCCTTTTTGGGTAGGCCTATGTCCAGCAGTGGACTACCAATGGCTGTAATGATGAATAAAAAAAATATATAAGTTAATTATGAGTTTAATATAAGAAAATTATACTTCGTAATGTAATACTAGCGGAGTCCCGCGGTTTCCGAAAAGGTTTTAAAGAAGAATTGCCGGATACTGTTTGCTACCGACATACATTCCAAAGTAAAATATAATAATAAATTAATTCTCACAACATTTCATACGTTGACCTGACTCCGTGATAAGTCGCTTAAATCACTGCTTTAATACATATATTAAGCACCTAGACACAGAACAAACATAAATATTTGTCCTGGATGCACAAGATAGGAGGACTACTATCTGCGCTATCACGAGCTATCAGCAAGTCAAAATTCATCAAAATCGGCTTATCATTTCATGTATGAAAACGTTACAGACTTAAACACGTTTGCATTTACTATATCATTAGCGTACCAATACATTCTTAAATAGTTTAACAATAGATGTAGATTAAAAATGAATGTTCGTATCAACACAATACAATGCATGCTGAACTATTACAATACAAGCTTTCCATTCGCAACGTCGTACGCGAAGTCTTTCTTTCTTATCCCTAATCCCATGTTGTTCCAGGAAAAAGTCTATGTGGTCCCCTGATAGCGTAACTGTGCAAAAACCCGTGCAGAAAAAATAACCAAACTATTCCTACAGGAACATGTTTTCAAGATAAAACATACTTTATGTGTTATTCCAAACAATTAATATTCTCTTTGAAAGAGTGACAAGCATACATCTATACATCCACACATATATACCGCAGGTACGGGTTAAATTGACTCTCAGGGATTACTTTGGCTACACGCTTTAAACCTACAACAAAGGGCAAAATTATGTACCGTGCAACGTATATTTTATACATAAGGGTATAGTTATGGACATAAACATGAAGAAATTTAGCATAATTGTACTTTTTCATGTGAGCTAAAGTTACCCCACATAGTCAAAGTAACCCGTAATTACTATACCGATAATTTTCGCGTTTATAATATTATTAAAGACACTTGAGTCATAAAATAAATTTTATTACATAATAAACATGTACGACTCACGCTCATATTCTTTTTAATAATACATTTACTATATGACGGGCCCGATGGCGCAGATGGTAATGATTCTATCTTGTGCGTTAAACGACGTGGGTTCGATCCCCACCCAGAGCAAATATTGATAGGATGATATATGTGTTTGTTTTGTGTCTGGGTGTTGTGTATATGTATTATATTTGTTGTTTCTCTGTTGTCTGATGTTCTGTAACACAAGTACTTTAAAGGACTTATCACGGAACCAGGTCAATGTATGAGATGTTGTGTGAACATTTAGTACATTATTTACACCGACAAAGACCACGTACCGGTAAGGGCAACGTAGGATGTCCACCAACAAGGTGGATAGACGTTTTTACTTGAGCCGCAGGATCTCGCTGGATGCAAGCACGAAACCGGAACTATTAGAAATCACTTGGAGAGGCCTATGTCCAGGAGTGGACGTCCAACGGCTGACATGTACAGATATGTCCTACAAACATTAATTATGTAAGAAAATTATTTCAATTGCAACCATTAAATTATTATATTCATTGTATTCATAATTAGTATACTTGTAATAATATTTTTTTATATATCACATATATTTATTGCGTTTATTTATACAAATATGTATTTAACGTTTATCAATATTATATATATATATATATATATATATATATATATATTGTCTGCACCACTATATGTATTTTTTCTGTTTCGTGTAATGGTTGACTGGGAGATAATGCCAACTGGCGTTAAGTCCGCCATTTGTATATTTTGTAATATTTTGTGCAATAAAGTTCGATAAATAAATTTATTATATTTCATATAACTAAACCATAGACATTTAAAATGGCAACTGAGCAAGGTTTATATTATTGTATTATCATTATTATAATCATCTCTCCAAGAAAGGAGGTGTTTTCCCAAAATTGTCGAAATCGCAGAGCGCAGCTTTCGTGACGGGATATTGCTACCCATCCCCGCCCTGAGCATTTGAATTGCACTGTTATAAATAGATATACCGACACCTGTCAGTTTTGGAATTTTAGTCGCCTCTTACGACACCTGGTGCAGTGGGAGGTACTATTCTACTCTGTCGGTACCTCACGGCAAATTATTGTGTGTATGTAACGGATAAAGTCAAAAACTGCTTAATTTATTTTAATAACTGTTTTTTTAATTAAAAGCTACATTATCACCAAATAATAAAAACTATAATTTATTATTTTATTCTAATAGCATTAAGAACTATGTAGCTAAAACCGCGGGACACTCCTAGTGTTTTGTAATCTACGTTCAGTTAAGCAATAATGAGGTCCAAATCTAAACTAAGCAAATAATGACGGGCTCTATGGTGCAAATGGTAGTCTTATCTTGAAATGGTAGATCCTTTCTTTTACGCCAAAGGTCGTGAGTTTGATCTCCACCCAGTACAAATACATATATGATGTTATTTATTAGTTCTGCGTTTAGGTGTTAAATACTAGATTTTAAGTAGTACATATATTTTTGATGCCTCGGTTTTCTGATTTCTTTAACACAAGTGTTTTATACGATTTACTACTTAATTATATCAATGATGTTGTCGGAATTTATTTATTATTTATTTATTCATATACTATGTTTTATAATATATCGTAATAGATATTCTATGAAAATGCGGAAACAAATTTAGTCTAACAATATTTGCTAATATATATTTATTTTAATTTAAGAAAAAAAATACACACTTTTTCTACTTTTTGAGTTTGCTCGTTACAAACGCATAAGAATCACTCACATTGTTCCATTGTAGGTTTTTAACAACTAGGTGAAAGTATAGCATTGTAACGGTTGTGGAATTCTCAAAATCTGTTTAATTAAATTAGTGGAAACGTAAGAAACAAATACTCAGTTTTTTCCTCAAATAAAAAGCATTCATAAGTAAATTCGTTTACTGAGTCCTCAATCAAATTGGAGTCCTGTGGTTTCTTCAATCCAGGATCTGACCTTCGCAATCTTGCTGTATACCCCAAAGGACCCTGGTGTGGCGCACCCGTAGCCGAAGGAGACCATGCCAAGGATCCGGTCGTAAGCCACGGCTGGGCCTCCGGAGTCACCCTGAAAATAGTCAGACCATTTTTACTGTTCCGCGGTATTGTTAAGGCTTATTACTACTTAAGCTTAGATATTATCTATATTAACGATAAAACTGCTTGGAATTTAATAGAATTGCTCTAACACCTACTATTAACTCAAAAGTTTGTTAAGGCTGATATGGGTTCCCATAAAACCTACCATTAAGTGTTATTGGAACCAACCATCATCAGTTCTTCTTGCAGGTTCTTTTCTAGTGGCTTGTCAGGGTCACCGGTCACTTGTGTGAAATTGCAATTTGCATATATATATTCATAGATTTGTTTTTGTTTTGATGATTTAAGTGCCTATGATACGCCTATCTAAATAAAGATATCTTTGAAAGAATGGATTTCGGTCCACGCGGTACTAGTAATGGGCTCTGGACCAACGGTAAGGCCTGCCGTATCCAGTGCTAGCACTGGGCCAGGTCCTCGGAACCACCACAAGGCACCGTAGCGACGCCTTCATGTGTAACCGTAAGGTTGCTGAGGAGTTAACGCCACTAACTACACATGTGTACACTATGGAAGTTTCTTGAAGCTGTGTAAAAATCAAGATTCTATATCAACGCCATCTATAAATACGGCCTTTAATATAGCTTTGTTTTATTATATATCTTAGGAAAATAATAATTATTCGCACAACATTTCATATATACCTGACTCCGAGATACGCCTAAAGCAATTGCATTACGTCTATCAATCAACTTAGGAAACACAAATATAATACTTACATTAATATAAAAAACAACCAAACTCAGAAAAATCATGTCATCATAGTCTTGGTTTTAAGCATCATTTTGTCCAAAGGGTCGTGGTTTCGATCCCAAACCAGGACTAATATGTAAGTCAAGCACATTGTGTTTGTTCTGTTTCTGGGTGTGCTATCTTGGAGTCAGGATAACCAATTAGGTGTTGTGTGAATTCATTAATCAATTAGACGTGATGGCGGAAATTAAGTAACATCATATCCCATCCGCAAGTCTTAAAACAACAAGCGTCTATTGACTGCACTGTTCTTTCGTCATCTCACATGATCTTGTGTCTGTTTACCCAATAATATATAAGAATGAACGTTAATGGAAGTGATAATTACCTGGCAAGCGTCCTTTATTCCTTCAGAGAATCCTGCGCAGAACATCCTGGCTGTCAGCGCTCCTCTGAAGTAGGGAAAAGGTACATTCTGACAATGCTCCTTGGATATGATAGGCACCCTGACAGCTCGTAACACACTTGAGTACGGACCCTGAGGATTTAAATAGGTTATCCTATTATACATGCTAGATACAGGTTCCAGGTGTCGTAAGAAGTGCTGGAACCGGTAGATGGCGGTATATCCATCCGAAAACATCGCAGCGTAAATGCAACAAAGTAAGGATAGGCAGCCTCTATTCTCTGCGATTGTCACTAAGCTCGCCAAACGATGTGGACTCGTGTCTTACCACGGCTGACTTCGTAGGCCGCAACACGTACTCGACAATCCACCCTCCGTCACCCTCTCACCGGCACTCCACCACCAGAAACACCTCGCTCATATTTTTTCTAGAGCAGTCGTCCGTGTTCGCCGGCGAACGCGTGCAGTCCCCCCCCCTACTTCAAGCGATAACCGATCACACTAGCGCAGCCGGTTTCACTCACTCCTCTTTTGCAAATAACTGAACTGTCCCCGACGATGGCTAGTTTCCTAAGCGCTGTTGAATGATCGCCATCTATCCTGTTCAGATCTTGCGAACTTTACGCAGTACGTGACCTTGCCCCCTGATTCAATGGCGCTAGAATTGACATCTGAGTACACCAGCATTAGGTTCTCCGAAAAAAAAAACATGACTCGCGTTCTTCGCTTAAATGACTATAACTAAGTATATTAAAAAAAAACAGTTAATAATGGAAGTTCGATGACAAATCTTTTGCTGTTATTTATTTTTATCATTTTAAAATGAAGGTGGATTGACGACACTCAACGAACACAACATCATATCAGCTATAAGCTGTTTACTGCTGGATATCCTCCCTGCTGGCCTCCCCCACTAACCTCCAATAGGATCGGTTGTATGCGGCCTGTTTCCAGCGCGATCCTGTTATAGTCAGTTCGTCTGTCCATCTTTCGGGAACGAACACATAGCTCAACAAATGAATCCGTGAGAAGTGGTTCAGTTTTGTTCATAAATCAGTTTAGTGGAAAAATCCTGAATCATTTGCCAGATTTATCAAAAAAAAAATATTTTATCAGTTAAACATAATTAATTAGTTTTATCACTTACTATATACAAATAGGTCTATTACAATGTACTAGGGTCATCTTTTTGCATTTTCTTGCAATCAGAATTTCTGATCATTTCTTTTGGAACCGAAAGATGGTATGTGTATCCGACACAGGGCAGCTTAAATACTACAGGAAGGGCATCCTTGTCGCAAAGCTGAGCTCTGCGATCGCCACTTCAATCGCCAATTATGGCCAAAAATTCTCCTGATAAGCCCATGATCAGTAGGGGACTTTTTATGGCTAATATGGTGGTGCTGATCTCGTAGATACTAACGGCCTCAAAGCGATACAGAATTAAAATGATTAAGTCGTCGGTTTAAATAGTCGTAAGTATCACTTACATTCTCTTCAGTGTTACCCCAACCAGTAACTGTCACGACCTTCCCCACCACCATGTCTTCGATATGAGCAATCTTCACCGGCTGGACGCTGTCCTCGAACTTAAGCGGCTCGCTCAGCTCCAGAAGTTGGAAGTCATAGTCGAATGGATGTTCTTTATTCCTCGCGAACCACTGAGGGTGGACGTGGTAACTCTGCACTGTTACAGTCGTGCCCTGGTTTAGGTACCGTGATCCCACTCTCACGTATGGCTTCTTCCTTTTGAATAAATCATTCATTATTTATTTGGTGCAAACGAGAAAAATTAAAAATAAATTGTGCCCCTTGATGATGCTGGTGGTGGTAGTAATCGTGTCTTGTACGCCAATTCGTATGATGAATTAATGTGTTTGTTCTGTGTCTGGGTGTTAAATATGTTATTGTGATTTGTTGTTGGATTTGTGTAAGACAAGAACTTTAAGCCGCTTATTTTCGAGTCAGGTCAATGTATGAGATGTTGTGTGAATTAAAATATTATTAGAGAGTAATTTAGTAAATATCTGTATTTAGGTTTCAAATAATATATAGTACTTAGTCTTACTACGCATGAATGTATACATAATTACGTACGTATAACGTATAACACAACTACGGTACTTATATTTCTAGTCGTGAGGTATCAGCAGAGTACAGTAGTACCAGGTGTCGTAATAGGCGACTGAGGTACCGGAACCGACAGATGGCGGTATATCCATCCAAAAAAGTGAAGCTCGAATGCACACAGTGGGGATAGGCAGCAGCATCCCCGCCATGCAAGCTGCGCTTCTGCGATTGGCAACACACTTGGTCTGCGTTTCAATTATGGGGGAAGTTACAGCAGTGGAATCCAATGGCTGATATGATGATGATGATATCTAAATTGTGGGCATTTCAAAAACCTAAGATTTCACTGTACAATTTGGCAACTGAAATCGAGCTTACAGTCTACCGTTAAACCTATATAGGTGTGTCCTGATAGTATCTAATCAGCACACACTTAGTTATCCCGATAATCTCTTTCACCCAGTCACCACCCAGCACACACTGGAGAATGCGATTTACCACAAGTATAGATATTGCGTTATGAACTATCACAAATTTATTTATCATAACTTGACTATGTAGTATGTCTTTTGAGTGCTTGGAGATACATACAATATTGAAGAGACATGTCTACTAAGATCTCGGTAGCCCATCAGTAGTGCAGTACCCGGAAAGGGAAAATGCAAGTTCGAGTCCCGAATTAAGCCTGAGACGTGTTGATATGACGCTATTAAATCATATCAGCTATTAGAAATCCACTGCAGGACATAAGCTTCCCCAAGAAAGGGATTTTGCCCAAATTGTCGCGCTGGGAAGCGTGCGCGGGCAATCGTAGCGCGCAACTTTTGCGACGGGGATGCTGCTGCCCATCCCCGCCCTGGGCATTGGCGCTGTTTAGAATGGATACACCGCCTCAGTTAGTGATCCTGGAACAGCGCAGCTCAAATGCAACAGGGAATCATTCGGTAACAAACCCGTCTCGTAGCTCGATTGCTACAACGCCTACCTAGTCCCCTATTAGCGTTTGCATTTATCATTAAAATAACCTTACCCACAATGGCCAGCGGTGATGACCCATTTCTTGTCAATGATGGCGCCACCACAGTTCGTGCCGTAAGCCACATGGTATGGATACAAATTGATGTCAACTTCAGTCCCACCCACTATTTTATCCTCTCCATAATTTTTGTCGAAGTCATCCTCATCTTCAGATAGGAAATCCCTATCCTTGTTAAAATCCAAATTGTCCAGGTCAGGCAGTTCTGTCGGCTCATCGTAGTGTTCTAGATCTATCTTCAGAAGACTGTCTCGGACTTTCAATGGTTTAGGAATGACTTGGTAGGGCTGTTTCTGCGGCATCTTCACTTCAATCAAGTTTTTTGAACGCACCGTCCCGGTTTTCGGTACGGGAATGATCAGGAGGTCGATAGCTGGAATTATTATTTTTGATATATTATTATGATCTTGTTTAAATATTTTGTTTAGTAATCTACAGTAGTATTTTAATAGTAATAAAAGTTTTGTTGCAATAATTGTAAATAATTAAAAATTACAGTACAAAACGATTTCATATTTTTGGATTAAGTAATTCCTTTGTCAATTTTGAGCTTTATTTGTTGAAAAATAACTTGTTTAATTAAACAATATGATTATAATTCAATTTGATAGATTCACAATTTTTTAAACAAGAGATTTCCTGTAAAATGTAGTTGCCCCGATTTTTGTGATGACCAGTATAAATAAAGTACAAGATGACCCGACACACATTGTTCTATCTTAACTTTGCTTATATGTTTATTTATTTTATATGCTTATATAAAAAATACTGCGTCTCTAAATTAAAATATATAAATCCATCTCCGGAGTTGGAACAAACTGTACACAGTAAACAAAAAATTAAAATCGGTTCAGTTGTTTTTTATTTTTATTAGTAGAAGTTCATTAGCATTATGATACGTAATTTTTTTACATTAATTATATTAATAATTAAGTGTAATACTTTAAGAAAATTACATAAGGTAGACTTCATACAAAAAATCGATTGCATTGGTACCTCACACTAGAGAAGCAGTTAATTTACTGGGTAATGTGGCATAATATCTACAAGTCATAAGGTCGGCAACGCGTTAGTGATATCCTCGAGATATTTCAAGCGTCTATAGGCTGCAGTGACACTTAATAACATAGGTAAAAAACGTAAAAAAAAGCTAAATAATGACTATCTTTGACACTTATCAACACATGAAATTTTACAAACATGTATAAATGTTTGTAACTCTATCACGCAATAACTACTGAACAGATATCAATTTAACTTTACAATAATATAGCTTACATATCGAAACGTGGTATAAAGTATAAATTATGTAGATGTTACGAAAAAATCTCGACGCACGCAAAGCTGCAGGCGATAGCTAGCGTTAAACAATTAAGAACTACACACTTAAACATTGGTACATAATATGACTGTTTAGTCACACTTGTATTAGCAGAAAAACAATTATAGGCTAAAAAACAACACGTGTGTCATTATCTGATAAAATACTACGTATATACTCAGATTAAGAAGAGATATTCGTTGTTTAAAATTTGAGAACAGATTATATTTATTACCATAAAATAGGAACACTTTTACCGAGTCAGGTAACAGTATACCCTCGTTGGATATGTAATATTAAATAGTCGATTTTGATGCATGTTATTAGCAAATTTTTATAAAGGCCAATTCGATAAACTAGCATGCGGTCCGCGTAATATTAAGCGTCATAGTATAGATGCTCGGTTCGCGGTCAACCTTGTGACATTAGATCATTATTATCATATCAGCCATTAGAAGTCTAGAGGATGCATACTACAGGACTATGCCTACCCAAGAAAGGGGGAATTTTTCCCATAATTGCCGCGCTGGGCAAGCATTTTGGCAATCGCAGAGCGATTCTCGGATGGATATACCGCCATCTGTCGGTTCTGGTGCCTCAGTAACTTTTTAGGAAAACTGGTACAGGGGAAGGTAGTATTCAACTTTGCTGGTACCTCACGGCTGAGGTACCGACGCAGTAGAACTTGAGATATTTTGACACATTACTCAGTGATTTCAGTGCTTCTCTCACCCTTCAAACCGGAATGACAACACTGCTGTACAGAGGTAGAAATAGGTGAGAGTAAGATACCAATACAGTCTAGAGGACCTCGACAAATGATGAATACATTTAAAAACCATTACAAGTAAAACACACTTAAACACTAATGCGCATGGTTACAGATTAGTTACACTTATGCGAGCAGAAAACAAATTATAAATAAAATCCGCGTGACACATGGTGGAAAGACGATCTGACTGAACCTTAGAAATCAGCATACAACCGGTCCTATTGGCTATCACAAGGGGAGGCCTAAGTCCAGCAGTGGACGTCCTACGGTATATATCATAGTGATGACACTGCTTTGTAGTACTTCTATAATATTATAATAACAAGTTCTTTACTGAACACCAAAAACCTTCAAATACACAAAAACAAAAAATAATACAAAGTACTCGTAGAATGGGCGGCCTTATTGCCAAAAGCAAATTCTTTCAGTCATTCACTCCATCCAAATGGAATCTTTTTCATGAGTAAATGAAATTAACAGGAAGTATAAGTGGGTACACAAGATATATAATAAATATTTTTAAGAACTTATTAAGGATTAAAAAAAGGGTGGGACTGTGTGCATCTAATATTAAGAAGGAGTGCATTCCACAAATGAAAAGTCTTCACTGTGAAATACTTACTGAAAAACGTTGTTGACGGTAATGTTTATCATTTTATTAAGGTATATGATACACTAATGATCAGAGAGATTTTTCAACCTTCCTAGGTTCGGTGTTCCAACACCAAACGATTTTTAAAATAGGAAGAGTAGGAGGGTCGAAGTCAGAAAACTTGCTTACGAAGTCGAATGGGAAGCCATTTGAGCTAGTTTCAAAATTCTGCCACGTGATCAAATTTCCTTTAAGCAAACACGAACCTTTTACAATTATTTTGAAGTCGCTTGAGCTTGTTGGAGCAAGTTGGTCTTCATTAAGATCAGAGGTAGTTGATGAAGTTGATTAAGAGAAGATAATTATGTAAAATACGAGGAATAAGAGATTGACAAGAGCAATTCTGGTACAACAAATATACGAAAGTAACGTAGTCTCTTCAAGCAAGGAAATTAGTGGTTAAACGTTCTGATGTTGAGTGAAAGCACAAAGTTATATACGCTGATGGTTATGTAGATGCTTTATCATATAAGTCAATTGCTCCCCTCCTCGCCCTCTCCAACGACCCACCATGCAGACCATTGCTCGGTAACTACTACACTAAGTTTTACATTATCATTATCACATCCTATAGAATCAACTAAATAGACTAAGACTTTATAAAGTAATTCGAAGTGTCTTATCATTACTTTTATATGCAGCCAGGGCACCATTGTAAGGATCTATGTTTCTTTACATGGTAAGTCTTGCACAGACAGACAAGATACTGATGTATCCAATTGAATGGCAATCGAGAGCATTTTTGTTATTAATGACGCAATGCGAGGACGATGCCCTACTTTTAACAGTTGAAGGGTTTTAATAACCTTCATCAGCTGCTGGAAGTACCCGAGTGGATACTAATATGGCTGTATGCCTGCATCTAGCGCGACTTGCGGTTCTAGCCAGATCGTCTATCCACATTGAAGAGCCAACTGTGTCTGCCACTGGCTCTGCGTGTTGTGTCCAGCCCACTGCTTCAATCACAGCAATTATCAATAAAAATGGGTACTCACATTCGCTTTCTATCAAAATAAGCTTCATCAAACACAATATCACCACTTTCACATAAAAAATCATTTTTATTATTCCTTATCGTTTCGTTTTTAATAATCGAAATATTAGAAATTCGTTTGATTTTCCGTGAGATGCATGCTAGCTGGAGGAACTATTGGACGCGGTCGGAGTTTCAATGGTCAGATATCAACATGTTTTATTAGCATTTTAATTTAACGTGAAATTAATAATTCTGTGACTCCTGTGTTTCGCTTGTAAGTTTTAATTACAATTTTTTTGCGAGGAACTCGTGCTTGTATCGACTATTTTACTGTGAGACCGGTATAAACCGATCGTTCGGTCTCAGTGTATGGTGACTTAATTTGCGAGAACTAACAATAAATATGCCTAGCACAAAATTTATTTTCAGAAGGATCTTTAACCAACTTTCTTTCTAGGACTACGTAATCATCATTGGCTATCCAATGCTGGAAACGTCCTTAAGAAAGGGGGGAATTTAAACTACGATCGCTACTGCCCACCCCACCTTATCGGATGGATATACCATCACCTCTGGTTCCGGCATTCCAGTCGCTTCTTACGACACCTGGTACAATATTACCTATATTCTTCTCTCAAGGTACCCGACAGCTTTAGAATTACTCAGGGTTCTTAGGTCATAGGATGTCCATTTTTGGTCATGATTAGGATTTAATTAGGTTTGTTTGTACATAGCTATCCAAAGCAGTTCTGCGGTTTCATTTTGGAATATTTTTGAATATAATTGAGGCTGGGTACTCGTTGTGGCAATATGTACGAAGTCGGGGCGGGTGGCTAGTTTAATTTATATTTAGATTTAAGGTTATTAAAATGATTAAGGTATCAAATTCAATATACTGTGGACTTGATACAAATTAACTTTGACGGCCCGATGATGCCTAGGTTTTTAGGCACGATCCCCTTCAGGACATTTGTATGATAAATATTTGTGTTTGTACCGTGTCTCGGTGTATGTAATTTATTATTTATTTGCTATTCCACTGTTGTTTGATATCATGAGGTAGACTTCTTACAAAGGTCGTCTGCATTGGTACCTCATTCTCACCTATTTCAACCGCCAAATAGCAGTGTTCGCGTTGCTGTGGTCCGGTTTGAAAGGTGAGAGGATATTTTAAAGTCAGAAAGTTGTTAACACGCGAAGTCCTTGTTTTTTTACAAGCGTCTATAGGTTGCGGTATATGTTTGCTTGTCTCCCGAGTCTAGCAAAAAAAATGCCAGAATCGGGAGTCAGGTAAATTTTTAAAATATTATATTCAAATTTCATATAATCGTATGAATGTGTTAAAATTAGAGCACCCAAGGTATATGGCACTATTATACAACACAACACATCACGTGCTGTGGCAATAGTTAATTCTTATTGCGTACTCATATCCTGGTAAGACTAATTCGGTTGACAGTGGCGACATCTACAATTCTGTTACTATAAGAACTGCAAACCACATATTTTAGCGGTAATAATGGGAACTATTTCCTAGTAGAATCGTACATGCTGAGAAATCCGTTATAATTTTTAATTTTTATTTATAAAAATTACAATGTCAGCGAATTTCTACCAAACAACCATTATTACGAAAAACTACAATATAGGTGCTGCAACAACTCTTCTGCCAAAAAATAAAAAAACAAAACGTTTGGAAAATAAAACAATCAAAAGCCAGTTTTATTTTTAATCTATACCAAACAATGTTTTAAACCTTAATAATGCGAATATACATAAACTAATATCAGCGCCATCTTTTGCCGAATAGCAGAACTAAAATATTTTATAATAACAAGTACAAGGGTTCTTGACCTTTTAAATTCAAGTCTTTCTACAATTTAATTTATTAATTTTATTTATTAATCTATGACTGAATAACTTTCAATAAAAAACCTTTATAATGGATTTTATCTGAATAACTATAAACACAGCAAAGTTTCATATTATCTTTGTAACCCCGTTTTACCCCTTTAGTGGAGAATTTTCAAAAATCATTTCTCAGTGCTTTCTTACGTTATAATAAAAACCTCAGTACAAAATTTTAAAGTTTCTAACCCTATAGTTTAGGCCCTGCCTTGATTTGTTAGTCAGTCAACTTTTCCTTTCATATATATTTTCTACCATATCCAATAAAATTATATAATTTTATCTATAAAGTTATCGCGACAAAAGTTATTAATCTAATAAGAATAAAAATACAAAGGTCGATAATATTCTTTCTTATAAGCTGTTTGCTATAAAAATTAAAGCTCCTAATTAAAAAAAAAGACTTGGTGATATTTCCGAGTAATGAGATGTAACGCTTTCAGGTCACACGACTGGTGATAGCACAAGTTTGTTATTTTTGGTCCTTAAGAGTAATAGTAAAAACAAAGTGTACGCAAATGCCCTGACTTAATACAAATCATTTCAAATAAGTTGTTTCCGCGGTATTTAAACCGACTATTGCGACTATACCAGCGTTAAATTTTATAATAAAAAAATGTTTCCTCCTGACGCTCGAATTGAATACTGAAAGTGATATGGGATTCTTAATACAAGACATGAGGTAGACCTCTTACTAAAATCGTCTGGATTGGTACCTCACTCTCACCTATTTCACAGTTTTAGCATTGCTGTGTTCCAGTTCGAAGGGTGAGAGACACAGTGAAATTACTTGGTAAATGTACATAGTATCTTTAGTACACAGAAGTTAAAAAAATATATAGAAGTCTCATAAAGGTGCATCAGAGAAAAGGCTAGTAAAGTGCCTTTAATGACTTCTGGTCACCCCTTTTGGGAATGGGAGTTATTATGTTTATGAGTGTAAAGTTTATATAATTACTTATATAACATAGACGTTAAAACAGGACCAATCTTTTTGGCGTGAGGTAACGGCAAAGTGGAGTAGTATCCCCCCGTGTACCTCGAAGAGGCGATTGAGGTACCAGAACCGATAGATAGCGTTATACCCATGCTAAACAGTGTAGCTGAAATGCACAGAGCGGGGTTGGGCAGCATCATCCTCGTTGTAAAAGGTACTATCTGCGATTGTCAACATGCTAGCCCAGCCCAGCAATTAAGGACAAAACAAGGTAGAGTGTTGCTTCGTGACGAGAATGCAGCAATCCGTCTCCGTTCTGTTACATTAGAGATATACTGTCTTAAATACCGCTATCTGTTGGTTGCGGTACCACAGTCGGGTCTTACGATACTTGTTGTGGAGTGAGGTACCATTCTACTCCATCAGTATCATACATGTCATTTTATTTTGACGGTTTTTCACAAAATCTCCTTAACTTGAAAATCAAATATGCATGTCAGGACCAAATACAGATTTAAAGAAGAACACCTTTTTATTTTATTCAGACTAGAATAACTAAGAAGCCGAATAGGACAATCATACATTCTCAAGATAGATTAAAATAATAGACAGTATATAAAAAAGTCAACAAAAAATTCTACAAAAAATTTCGTTGTCTATCTAGTCTATCTCTTAGTTATAACCCACAATTACCATTTTTTTCTTCATTACTTTCATGCGAAGCCTGGAAGAGTCGCTAGGTATGATTTAAAAAACACATTTATAGTATTTACTACTATACATTGTAATTTCGTTCATGATAATCATACCTACCAGAGGCCGTCCACTGCTGGACATTGAACTCCTCGAATGATTTCCAATAGGACCGGTTGTATGCGGCATCAACTAAGATCTTGTAGGTGGATGCCCTACGCTGCGCTTGCCAGTGCTTGGACTCCATTCCAGAACCTTACGGCTCTATCTGCCTTCGTTTCTTCGTGCTGTGCCTAGCCCATTTCCAGTTTAACATGAAAATCTGCTAGGCTGTCAGCTATATATACTATATATACGTCCAGGTCGACAAACAAGCATGCAATCCGCGTGATAGTAAGCGTCACTGCAGCCTATAGACGCTCGTAATATCACAAGGATATCACTAGCGAGTTGCCAACCTTGTGACTTGAAGATGTCGCATCACGCAGTAATTTCACTGCCTCTCTCATCCTTCAAACCGGGACGCAGCAATGCGAACACTGTTATTTCGCGATAGAAATAGATGAGAGTGTCATAGCTATGCAGCCGATATTTTAACAGGTCTACCTCATGTAACTACTAACTTTTATAAAAAAGAACAGCGTTGACAAATCTAATACCTATAGTAAGGATTAGTTATTTAAAAATTAATAACAAATACAAGTTCATTTATAACCTACTAAAAACCATTTCATTTCTTAATCATCATCATCACACCAGCCATTGAATGTCCACTGTTGGACATAGGCCTCCCCAAGAAAGAGGGTATGTTGCCCATAATTGCCGTGCTGGGCAAGCGTGTCAGCAATCGTAGAGCGCAGCTTTCGTGACGGGGATTCTGTTGCCCATCCTCACCCTGTGCATTTGAGCTGCACTGTTCCGAATGGATATACCGCCATCTGTCGATTCTAGTACCTTAGTCGCCTCTTACGACACCTGATGCAGTGGTAGGTTCTAGTTTATGTAGACAATGCTAAATTACCAATCGACAATTACATGACGCAATTAAAAAACTGATTACATAATGTATGTTTAGCGTTGTCGCAACTTAACTAATAATAATAATAACTTTATTCAACAACAAAAGGTAACTTAAACTAAAATACATTTTGATACTTAGGTACCTAAACTAGGTCTAGCCTGTTCTTATAGGCACCTAAACTAGCATCAACATCGGAATAATAGTAATACATTTTTAAAAGATCACATAGATTGAAATCACATACCTCGTTCTGATATAAATCGCTTAAAGTACTTGCGTTACGGGCATCAGAATCACAAATATAATAATTAAAAACATATTAACACGCATACACAGAAAAAACACAAATGTTATAAATACTTGTTCTGTGGGAATCGAACACACGACCCTTAGCGCACAAGTTAGAATCACTACCATCTGCGTCATCAGGCCCGTCAAATCACATATATACATCTAGCGGAAACGCCTACGTTAAAAAAAATATATATTATGATTAGAAATTAAGATACCCTATTCCATCAATTCAAATTAGAATAAATTATAATAAAAAATAATTAAAATCAATTTAGTAGTTAATTTTACATATAATGACATAAAAAATAGGCCATTTAAATTGCTCCACCAATATCTATAAGACTTTTTTGATACCTACAAAGATATTGGTACTTCTTTGTCACCAGAGAGGTAGTGAAATTACTGGGTAATATGAAATAATAATTTAATCAACCAGGTTGGTAACGCATACCATATGATTGTCAATTGACTACAAAATTAAAAGGACAATCTTGTATTACGAGAATCAATTTACAAATGACGTGCTTTATTACTAGAAAAAGACTAGAAGAACACTAACTGAAAAGCGGTTTTGGTTAGGAATCGATGGTATTGAAAGCTGCGTAAATGGCGCCTATATTCTGTTCAACGCAGTCGAAATCTTCAAGTCAAATACCTAAAAACAAAAAATACCGCCAACAATAACCCACCCCAGTAAATAAGCTCCCTAAAGAGGGGGAAAGGGGGGGTGAATACATAATGAAATTTCGCCCCTACCGTCCGTTAATCAAAAACTGCAGAGCACTGGAAAGACGTAAGAAAATGGAAATTTTCCTACCCTCCTTTTTCCTGTTAAGGCCCCCCTGCGCCTCGGAGAGGTTGGACAACCCCCCCTTTACGGGTGGAAGTGTGGAGGTGGCTTTTTTGTTTTATTGTCATATTTTTTGTCTATGATTCGAAACGAGTTTTGCGTGTAGATAACTATTATTCTAAATGTTAAAAACAGTAAAATGGTTTAACGTAATACATATACATTTTAACACATACATACATTGTTTAGATTAATACATTTAAATTTTTTAGATTATATTAAAAACCACTATAATATATTAGTATATCGCTCTTTTGCAAGAATAATGGCACAACACAAAATCAATAAAATATCGAAAATATAACTTAAAATGATTACTCCTTAGTGTCCTTTTTATAATGTCGGTTACTTTGAGTTGTGTCGATGTTCTTCGTCGACGTCAAGACTTTTACTCATGTTTTTTTTTAAATCTACTTCAATGAATAAAGGTATTATCTTCTAATACCGGTCATTGAAAGTCCACTGCTGGACATAGACGTCTCCAAGATAGGAGGAATGTTGCCCATAATTGCCGCGCTGGGCAACCGCGTTGGCAATCGCAAAGCGTAGCTTTTGCGACGGGGATGCTGCTGTCTATCACCGCCTGTGCATTTGAGCTGTAATGTTTTGGACTGATATACCGGCATCTGTGGATTCTGTTACATTAGTCACTTTTACGGCATCTGGTACAGGGTTAGGTACTTTTAATATTTATGTGATTCCTGCTTAGGATAAATACTTTGAAACGGTGAAATAATCACAATCATGGCGGCACCTTCGTCAACCTTGAAAAACATTTCATTACGGTTGTGGTAACGTAACTGAAAATTCTAACAAAAAATGTGTAAAAACCCACGTGAGCTGTAAGACGCGATTTATTCATGTCAGCTCGTTTGCTTAGGGTTTTTAATTAAGTTTTATTTGTTTTAGAATATTTAAGGGAAAAAGGTATCATTCGAATGTTTTTTTTATCACCTTTTTGACTGTTTTAAAAAGGCTATGTAGATGACAATGATTAAGGATGACACTTATGTCAATCTACAAAGAGGTGTGGTAAGGTATCCTAAAGGTCAAGTAAAAAATTTATAAAAATAAATATAACCATCACCATGTCATCATCATATCCATAAGGTACCTCAGCCATTGAAAATCCACTGCTCAACGTAGGCACCATAAGAAAGGGATTTTGCCCATCATTGCCCCGCTGGGCAAGCCTATTGGCAATTGCCGAGTGCAGCTTACACGACGGAGATGCTGCTACCCATCCGACCCTTAGACACCTCTTGCATCTGGTACAGGGGGAAGTACTATTCTACTCCGCCGGTACCTCACGGCTTGGTTGGAAATGGTACCTCGCTCTCACCTATTTCTACCGTAGAATAGCAGTGTTCACCTTGTTCCGGTTGCAGGGTCAGACAGTCAGTGAAATAGCTCGATAATGTGACAAAAAATCTTGGATTCACAAAGATGTTAACGCGGCCAGGTGAAGCCGAGAGAAATACTTAATACCATTATAGCAGCTATAAAACATAGACAATTGAGTATACAGTCCGCGTGAGAGTAAGCGTGATATCACTTAATATCCTTATGATAATACGGGTGTCTATAGGTGCGATGGCGCCTACCTACTATCACGCGGACTGTATACTAGTGTGTCTATATCTATGATCCATGGCTGCTATAATGATGACGATATTGAATATCAAAGTAGTTTCAAATAATCATATTTAGTACAACCTTATTGTATTAGTACATACAATCTGGGACGAGTAATAGGATATCCTAATGTGAGGAAGTCCATATTTGTAAGTGATCAAGACAGAGATATGAGCAGGGCCTGAAGTAGACCAAAGAGGGTATCATATACAACTAAAGAGTCCACCATTCTCCCACAAACACCATCCTGTAATCCTCCAGCTAATTTTAACTCGAGTGACCTGATCTACCTTACTTCACTTAAAGGAACTTTCCTATATCTTCATGCTTCACACGCTTTTGTCATCTTTTTGGCTATCGTATAACGAATTCTGCCAGTCAATGGTACACCAATGAGGTCATAGCAAAAAGCCTAAAACGCAATTTGCCAATTGCAGAACTCAGGGTTAAATTTAGGGGTGTCGACGTAAAAGGTCGCAAAAGAGAAAGCCATTACAAAAAAAATCATTTTTTTTTTCAGAAGCCGCCGCCTCATTGGCGAACGCGCCCCCGGCCTGCATCTCCCGTTGCCGCCCGAATGCAAATTTTATAACTCCACCCGGTTTCTTATAGGCATTGTCGTAAACCCCTGCCTACTTATTTAGACGGTCATTTGTTCTCGATATACTTGTATTAACAACTTCATTTTAGTTAATGGAGTTCTGTTGTCTGCTAAGAGATTGTTTGGAAAAGACAGCCGAGAGAAATAGGAAACCAGTGAAATTATGGTGGCCATTATGTTTCAAAATGTGAAAATAAATCGTTCAATTGTACTATAAAATGAGTTCTCATAACATATTTAAATTTTACTAATAATAACGTACAAAGGAGGATCATCTCATCAAATATTTTATAATCAGCGTGAGCGATTTTCTAACTGGCTGGTAATAAAAAATGTTTGAGTATATGAAAACAAAAAAGACAAATGACAGTTCGAAATTCCCGCCAAGCCGCCATCACGTTAATGGATGTTTTACAGTGCATACTTCCAAAGGCATCGCTCAAGTTGGGTATTTTACAATGTCGGTTCCGGATTAACTACATTTTTGCAGGTAGCTGCCTCCCAAGATAAGTGTAATAAAAGTTGAGCTAATGCGAAAACTTCGTAATGTTATCGGTATACGTGATCTCCCGGCTTTTCGGGCTGCGGATTGTTCCCAACTAACGTTTTTCGAATTTCGAACTCGGCGCAAAAACCGGTATTATCTGCGCCGAACTTTAATGGCTGCCGAGAGCGGGAAGTTTCGTTACCAAGAACTAATTTGCGTTTTTATTTCGTTTTTTTTAGTCACGGGTGACTTTGCAGTATTGTTGATTAGACTACAATATTTTTGGAAATCTATATGTTAACTTGGAAAAATAGGAATATTTTACAAAAGTTAGTTAATTATTTTATACATCATCTCATCTGTTTTGATATACCGTAATTTTTTGACTTTTGCACAAAGATAATATTTTGACACATAACTAATTTATAAAAACAAAATACCCACACTTTATAAAATATGTAACAATAATATAAAAATATTTTAGATTTTTCTGGTTTTACAAAGACCACATATTGAGTCAGTTATAAGAAAGAGATAAAAGATACACGTCGCAATCATAAAGTTTAGTCGGTGTGAATGAATAGAAATGACGTCTTGATATCGTCCTTAAAGAAATTGTAGATTATATGTCATCTAGTTCGGACTTATTTATCTTAAACTTAAAATTGAGAAGGTCTCGAAACAGACAAACAGACAGTGCAGCTCAAATGCCCAAGGCGAAGACGGGTAGCAGCATCCCCGTCGTGTAAGGTGCGCTCTGCGACTGCCAACACGCTCGACCAGTGCGGCAATCGTGAACAAAATCTCCCCTTTCGTACTGTCACTGTTGAGATTTTGAGGCGTTCAAAAGCCGTTAAATATGGTTTTACTATAGCTTATGTTAAATATGTTTCACACGAGTGAGAATAGAAAAAGGTATGATTCGTGAACAAATAGTACCCATTGGTACAGACACCGAGCTAGATTCTTTCCGCCATTATTCTCGGAGTTATAATCGACTTTCTGGATATTTTCCCCGTGCGATTCTGTATGTAAATCCTTTGTAACTTTTACGGTTTTTCAACAAACTTCCACCGTACGAAGTTTTGGAATGAAACAATTTTTGTGTTTTGTACCTATAATATGTATTGTACTTTGTAAAATATGCACGCATTGTTTTGGGTTTTTATTTAACATGTTTTATTAAATCTGTGTTTTGTTTGTTGATTGTTGAAGGACGTGGTGCAGGTACCTGAAACAAAGGCATATTTTTAAGGAATTGTAAAATGCAATTAGTTTAGTTAAACATTTTATGATATATTTCGGTTGCCTTGTGGCAACATTTTCAAGAGCTTTGGTTACTCAAGTAGATCTTATATGTGAAGTGAATGCGTGATAAACTGTAAGGTAGATACATTACTGTTGTACTGTTTTTAGGAAGATATAATGGTAAACAAAACAGTAGGTAGTTATTAACTTGCAAATATAACAAAAAACAAAACATATCTCATCTCAGAAAGAAAATACAAAATTGAATATTAATATAATAATTACAATGTCAAGGGCTTGTTCTACGAAAACAGTGAATTCTCTAAATTCTAATTTTCGATCATTCCAACACCTTCAAACTATGTTCTCATTGCGCCGATTTGCGTTTTCTTACGCGAATACATTTTTAATATAGTAACTACTTCGTGTTTCCATGGTAGGAACCAATTCAAATAAACTGAAGTAAAAAAAATCTGGTCTGCTTTTAAAAAATCATTAGTTGCGTTGATGTATTCAAGTTCGTCCAAATCCACGACACAACCAACCAAATTTAAAATCAGAATCTGATAATGCGTAAATATACATTCTTTTTTTCAGTGACCATTTTTGATTTAAGAACACCGTTTTAAAATTCAAAATTGGAATGGTTAGAAATGGCGCGGGTAGAATGGCACTTGGTCCACTAGCGCAACGTCCAGGTAAATTTTAATTTCTATGCAAATGTAAGCTTTCATTCAGGGTTTAATCTACGAGCTTTGCCGAAGGACGGTATCAAATCGCGTCGGAAAACTTAATGAAAATACGGTTCCGCCATTCTTAGTGAGTCTTTTGGCGTCGGGTGTGGGGTTAAACAGCCTTTGAAAATGATCGGGCCGTCTGAAACTTTGTTCGCGACCAAAAATAATGGCAACTGTTTGTATTGGATATTTGATATTCAACCTTTATTGTAAACCTATAGGACCTTGACTTTAGCCCTTTTTAGGGGGGAAACGGGGTAAGTGACTGTCATTTGTAGGTGATTTTATTAGGCAAGGCCAGAGATTTTAACTATTTGTAAATAGTGGACTTATTTCTTGAAGGATTCTTTGATTTTTTTAGAAATACCTACGGCGAGATCATGTTTGAAGATGAAGTAAAGATGTATAACTGTTTTAGTAGTTACTGATCCATCTACGTGGATTATCAATTTGTAGCTGTTTCACTCAGCATCAGAAGTAACCTTGAGGATTCAAGGTGTAGTGTACTTTCAATACAGGATAATCCACGTATTAACTATACCTACCACTATTACAAGCTACCTACTTATTCGTAACGTACATTATAACGCTAATATAATAATTATATTGTTGTTTTGTAATGGTATGATTTGTTGATAACAGCCGTTTTTGAGAAATATAAAATTACTGAAAACCGCGTTCACACTTTTTGAATCATTTATGATTTAAAAATAAGTTTATTTTATACTTTTTTAATATATTATTAATTAAGCAAACAAGCATACGGTCCGCTTGATGGTAAACGTGACAGCAACATATAGACGCTCGTGTCATTACAAAGATATCATTAGCTTGTCGCAAACCCTGTGAACTGAATTAAAAATACTTTTTAAGTAAACTTTACATTCACGCGTTAACTAGTTAAAATAAAACAATATTAAAAAAACGTAATAAAACTATTTGAAACGGCTTTAAAACGCTGTGTATTTAACTTATCACATATAACAATAGTCGTCCAAAACGTCAAATAAAAATGTAAAACGAGAAATTACTTAAACGATTTAAAGCCGTTAAATAGTTTGTTTTATTACAAGTTTCTTTGTTAAAGTTTTTTATTTCACATGTTCTTAACAAAAATGCTGCGTTTTACACGAATATGAGAGGAGAAAGAGGTACAAGAATCCGTCGAGATGAGCGACTCGTTCGGCTTACGGCACATCTTATAAATTCTCTAATCAGAACTACAAAGTGGCTATAATGCGCCGTGAACGTTTCTAACAAGAATGCTCAACAGCCATAAAATAAATATGGCGGACAAACATATTGAATTATTAACAAACTCATTATGATAATCAACTTCAACATTACAGTAAATTGTGTTTTCTTAATTAAGCCACAGTGTAAACTTTACAATTAAAACTGCTAGTCTGATTTTTGTGACGCTTTCACGGCCCTACCAGTATACCGATTTCGATTTTATTTAGTACGTGGATAGCTTGAAAGCTCTAAGCATTATTCCCAGACATGGTCTGAGACGCAAGTAAGAACTACTTGTGAAACTTTGAGCCTAAATTTGCAGGCTTTAACTGTCTTTGGAATTTTTTAAAATAAACGGTTCGCTATTATCTTCATTAAATTTTAAACAGGTACTTAATTTAAGAAAAAAGGAACGTACAATAAATAAAATGCTGACAATAATTAATTCTAGTTTGGATATCTATATAAAAAAGTATTCGCATCTGTCTTCAATCTTAATCTTTAATTTTGAGTTAATAAATCTATAATATAATATCATCCTTGAATTTGTTTTAACCCTACAAAAAGTCAAATGCTTAAACATCGACCAAAGAGAAAACTATTCGTAGCAACTACAAAAAAGGTTGATAACATAGGTCGGTGTCCTAAAATGGCGCGTGAGTGAGTGAGCGAGAAAACGTGGCGGCACGTGGTTTGCTTGCGAAACGAAAAAAAAAGAAAATCAATATAAAACCTTTTCGAGGCATTCAGAAGGTATTTATGTAAGATCGTAATTATCTCTATTCCTGAAGTAGGTAACGCAATTATATCATCTGTTACAGTCGAACGCTTCGTACTCCCAAACTCATATATTTTACACCTTCAAACGAATAAATATTACTCAAGAAAATTATATCAAAAGTTCTCCTAAGGTATTCACGAAAAGATATTTGGTAGAATTAAAACAACACTTCGCCGAGAGAAAAGTGGTTCACCCCTCCGCCTCCACCCACTGTGGGTGCACCCCAGACCCAAGATGGCTTCTCTTTTAAATGGGGTGGACGGGCTGGCCCGAGGAAGAATAAAAG
Source organism: Heortia vitessoides (assembly GCA_020976665.1). NCBI lineage: Eukaryota > Metazoa > Arthropoda > Insecta > Lepidoptera > Crambidae > Heortia > Heortia vitessoides. The sequence goes on along the minus strand of JACJUM010005600.1, from coordinate 8,538,624 downwards.
TATGCCGTTGCCATACCTTCGTAGATAGATATCCGAGGTGGGGGCAAGACGGGGCGCGTTCGATTGCGTTCCAAATTTAAATTGCTTTTTGAAATTTCGAATTGAGTTTTTGTCTTTTGGTACGTTCCGTTTTATGCTTTTAGTTTCTGTTTATATGGTTTTCAAATATAATTGTGGATTCAAATATGTATAAATTATTCGTAGACTTGTTTTATATTAACTGAATTAGTTTTAATTCGCAAATGTTTTAACTGTATGTTCAGAATAATATATACATATATATTTTATTACATATTATATATATATATATATATATTTATATATAGGATTACGGATTACAATAAATGTTGGTTGTAACGTTACTAAGGGCTATATTTATTATTATTTTTTTATTATTGTCTGTGAAGCCTCAGACAAGTTACGTAAAATGAAACACGATTGCTTATATTTATTTCCATACGTATCTAAAATATTTTGATATGAAAATAAATTTTCTTAAACTATAAAATATCAGTCCATTCAGTGAAAAACAGCTTATGTAAAACAAGGCTTGTTACCATGTAACTCGGTTGAGAGTAGCGTGATTGCCGAGAGGTCTTTACCCTCGGGGTCGTGTGTGATGTGTTTTGATTTGAGGTTAAGGTATGTAGGTCACTGTGTTAGGATACAATGTTTTGTAGCTAAAAATAGTTCGGTAACTCTTTTTCATTCAAATTTAGAATACATATTTGAAGGAAGGAAGTGAATATGCATTAAAAAAATGAATATGGCTAAAGAAAAGAATGAATTCTTTTTAAAAATCGAATACGTTACTTGATGGAGATTTATTTTGTTCCAGTAAACGCGTTATTAGAGTTAGATACTCTAATACTTATTTATTTACAAGAAAAGAAGGATAAACCACATTTAAGTGTTATATAATTAAAAATATTAGTATACAAAACTAAACTAGCTAATAGCCTAAGTATCAGTATCAAAATTCCCTTATTAATGTTAAAGCTATGCACATCCCATACCTATATCATTTAAAGACAGTAACCGTAAACAAACACGTTTGAATTTGTTAAAAATAACGTACAGAAACAAAAACAAATTGTTGATATGATAAATTTCAGATTGTTCATAGCTCATTGTCAACCTCATTATCATCATAATACAAATCTAAGTCTATTTATTATCTTTGAAATGTTTAATAATCATTTTAAAAACGCTTATATATTCAAGACGAAAAACATAGGACGCCATTATAAGCGCCAGTTCCAGACGCCTTACAGATCCATATTTTTTCATCCGAATCGTTTTGGGGGCATAATTAGTCGCGCTGCGCCCCCATCTTAATTGAATCCCCCCTTCCCCCCATGGTCCCCTAGGAAAAACAACCCTTTCTTATTTTTCGGCGCTACCCCCTTACAAGACATAAATCCTTGCCCGAGACAGCAGGGAGATAACTTACCAACTTAAAAATTCACTTCTCTCAACTACATTAAAGTTTAAAATGAACCCTATGTCTAGTATAATAGAAGTTAAATTAAGCAACTGAAATCTCGGCTAAGTGCACATTTAAGTTGGGCACATCAACAAGAAAAACCCTCCGCGATTCGTCATTGGAATTCCGCGGACGAGTTTAAGTCGCTTCCATTTTCAAACCTCACGGGAATTTTGAATTTGGAATCGATTCTACGGAAACCATTTTCGTTTGCATTTTTGCACGTTCAGATATATACGTGTGTATTTTTTTTTATATTTATGTACTAGTTCTAGTGTTTATTAAGGAGGTGGGAATCTACTCAATTCTGTCACAACTTTGCAATTGATTTTCTTTGAATCTATAAAAGCAAGCCATTGACTACAAAGTTTACTGAGAAAAATCTTGCCTATAAGAGATTGCAATTAGTGATAAGGCCGCTTCTCATATTATTCTTTGTTTCTGTGATATTTTTGTGTTGTTTTTTGGCGTACAACAATAAGTAAATCATGAATATTAAATTATTGTTAATACCGAGATTAGGTTTTTGTCTTATGTGACAGTATGTATTTACTTACTACTCCTCATAAATATAGCTTGATTAAATTGACAGATGTCAATGTGGTGTCGTCCCACGAGTTATTTAAATTGGCATTGTGGTGTTTGGCTTTATAGTTTGTTATAAGCATTTATTACATTACAAAGGTTCACATATAAAGCCAACCTAAAATAAGAAAACCCAGTCCGGTGAAGCAGATTTTCGTGATCTTATATCGTGGGTTCTATCCTCACCCAGGACAAATATTTATATGATGATATTTGTATTTGTCCTGTGTCTGGGTGTAAAAAAATTATTATTATTGTTGTGATTCTTCTGTTGCCAGGTGTTTGAAACACAAGTGTTTTAGCGACTTACCATGTAGTAAGGTCAAAGAAAATTATTATTATAGCTGACATTCAATTATAGCTTTGTTTAAAGGGCTCTACTTTCTCGCCCCCGCTTTTTATGAGCACTATGCATTAATAATATAAGCATGTAGAAATTTTACAGCATAAAGTTACTAAAAATTGCATATCAATTTCCGATACATAGTTTAGAAGAAATAAGGAACATGCAGAAACCGATAGATTTTGTATAAAAAAAAAAAATTTTTTGTTGAAAATGTAAAATAAATCTATACATGTAATTTTTAAAGAAACTACCAAGAAATGATCCCGCAACGTTGACATAACGATAACAAAGGTTTTTCTAAAATATAATTCACTGTTAGACAAATAAACCTAGCTAAATATTTAAAAGGTGATATTTCTTTCAAATAATTATGTTAATGTCTTAAGATATTTACTCAAGTAACTTTAAATTTAACAGGAACGATTAAGTTATTTCCAAGAGTTAAGACTTAAAACAATCGTAAACTTAAGTATAAAATCATGAGGTAAAAGTAATTTACGTTTGCCGGACTAATCGAGTAAACATGGATCATCCAAATAAATAATGTAGCAATCAAAAATTCTAGATAACAATTTCCTAGCGGTATTAAACACACTTTACGGACTATTTTTATACCTACCAAATAAACATAAATAAATTGGTAGAGCCGTTTTGGAAATATTTTTATACGCACTGATTGTGACAATTGGATATTTTTGGATATATTGGACAATTGGATGTCTTAAGGTACCGGCAGGATAGAATAGTACTCTGAACCAGGTGTCGTAAGAGGCGACTAGTACCAGAACCAACAGATGGCGGTATATCTATCCGAAACAATGTAGCTCAAATGCACAAGGATGGGCAGCAGCATCCTCGTAGCGAAAACTGCGCTCTGCGATTGCCAACACGCTTGACCAGCGCGGCAATTATGGGCAAAATTACCCCTTTTTGGGAGGCCTATGTCCAGCAATGGACTTCCAATGGCTGTAATGATGATGATATATACTTGTCTCTTAAGACACCATAAGGTCATTAGGGTCATCAGCTGTTTGAGTATAATTGTTTGTAGTATCTACATTTACAGAAAAAAATGCAATCACATACTATATACATCACACCTGTGTTCCATCGGGATAGACAGAGACTATCAATCTTCACTTGTTACGATCTTGGCTAATCTCTCTCGCTTCCTTTACTAGTATTAGACCTTTCATACACGCTCGTTTATCCTTGGTACTTCTGACCTGGCTCTTCTTAAATACGTCTTCCACCTTGTTAAGGTATGCTTGATCCTATACCGGCTATTTCAATTAATTCCTTTCTAGATATCTGTGCAGCCATTCTACTTTTATCCATTCTTTCTACATGTCTATACCATCTCCACATTCCTTCCTCTATTGTTGATACATCACCTTTTACACAACAATGATCTGTTATAAATTAAGTCTCTTATTAATCAATGTTACAATTAAGTTTAATTAAACACAGATAGGTATATTTTTTTGAGTTTGAGTCTATTTATGAGTAGAAAAATAAATTATTATATATTTAATATACTAAACAAGGCAAGGCATGAATCATTTTCTTATACAACATTATTTCGTTCCTTTAACAAAGCTATGTAAGACAAACTCACCATATAAATTATACATAAGCGATCAAAAAGTAATAACAGTACTGAACGACATCATTTGAAATAAGAAGGGCGCATTTTTAGGGTAACTCCCCCAAAAGAAGGGACCAGCGAAGATTGAGCCGTGCGAAAGAAATTCCCTGTACGCAAGACAGAGCGAAGCAAGGGCGGAATAGGTCAGGTTATGTTGGATGCTAAAAGGGTGTTCAAAGGGGGGCACTAAGAAGGAACGAAACGAAAGAACCCTTATTTTAAATTGTTAAGTTAACGGTTTTTGTTACTCTTTAATTTTACGTTCGCGTTATGTTATTTACGGCGTAATGAAAATTCAGATTGTTATCACTAGCGACGAAAAATATATCGTGAATTAGATAGAGGCTTGGATTGTCAGGCTTTTTTTGCTTTTGCCAGAATAAATTTAAAACTAGATTATTATTATTTATTATTATTATATATTATTCCCCCTGCGACAGGAAGAAGTCTATGTCGTTTCCTGACAGCGAAACAGTGCAAAAAGTCTTGCCGATTCCAAAAAAACAAAAAGCAGATGTGCCCCAGAGAAACATGTTATTGGAAAGAAAAAGTATATTTTACTCTCAACTATCAATGATCAGTGTACTAAATTCCATTCAGGTCTGTTAAGTCAAACCCAATGTGCGAAGTGGTGAATGTGAATTTAGACAAATCTCTATAAACATGTAACACTGTTCTTAGTAAATGCATATAACAAAAAATGTATGTTGTCTATTTGTTCTAACTAATAACCTAAATATCTAGACAAATTTTGACTTGCTAATTTAAAAAAAATATATACAAGAGCACTGAAATGTTTATATTTTGTACAATGACACGCATCCTTTTTCATGCGAAATTATCAGTAGATCACAATATTCTTTTTTATAATATCATGTTTTATTTTAGCATCTAATAGTTAACATACATGTTTCAGGACTGTAAAACATAACTTGCTTGCATAATAAGATTTGTTATTTTATTTATTTATTTAACTTTATTGCACAAAATGTTACAAAATGTACAAATGGCGGACTTAATGCCAGATGGCATTATCTCCCAGTCAACCATTACACAAAACAGAAAAAAATATATATATATAGTGGTGCATTTAAATTAATAATACAGTTTTAATAATGGTATTGATCGGTGAATCATGAAGTAAATAATGGTAATTTTACTGAGAATTACAAAATATAAAAGATGAAAAGAACAGCTCATAAAAATTTGAGATGTACTTATAAAAGATCTCGAGCTTAATCTTGATTCATTTCGTTCTTGCGACAACCGAAACGTCAAGCAAAAAAATTAAAAAAGTTAAATGAACCACATTGATAACGGAAAAGAAATGCTTATAATTTTCCGTTTCGATCATGTCTCAATGAAAATGGGACCTACTAGAAAGTCAATTCTTTCAACAAATAATATAATCTAAATTTTCTGGTTGTAATTGTTTTTCGATGTACATAAAAGAATAATCCATAAGAATATACAACCTTGGCATTTCAGACGTGCAGCCACTAATTTATATAATATCCCTACATAATTAAACTCTAGTATATGAATATAACATAATTACAATCATCACCACCATCATACCATCCATTAGAAGGCCACTGCTGGATATAGGCCTCTTCAAGAAAGGAGGTTTTTTGCCCATAATTGCCGCGCCCATAAATACAAATCAAATCATTATACAATGTTTTAAAATAATAACGAAACAAAATCTTCTAGTTGCAATCGAGGAATATACATAAATATATAATCCTAATGAATAGAAAGCCTCGGCATTTCAGACGAGCAATCACAAATTTCGAAAATATTCTTAATAAAAAATCTCTATACTATATGTAAAAAACATCACTACAAATTAAATCGCTACATATTATAAAAAAAATGCCAAAAAATAAAACATTTGTCATCGCTAGATAGAGTGATTCACATTTTGTGATAATTTATATATTCAGGATTATATATCTCTTATGTTAAGAACTGCCCGATGTCGGCAGACTAGTCGTAAATTAATCCCTACTAATATTATAAATGCGAAAGTGACTCTGTCTGTCTGTCTGTCTGTTACGCTTTGCCGCTTAAACCTCTAAACCGATTTTGATGAAATTTGGCACGGACAATTTTTAGACCCTGAGGATGGACATAGGCTATTTTTTAATTCGAATATAGGGTTGTGAGGGGTCGAAAGGGGGGATGAAAGGTTGTATGGAAGTATCGCTATTTTTGGAGCTAGAAACTTGAAACTTATTTTTCAAGCCATTGATTGAAATAAACTTGATATTCAAAGTTTATATAAGTTAAGGTAAAGAGGTATGGTACCTAAAAAAATTATTCCACGTGGACGAAGTCGCGGGCACAGCTAGTGACTTATATATGTTAGATGACTCTATCACCTTTAAGGGTTATCAGAGTTATCTGAGGTATAAATGTAGGCGTTATTACTTTCATCTTGAAGGGAACAAATTGTTTATACAGGGCCTGCAAGAAGAAAATATGTTTAAAAAAAAATTTTCAACGATATTTCTCTAGAATAGTGCAGGCATTGAAAAATGTGTAAGCGCCATATTTGAATAGAGATAACTTTAAATGGAATCAAAACGCAGCTAATATTCAGAAACCTAACCGCACTCAATTCCAATACATCGCGATAATTTTGAAGCGTAAAATAGCAGCGATAACTTCGGCAGACATGTTGAAAAAGTTCTAAGCAGAATTCATAATTAATTCTTACCCTCTCCCTATGTAAGAGGGTTCTAAAAATGCACTCAGTCATTACATTAAAAGATATAATTAAGGGGGTGGCCCACCCTTAGGGAAATTCGCCTTCTTTCCACGTTTTAAAGGGTCCTTTTCTTAAACCCTCGCAATCGGTAACGTATAGAAACCTGGAAGTGGTTTTTTTGGACTTCGGATAATCTGTTGTATTTATTTCATCAGCTGAAAGTATGAAGTATTTCTTATGAAAAATAACTCTGCCAAAGCAATCTTTAAGATTCTGTAAATGTCTATTAAATTCATAGACAAAATAATTTTCAAAACGCTTTAAATAACAAGAATTCTCTATATGCTGAACTCTATATGCGCAATTGTTGTGGCACAAACTGAAGGACATCCAAAGATTGTTACAAGCCTCCTTAAGAAATTTATAATAGGTTGTGTGCGACATGTACCATTGTGGGTAGATGTCAAACAATGCTTGGTCTACAATCAATCACTTTACAGTCTCATTGGTCATTTGTTCTGGTCTAGGAGTTTATAACTTGATTGTTTCTACATTCCATAGACTATGGGCAATTCTAAGATCCATTTATAATTGAATCTAAATACTGGTGTTCGGTTACCGGTTATCACAAACGAATGTATTTATAATAAATTAAAACAACATCTCATACATTGACCTGACTCTGTGGTAAGTTTCCAAAAGCACTTGCGTTACGGACCTCAGACAACAGAGGAATCACAAATATAATATTTAAATACATATTTTGCACACCCAGACACAGAACAAATACAAATATGATCTTATAAATATTTACCAACCAAAGCACTGACGACCTAAGGCGTACAAGATAGCAGCCACTTAGGCCCCATCATTATATGAAGAGTTACATGGGCTGTGGTCCATATCCCTTGAATGTATAAAAAGGACTGCATACTCGCAAACCTGCCGTTATCGTAAGAGGCAAATTAGGTAACGGAACTGATAGAAGGCGGTATATCCATTCAAAACTGTGCAGCTCAATTGCATAGGGCAGGGATGGGCAGCTGCTTCGCCGTCGCGAAAGCTGTGCTTTGCGATTGCCAACACGCTTGCCCAGCGCGGCAGTTATAGGCAACATTGGACATTTCCCTTTCTTGGGGAGGCCTTTCCAGCAGTGGACTTTCAATGGCTGGTATGATGATGATAATGACTCATAAACTACTAAAAATATATAAATACCAAAAGGTCTTCATATCTAATAACTTGTGAAAATCAAGACAGATTGTGATACGTACGAGCAATAATATCTTCAAACGTTGCCTTTTCAAGTTTCTTTATGTCTTAGAAAATTTAACCCTAATCTATATAGATTTCAGAACAAATAACGCTCATAATCGCCTAGCAAACGTTACGGCACTTTAAATGTTACATTATTACCCCAAAATAAGTTTTCAAGCGGAATTATATTACAATGTTATTTCATTGCTTGAAACAGTAAAATTAATTTAAATTCTGATAGAATTATTAAAACTATAGTTATGAAGTAACAGCTGATTAAATCTCTTTCGTTTATCATTATTTTTTTTTATTTCAGTTGGACAAGTTGCATATAATTTTAATTTAACCTCTACTATTTCCAAATCGTGTGCAAAATTTATGCGTACAATGTTTTTTAGACAGTGATTTAAAATTTTATTGCACTAAGGTCAAAACTGCAAGTCAAAAAATATAAATCCCATTATTCAAGAAACAACGCGATTTTTAAACAAATTACAATATTAAATAGATTCTTAAAATATCTCATACATTGACCTGACTCCGTGATAAGTCGCCTGTAGCACTTTTATTATGAACATCAGGCATCACAGATGTTCATCGCATAAATGTTTGTCCTCGGTCAAGATCCACCATCTGCGCCATCGGGCATAACCAATTATAGTATAATGACTACATACAAAACAGACCACACATTTTAAGTGTGTACCCAAATATACCGGCGAATAAGAATAGTACCTATACCAGTTGTCGTAAGAGGTGACTAAGGTATCGGAACCGACAGATGGCGGTATATCCACATGGAATAGCGCAGCTTAAATACTATTGGGTGGGGATGGACAACAGCATCCTTGTCGTGAAGCTGCGCTCTGCGATTGCCACCACGCCTGCCCAGCGCGGTAATTATAGACGAAAATCTCCCTAATTTAGAGAGACCTATGTCCAACAGTGGACAGTCCAACAGTGGTTTTTATGACTAATATGATGATGATGACCTGAATGTATATCTATATGAATCAAACTAAGTATTTCATTTACCTGTGTAAATTTTCAAATGTTATTAGATTAGTTTGAAAATTTTTCATTTGCGAGCATGATATTGATGAATTAAATACATTCTTGAGACGATGTTAATCTATGGTATAACGTAAGACGGTCACTACATAATTAAAATAGAATGTATATATTTAAACAAAGGTTTTACTAAATGCCTGGTTTTTAAAATCACACACCTATACAGAAACCCTAAATCATAACAATAAAAAGGTATGTCACAAACATATTGAATCACCAACCCTGTCTCCCACGTAAAAAGCAACGACATTTAAAAAGCGAACACGAAAACGTTTGTCTTCAAAATTGGCGGGTAAATTGCCAACGTCACTGAGAAGGGACGTCAGCAAAAAAGTCGTTAAAAACGTGAAAAAAAGAGGGGAAAAGGAGGCGGGGTATTATCCTTGTTAATTCCCTGGCTAATTTAATTCGCGCCTAATTCTATTTGTCGAGCAAAAACGGGGAGGTGATAATTGTGGACTTTTTCCTGACATGAAGGAGGAAAAAAGGGCTTTTTTTAATTTTCTCCATAGCTTTTAAGTGTTATCCGCTCCTTTAGAGCGTGGGAATCGGTCCTGGTGTAGATTTTTGGCATAATGTTTTAATACATTTCTTTTTGTCGTTAGCTTTGACATTTTAGTAATGAGAAATTCTAATAATTTAAAATACTTAATTCGTTATTGTATTAGGCGTTATAATATTATTTACATGTTCATTATTCGGTCGTACTGAAAATTTAACTTTGTGATAATCAAAACTAAAATATAGTGACACTCAGACATTAGCTAAAAAATGTTTTAATGTAAAAATCTAAGCTAAACTGCTCTAAACAAGATTACAGATCAAAACAAAAATTTTACAATCAGCTTCTTCAAGCAAAAAGACCTGCTGCTGAAGGATTCTGCTCATAAATTGAATGAACATAAAAAATAATGGTTATTATAACTACATATTACCACTTCCTCTATTTTTAAACGAAGTTCTCTTATTAATTCATGATATTTCGGACACTATATTTTTACACAAGCATTTGACACACCACAACACGACTCACTAACAAAATCTAACGGCCAACTGACCACTTCTTTTTGACAATCCCAAATTTCTATTAAAAAATAATAATATCTTTCACAAACCCTTCAATGCTAATACCGGTTCTGTAAATGACCGGTGTCCCCCAAGGGTCAACCTTAGGGCCGGTATTGTCTATTTTTTAATAGGACTGGTCAATCTGGTTTTAACTGACCCTTCCTTACCCTTCCGGATTTCTGCAGCTGCTTTGGGTGAGACAAAACATTTTTGCGCATATTGTACGTTATCCTGGTCAGTTGTATTGTTATCGATCGTGTTTGTAATAATAAAAGATGGTCGCGGTAAAAGTTGATAGTGTCCTTTATTTGTTAATTCTTTTTTTACTATTGTATTTTTATTGTCTGTTCGTTCTTTATTCGTTATCGTCCTCTTTTATACAAATTTGTCGTATTTTATTATTCGTTTTGGATTTGACCAGTTCATACTTTAATTGGTACTTCCTTTTACAAATTGTTATTTATTATATTTGGCGGTACCATATGCGTGTCAAATATTAGGTGACCCAAAACTGACCCAATACTTATAGGTTTAAAACATTATAGTCATTTTGACACTCGATACAGATAATCATATTCGATGTATTTGTGTAATTGGTTTAGCTCATAGATAGATTCATTTAGAAAAAAAAACCTATTGGCCTTATTAGCCCACTCAAATGAGGCCAACGAGCTATGCACAAGGCAATACTCGGAGTCTCTTTGCGCGATGGAATGAGAAGATCCGGAAAATAACTAAAGTTACCAACTTCGCCCGGCTGATTAGCAAGTTGAAGTGGCATTGGGCAGGGCACTTAGCACGCAGAATCGATGGACGATGGAGTTGTGAGATTCTAAAATGGATTTCATCCTAATTTATTTACAGGTATAACAACATAATTAATAGTAGAAATCAATTAAATTGCTTACTCAATTAAAAAAGCAATTATAAGTAAAATATCTTTAATATTATGAATTAATATTCTTTTCCGTAATCAACTACTCGTACTATTTGATTATAATATATAGTCTCAACCGAATTTACCTAGAACATAAAACGATTTGCAAATACATGAGCGTTGTCATCGGGAATATGCCGTCGGGTATAAAGTAGAGGCCATTACAAACAATTTATAAGAACCAGCCTTTGCTTACACGGCCTTGCGTATTTCGCAGGGCGTGGGCAGGCGCGCATTTGTAATATTTATATATAAAATAAATCTTATAGTCCTTTTTGCAGGTTTTTGTTCTGATGCATGGAGTATCGCACTTGCTTGAAGGATAATAGAAAATGGAATATAAATAATTACACATTATTATAACTATTTTTAATAAATAATTTATTATTAATAACTATTATTTACCAAATATTTAAATAAAGATTATTTTTCTGTTTAAAAATAAAAATGCTTTAAATGTTTATTCTGTGTGATGCCCGCGTTGTCATTTAAAGATATCATGTCACATTACTCGATAAATTCACTGCCTTTCTCACCCTTCAAACCGGAGTATCTATAGCAATGCAAACACTGCTGTTTTGCATTAGAAATAGCTGGAGTGAGGTCTACCTCATGTTACTTATATAGGTACATTAAAAATATATAAATACAATAATAACAAATTCCCACAACATCTTATACATTGACTGGACTCAGTGGTTAGTCGCTTAAAGCACTTGTGTTACCGACGCCAGACAACAGATTAATTACAAGTATACTACTTAAATACATATATTTAACACCCAGACACAGAACAAACACATCATTACATAAATATTTGCTCTAGGTGGGAATCAAACTCACGACCATTGACGCGCGAAATAGGATCACGACCATCTACGCCATCGAACGATATGCCGTTGCGTCGATATCAAAATGAGATAGTAAGAACGAATTTGTTAGTTTCGGTAAACCCAGTCCCTCCCTGTCAAGCGAAAGTACCCAAACCGGCTGCATCACGCGAACACACAATAAAATTTCAATCAAACGAAAGATGTCGCTTTTTATCGATTGTTTTAGGAATAGACTTTTATCGACTTCGGACTTGATACGGGTGGTACGCTGTATCTCATCGCGTTTCAAACATCACCGATACTCGTTGACGTGTCAAACGAGGTCAAGTCTTCAGGCTAAAAGTAAAAGATTAAGTGGCGATACCGATCATTGAGCTAGAACCAAAAGAATGGGACTCTCCAATTTCAGATAGGTAAGTTTATAATTTGGAATCATAAACGACTAAACTATCATCGATATAAGCAGAGACTTATAATATACATCGGCTTAGATCCTAATAAACGTATTTTTTCTTAATATTTACTTCTATCTTCAACTTCACTGTTGGGTACCGGCAAATTAAAATGAATCTCCGTACCAGGTCTTAAGATGTGACTGAGGCACCGGACCCCATTGATGGTGGTATACCCACCCGCATCAGCGTATTGATACTTTTATAATAATATTATAAAGAGTTACAAATACCAAATCACTGCAACATTCCCACCTCTTTGAATCACACTGATTATTAAATTTCATTGTTCACACCACATCACTTTTATCATGCTGTTTCTTATCCTATCAATAAAATTCAACATTTAATTTTTCTCCCGCATTGTTCTTACTTTTGAATAAACCAACAATACAAACGTATATTTTACGAAAGATCAAAAGTCAAAATTGTAAACAGTGTCTTCACCCTTTTTAAGTTAACCGCCCGCATTGTCGACACCACAAATTAATTCTTTAAACACGACAATTTCAAACCACAAGACCCTTCCGATAAACTATAATCAATAGATAAGGCGTGACTAAATATCTCACAACCCTTCCACCTCGGCATATGGTCACAAATGCCCACGTATTCTCTATACGTGCCCGAACAGTGTCATGCAAAAAATGTTAATCGCCATTGTCCATATGCCTTTTGTTGGTTTTAGTAATCGATAGACGACGGATGGTCAGTTTTTTGAGTATCGCTATGGAGGGTTCGCTGTCGCATGCTATGTTTGACACGATAAATAGTTAAGGTTAGTTTCATTAACACATTCATCATGTTATGGACCTTCATCAGCACCAGTTTTTCTTCCTTTCAATTAGCCTTTGATGATGATAAATCTAGATAAGTGCAGATTCTTTCTGTCATCTAGTTTTATCATTATTTTTATTTTATTTAACTTTATTGCACAAAATGTTACAAAATGTACAAATGGCGGACTTAATGCCAGATGGCATTATCTCCCAGTCAACCATTACACAAAACAGAAATATATATATATATATATATATAGTGGTGCAGGCCATATATATACAAAATAAATAAACGTGGCATACATATTTGTATAAATAAACGCAATAAATGCATATGATATAATATATATATACATAAAATAACGTACATCAGAAATAGGGTTATAAAGTTAGAGAAGCAGCATCAGTAAATAAAGTACGGAGATAGCGTTTCAGGATAAATTTGTTTATGTATATTATTATTATCACCATATGAGCTATACGAAGCAATTGCAGAGAGCAGCTGCTTTGTGCGTTTGAGCTAAGCTATTTTGGAAGGATATACCACCATCTGTCTGGTACCTTAGTCGCCTTTTACGACACCTGGTACAGAAGTAGGTACTATTTTACGCTGCTGGTACCTCTAATGTGACTCTAACGATTCTTAAGGGTCATTAGGTTCGTGTATTATAAAAATTGATTTTATTATTGCCTTCTTAGATATATCATTATAATGTTTATTTTATGGGACTATATATATTGAGTCTATATTTTAGCTTGACTGAAATATTTTTGGATGATAACATTGTATATCTATTATTCTAATTTTGCCATAATTTGATTAAATTCATACCTAGATCACTACCATCTGCGCGATTGGGCCTGTCAAAATATGTCTAAAAAACATCATTCTTATGAACTTAATGAACTTCGACCGCTTTCAATTTATTATAGTATATTGGATAAAAAAAATAACCAATGGCTACATTTTTAACTATTCATATAGCTTAGTGGTAATTGGCGCCTATTGGGATAAAAGCGTGGTACGTTCAATTCCTGCACAAAAAAAAATTATCTGTGGCTCCAATATCAGATTAGCAATTCATTGAAGACCAGGAAAATGTTACTACTATTGAGATCAAATAAAATAACATTACTTTACATCTTCCATTTAAACATACAATTTTAACGGTACTGACATATCTATTAAAAAACTTCCTCGTCACAATTCATTGCACGTGACAAAACGTGCACACACTAGATTTCGGCAGTTCAAACCGGTTCCGTTTGTAAGCGGTCAAATCCGGTTTTGACCAGTAGTGACCCTTTCTTGCGCCCATTGTCACTTAAGGGTTGAAAGGTCGGCAGATGTTTCCTGGTCTCAATATGCAACGTTAAAAGAAGGGTTAACATGCACGTTTATTTATTATTATTGAAATTTAAACCGACCTTCGGTTTTTATTTTTTTTTTCATTGTAATAAATTATTCTATCTTGGACTAAGGTTAAACAAGTGTATTGGTGCATAAAAATATATCAGTGACATCAAATAATTTATTAATTAATTAAATACCTCGCTTAACTGGGAATCGAACCTGACTCGTTATACAAGTAAGGCGATATTCATAACAGTACTGAAAATATTACATTTTTATAATTCTCATGTTTACCAAAGACTTAATTTTTTTTTGCTATTTTTAGATACACAGATACGCTTTACCGACTTTGAAAATTTAATTATAAAATTTTAAGATTTCCAGCGATGTAATTATGAGCGAAATTCTTACTTAAACTGAATCTTAGACCCTCATCAATATATCAGCCATTGGAAGTCATTGCTGTACGTATGCCTCCCAAAGAAAAAGGGTCATAGGCTGATGAAAAATATTGCCCAAAATTACCGCGCTGGGCAAAAGTGTTGGCAACTCCAAAGCGTAGTTCTGCTGCTATCCTTGCCATGTTTAATTCAGCTACACTGTTACGAATGGATTACTATTATCTGTTAATCCTCGTACCTTAGTCGCTTCTTACGACACCCGGTATAGGGGGAGGTATTCTACTCTATCGGTACCACATGTCACTATTTTCATGCCAATGTTATATTTTTTATTAACTATTTATTTACAAACATAAACAATACCAACAACTTCTTTATCATTTAATTGCACAGATTAAAACGAACTGATAAAAAATGGCAACACCTCATTATCATGCCAGCACAGTAAATTAGCGACGTGGACAAATCTCGTCCACAGACGGAAACGGGGGAATGCGCGCGGCGGAACCGCGCCGGTGGGAGCGGGCGACACGCGACGGCGCCGGGAAGAATTCGCGAAAACACACACCTATTATCCGCTTACCAGATATGAGGTACAGGTGAGCGCACAATGCTAATGTAAATCTATTTTCTTTCAGAAATTATAATTATAAATTCACACATCTACCTACCTAGAGTAGAATAGTACCTACCCCTGTAACAGGTGTCGTAAGAGGTGACTAAGGTACCAGAGCCGGCAGTTGGCGGTATAGCCGAGACAGTGCAGCTCAAATGCATAGAAAGGGGTGGGGCAGCAGCTCCCCGTCGCAAGCGCTGCGCTCTGCGATTGCCAACACGCTTGCCCAATGCGGCAATTATGGGCAAAATTCCCCTTTTCTTGAGAAGGCTTATGTCCAGCTGTGGACTTCCAATGGCAGATATGATGATGACTTCATCTCATACATTGACCTAACTTTGAGATAAATAGTTTGTATGTAAATAGCACTTGTGTTACGGATATCGAATATAAGTGATTAACATCCAGACACAAAATAAACACAAATAATTATCATACAAATGTTTTTCCTGGGTGGGAATCAAATCTTCAATCCTTCACGCACAAGATAATAACACTATTGAATGCGCCATCAAGAAAGGAAACATTTACAAAAAATATTTAAAATCATTTATCTATAAAATTTAGCTAATAAAAGAATTTAGGTCCTCGTCATTCTCCATAACTGCCTGCGCTAGACGTTAGCCTTCCAAAAAAACATTAGGTATGCGGTTTGTTTGTTATCTTGAGGTATAAAAAATCTTATCATCTTATCATCAAGGAAGGGGTAATTTTGCACATAAACGTGCGCTGGGCATGTTGGAATATGACCCGGCAAACTAATAAAACATTCAATAACCTATTTGTTTGGTTATCGGTCATTTGTGTAAAATTGTAATATGCAAATCTATACTCATAGATATTTTTTATTGATTTAACGATTTAAAAGTGCCTGTGATAGGCCAATTTAAATAAAACTTATTTCACTTTGGCTTTATGATGAATATTAATGAGGTCAGCATCATTGCACTGCCAGAACTGCTGGTACAATCTGAAAATTCGATTAATTTTCGAAATTGTAGCATTTTATACGTCAGTTATTATATCTGCCACTTTTAAGAATGAAATGTAAAACCTGTTTATAATGTGCTTACAAATTTCCGGTTAATATATCTTTAATAAAATATGAAACCTGTAATTTTTACTTTATATTTGGCACGAATGTTTTGTGGATGGATTTAAAAAAATAAGTAAAAAAATTAAATATTGCAATACTTCTGATATCCGTTACACAAGCACTTATCGCTGAGTCAGGTCGATGCATGAGATGTTGTAGAAATATATTATATGTTTTTATCAATTGTCTCGGAAGTACTTCTCTGCCTACCAGTACCCGGGTAATGTAAGATTTACACCGGTTATCCGGCCCGTGCCGAAACTCCGCCGCACTAAAAATTCACCCGCGAATAGTTCCCGCCCGGATATTCGTCGGGAGTGACAAATGTACCTGCGCCGAATAAATTGCGGTTTTAAACCCCCCTCCCTACCCTGACATTGTTTCGGGTTTTTGCGTGTGGATGTAATTGGTCGGGTAATCTATACTGATGTTATAAAGCTGAAGAGTTTGTTTGTTTGTCAATCCATTTATCTAGGAGTAGCCTTCCTACCCCCCGGATCACTATTCCACGCGGAAGAAGTCGCGGGCTGATAGAGGTAGACCACTTACACTGGTCTTCTGCATTGGTACCTCACTCTAAATAATTTATTTCGCCGTTGGCTGTCCACTGCTTGACATATCCTACCCAACAAACGGGGATTTGCCCTTAATTGCCGCGCTGGGCAAGCGTGTTGGCAATCGAAGACCGACGCTTTCGTGACGGGGATCCATCCACACGCTATGCATTTGAGCCACTCTATCTCGGATGGTTTTACCGCCGTCTGTCAGTTCTGGTACCTTAGGCGCCTCTTGCGACATCTACTACAGAGGAAGGTACTATTCTACTTAGCCGGTACCTCACAGCAAATATACAAACAACATAATCAAATTTTGTGTTTAAGCTCATACATACTTCATTATACAGACAACATGTTTAATAAAAAAAGTATTTCAAAGTCGAAATTCAAACAGCCCACTTCATAAATCAACACAAATAAAAAAATAACCCGTCATAACACGCCCGTGACACGGGAGAGCGTTGAACAGGTGATCGGCGTTTTAGGGTTAAGACATATGTCGCGGCACCCGCATGTCATAGAGTGTGAACGCAGAGGGGTTAAGTTGGAGTTATGGTTGGCGTTGTTTAATATAAGTGCTGTGTAGAGGTACAAGGTTAAAAATATTATCGATAATGATTCTAGGTGAATCCTGCACGTAGATAGGTACATAAATATTAAATTTATCAATACTATCAGAACAGCTATTGGGAGTCTACTGTTAGACATAGGCCTTCCCAAAATAGGCAAGTGTGTTGGCAATCGCTGAGCGTAGCGTTCACAAGGGGGATGCTGTTGCCCGTACCTTGTGCGTTTAGGTTTGGGCAGCTTTCACATGAGGTAGACCTCATACAAAAGAACGTCGTAAAAAATGTAGGTATAATAATAACCAAGAGTCTAATTTAATAATACCAAGCCTCTTCCTATGCCATGTATCGGAGGATGCTGGAACCGACAGATGGCGGTATATCCATCCGAAACAGCGTAGCTTTATTTATTAGACCAGGTTGTCAAACAAGCATACAGTCCGCGTGATAGTAAGCGTCATAGCAGCCTATAGACGCTCAAAATATCACCTAACCTTATAACTTACCCTTATGACTTGAAGATATTATGTCACATTACCCAGTAATTTCACGACCTCTCTCATCCTTCAAACCCTCACACAGTAATGCAAATACTGCTGCTATTGGGCAATAAAAATAGGTAAGAGTAAGATACCAATGCAGACGACCTTTGAATGAGGTCTACCTCATGTAAATAACCAACGCGGAAATGTAAAATATAATATTAACCCTCTATCCACTTGGACTTGTCTAATCTTTGACATGACAAAGACGTGTCGAATTTTTATTTATTGAAGGCACCATATTGAATTTAAAATGCTTCCTCCCGATCTGCTGCGACGATATCAACCCTAATCCATTGCAATAAGGCTTTAACCGTGTTTAATAAAAAAACAAACGGACATCGTAACAAATGTCACGTTGTGTTTTCAAAAGGGAAAGTTCCGAAATCAATGTCGTAAACATTGTGAATCGAGGTTCGAGCATTGTTATGACTTTTTTACCAATGATTTAGGAGGAAGGATTTTTTTGATAATGTGGTTGGAAGTGAAAGTAAGCTTCCCTTTAGTGAAAATACTTATGGGTTATATGAGCATAGCTGGTCATGATTAGAAGGTGTATTTTTCAATAACATTTTAACTATTAGGTAGTTTGTAAAAAAGCATGAGGTCTACCTGAAGGTAAGCATCAACTTAACCAATAAATAAACGTGTTATCGCAACTCCAACTTAAATTTATCTATATTAACTACCTCTACACTCTTTCAAACTGTCAAAAGGTATAAGTATTGCCTGAATGTACTTTTCTCTATTATTTTACAACTCAAAAGCCGTGAGGTACCGGCGGAGTTAAATAGTACCTCCCTCGGTATCGGGTGTTGTAAGAGGCGACTAAGGAACTGGAACCGACAGATGGCGGTACATCTGAAACAGCACGACTTATATACCATAAAGTGAGGATGGACAGCGGCATCCTCGTAGCTCTGCGATTGACATTTGCTTGCCCAGCGTAATTATGGGCAAAATTCCAACTATCTTGGGTAGGTCGATCTCCAACATTGGACTTTCTATAAGTGATATGATAATGATGATAACTGGCCTCTGCCAACTCAAAGGAGTCTGAGATACAGGAACTGTCATATGGCGGTATGCCCACCTGCAACAGCGTAGCTCAAATATCCACTGTTGGACATAGACCTCACCAAGATAGGGACATTTTTGCTGAATCACAGAGCACAACCGCGACGAGGATGCCGATGCCCATCCTCGCCTTGTAGTATTTAACTTGCACTATTTGGGATGGTATACCGCCATCTATCGGTTTCGGTACCTTAATCGCCTCTCACCACACATGGTTCAGAGGTACAATTCTGCTCCGCCGGTACCTCACGTCAAAATATATAAATATAAGATAACTATTTTTTGTGAATACCACGATAGTTCTGTCCAGGTAACGGATTTTAAAGTCATTGGAAGACTAATACACAAACCGCAAGAACAGTCCGCGGCGACCTTATGGACTCTAGGTACGAAAAGCGATGGATTATACTGGCCAATGAAAATCTCTCAATCCATTAAGTAATTATTTTTTTATAGATTGGTATATTCTCATGCATAAGATCGGTAGTTGAATGTACTGGTACAATATACAGTGAAATAATTTTACTGAGACTAAAATTAAGGCCTTATTAGACAATCAGAGTAGTCTAACGAGATTTAGAAAAAGGTCACTAAGCACGAACCGATGGACGTTGAAGTCGTTAGGTTTTGGAATGGAGACCACATACTGGCAAATGCAGCGTAGGATGTACACTTATAAAGCGGATAAATGAGCAGACGCAAGCAGTTGAAGTCTTAATTCGGACATCATGAAAATGAAAACTAAGAAAACTATCAATAGAATTTCAAATATTGGAAAATGTCCAAGAAGATTATTTAAAAACTAAACAACATCACCACTGGCGCTACAAAAACAAAGGTGAGCACAAAATAATCTTAAAACAATAAATAAACGAAGCGAGCTGAAACCGTAGCTTAATTCAAAAACTTCAACAAAAACCCCCCCAGCCTGTATACAGGTTATACATAATACAGGGTGCTACAAAACAGGCCAACTCGCCTTGGCTATGTAAGTGCAATTTAAAATGTAAATTAACACAGCAAAGAAGTGGGGCGTCTCACCAGTACACTCGGAGAGCTCACCAACACTTCTTCGAACACCCTGTATAAGGCTGCTGATGCGGAAAAGCAACATGCGGCTATTGCCGAGTTCGAGGCATAGCCTACCTTATATCTATCATAAAATAAGTGCGTATTTCGAATGTTTGAGGTATTAGAAACAGCGACGTCATTCTAGAATTGCGTCTTCAGCTGAAGATTTAAGATGTAAATGATAATGAACTTTATTTTTTAATAAATAGGTCGTATTGTTCAATGTCGTACTTCTTTGTATATAGGCCCTTTTACATTTTATTTTTATATTTCTTACGAACACGGCGGTGTTTGTTTGAGAGTAAATTTAAGACGGGACGGACTGTGGCTGTTTTGTGGGGGATATTAATAATTTGGAAGGAAGGGCAGGGGAGGGGTAGTAATTACTTTTTAATACTGTTAGGCTACGGTAATGCGGAAACGAATATTTTCTATGTTAACATTTTATTGTTTGAGCAATAAATACTGATACTTTATAAAAATACAATAAAAACGTGATTGGCACTATTAACTTACAAAACGTTTCAAATTACCTATATATTTTTACAATATTTACGTTAATTTCGTAAAAAAATATTAATTATTGATGACAGTCAACCTCACATAACCTCATAAGTTAAAACTTAGTGTCTTAAATAATATCTCAGTAGATTCATGAAACACAAACCTTAAGGTTATATATCCACCATCGTTTATTATTATCGCTTCCTACGTCCGGTGAAATATTTAAGTAAAAATATAAATAAAAAAATATAAAGAAATGGGTTTCGAGGCACAGGCATTGAAAATTCTTCAATAAAAAAAACAAAATACGGGCGTAAAAAATAGCTAATAGCAAATATATTATATATTAAAGAACATTCGATTTGCAATTTTACAGCCTCTTTATAATCGTTCTAGTTTTTAAATTTAGAACATCAATAAATTGCTGCATTCTGAAAAAATTCAAAAGCACAGTTTAAAATCAAAATTCAAATTAAGAATACTCGTTCCACCCGCGATAGGTCTCCAAGATTCCGTTGCCTAGCAACACTGGGACCATTTCTTTTTTCTCCTTCTCCCAGCGGGAGGAGGCGACGTGGTGGGGGGAGGGTCGTCGAGAAATGGAAAACTCGGGAAAATTGTAGCATTCTTGAGGCGAAGCGCGCGCTCACACCTTCTTGCGGGAGGGGCGCTCAACCTTCGGACACGGATATGGCCCAATATATTCTTATACATACACACATCAAATGTATACATACACATGTAAAAAAAGCATTTATTTAGATAAAGAGAAAAAGCTTCAAGAAAAGACATAGGATTTGCCCAAAGCGTTCACTTTCTTGAAAAAAATATTTCTATGTATTATCTGGAGAGGACGAATACATAGAACCTGTATTAGATCGGTTTGTTATCTTTAAATCATTTTTTTTATGAGACTAGGTCCAGCAGTCAAGCTCGTCCTGAATCTGCCTGCCAGACCGCTTGATAGTAAACGTCATCGCAGCCTATAGATGCTCTAAATATCATAAGGATATCACTGTCACGTTGCCCAGTAATTTTGCTGCATCTCTCACCCTTCAAACTAAAATACAGTATTTGCATCATTGCTATTTAGCGGTAGAAATAGGTGAGGTAACAATACAGATGATGATTTTGTAAGTGGCCTACCTCTTAAGTGGCATACATCTTCCGTTTTATAGTTGTTAGTTAATACCTTTTTGGAAGAATGCGCGTAGATATTAAGAACCTTGTATTATTAAATGTGCCAAGAAACTATGTTTTCGTAAAACTATATTTTTATATTAAAAAAATACTCAAAGCTCTGGAAGGAGGACTCAAGGAATGAGCACTTAAGATATATGACCTAGGGTCACGTAGCCAATGCCTTGTCCTCAGATAATCCTACAAACATCAAGTGCTATAGGTCTAGGCAATAATTATTTTATGAAGGAAAGCTTTGTTTCTTTTTTGGTATTCTATCCGCTAAGGAGATTTTACCTGTAAAGACTTTTTTCGAATGAACCTGATGCTGAATTGCACGTCAGGTCCAATACTAGTAGTAGGCGAGAGTGCTCATTAACGAGCGACTATAAGCATGAGTACTTCTTGTTTGCAATGCATCTACGTGAAGCGCAGAAAGCGCAGGGTCCACGTAACTGACGCCATCACTCAAAGACGCCTATATGAGCACCCATTTAAAAAGCTTTTATTTGAACTGAGTATCATCACGAAACACTTGTACCATTTAATGAAAAAAGACTTCATTTTACCAAATTTTGAATCTCTATGATAGTCTCAGTCATTAAAAAAATTTAATTGTACAAAAATCTTTATATAAATATCTATACATATATATAATGTATTTGTCAATATATTATAGCGCTTAGTTTTATATGACGAGCCGGATGGCCTATCGTAGTGATCCTATAATGTGCGCCAAAGGTCATGGGTTCGATTCCCACCCAGGGCAAATATTTATTTAATGATGTTTGTATTTGTTTTGTTTCTGTGTATTTAATATGCATATATTTAATACCCAGAAACAAAACAAAGTTAAGTAGTATATTTGATTCTTCTATTGTCTAGCATCCGTAACACAAATGCTTTAAGCGACTAACCCTGAAGTCAAGGCAATGTATAAGATGTGGGAATTTATTATTATTATTATTTAAAACGCATACAGTGTTTGTTTCTAATTTAGTTGGAATCATAATATTTTATATATCATGATTCCAACATTATTCATATCATCATTCATATCATCATTATATTTGTATACTTAATTGGTAAACATAATAAAGGAAATAAATAAAATATAAAAACTTTAATAACGTTATCAATAAGTTACTACTGTAAACAATCTACAAAAATACAATGCCTAGCCAGTATTTTGCATAATATTCCATTCAAATATGATTGTTTCAAATGTAACGTACGCCTGTGTCAAACGTAACTATTAGGTCCACAGTAACTTGCTTTTACACGTCTTTTATATCACTAGCCAATTGACTGCACAGTAAATATTACACGTTACAATATCAAGCCTGTACATAAAGAAATATTTACTAGTATTAATGAATCATCTCAAGAAAAGGTTGTCAACACCACCGGCGTGGAACGTAAAAAGGAACGCTGCGTCGGACGCCCCCACCCGCCCCCGCGGCCAGCGCGCCGCCGACACGGACTCGGGGGCGCTTGTGTCGTAACCGTACCTACCCGGTTATTCCTTTTTATTCTTGCTCTATAGCTGAGAAGACGTTAAAACCGCCTTCAATTTTCCTTTGGGGTGTTCTGTGTTGAATTGCTTTTAGAGATAATACTTTTTTATACACTAGCAAATCTTATTGATATTATAAAAAGGAATATTTGTAAGTATATCTCTTTCACGCCAGAATAACGAGTCTAGATGAAATTTTTACCCTAAAAACCTTAGTAATCCTGTAATATAGTTTGAGGTAGGTACAAACAATTTATGTTTGAGATATAATAAAGAAGTGATGATGTGGTGTAAAAGATCATGTAGTGACAACAATAGAGAAAGGAATGTTAAGATGATTTGGACATGTCGAAAGGATGGATGAAAGTAGAATCCCACAAATATATAGAGCGGAAGTGAGTGGAGGAGTTAGTATAGGACGACCCAGGCGGACATATCTTAACTAGATAGAAGAGGTATTAAAGAAGGGCCAGGTCAGAAGTATCAATAATAAACGAGCGTGAGGGAAGGGAGAAAGGTTTGCCAAGATCGTGACAAGTGAAGATTCTTAGTCTCTGTCTACCCGGATGGGACACAGGCGTGATGTATGTATGTACAAACCATTTATTGTACATATTTATGAATCGATTGTACACAAAATACGGCATTACTATATAATATTAATATAACTTTATACGGTACAGAACTTAAAGTCATTTACTTTTTTAATAGTTAAAATTGAGCTACGGCATATTGATGATTATTGCTATACCACTAGAAGACATTTTATTATGTTTTCATTGTGTATTTTAGAGATCAAAGAACCACTATTTTCTATAGAATGTAATACCAAGTAAAGTACACAAAATTGCACGTAGAAAGCTAGTAAGCAATATTATTGCAGAACTGACGCACGATGGAGTCATAGGTTCTGGAATGGAGACCACGGCAAGACCAGCATAGGCACCTACGCGGTGGACAGACGATCAAGACAGTATCACGCTGGACTCGATAAGATCGTTTGGAGAGGCGGTGGGTATATTATGTTGAATATTATTGTAATTTCATGAAACTCAATTCAATAGTTTCTTTATGAGTTATTTACCTATTCTCACAAAATAATTAATAATAGGACTTTTTATATAGTTTACCGTAAACTATCAATCGCGATATCGCAAGTATCTCTCAAGCATACCGTCAAGTTTACCCAGTGACATTCACATTACCCAGTTATTTTACTGCTTCTTCTCAAACAAGAACAAGGCAATATCGCTTGTAGGTAGAAATAAGTTACTGTAATGCCAGATTTTGTCAGATTTAGAATAGAGGTTGCAATACGCTTACCTATACGGATTAGGGGGCGCTTTGGTTGCAACTCTACACTCCATTTATGCCGTTTACAACTTTTTATTTATACGCTACACAGATGGGTAGATGCCAAGAGAAGTCTGAAGACAGTAAATATGAAAGATGCGCTACAGGAGTTATATATTTAATTATTTCTCTTTAGTTTGAAAGCAAAATAGGATTATTAAAAATCTAACAAGAAGAAGTACTGTACCTATGTAGTTTTATTTTAATAAGACGATGTAAGTTATCTGTTTAGACGTCCCTAAGACTTGCAATTTTATAGGCTGACCAAGCAGAATTTATCATGTATTACGAATTGATTTAGCTATTTAAAAGACTGCTATTTGCTTTTAAGAACCTAAAATATATGGTAGGAAAAAATAATGCAACACATTATTAATATTATACGCTTTTATGCGCATAATAACTGTCCATACTTTTTATCCACAGTTATTGCTAATTCGTTATCAGCACGGATTAGGGGGCGTCTAGCTTTCTGTTCACATTGGCCTCATTATTATCTTTTTATATTACTTTTATTACAAAGTAGACGCCAAGAACATTGTCATAAGAATGTGGCGCCGGGGAATTAAAAGGTAGCGTTGTGTTTAATGCCTCCACCCACAGCCTTTTGTGGTTAGCATAGTACGGATTTGGGGGCGCTTTTTATAACAGAGATAGATTTCACATTTACAGTTTGCTTTTTTGTAAAATAAAAGGTGATCGACTTTAAAAGCTATTGATGATGGTAAGTATTCTCCTCTATACGGTTTTGGGGGCGTTTAATTTGTTGTCAAATATGTTTACCTTTGTTTAATTCACATAGGATTGTTATATTGAAGTAATATCCTTCATTTTATAACGTAAACAGAAAACTATAAACGCAAGCCACAACGACTCTAAGGCGCTCGTAAAATATTTCCTATCTATAAACCCCGTATTATGGCATTTAGAAAAACGTTGGCACTAATGTCTAATTAATTTTACCGATTTTTTTTTATAACTAGTGTAATTAATGAAGTTGTATTCAATTTTTGGAAGTTATTCGATATTTAAATTAGATAGACACATCTGCTTAAGAACGTGCACTAGCTACGATGAACGCGAAGACAAGATCGTAGCTTCGCTGCGGGATCGCTGTTGCCTATCATATCTCAGAAGCATTTGAGTGACGCTGTTTAAGATAAATATAACGCCATCTGTCGGATCCTGGTGCATACTTTCTCAATAAAACTGTTATTACAAATTTTGGTCTAAAGAAAAGTTAATGTCAATAAAAACATGACTTCGACTGCGTTTCATATTTGCTGGACCCGATGGTGTACTTAGTAGCGATCCAATCACGAGCGCCCAGGGTCGTGAGTTCCGTTCCCACCCAGTACAAACATTTTTATGATGAAAATATTTGTGTTTATCCTCTATCTGCTAGTTAAAATAGTAATAGTTCTATTGTCTGATTTCCGTAACACAAGTGCTTTAGGTATAGTACTTAATATCTCGGAGATTTTTTAAATTAATTAATAAAATTATTAATTTTGCATCTGTTTGTGCGTCTTTTAAATACGTGCCTGTTTTACGTTTTCTATATTCCTTCAGTTGAGCGAACGTTTGGAGCGAGTTTCCAGCTCTTTGTGCGAGTACAGGGTATAATTATTGGACCTAGGCTGTTAATAAGGTTCTACATAGGAAACTATATAGGTGTCCGCAGAGTAGAATAGTACCTTCCACTGTTTGAGGCGCCGTAAGAAGTGATTAAGAAACCAGAAAAGGCGGTATTTCCATCCGAATCTGTGTAGCTCAATAACACAAGGTGGGGATGAGTAGCATTATAATCACACGCATTCCCCTTTCTTGGAGAGGTCTATGTCTAGCAGTCTTTATTCCTTTAAATATCTGTAATGATGATGACGATATAGGTGGAATCCGTGGGTTTGGGGTATCCGAGGGTCTGCATAAAGACAATCTAGTTGATTTTACAACTTTACTATCTATACAATTTTTCAAGAAACTGCGGCTCCTTTTATTATCAAATTAAAGTATTCTTTAAACGGTTTTAAAACGCGGGCACCTTTCGGCAACCATTCTGAAAACGGTTTAAAGATAGTTTTTATTTTAAAACATTAAAGTTACAGTGGAAGGTTATTATTCTGCCCTAACACATGGTTAATAGGAAGCCAATAAGAAAACTAAAGACATGTTAACTCTGTGAATTCATTTCTAATCATCTCTCTATCAAGCAAACATTTTTTTTTAAATAGGTTCGGTAGTTTTGAGTTAGGAGACAAACAATGTGATACAAATATATATACATAGATATTAGACTGACGTCACGCATCATCGTCCTCTATCAGGCAAATACGTGCTACATGCTAATGAATTTGAATTTATTACAATCCTTAATATATATATTACTATATTACATTATAACATTAAATAGCTATAATTTATATAGTATGTAGATACAAGACAATACATATACAAATATCCACTGAAACTTTAAAAATAAAATCTCACTCAGAACCAATTTATTTCCTTCACAAAAGGCGAAGATAGAAAACGCTCGGATCATACCGTTACTTATCGCTGCGTCAGCGTTTATCTGTCCAGCCCACGTTGGCCTCTGCACCCCCTCCCCGCCCCCTACATTTAGGCCCTGAAGCGGGGCCATTAATATAGGTGCACGGGTCAAGTGAGAGTGGTCGTCGTGTTTTGTTTGGTCGCTAAATGAAGCAAAAAGCTTCAAGAAATTATAACGAGTGGGGTGGTATGTATTGTTGTAAGATAAATAGGTATGTACTGTCGTTCATTGTACCTTGAGGCGTGTTCTTAGATTTGAAAAATTATCTCTTTTTGTATTATTGCGCCGCGTGCCGCTGTGTTCTTCGCGCGTTATAGAACAATCTAAAGGCTTAAATTCTCCTTTTACTTATTCTTTTTTTAATTTTTTCACAGCCTTGAAACATTAGGGTTGATTGTGCAATACCTTATTTACTCTCTTGTTAGCGTAGATAATTGTTAACCTAATCTTTTCTTTTTAAATAGTACAATAAAATAATACGTATTATAATTAAAAAAGAAAGTTTATATGATCTAACGTATGGATGTTTTTTTACTTTTACGTCGGAATAGCTGATTAGACATTTAGACATAGATTCTGGATGGCATTTGATTCTCTGAGATGAGACATAAAGTAGAGAATTAAAAAAAACGCTGGGCATTATGACCAATTGAATTTGTGACCTGATATATATTTATAGATTTTATTTGTGACTTAAAATAATACATAACTTCCTACTGACTCGAATGACAAATGCTTGAAAACTGCTAACAAAAATCGAAGCGTCAAACATAAGAACGTCAAACTCTGTTAAAAAGTAGTTTGATATCTAACAGTACCTGCATTCAACACCCCCGAATCATGTATACACGGACTATCGCTCTGTATACACGAACTATCATTCTGTATACACGAACTATCATCGTGTATACACAAACTATCCCCGGGAGTGCTGCCAGAGTAACGTGTTGCCAAAATATTTTTCCACATCTGCTCGTCTCGTTTTAATTTCAAATGTTATTTTCATTTTTGGCAAGAGTTTGCGGCGGACTTGCTGTATTCGTGCCTTTGAAGTGTTTATAAAAATAGAGTTGACTATAAAGATGATTAGGAAGTATAAAATGACATAAAAGCAGCCCATTTGTATTTTTGCTTCACGCATAATAATAAGATGGCGACATAAAATATTTATTTTTATATATTTATTATTTGTATTTTAATAATAATAGAGTAAAACTTTAAATGATACATAGAAATAAATATTCAAACAAATAAATTTTTAAAGAGATAATTTGATAAACAGACTTTTTTCAAAACTATTTCTAAAACTTACAATAAAATATTCAAAATACTGGCTGACACATTCAATTGGCAATGATTAAGAATTGAGCTATACTAAAATCGAATGATTACATTATATTTATACATTTACAAAAAAAGAGGAATAATATCAGTTTAAATAGCTTCATTAGCCTACTATAAAAAAAGAACAAAATAGTTAAAACTTCTGTATATCCTTTATCACTAAGACTAGAATTCATTTGTTTGTTATAATTTCATAACAAACAAATATCTATTTTTAAATATATAACCTATATAAAATAGATCACAAACACTTGTCTCGCATGGTTTCTTAGAAGATTTTATTAATGGATCTAGAAGTTTTTGAGTTAATATAACGTGACTAACAAAGAAACAATCAAATCTTTCCTATATATAAAAAATATCCTTAATTTAAAACGCAACTGTTAAAATCCTATCATTTCTCATCAAGACTATAAATTTTCTATTAATTTAAAATAAACAAATATATATTTAAGTATTTAACAGATCAACAAATAAGCCCGCCCCCCGTACAATTCTACAAACACAACTTTAATACAGAAACAGTAAAACCTCACCGAAAACAAAAACCACCAACACCTAAGAGACTCGAAATTACGCCGCTTAAAAAGCATTAATAACCTCTTCCTCCCCAAACTCCTTGCGCCATTTTCGAGTCGTTCATTAAAACTGTAGAAAAACACCTCCGTGGAGGGGGCGCCACCCTCAGGGCAGTCTAAAGAAGAAGAAATATGGATCAATAAAGAAATTGCCTCGTGCCCAATGGAGGCAAAGGCTAGCACTCACACAGCCGCGCCCTGTCCGCATTGGGACGAGGAAAAATTTCGTCTGTGTGCGTGCGGCGTGCCTTGTGGTCGCTTTTTGTTTTTTCGGCGCGCGTTTTCTGCTCGCGCGGTTTTTTCAAAACAAAATGCGTTTTGTGATTATTATTCATTTTGTTTTTGATTTATCATTTGTGGTTGATACATTTTGTTTTGCTTTTTGGCAGAAATAACTGTATTAATCCAAATAATGTGATTTTTTTTGAAAATAGTAATTTACAAATATTTGCATATTATATTTATATTTTTAGATTTTTAATTTTTTAACCTAGTATATAAGTGTAATTGTTTTGGTATAATTATAATTAAATGGTGTAACAGGTGAAGATATTAATAAAATGAGATATTAATAAGTAAATGATTGAGTAATGGAATAATTAATAAAAAAAAATTATTCGCTTATAGAAGGACAGTTAAAATACAGAAATAAAAGATTTTCTTTTTTAAATATATCAGGTGTAAATTTAGTTGCAAATACATACATAGTTCTTTTTTAAGGAAGCGGTCGCTTAGATATTGTTTTTTTTAATCGGTCTAGTAATTTTTTTAAATATTCAGTAGCAAACAAACGAAATATTTCCTCTTTATGATATTAGTGTAGATATATAGAGATGTCCAACATCCCAAAGCAAAAATTTCAATTGCGAACCAAACGTATAAAATCAGTTCACAAACGGCCATATAAAACATAACGACCCTGCCAAATGCACAGACTTAAAAAGAACCCCTCAAAAATGGGGGCACAATCTCAAAAAACATCCCCAATAATTCGCCTCATTACGAAACGTAGGAAAAACATATTCGCTGCCTTAACTGTGCCCATAAATAAAGGAGGGAAAAATTTTATTATCCCAACCAACCCCTAAAGGAGAAATATGAAATAAAATGAAAATGTAATGGGGAAAAAATACGGAGCTGCAAGACAAAGGGTCCGGAGGAGGCTGCGACGGGTGGAGGCGGACTCTTTCATTAATGATAAAAATTATTTGTAAAACATCTCTTACCTCGATATACATGTATATATGTATATAACACCCAGACACAGAACAAACACAAATATTGATCATGTACCTAAATGTTTGTCCTAGGTGGGGATTGAACCGACGAACCCTGGTGTATAAGATAGGATCACTACCTCCAGCACAATGGGGCCCTTTAAAATAAAATAAAATCATTTTATACAACAAAATACTCACGCCGTGAGGTACCAGTAGAGCGGTACTATCTGCTTTGCCAGTACCCCTCTACCAGGTGTCGCCAGACACGGCTGGACCGAAACTGTAAGATGGTGGATGGCCAGCTATATTCCCGTTGCGAAGTTACTCTGCGAGTGCCACACATGCCCAGGGCGACAATTATCGACAAAGCTCCCCCCTTTTTTGGGATCTTTTATGTCCAGCTATGGCTGTTTTATGGCTGCTATAACATGACTTAACAAAATTATAGTAAGTAAGCGTCTTCATTACTGTTGGATCTGACCAAAGTATTTCTAAAGTCACGTAATACCTTTATACAAAGTTTCTTCTGCTAGTTGTTTTAAGTAGTTCACACTTTGGAAATGTTCTTCATCATATCAGCCTTTGGAAGTCCACAGCTCGACATAACCCTCCCCAAAAAAGGGTAATTTTGCCCATAAGTGTTAGCAATCGCAGAGCGTAGCTTTCGCGACGGGGATGCTGCAGTCCATCCCTGCCTTTGCATTTGAGCTGCAATGTTTTGGATGGATATACCGCCAGCTGACGGTTCTGGTACCTTAGTCGCCTCCTACGACACCTGGTACAGGTGTTAGTACTATTCTACTCTGCCGGAACAAGTAATATAAATGTCTGTCTCCATGGTAACTTAGCCACAGTGTACGTAGGAACAGGCGGCCTCTGGCGGCGAAGACTCGTTCCTATAAATTTGCCTTATCACAAAAATATACCGAGCTCCCCCACACGTACAATACGCTCGTCTGCGCGGGGCCGCGAGATAAAGGGATATTATACGGGATTTTTATACCTTTACTATATCCAGACTGGATATGAAAGTAGTGGGGGGTTAATGTTGGGGGTTGACGATCTTATAACACAATTATTAAATGGTCGACTCGAAAGGAAGCAGAGGAAGTGGTTTAATATTAACAAAATTCAAAGACAACTTCCTTTGTTCTCTGTCCATTTGCAAATAGGATATATTAATACTTCCCACTATAATTTAATTATATTCATACAATCAATACATACAAATTAAATTGGAGTGTCTGTTTGAATTATCAAAAAATAACTGCTTTTCACTAAATGCATACACGAGACATAACAAAATAACACTTGTGAAAATATTTGTCTGCCAGGTTGATGCGTACTAAACCGATTTTGATGGGATTTTCACAGGCAGATAGCTGATATAGTAATTTACTAGGCTATATAACATCACGCTACCACTACCACGCAAAAATGTAGCAAAAACGAGAGAAAGATATACGTTTTGAGAGCTTTTGTTACCAGCTTTTATTTTCGAATTTGCGTGTACCAGGTGCCTTCAGAGGTGCCTGATGGACCGGAACCGACAGATGGCGGTATATCAACCCGAGGCAGCTCCATTCCCGTCGTGAAGCTACGTTCCGCGGAGCGACTTGCCAATTATGACCAAATTCTCCCTTTCTCGGTAAGTCAAATTACAAGCAGCTCCTATTACGATAATGATTTTTCGATTCGGATGGCAATTTGTTGACAAGTCGATGTATAAGAACATTTCCACACTCTTTCTATAGTCCCATGAAAAAGCTAGTAATTCTGCAGTAGAAATTGAAAATGACTGATGACGCCTAACTGTCCAATTAAAAAACATTTCAACGTACACGAAATTGGTATCTCCTAGTACAGTCATGCAGGCAATATTCGCCCTTATACCATTCAAAAATAAGGATCATACTCGTGCCCAATAACCCCTCAATGAAATCATCCAAATATCCGAAGCCTAATTGACCCGCGAAGCATAAATTTCACTTTAATATCAAACCAGAAACTATCCGCATCACACAGGTTAAAACCATCGAGGTGAAACAACCTTTACACACATCAGGTGAAAGAAAATCCCGGACCCTTACAAAAATTTGCCCAAGCGGGCCGAGGGCGGTTAGTGATGTCCAATGATGTCCAATAAACTATATCGATGTGTCCAGTGATAAAAATTTAAATTAATTTGTTTTATTAAAAATAATAGAATACATTCAGTAATAAGTTTCAAATAAGTGTACAGAAAGTAAATATTAACACGGAGCGGTACCGTTGGGTGCCAGATAAAATAGTACCTCCCTCTGTCGACTGAGGTACCAAAAACGATAGCGGTATCCATCCAAAAAAAGCTTAAAAAAGCTCAAATAAAGCTTAATTTTGAGCAAAACACCTTCTCCCTTGATTTCTCTATATCCAACAGTGGACGTTTTTTGGCAGCTTTACTTAAGGGAATAAACGAGCTTGTCATACAAGTTCGTTTATTCCCTTAAGTAAATACTAATGCCAATTTACATTTCTGTTGCCGAAATATAAGTTTTATAATATATATATATATAGTTTATCAATGTGGTGTGAAAGTGGATGTGACAACAATAGGAAAGTAATGTTGAGATGGTTTGGACACATGGAACGGATGGATGAAAGTAGAAGGACTGCACAAATATATAGAACAGAAGTGAGTGGATGAGTTGGTATAGGACGACCTGGGCGAACATATCTTAACCAGATAGAAGAGGTATTAAAGAAGGGCCTGGTTAGAAGTACCAAGAATAAAGGCGCTTGTATCAAAAAACTAAAGAAAGCGAGAGAGGTATGCCAAGATTGTAACAAGTGTAGATCCATAATCTCTGGCCATCCCGGTGGGACATAGGCGTATAATGAAGTGAAATAAGGTAAATTTGCCTCTCCTTGAACCAACATTCGCCTGAAACATACCGTTTTTCTAATATAAAATAACTTTTTCTATAAATATAATAATTAATAGCATTTTTTGAACCATGACTATTTTTTTAACCTTAAGGAAATGATGGCAATACGGCCATTATTTCCTATTATCACTAATCATCATTATCATATCAGCCGTAGGAGGTCCACTGCTGGACATAGGCCGTCTCACGTGTATTCGAAAAGAGGAGGTCCATAAAAAACCAAAGTTACCGACATATCCCGACGGATTAGCAAGTTGAAGAGGTAGTAGGGGCACTTAGTAAGCAAATCCGATGGTCGATGTCTATAATAAAACAAATTTGAAGTCGATAAAAAAGTATCGATACATTTTCTGTACTAAGACTGGGTGGAGGGTGGGGTTAAGAGCATTTTTCTCCCGTTATAAAGGGGGTGTATTGTTACAACTTTTTGCAAAGGACTGAAAAGTGAATTTTGCAGATAATGTTCTGTGTAAGGGAGTGCTTCAGCTGATTATATGCGAGGTTTTTAATAGAGTTTCTCGTTTGACTGACGCTTTTTGTTTGGGATGATGTGTTGTATTTTTATATGAGACGGTCGAAATTGTTTGTTTTTATGTATTTGACAGATTTGTTTATTACATACAACTTCAGACATATTATCTAGACAATAAACGGTTACATTTTTATCTTAGGCTTCGTGGAAGTCAACTACCAAGTCAAATATAGATAGCAAATTTTGTGAAGAGTTTGGTGTTGTTATTGAACTATAATTTATATCTACCATTTCATTATACCAATCAATAGTTTAAGTATCAAATAATTAACCAGATGGCAGGGATCCCTTCTTATGCGCCAAGGATTGTGGGTTCGATCCCTACCCAGGACAACTACTTATATGATAAAATTTGTGTTTTTCTTGAATCTGTATGAAAATATGTATTTAAGTATTATGTTTGTGATTCCTCTGTTATCTAATGTCCGTAACACAAGTACTTTAAGCAACTTGTTAAGGAATAAGGTCAATGTATGATGATGATATGTCGTGGGAATTTACTATAGCTATACTTATTATTTTCTTCTTCGCAATAGCATTATCATATCAGCTTCAACTTATTGATATTTAAAAAGCGTAGAACGAAGCTTCATGAGAAGGATGCTGCTGTCCAATCCCGCATCATTGAATTTGAGCTACGCAACTAACGATGGATATACCGCCATTTATCGGTTTTGGTACCTCAGTGGCCTCTTACGATACCTGGTACGGAGAGAGGCACTATTGTAATCTGCTGTTATCACACAGCAAATACAAGAGTCTAAAAAGAATTTCAATTTCATGTTAAAGTGTTGGTTTAAGAAAAATAAAATATACATAAGAATTGTATTAAAACCCGATGGATCATTAACAAATAAATATTTTTCTAGAGGGTTTATGACAAATGAGTGTACCAGACAATATAAAACAGAAAATTCGAATTCTATTGTGATATAAGAGCTCGTAAAGAATCTGCTACTTGAAAACGTCAAATGGAATCATAATTACGATAATGCCTGTTTGTTTGTTCTGTGATTAGTGTGTGTGTGTTTAATTTAGAATAATAATAAAAAATGTTTGTGTTTTTGAAATTACGCTTTGTTCAAGACCTACAAATACAATGACCATTATAATAGTTGTGTTTAATCTAACTATAAATACATACTAAGATCACAAACATATTATATAAAATATAAATATATATATATATATATATATATATATATATATACTTACAAACTTAATAGGAAACTTTGCTATTTTGAAACTATTTCAATGAAAATCAGTTTACAAGTTTTTCAATAAAAGTCTTGAAACAACTGTACAAAATATTTCCTGAAAATATCCCTTAGTTTGAAAAGGGGGATTCAAAGTTAGTATTAATATTATAATTCAAAAATTTTATGCGGATGAAACCGCAGGCCAGTACTTAATAAAAATGTGCTAAACAAGAAACACATAGTTAAAATTCCTTAATAATAATAACCACTATAATCAAATGGGTAAGAAACAGCAAAGGTACGAAAGAATCCCAGACTTTCTACTATATAATTGCCTCTTGCCTGCCTAACCTCGCCCTTCCTCTTACACTTAATCTATCTAAACTGGAAATCGACCCTGAACTCATCGCCTCTGAGCCAAGCCCAAACCATCTAAGCCAACATCTAATTATTATACATGCCAAAACAAACGCATCTACAGAATTATACATACATATATAAGTATATAAAAAACAAAAATACAAAGCTACTTCGGATCGGGCAATCCCTTCAAGTTGCCGGAGGGCTGCCCTTAGAGCCCCCCTTCGCCCACCCCATTTCGCCCCCCTCATAATTGGGGAGGGGGCCCAAGTAACACCCGTGGATTAAAATATTTATTTTTGCGTTGGCAAGAAAAAGTACCCAGGAGTACAGTCGCGAAGAAGGTGCTTGTAAAAGATTATATTTTTTATGAAACTACTCTTAGCGGCTTTAAAACGCGGTTTATTCAGGTTTTTATTTTTTTTTTGTAAAACGTTTCAGTTACTTTAACCCAACCATCAATCATACTGCATCTTTTTATCAATCTAGAGAACTTAAAAATGATGACATCATAAAAGTTGAATAAACCGCGTTTAAAGCCGTTAAACGAGTGGTTTTATTATGAGTAGTGTTAGAAAGTATTATATTACTTTAACATTTGCAGAATTAGAGAGGTAGAATTGGGGGTGTAGTAGCAAAGAATTGACATATGACCAATGCGTCGGGTTCATCTTCCGAATAGAACTCGGGATACTTCCCTTCAAACCGTGTGGCATGGAGAGCAAGCTGCTTGTATGTACAATAATATTTTTATTAAGTACCACAGAGAAAACATAGAACTAGATAAATATCCTCTATATATGCTATATTAGAAATTTATGCAATAAATAATCGAAACCCGTGGAAACTTTTGGATTTAAAAAGTAGCTAATATCCTTTTCTGGAATTCAAGCTATCTATATACCAAATTTTATAAAGATCCTATCAATCATTCAGTCCTTACAACGTAACAAACAAACCGCTTTTACATTTATGAGTGTATCTAGGCAGAATGAAATAGTACCTTCCAGGAGAAGGAGCGATCTCGTCGCTAAGTTACGCTCTGCAATTGCCACTACGCCTGCCCAGCGTGATATAATTAAATAAATTTTAGTTTTTTGTGAGTTTTGTCTAAAAGTGGTCGTTCTGATGATGACGACATACGGATTTGTTTTTTTTTATTTGCTCATATGTGACGAAGTAACAAACAAGCCCAATTATGCATACATATACATATATACATATAGTAAGAATTATAAATAGAATTACATACAATTCACTGCTAAATGTTATCTCACCGACTGTACCTACTTCGACGGAAATTAAACGAGTGGAGTCGCTTATAATTTTGTTCGTTTTTTGTATGTGTATTCCAATCTGTCATAAGACTATCAGCGTATGTGATCTGTGATACGCAGTGGTTTTATTAGAGGTACCTATGAATCCAAGAGCTACCGCTTATTTAAAGAGGTATTCAGCTCTATCCTACTAAATCCTACTATTTAAAGAGTGTAACTCAAATGCAATAGGACGGAGACAGCAACAGGATGGAGGCAGCAGCATTTCTGTCGCGAAGCTACCCAGCTATTGCCACCAGGCCTACCCGAGGATTATGGGAAATATTCCCACTTCCTTGGTGATGCCTAAGTTCAGCAGTGGAGATATCATAATGATAAGGAAGATGTACCAATTACTATTTATCGACTTTGACAAAACCTAAAAATTATTGTCAAACGAAACATGTACATTTTGTTGCAATTTTTTTTGTATTAAGTAGATGTGTTTTGTTACAAACATATATTGGCAAGGATTATTACAAATGCTATTTAAGCCTTACTTGCGTCTGAGGATCCGAAATACAAGAAACCAAATTAGGGGCTATCTAAAGTTAGCTTTTTAATTTTATTTTCAACTTGTAGGATTTGTATTCGTTATTTCGTTTTTAAAGAATGACATGGATTTTAATTGGTACTGGAATTGATGATATATATATAAATATAAATGTTCTTCTAATAAGACACAAGACATAATACTGCTTTGTATTTTACAAGCGACAAGAATACTGAAACTGTTAGCTGGCAGAATATTCGTAACTGTTATATCGATGTATGAGATGTCATATGAAATTTGTATGTTTTTTATATAATTTTGTCTTTAACCAAAGAGTTAACCAAAAGCCTCGCAATAATTTAATACTTTATATAAAAATATATATGTATAAAAAAATAAGGACAGGACCACTCTACCCCGCTCCTGTGCCCAAGCACCCGTCTAATGGAAAAAAGGATGAATTTTCCGGGTCCTTTTAATATTTTTTTCATTAAAGTTTTTAATATTAATGGAACGGTATCGGCGTGCGGTTTCGTCCCTAATTATTTTGCGTTCCCGTGTATCCCGAAAGTTCCCTTTTTTAATCCTCGAAAAAAATACCAGGTGTATTAAATTTAATTTGTTTTCATGGACTGTCTGCTCCGATATTAGTAACGTCTCAGCGAACATTCCATTTTTTTTGCGTTTGATGGAACGTGATGCGTTTATTTAATACGAAGACCGACTGCGGCTTATCTCGTCTGGCTTAGAATTTACTCGGTACAAATTGGGAACACAAAAAGAACTTACGTGTTTCATCATCATCATCATCGCAGCTGGGCAGGCGTGGTGGTAATCACGAAGCGTCACTTATTGACAGGAATACTGCCCATTCCCGCCCTACTGTACTTGACCTTCACTGCTTCTTGTTGAATTATCGCTATCTGTCGGTTCCGGTACTGTAGACGCTTCTCACGATACCTGATATGGGGGAGATACTATTTTATTCTACCGGTACCATAGGGCTGTATGTATCGCATCCAGTTAATAATAATATTTATTTTTCTAACCACAGCCGGGAAGTTAATTTTGCTTAGAGTGTAATTTATGTGTGAGTGAATGATATGCGTGTGGATATGTAAAAAGTGTTTGTGTATGTTTTTGGGTGTATATTTAACTGTTTTGTCAATACAGTAGACTTTTTATATAACACAATCTTGCCCAGCACGGCAATTATGGGCAACATACATCCTCTCAAGGGGAGGCCTATGTCCAACAGTGGACTTTTAATGCTGGTATGATGATATTTTTATAGCAATGTACTAGCAAACATTTGGTATGTTTACTAATACTGAGGTTACGTTAAACACAATTTCTTTTGTCTGTAATTATTTATGTGAACCTATCAAGGTGGATTGAAGATCTGACAAGGACCATAGGTTCGCGCTGGAGATATTTTGAGGGGTGTTTATGTCTAGCAGTGGACGTCCTAAGTCTTATATGATGAAGCTGTTACTTGGCTAAATTCCTTTTCTTATCTGAAATGTTAATCCGTCAAATGATGTCTTTCCTTAATAAAATTGTAAACCTGCGAAGTTCTACGTGCAATCTAGAGATAGACCTCAAATACAAGGAGTCTGGATTGATACTAAACCCACTCTCTTCTATGCCTACCGCTAAACAGGTTAGCATGACGGTATTTTGATTTCAAGGGAAAAAAATGCAGTGAAATTACTGTGTAATGTGACATAATATCATCATTATATTAGCCATTGAAAGTCTACTGCTGGACATAGGCCACTCCAAGTAAGGAGGTTTTTTGGTTATAATTGCCGCGCTGGTCAAGCGTGTTGGCAATAACAGAGCTCAGCTTTCGCGACGGGGATGCTGCTGCCCGTTCCTACCCTGTACATTTGAGCTGCACTGTTTCGCATGGATATACCGCCATCTGTCGTTTCTGATACCTCAGTCGCCTCTTACGACACCTGGTGCAGTGGGAGGTACTATTCAACTCTGCCGGTACCTCACGGCAAATCATCGGGTTCAGTATATTATCATAATAGTCGTAAGGTTGATGACGCGCTTATGATAATACAAGCTTGTATAGGCTGCGGTGACACGTATGCTTATTTGTCCATTTAGTCAGATAGAAAAAAGATCTAGAAGTGACCAATATAGAGATAGCAGATCTCCAGACAAGACAATACCTAATTTTAAAGAAACAATACGCCTCACCGCCCTTGCCTGTTACCCGAAAACAAATTAAGTCAGGCAGTCTTATAAAGCTCACCTTTAAAATGTACAAATTTTATGCATTGGTCAATGAACTCATAATAAATAATTGGCTATTAATTTAATACCATATGCCGTTGGATACCGACTGAGTAGACCCTCTGTACCAGGTGTCATAAGGTTCTTAAAGTAGATAGCGGTATATCCATCTTAAACAGAGCAGCATAAATACTACAGAATGGGGGTGGGCAGCAGTATCCTCGTCGCGAAGCTGCACTCGGCTATTACCACCACGCCTGCCTAGCGCGGCAATTATAGGGAATAACCCCGCTATCTTAGAGAGGTCTTTGTCCAACTGTGGACTTTTTATGGGTGATGCGATATTGATATGTATATCTGGTTTAAGTGGATCCCGGGTTTACACGTGGACCCGGTAGATGGTGCTGCAAGAAGTTATAAATAAAATATAATATGTACCAACTACACTGAACCCATTATACAATTATTATTCTTAAAGGGCCGGTATAATGTATTACTCGAGTGCAATATATAATTTACGTAATTAATAATAAATAATGCAACACACTATTATTATGAAAAAGTTATGATTAAAACATTACAATTAACTATATATTTTAATCTAAATGCAACGTAAGAAAATTTAATTATAGCGCCATCTCTGTGTGAGTAGCTGACTATTAGATTCTAATAAGATCCGATAGTAGCGCCAAATTGTATTTAGCGATGGATTGCAGAACTATAACTTGTAATTTAAAATCAAATTGACGTTAACATTCAAAATACCATCATAGGCATAGTCAATGCAATGATCTAAAATTGATCCTATTTTTATTTATAAGCGTAATAATTTATACCACGTTCTAGTATTTAATCCTAAGTTCTAGTATTTAAGCTTAAGTCTTAAAGAAATCATTTATTATATTAATATTGTTTCCAATTAATCAAATCTGAAGCATGCAATGAATGATAGAAAAAAATAATTACAAGTAAATCGTATTATGTTAACGCCGTCTAGTATAAACTAATAAAAAAGAAATAATAAAAATACTAATATATCCTGTGCTATTAAAAATAACTTTAAAACATGGTTACTTGGCGAAAACCCGGCCTTTCACAATACTTAATTTGTATGTATTTAGTTTAGCAAAATATATTTTTAGTAGAATAATAAAATTGTAAAGTAGATGATTTTAATAAATTTATATTGTTGGTATCATATCAGTAAATACAATTAAATAGAATACAAAAACTGTAACAATCTGTGCTTGAAAAGAAAAATAAAATGTTCGCAAAGCAAATAAACCGGGAATCGAATCTAATCCCCAATCATATGTGACGGCTCGTCGCACGCCTGACGCCGATTTCATTTATCTCTGAAGCTTTTTTTCTAAACGGAGATCCGCGAGTGGGCAAATCGTTATTTTTCTTTTTTTTATATAGTGATTTTGCAAAGTTTAATAATTATCAGAGATCTATCTGTGTGTCACTAAGAGTGATTCTGTAAGAACCTACAATTTTATATACCTACTTCAGAACCTTCTCGTCGATTTAAACTTAAATAATCTGAAAGAGGAAAATCTACAAGGAGTCTACAAATTAAATGTATTTTTGTTAAAATTATTCAAATTAAATATCGTTATTTATTTACGCCAATCACTTTTAAATGATTAATTTTACCTTATTTTTTATTATTTAATATGTTACATACAATTCAACTTTAATATCTTATGTCCCTGATCACCTTATGGTGTTATAGAGTCATTTGAACAAATCGGTCAACTATTATAATGTCTTAATACAATTTTTTTTATAAGTCACTTCTATATATACATTAATAGACATTAGTAGTAAAACTTATAATTAAGACAGTTTGGACAAGTAGAAAGGATGAATGAAAGTAGAAGGAAGTGATGTTGGTGTAATTAGAAAATTAATTTAAGAAAGGGCTCATGCGAGTTACGGAAGCGAGAGAGGTATGCCAAGATCGTAGTGTCCATAGTCTGTACCTACCCCAATAGGACACAGGTGTATTATATGT
Source organism: Heortia vitessoides (assembly GCA_020976665.1). NCBI lineage: Eukaryota > Metazoa > Arthropoda > Insecta > Lepidoptera > Crambidae > Heortia > Heortia vitessoides. The sequence continues at coordinate 8,496,824 of JACJUM010005600.1, read as the reverse complement.
ATGTAATCATCTTCATCGTACAGCCATTGGAAGTCTGCGAAGGGGGAATTTGGCCCATTATTTGGCAGAAGCGTGTTGGAGAACGCAGAGCGCAGTTTTCGCGACGAGGATGCTGCTGCCAACCTCAACCCTTTGCATTTGAGTTACACGGTCTCGCATGGATATTCCGCCATCTGTCGGTTCTGGTACGATAGTCGAGGCGACTAGCACCGGGTACAAAGGGAGGTACGATTCTTCTCAGCCCAGGGTACCTCACGGCGTTTTAATAATATTATCAATCACTTAAACTCAATAAACTGAATCGCAACTTTATATTGACTTCAACAAGGAATGGCGCCAAAGTTGATTGTTATTTTACTCGCGAAAAATATTTATCGCTTAAATTTATCTGGCGGATGTCGGCGAAAAAACATGCACCAACACATCCGGTCAAATAAAAAAGGAACAAGTCATTTCACTCAATTCCCCAAAGTACACGCAACAAGTAACAAATAAAAGCAAAACTGTGCGGAACCGTTTGTTTGTGCCCGTATTTTTTCCCGACCTTCCCCAATTACACCCGCATGGCTGGACGCCAGTGACGCATTTTTTCATACTTTTGTATCCCTTTTTTTCAATTTATCTTTTTATTTTCCACAGTGAAGAGGATTTTTCGGTTATTTGCTCGCTTCATTGGCTTGTAAGTGAGATGGGTTGGAGGGTGAATGTTTTTGCCTCTTTTGTTTTTTTATAAATGAGGGCCCGTGTTATTGGATTTGGGTCAGCTTTTAAAAACTCTTATTGGATTGCGAATCCAGCGCTGTGGGGTGAGTTGCGGTACTGTGGGGAACTTTTGCTGGGCTTACCGCCATCTAGTGCCGAGTAGATAAACTTTTATTTTTATTTTGCTTTATATATTTTTATGGTACGTAATCGACAATAAATTTTGACGCTTCAGTTAATGTTTAAAACATAAAATAAAAATAATATGTCTTTTAAAGTATAGGTTAATTAGTGCATATAGTAATAATAATAATAACTTTATTCAACAACAAAAGGAAACAAACTAAAATACATTTTGATACTTAGGTACCTATACTAGTTACCTACCTACTAATTTTTTACTACTTAATTATATATTCGTATAAGATTAAATTATCCTGTAGATTGTTTTGATTATAATAAATGCAATGGTTTTATGAAACTGATTACTATATATAATAACTATACTTGTTAGAAAATCCATTGAACAGCTTCTAATAGGATTCTGGATGTAATAATGATGGGCAAATGAGTTGGCAGTCTGCCTAAACAAGAGAAAGTGTTCTAACACCGTTATTATGACAAAAACATTGATTTTATGAAATACTTAATCTAAAATAAGAATAAAAATGCGAAAGATCTTTAATTTTCTGTCTTTCTTTCCTTCTAAGCTTGAAAACTAAAGAAGGACGGAACTATTTTTAATATACATAATAATCTTGGTTTATAGATAGATTTATATATACTTTGATACCTGTACTCGCGTGGGATACCGTGAAGGTACCACTAGCAGATTGCCTAGTTTTCTACCCGCGACATCGTCCGCTAGGTCTTCATATCTCATCTCTGAGGATATCGTTTCATAACGAGAAGAAGTCTTTGTCACTCCTTGAGAACTAAACATGCATACATAAATACATCACGTCTGCGTCGCATCGGGGTAGGCAACTATGGATCTTCACTTGTTCGATCTTGGCATACTTTGTTTGCTTCCGTTTCTTTCTTTATTATTCCTTTCTCACACGCTAGTTTACTTACTCGTGGTACATCTGACCTGGTTCTTATTTAATACCTCTTCTAACTGGTTAAGGTATGTTCACTTAGGTCGTCCTATACCAACTATTCGATTCAACTCTGTTCTATATATTTGTGCAGTCTTTCTACTTTCATCCATCCTTTCTACATGTTCAAACCATCTCAACATTCCATTCTCTATTGTTGTCACAATTTCATCTTTTACACCACAATAATCTCTTTCCGCACTATTCTTTGATCTATCTCTCAAACTCACACCATACATACTTCAAAGTGCTTTTGTTTCAACATCATTCAGTCTACTCGCGTGCTTCTTCTGTCATACAAAACTTTTCATTACCATATATCAGTGTTGGAACCAACACACCTCTATGAACAGACGTGCCTTTTTTGACAAGTTTTGGCTATAAAGCATGTAAGGCTCCGTTGACACTACTTCCAGCTTCCACTCTCGTTCAATATCTCCTTCATAGTTCCCATCTCTTGTAAAAGCACTTGCCAGATACACAAACTGTATCTATATCCCTTATTCTACTCTCATGTTATTGATCACAATTTCACAATTTGTCATACTTTCCTCTTTTCAAATCCCCATCATTTTTCACAATTACATTCACTTTTATACCCATCCTTAAAAAAGGTTTCTTGCATAATATTTACTTCATGCAACACTTCAGTTAAAGATGCAAAAAGTCGGTGGCGAATCAATAGAGATAAATAGAAAAACTAGATCTATCCCACGGGAGCATGTTTTCGGGATACAAAGTAGCTTATGTGCTACTCTAGTCTATCAATAATTTCCGTGCTAAATTTCATCCATATTTGTCCAGCCGTTGCAGCGAGAAGGATTTGCAAACAAACATCCAAACATCCATTCTCACAAACTTTCAACTTAATAATATTAGTAAGGATAAGGATTATTGCTTATATTAGAAATTTGTTATTATCCAAAAGTCATATACCTTTTTTTTCAGAATGTTGCTAATTAAGTGAATAAATAAAAAAACCTTCCCAAAATAGCTTTGAAGCACGTGTTCTTGTAGGCAAGTATTTTCCACACATTCTTGACTCCGCGATAAGTCGCGTAAAGCAATTGTGTTCTTCCGACATCAGACCATGGAAAAATCATAAATATGACACTAATGCATATGCATACACACACAAATGCATATTATCCACATCCAGACACAAAACAAACACAAGTATCTTCATTAAAATATTTGTCCTGTGTGGGGATTGAACCAACGACCTTTAGCGCACAAGATAGGATCGCTACTATCTACGCCATCCGACCTGAAGAAGTGTTCAAAATAAATGTCTTCTGCAAACTAACACAATTTAATAATTGCAAGGCTAAAATTTTTATATAATTAACGATAAAAATATTGGATCTAATAAGGCTAACTGGCGAGCAGAACTAGCCTTTGTTACTCGATTTCAACTACCAGTTCCTAACATTTGTTTAATTTTTTTGTGTTGGATACTGTGTATAATGTCTATCATCATTATAATCACTACAGCCATTGAAAATCCCATTTGCCCATATTTGCCAACACGCTTGCCCAGCGCGGCAATTACGGGGAAAAAATATCCTTTCTAGGAGAGGCGTCCAGCAGTGGACTTTCAATAGCTGGTATGACGATGAGGCACATTCTGTAGTGTTTCTATCTTGTACGTCAAGGGTTGTTGGTTCGATCTCGGTGAATCAAAAATACAACTGAACATTTGTGTTTGTTCTGCGTCTGGGTGTTGAATATTTTAAGTTCCACAGTTGCTATTACCCTGTTGTCTGATATCAGTAACACTAGTGCATGAAGTTATTATTTCGGAGTCAGGGGTGAGATACTGGTATGTTGTGTGGTTTATTTGAGAGACAATATTTTTGCCAATAAGGATGCCCGGAGAAAATATACATACTCCTCTATCCCACGGGAACCGCTGGTTATTTTTAAACAATAGTACCCATCCTTTTTTTATCCTCTGAATTAGCTAACATCACAAATGCAAAAAAAAATCACACAATTTTATTTCACGGGAACTGTTTATTCGAAATAAATGTCCTACCGATGTCCTGTTTTATACTATAATTTGTCTCGGTGCGAAATTCCACACTGATCTTTTGTTATTAGGGACTTGAGATACAAGCAGAGTAGAATAGTACCTCCCACAGCACCAGGTGTCGTAAGAGATGACTAAGGACCAGAACAATCAGACCACGGTATAAACACCCGAAACAGTGTATCTCAAAAGCACAGGGCTTGCTTGGGCAGCTGCATCCTTGTCGCGATAGCTGCGCTCTGCGATTGCCATCACGATCGCCCAGCGCAAAACCAACAACAAGGGCAAAGTTCCTAATTTCTTGGAAAGTCTTATGGCCAGCTGTAGACTTCTAATGACTGGTATAATAATTATATTAGTATAACTTTTTTAACCAACCTAACATTTTTCATACATATATAGATCCGCGGTATTGAACGCCCAACCAAGAATATGTTGTTCATTCCAAAGAACTCACCCTAAACACTCACCTATCAATAAAAAACGACTATTGGCTTAAAAACCTTTGTACCCTCGTTAGAGGGATACATTTTTTCCTCTCCTGAGGGAAATGTCGGAGGGGAGCTTAATGAAACTCGACTTGATATAATTATTGTTTTTATTCGCTTTTTTATTAGGAAAGGGGATATTGTAGATGGATAATAAACATATACACTATATCTTTATAAATGAAATTATTCTGTACGTGTACGTATGTACCTGAACTCCTTGTTAACGGCTGGGAAAAGTTAAATGCTTTTTTTTTGTATGCGTATATTGTTTATTCTTTTATTTTAGGTTAAAATAAACTTATGCGTTGCTTCTGAAAACGAAGAAACGACAATTAAAGTCTATTCTTCCACCAATTATTCTTATTTATCTATCTTAATTAACAAATCACAATAATTTAATATGTACAATGCTATTTTTTCCATAACCTCTCAACTGACTATTGACCTCAGATTCTAGCGCTTGTCAGTTGTCAATGTCATTCAATGTCGTTCAAAAGTTAAAGAAATATTATTTCTTTACATGCGTTTGGATGGCGCTTTGAATGGTTTAGATTCACAAATTAGACCAGCAAATGGCTCTGCAGTCGGTATCTAGGTTATTTATCAGGAAAATGTCTGTCTGGTCTGCTATAATAAATAACAACAAATTCCCAGTTCGCATACATTGACCTGACTTCGTAGTGAGCTGCTTAAAAACTCTTGTGTGACGGACGCCAGACAACAAGTATACTACTTAAATTCTTATATTTAACACCCAGACACAGAACAAAAACAAACATCATCATATAAATATTTGCCTTGCGTGGCAATCGAACCCACGGCCCTTGGCGCACAAGATGGTATCTCTACCATCTGCGTCATCGAGCCCGTCAAATATATATATCAACTGTATATTCATTATATATTTATAGACTACGGCCGATAGAGTCGTAAGGTTCTAGAATGGAGTCGCACACGCAAGCGTAGGACGCACAAAGTTGACTGATGATCGGACTAGATACCATACAACCGATCGGAAAACCTTCGAGCCAAACTATGTCCATCAGTGGATGTTCTACGGCTAATATAATCATGATGATACAACGCATAAAATTTAAACTATCTGTCTAACTAGCAAATTTTTAACATTATATTATTACCACGCTAAATGAGGTAGACCTAATACAAAAAGTCGTGTGCATTGGTATCTCACTCTCAGCTATTTTTACCGCCAAATTGCATTGTTCGCATTGCTATTTCGGTCTGAAGAGTGAGAGAGGCAGTGAACTTACTGGGTAATGTGGCATAATATCTTCAAGTTACAAGATTGGCAACGCGCTAGTGATATCCTTGTGATATTACGAGCGTCTTTAGGCTGCAGTGACACATACTATCATGCGGACTGTATGCGTGTTTGTCAACCTGGTTAAATTAAAAAAAAATATATAAAAAAAATATCAAATTTTATTAACTGAATAAGCCGAAACATAAGAGACAGATAGACATACAAACGCAATTTCACGTTTGTAAATTAGTATTCAATATCCAATGAAAACTTACCGCTGGGTACCGGCAGAGTAGAATCTATACCCGATGTCGTAGGAGTTTGGCGGTATATCCTTATCCATCCAAAGCGGTGTGCCTCAAATGCTCAGGGTGGGGATGGGCAGCAGCATCCCCGTCACGAAAGCTGCGCTCTGCTATTGCCAACACTTTTTCCAACGGCTTCTTTCCAGAAGCTGGTTTCCAATGGCTGACAAAATGTGTTGTCTATTTGAAATAGGAGAGTTTTAAATTTAATTCCGGCGAATTTAAAGTGGCGGAGATGCTGCTGTCATTCCACACCCCTTTGCATTTAAGCTATTCTGTTTCGGATGGTTAGACCGCCATCTGTCGGTTCTGGTATCTTAGTCACCTCTTACGACACCTGGTCGTAAGGGTTTGATTGTGGAATAAAAAGGTGGATATAATTTAACTTTTTTTTTGAAGCTTAATTTTAATTTTTTACTTATACTGTTAATTGGAAAAGAATGAAGGGGCTGAAATCGCAATAGAGAATAGGGGAAGATAGAGTTTGAATGGAAATATGGCGACAAAAGACAAAATATAAGAACTAACATTTAGGAAGCCATTACAAAGTGTAAAACTGAAGTTAACGCAAATAAGAAACACAATGAGCGATGTGAAGACGGAGTGTCACGGAGCAGGGGCGGGGGGGGGGTCGTCGTTATAAAAATAAACCTTGCTTTAAAATAAATAGATCACACTACATCTCAGACCTGACTCGCTTAAAGCATTTGTGTTACCGACGCCAGGCAACAGAGGAATCACAAATATATATAATACTTAACAACATATATTGAACACTCTAACACATACACTTAATACAAATATAATCATAAAAATATTTGTCCTGGGTGGGGATCGAACCCACAAACTTTGGCGGATGAGATAGAGTCACTATTGCTGACTGGGTTAGTTTGAGTTGGCTAATATATTCGTTTAAAAAAAAAATTATCTCTCGCCTCCCCAAAATAATTGCAGAGGGCAACTTCACGACTAGAATTCTGCTGCCCATCCTCACCCTGTAATTTTTAAGCTGCACTGTTTCGGATGGATATACCATCTATCGGTTCCGGTACCTCAGTCGTCTCTTACAATACCTAGTACAGAGAGAGGTACTATTCTACTCCGCCAATAATTCATGGTCTCAAGCAAGTTTTCAAATATTAATTCAGTGATACAGTACCATATGTACCTCAAGGGTGCATTTGTGAAAAAGTATCAGTGGCAGTAATTATTACAGAATTGACCCTAAGGTTAATTTACAACAGTCCCCTGGACTTGACCGCAGGTCCACTGCAATACGGTCTAGCGTTCCCGAAGGATGCAACCAGATAAATGCGTGCACCCAATTGGCGGTGTGTGAGAAACGTGGTGGTTGACAAGTATTGCAAAGGCTTCTGTATTTAATTTCCGGAAATAAACTTACAACTCTCCTATTTAAAATAGACAACATATTTTGTCAGCCATTGGAAACCAGCTTCTGGAAAGAAGCCGTTGGAAAAAGTGTTGGCAATAGCAGAGCGCAGCTTTCGCGACGGTGATGCTGTAGCTCATCTTCACCCTGTGCATTTGAGCTGCACTGTTTCAGATGGATATACCGGCAAATGTTGTATCGTGTACCTTTGTCGCCTTTTACGGTAGGAGGTACTTACAGTGGGAAGTACTCTTTTACTAAGCTAATACCTCAGGGCAAGACAACACATTTATAATCCTCAAATATACATGTTTACAAAATAACAAGATATTTTTATATTTATAAAAACAATTGTGACTTTATTTGTCTGTGATGAAAGTAATATACCGTCGCAATATTTATTACATAATAAATTCTTAAAGTTAAAATGGGGCAACCTCTGTCGGTTGGCTAGGGGCAAATTATAAAGGATCATGATGACCTTCTATAGATAATCTAAGATGTATACTTGTATGGTAAAAATTGCATTTGACTGGACTGAAGTAGTCGTATAACTCTGTAATAATAGTCTGTCTGTAATAACAGGTTATATATGAGGTGCCCGATGGCACAATAAGTGAGATCCTATAGGTTCGATTTCCACTGAGGACATACATTTTTGTAATTAACGTATATCTGGATGCTATAAATATCAAAAAATATTTAAGTGTTGTATTCCTAATTCCTCTGTTGTCTATTGTCTGTAGCACAAGTGCTTTAAGCGATCTTATCTTGGAATCAAGTAGATGTATGACATGCCGTGACACATTTTTTTTATATACATGATTACAACCGAATTTCGCAAATATACATAACATACAAATAACACTTAATCAGTGTTAATAAGAATATCGGACGTCACTTAAGGTCACAAAGTTCAAAGAGTTCATTATGTTTGCAAAGAGGTTAGTATTAAAAATACTTACGAGTTCACTAGTTATATTAAAACTACTCTTTGGCACGGATTCTTAAGGACGGTTGCCGAAAGGTAACGGAAACCGAAAAGCCATTATAAGAGTAGTTTTTTTAAGGTGAGTAATTACATGCACAGTCTGTCTCCATACAATTGAATCGGTACACATTTTTTCGTCCGCCCGAAGCGTGGAGTCGCCGATTACCGTCTGTAAGCCGGTAATCGGCGCTTTTTAACCGGAGTTAAGTTAATTTGACGGTGGTTGGTGCGGCTCGCCGCCGGCGCTGATTTACAGCTTTTAGGGAAAGGGTCCTGTGGGAAAATTGTGTTTTATTTATGTTTTTTTTCCAGCAAACGGTTGGGATTGTTGAGGGCGTACTCCCATTATAGTCTATATAAAACTTAATTTTAAAAAAATCATCATATCAGTCATTAAAAGTCCACTGCTGGACAGAAGCGTCCCCAAAAAAGGGGGTTTGAGGTACACTATTCCCGGATACACTGCCATCTGTCGGTTCTGCCACCTTAGTCGCCTCATACAACACCTGGTACCTGGGAAGGTACTTTTCTACTTTGCCGGTACCTCACGGCTTAAAAAGAAAAATGCATTGTTTTTAAAATTTGGTTTTTAATTTAAATTACTATTGCTTGAGTCACTATAAAAATAAATGTATTCCAGAAAAAGCAGTATTGTTAAAGTAAATATTACCTCTATACTAGACGTCGTTATGTAACTAGGGCCGACGGATGGTGCTGTATCCATCCAAAACAGCATACCTGGAGCATCAAACTGGAACAGAAGCGTCAAGCTTGCGATATATTTGCTTGCTCTTGATTTTTATTGCTTTCTTCCGGAGGTTTGAAGAGACATTTAGGTCATAATACTAAAAAAAAGTGTCTTTATATACCTTACCCTTATTTATTATTGTATCTTTATATTCACATACAAGGAGGTGGTACTAATTTTAAAACCTCCAAGAATCCCCGCATTCATCATAAGTGAAACGCGCGAGGAAACGCCGGGAATTTAAATAATATGTAAATACAATGTTTGCTCTGCCCCAAAAACTTGGGCGCCCCCCTCGATATGTCTTCGCCCCCGGGGGGCGTGGGGGGGGGGGCGTTTAATTAAATCTACAAACACGAGGACTCCTTGGAATTTTCTTTGAAGAGCAGGTGCTTTTTGAATATCATATTTGCATTATTAGATATTTGTAATATCTATGTATGCGTGAATGATGTACGATGTGTTGTGTGCGTGTGGGAGTTTGTAATGCGATATCTTACCTTAAAATAGAATAGTACCTTACACAGAATTCATTTTTTTTTCACCCCTTAACCTTTTATAGATATTAAAGACATATCAATATTAGTATACCTAAACTATAAGGGTTAGCAAATTAAAATATTAAGAAATATTTTTTAAAAATTCCCCCCCTAAATGGGTAAAACGGAGATACAAATTTTATATGAAAGTTAACTTTTTTTGAAGTTATTCAAATGAAATTCCATATAAAGGTTCTTCATTGCTAGTCATAAAACACGTATAAAGATTTTTCGGAAATCATCCCTTAAGGGGGTAAAGAGCCCTCCCCTTGCAAAGAAACCGCAGGGCACAGCTAGAATTATCTTTTTGGAAAAACACAACGCTTATATTAACAAGATATAAGTCTATAGTTGTTCAAGATATTTTTTTTAAGTAGTCATAAAAAATAAATAAAAAATAATTGAAACGAAAACTTTACTAAACATGTCACCTGTTAAAATCCTCCTGAAGGAGTTGGTAGTTCATTTAAATTTGCAAATATTGTGCGATGTATCAAAAACTGTAGGAAACATCATTTTGAGTTCATGCAGTCTCCACTTATAATAGATTTCTACGATTCTTTCTTCATTCTGTTACTTTATGTTTTCAATAAGTTCCTGTAAAAGAAAAGTTAAGTCAAATGCACAGAAAATTTAACCACTACATTGAAATCCCAAATGTAATCTAATTGACTAAATCTCGTGGTCCAAGTGTTATGGGTTTAAGTCCCTGTAGAGACATACATTTATATAATGAACATTCAAGTTTTTTTTTGTGTCTAGGTGTAAAATATGTATTTAATTATCTGGATTCAGGACAATGTAGATACATTTGAGATATTGAGTGCATTTATTATTATTATATTGGTGCGTAATTTCGTCTGGGAAAAGCAACTGAAAGCGATTTCAAAACAAGTTCATCGTCATCATAGTAACTGAACAGACAGACAGACAGACAGAAAATCCACTGCTAGACATAGGTTTCTCTTCAAAAATAGGATTTTTGCTTACAATTGCCACACAGAGCAAGCGTGGTGGCAACCGCAGAGCAAATCTTTGCTACAGAAATGTTGATGCTAATTTCAACCATGTTGCTTCATGCTTTTTTTAAGTGGATATAACGCCATCTGTCGGTTCCGGTACCTCAGTCGCCTCTTACTATAACTGTATTGGGAGTGGGACTATTCTGCTCTACCGGTACCTCACGCCTAAATAAAATAAAATAAAACTTCATTACCTGTATATATGAATAGGGAAGCATGCTGATTGACATAACAACGCATGGCCTAAACTTTACTAGAAATTTATATTTTTTTATTTTATAACGTAACAACTGGCGTAACAGATGGCGGTATATCTAACCAAGGCAGCAGCATCCATGCATGATCGCTAAAACATTTACTTAGCAATTATTGGCAGAATTCCTACTTTTTTGGGGAGGACTATGTCTAGCAGCAATCTTCTGCTGCTCGGCTAATATGATAATGATGACGATTTTATGACCCTATCTCGTCCCTATCATCGTCTTTGTGTTTTTTAACCCTAGTTTGCATATTCCTTTTGTATTGGCCAATATAAGATAGACCAGCAGTCAAAATCAAACCTGTAAATGCCTGCCACTTGAAATGGTATATCACTTACATGTATATATAGAGTCATGATCACACCAGCCATTAAAAGTCCACTACTGGACATAGGCCTCTCCAAGAAATGGGAATGGGAATGTTGCCCATAATTGCCGCGCTGGGTAAGTATGTTGGCAATCGCGGAACGCAGCATTCGCGACGGGGATACTGCTGTCGGTGCCATCGCCATCTGTCGGTGTTGGTACCTTATTCACCTCTTACGACACCTGGTACAGGGAAGGTACTATTCTTCTCTGCCGGTACCTCACGGCTCTTATATATAGAGTAACGTCGGAATAAAAATGTTAAATGTTAAGTAAACCGTTTTAAAGGTATAAAAAAGTAGTTTTATTTTGAGTAAATGTATGCTTAATCTTTATTATTAATTAAATAAATCGTTGAAATGTATGTATGTACATAACTCTAGAACAACTGCACCAAATTGGATAATTATTTCTTTGTATCTTACTTTATGTATGTATAATGTAGCCTAGCGTTTGCAATGACGTAGCTGCCATTCATTTGACGTGATTGGTAGAAAAAAAATAGATTTTTGCCTAGAATTGCGCTAGTCTTAGATAAGATAGTTACAAATATTAATATATATAGTATATATAAATTAATATTTGTATATAAATTGCCACAACATCCCAAACATTGACCTGGCACCGTGAGAGGTCTCTAAAAGCACTTGTATTACGGACATCAGACAACAGAGGAATCACAAGCATACTACTTCAATACATATATTTAATACCCAGACACAGAACAAACATTATCATATAAATATTCGTCCTGGGTGGGGATCGAACTCATGACCGGATTTGGTGGACAAGACAATATCACTACTATACAAAATCTTATTTAACACCTAAAACAATTTCGTTAAAATAATTCAACGATAATACAACTTTGACCGCCATCAAGGCCCATTGCAGTTAATGAACATATGAAAATTTTCCTCCGGCTTTTCTTACAAAGGCGTAATTCGAACAGAGACGGGCGCGTACACACGTGCAATTTAAGATGAATAATTATGTGGCGCGCCCGCCTTGGGAACGGCGGTGCGTTGGAAACTTGTGGACCCCTCACTAATATTGTAAGAAAATAGATCTGTCTGGTGCATGCTAACGGGGATAATCGGATAAATGTTATAAAGCTTAAAAGTGTAACCGTAGAGTAATAAAAATGTTACCATCATCAGAGCAGCCTTCAAACGTCCACAGCAGAACATAGGAGTAAGGAGGAACTTCCATAATAGAATAACCCACCAGTAGCCGGTGTCGTAACACGCGACTGTGTTACCGGAACCCACCATTATCGGAACCGGTAGCTCAAATACAATAGGGCAAGGATGGACAGCAGCATTCCTATCGCGAAGCTACGCTCTGCGATTGCCACCACCCCTGCCCAGCGCAGCTAGTATGCTCAAAAAGCCCCCTATCTTAGAGAGACAAAGCTCGTGTGATTCTACGATAGTACACTAATATCAGTCATTCATATCAAACATCAATCAAGTCAGTGTCTTTTAATATTAGGTGTCCCACAACTCCTGAAAACCTTCTATGGCTCAAGGATGCAAGAGGAAAAGCCTCCTTTCTTGAAAGGTTTAGATGATATTGCCACGGAAACCTCGTCCAAGTATATCAGTATCGCAAATCATGCGACCTTAAGATCTGTTCAAGTCACGTTACGTACTTGAGCAGGCTTGAGCCATTTAATACCATATAGTAGAAGGTCCGTCACTAGACATAGGCCTGACCAAAAAAGAGCTAGTCATAGAGTTAAAGCTAAAAGAGATGGCACTAGTTGTAGTTTCATGCCAGTAATTCTCACACTAGCTAATCCCGCAATAGTAAATTGGACGGCTTTTTTTTCTGAGAAGCATTTCTTATTACTTAGAGCTATTTAATTTCTGAAAAATGTTCGTAACTATTGTGTTGAAATGTACTCATAGCTCGCTACAATATAAATCCAAAATGTTCGAACTATACACCCTAAATATATTATTAACTACCCAAAAATCCAAAGAACTATAAATAAAGGAACATCCACCCGAATCCAACGCTTCCTCAAGAAGGGTACCCCAAGAAAACACATACTACACTTATTTATCTACGGCCCCACTCTTTATGAAAGGAATGATTAATGTCTGCCGGCATCAGGGCTCGCTAACGAAGCGCCGCCCCCCCGGCGCCCCCGCTCGCCCCCGCTCGCACCCCGCTTGCCCCCTGCGCGCCCCCGCCCGTTCACATCTGCCCCCCACTTCTAATTATTATTCGCACTTATAAGAGTTTCGAGAAGTTAAGAAGAGATATGTTTTAATTTGCAGAGTTATTCTTGCTGGGGTTGTAACAGTTGAGTTATGACGAGGTGAGGGTTGGATATGATGGTAGATTTAATAATCTATCTAACAATTAAGATAGAGACATGAAGAATTTAATTTAGACTGTATAACCGGTGGTTCAGTAAATATATGAATTGGTAAATAAGGTACCAAATATGAATTAGTAATGTCATAAACAATGTCTAGAGGTGTCAAAGAGGTTCCATGGAAGCGGCTTGCATCTAGCTGATCCTGCGGGCTTTTACTTCTCGTCCACACTCTAACGTTAAAAAAAAAGTATTTTTTTTTATAGACTAGACTGACGAAAATCGATATGATCATTGATCGACCCATGCAAATCTATCGGCCAATTATGAACTCAATTTACATTTATAAAGCTCCCAATAATCTATGGGATGCTGGCAGAGTAGAACCTCCCCTATACTAGGTATCATAAAAGGTAATTGAGGTACCGCGGACAATAATCGGTATAATAACCTGGATCAGCATAGCTCAAATGCAGCCAAGAAGATGGGCATTACCGTCTTCGTACTCACGAGGTAACTTTCTGTGCCACCAAGCTTGCCAGCGCGGTAATTATCGGAGACTTTCCCCCTTTCCTGGGGAGGACTCCAGCAGTAGACGTTCAACGGCTGCTATGATGAAGATAAAATGATACCAGCGATGACTTATGGCAGAGAAACATGGTCTCTAACTATTAGCCTTATTGGCCAACTGAAAATAATCCAGCTATGCTATTGAGAGCGCGATCGAATCCAAAATGAGGAGATCTGTAAAAAAACTAAAGTTACCGACATAGTCCGGTGGATTAGCAAGTTGAAATTGCAGTGGGTAGGGCCCTTAGCACGCAGAACTGATGAAAAATGGAATCGTAAGGTTCTGGAATGGTGACCACGTACCATCAAGCGCAGCGTAGGACAGTGAGACACAGGTGGACAAACGACCTGATTAAAAACGCACGATCACGCAGTACGCAGGCCGCATACGATCGGTCCTATTGAAAATCTCTTGGATAGGGAGTGAGATAGATCCAGCAGTAGACGTTTTGCAGCTGATATGATAACGATGATGACGCATTAAATTAACCTGATGTAAAAAAAATAAGTCATATCTATCGATGTATACAAACATCATTGAGTTTTCATTACCTCAAGCTTTGCTTTAGTCTTTTTAGAAATATAATGATACCTTTTGCCCTAGAAATGATTGATTAAGTGGGACCTACATCAAGGAATAGGGCTTTTGGAGAATTGGTTAAAGTCCCCGTCGCTCGATTATTCAAACGGCATGTTAAGACGCTAGAGCCCTGCATACTATGCTATGTTCAACATTATCATATCAGCTGTTGGATGTCCACTGTTAGCTTCACCGAGTTACAGGATGGTATACCTCACACAAAGGTACCGCAATCTCTTCTATTTCTTCCGACAGACAGCGTAATATCAACATCAGTGACAGGCCTGATGACGCAAATAGTAGTGATCCTGTCTTGAGGGTCGTAAGTTCGATCCCAATTCAGGCCAAATATTTATATGGTGATATTTTTGTTTGTTCTGTGTCTAGTTGTTAAATATATGTAATTAAGTATGTAGTATATTCCTGATTCCAACTGATATCCGTAACACAAGTGCTTTAAGCGACTTATCAAGGAATCAGGTCAATGTATGAGATGTTGTGGGAATTTATAATTTATTTTAGTCACAAAGTGTGATTTAATGTTTACTGTCATTGACTTCTCAAAATTGTTGTTAAAAATAACTGAAACGTCAAATATAAAAATATAAATTTATATTTAAAGGCTTTATAAAGTTGTTGTGTTATTACACCAGTATAAATACGGCGAATTTAATCAATTAAAACTAGTACTATAAAAACACGGTCAAAATATTCGTTGTAAAATATTCTTTTAATATTAAAAACTCGAATATAAATAAGTAAGTAACTATGTTTTTGATATATACTACTAAAGGTTAACTTATACAAAACTGAATTATTGTTTCGCTGGATAATTAACCCTACCGTTCAATAATAAAGTGTAAAATTGCTTGCAGAATTTGGTCAGAATTGATGCACTGATATGATAAAGTAAATGTATATTTTAGTACTTTGTCAAAGTAATGTTTACTCATACTATATCTAAAAGATCTTATTGAACGGAGTATGCTATTTCACAGTGACGAGGTTCCAAAGTGTAGATCAATGATGTTGACCGTACTGGAAATTTCTACGTACGTGCTAACGAATATTATAAATGCGAAAGTATGTATGTCTCTCTGTCACGCGTTCACGAACTAGCCAATAAGTTTGATACGATCCATCTATATTCAATCAATATATATTCTTATGAGCTATGTATGCTGTTAGCATAAAGCGTAGAATGGTACCTCCCCATCTCTTACGGCTGTAACAGGCGACTAAGATACCGACTGATGGCGTATATCTATCCGGAACTCTAGCTCAAATGTACAGGACGGGTATAGGCATCTGTATCACCGTCGCGAGAGCCCCGCGCGGCAATTATGTATGGGCAAATTCTCTTTTTCTTAGAGAGGTCTATGCAATCCAGAGGTCCAGCAATGGACTTCCATTGGATGATATCGAGCCTTTACTGTCTGTCATCTTAGCATAACCGACAAAATCTAAATTTTACAGGAGAAGGATTTTATAAATATTATTAAGCAATTACATTTTAGCAATTGCTATAATATTATAACGGTTTTTTTGGAGGGAAACGTCGACTGGGATATGTCCGTTACGGCTTCAAATACAAGTTACGATAATAAAAGCATTTTCAACAAAAGTGTCGCTTACGATAATTTGGCGGTAATGGCTCGATATAATGATTATGTTATTGTAAAATTTTACAATCGCTAGACATAAAGCCTTCCCAGATGATTTCCAATACTGTATGTGTTCCAAGGTTGTAGGCGGCCCGAATCCAGCGTGATCCAGCAGCTCTAATCAGATCTTTTGACCTTGAAGATAAATTTACTGCCTAACGACGAAATCATATCTTATAAACAGATAGACGCACATCCAGCAGTGGACCACCTGTGGCTGATGATGATGAAGTGAACAAATAGTCTAAAAATAAGACCGGTTGCGATCTTGCGGAACTAAATAGATGGGAGCAGCAAATCTAGCAGTGGACGTCCTGTGGCTAATAATAATGATGATGAAGTCACCAAATAGTCTAGAAGTACGACTGGTTCCAGCGGATCTGGACAGATGGATACACGTCCTTAGCTGCGTATGCTGGTGCGTCCATTCCAGAACTTCACGGCTTCGTCGACCCTCACTTCTGCGTACTACATGCCTTGCCCATTTCCACTTCAACCTGATAATCCGCTGGTCTGTTTCAGTAGCTTTTGTTCATCTAAGAATCTTCTCGTGCCTGATTCGATCACGCAATCATCGCGTCATCGTAATTTAAGATCGATTGAATTTAGTAATTTGCTAGATCACTCTCACCTATTTCTACCTTAAAGTAGAGCTCGATATGTTCGGGTTCGAAAGGTGAGAGAGGCAGTGACATTACTTGGTAATGTGCATAATATCTTCTAGTGACAATATTGGCAATGCGCTAGTGATCATCCCACCAGTCATTAAAAGTTCGCTGTTGGATATAGGCCTCCCCAAGAAAAGGGGTAAGTATGTTGCCCATAATTGCCACGCTGGGTAAGCGTGTTGGCAATTGCAGAGCGCAGCTTTCGCGACGGAGAAGCTGCTGCCCATCACCGCCCTATACATTTGAGCTGACTTTTGTACATGCATATACCGCCATCTGTCGGTTCTGGTATCTTAGTCTCCGATTACGACACCTGGTACAGGGGGAAGTACTATTCTACTCTGCCGGTACCTCACGGCTAATGCGCTAGTGATATCCTTGTGATAATACGATGGATGTGCTGACGCTTAGTCTTAGGTGACTTAGTCGTATATACAAGAAGAAAATTCACTAAAAGTAATTCATATGCTTGTATTATCTAATCATTATCCTTTCTTAATCCTTTTGTTAATTGCATAATGGCACATACATATAGATATTAAAGTATATATGTATACAATATGTGGGTGGGTATACATTGGAGCCTGCCTTAGACGGGTGAGAAGGTTTTTTGCTAAGAAAAGGCCTCCTTCGTCGTTAATTACGAAGCGGAGAAAATTTTATACATGGTGCTCCATTTAGTAATGAATTAATTTAATTATTTTTTTCACGGAATATGTTTAATTGGAACTAACTGAATATGCAGAAAATATACAACGAGGAGTATGCTTATGAAAGCAAGAAAAATAGTTATATATTAAAAATCTTTGCAATGATAAACAAATACTAATGCTATTCAGCGCGTAGATAAATTAAATCTTAAAACTTGTAAATTTAGACATTAACTATTAACCCTTCTGAAGATTCTTGAATTATTTAATATGATTAGTTTTGTATATAACAGGTTTAGTAGGACATCCAACACCTCGCATAGACCTCCCTGATATGCATAAAAACCGGTTGTAAGTGGTTTTAACTGGTTTTCTTGAGCTTGTAATTGATTTATTATAAATTTTGTATCTGCACTATATTGTCTACAAATCTCATTGCCACGTTTAAAAATCATTCTTTACCTATGTGTAAATATATGTCCATATAATGTGTTTGTCCCAGGTGAACTTCTGAAATACTGAACCGTTTTTAATATTTTTTCGCTTACTGTGCAGTTTGATCCAATTTGAAAGATAGGATAGATCTCAATTCAAATAGGACAACATCTGTGGGATCGAAATTATTTATATATATATATATACATATATATATATTTTTGTCACAGAAAACATCAGGTTGTACAAACGAAATTCGTCTAAGAAAACGTGGGCCCGGTTCTAGCAATTTATCACGAGTCAAGTTATATTAATGTGGATAAATGGGGCGCGCGTGGGGGCGCGGGCTAGGGGCAGCCGCTGAGGGCGGGGGCGGCCGGTCCGCTTTCTTGGGATCGAGGTTTTTGCGGGTTATTGAAAATGTCTTAATCGGGAAGTGTTCCGGGTCGGGTTGAATTGATTGATTCATATTTTTTCAAATGAACTGTAAGTGATTACTTAGGTATTGACGATTGTAGACACTTTTATATACTTAATTATAATTTATATGTAATTTGATAATGTTTAATAGCATTAGTATTTTAATTAATAAATACATCATTGTAATTGATAATAATCTAGATTTAAGTTTTAAAAGGTTACAAATTAAATAAATAATAAACTCACACGACATCTCCTTTATCTGACTCCGAGACTTCGAGTACTTGTATTACGGACATCTAACAACATAGACACACATATAATACTTAAATACATATCTAACACCCAGACACAGAACAAATGTTAAATTCAACATGTAAATGTTTGCCCTGGATCTATCTGCATCATCGGATCCGCTAAAATAAAATAACTATATTTAATACAAATCAAGACTATTTCAAAAGAATAAATATGAGACGTCAAAATTGGAGCTCTTGAGAATATTGGATATTACGGCATAAGAAGTTGTCGTGCCAGATTACGTCTTCATCATCATCATATCAGCACTTGGATGTCCACTGCTGGACATAGGCCTACCTCAGATAGGGGGGAGCGTGGTGGAGCGCAACTTCACGCATTTCCGCAATATACATTTAAACTAAGTACCATTTTTCTTTTTCTTTTTGGATGGATATACCGATATCTGTGCTTACTTTAGCCGCCTCTTACAACGTACAGCGGGAGGTACTATTCCACTCTGTCAGTATCACACGGCTTTTAATATTAAAATATAAATAAAATAAAAGACTACGAAACGTTTTCTTGAGACAACAAACTAGACTTGAAAATATATAATCAAAAATAACTTTCAAATATGGAATATAAAGATAATTATATACATGCTGTTGTATATTACAATCCACCCCTTAGGGAAAGACAAGCCTCATTCAACATAAATTACCAAAACGACCATAACTTTTACACAACAAATTAACGTAAAATGGATCGTTGTAGAGGGCGCTAAAATCGAGTGAACTAAAACATACATTAGGCATAGATAACAAAGGGGTAATAAATATTAGTCCTGTCAATACACGCATATACAGCGAACTTATCTTCTGATATTATATAAACGCCCGGGGTCTCGCAGGCGAGGGGCCTTGAGGAGCTTTTACATAAGACGGAGAAACGCAGCGGTTTTATGTCTTCATCGCGTTTCATTGATTCAAGTCAAATCGTCTGCCCATCTTGTGGACCTCCTACGCGCCACTCGCAGGCCAGGTCCCTTCTCCAGAACCATGTCAAAATATTTATTTCTTCACAGATCTCCTCATTCGATCTTTACCTGATACGATCACGCAAAGAATCTCCTAGCATTGAATCTATAGACGCTCGTCATTACAAAGATATCATGAGCTCATCAACAATCTCGTGATTTGATAAAATATACATTCATCGTCATCAAAATCTCATCATCTATCAACTAACAATGTTGGTGTGTTCATGTTTATAACATGAGAGAGGCAGTAAAATTACTGGGTAATGCGACACATTTAAAAAGGAGGAACATGGATCAAAATTACTGCGCTTGGCAGGCGTGGCACAAAGCGTTCTCAATTTCTGTACCAGCATCTGTCGCCCCTTACGGTACCTAGAAGGTCCTATTTTATACAACCGATACCGCACGAATATTGGTATATCCGACACTGTTCAGCTCAAATGCACAGGGTGGGAATGAGCAGCAGCAATCCTGTCGCTGAGTGCCACCACTCTTGCCCAGCGCGGCAAGTATGGGCAACATGGCCACTTTCTAAGAGAGGCCCAGCAATGGACCTTCATCAGCTGATATGTTCATAATGATGAAATGGCATTAGGACATGAGACATGGCCAATTATATTATGTACCATGTGCCGTTTTCTAGGACAGTGTGCAAGCCTCCGGCCTCCCGGTAATGAGCCCCAGCACAACTTTCTGTAGACCCGCGAAAGTAGCACGGAAAACTTTAACAGCGTCTTCGGCGAATACCGCGCGCGAACAATCTTGCTGCTTGATCTAGCTGCTTTTACCTGCACAAGTTCCTGGCAGTTTGATGTGTGTAATTACTGTATAATAATAATAAATTCCCACAACATCTCATACATTGACCTGACTCCGTGGTAAGTCGCTTAAAGCACTTGTGTTACGAATGCCAGACAACAGAGGAATCACAAATATACTACTTAAATACATATATTTTACACCCATACACAGAGCAAACACAAATATCATCATATAAATATTTGCTCTGGGCGGGAATCGAACCCACGACCCCTGGTGCACAAGACAGGATCACTACCATTTGCGCCATCGGGCCCGTCTGTGGGGCTGTGTGTAACCCCACAGACGGGCTGTAATATAGCTGGTTCTGGTACTGCCGGAAGACCAGCGCAGTAGGGACGCGCGCGAAGCCGGTACAGCATATCATGAGACATGCACATAGTTAGTCTTCCTAATTTTGTCTATGGTACTGTATAATCTATATTCTCCGTTGTCTGATATTATTTCTTTTTTGTTTTCTCTGTTGCTCTTTTTAATTATATTTCTTGCATACATGTCCAGCTGTGGATTGTCTATGACTATATTATTATGATAATGATTTTTATCACAAATATATGTGTTGTGCAAACTTCATTATGAATGACATTTCTCATTTAATTAATTGTTTTGTAACATTTTTCAATAATGTTGTTCCATAATTTTATAAATTTACTGGATGTCGTGGCAAACGTTGTCGTGCCAATTAAATTATATAAAATTAATAAAATTACTATGAAAAAATAAGGGGTTGGTGAATGAAGAGTGAAAATTCATGGTGGTATGTATTTTTTAATGCAACAAAAACAAAAGAAAATGTGGTCATCACTTAGTGGTTTAGAAAAATAGATAGTAGCCGATTCCCAGACTTATTGAATATGCATACAAATATTCATAAGAATCAGTCAAGCCGTTTCGAATTATGCCAAAAAATCTCACTATTATGCAAAATTTAAGTGCCCAACAGTCGACCCGAAAAAAATAAAACCAAGCATGATAAGATTGAAAAAGCATTTCTTAACAATACTTATTCTTGGACCTATTGTCTAATACACTGGCTTACCCTAATGGTCAACCCTTTCCCACGCGCTGGCCGGTGACCGCTGTCCGGTGGCGTCTGGGATGTTCTGACCCCTCATTACAATGATAAAACCTGTTCCTGCGGCAAAAGACCGGTGTTTCTTGAAAAACCTGTTTTGGTTCACACAGCCCAAGACATTTTCGGGTTTTAATTTAATTCGATTATAGTGTGTATGTTAAAATACATTTTATCATCGGTGGTATCTTTCTTTGTACTTTTTAGGGTCAACTTTACTGAACTCACAAATTGAAAAGATTTTAGTATGTAACCGATATTTAAAATAATGAATTCTCATAGTAACTTATTATTTATTTATTTAACTTTATTGCACAAAATGTCACAAAATGTACAACTGGCGGATTTAATGCCAGATGGCATTATCTCCCAGTCAACCATTACACAAAACAGAATATATATATATATATATATATATATATATATATATATATATAGTGGTGCAGGCAATATATATACAAAATAGATAAACGTGGCATACATATTTGTAACTTGTCTAGATTTTTTAAGGAACTACGCAATACCTTGCTTAGAAAAGCTTCTTCAGGTTTTACTTTTGTGATTATTGCAATTAATAATAATAATAACTTTATTCAACAACAAAAGGTAACTTAAACTAAAATACATTTTGATACATAGGTACCTAAACTAGGTCTACTAGCCTGTAGCTGCCTAACTAACTAACTAGCTTGTTCTTATAGGCGCCTAATTAATGGGATGGAATGGGATTAAATTGTTGGGTTGATTGCAATTGCAAAATTAATGGGATGAGTTTTAATAATAAATAATAATAATAAAAAAATCCCACAACATCTCATACATTGACTAGACTCCGTGGTAAGTCGCTTAAAGCATTGCGTTATGGACGCATGGCCCTATGGCGCAGATTGTAGTGATCTTATCTTATCCGCCAAGGGTCGTGGGTTCGATCCCCACCAAGAAAAATATGTGTATGATGATATTTGTGTTTAGCCTGTGTCTGGGTGTTAAAAATACACATTTAAGTATTATATTTGTGTTTCCCCTGTTTAAGTGCTTTAAGCGACTTATCACGGAGTCAGGTTGATGTAGGATAGGTTGTGTAAACTAAAATTGAAACCATGGGATAGGCAGAGTAGAATAGAGTAATAGGAGACGATTAAGGTTTGGTACCTACAGATAACGGTATAAACATCCCAAGCAGTGCTGCTCAAAAACTACATCACCGCCGCAAAACTAAGCTGCGTTTACTACTACTTCAAAGAGACAGTGGACGTCCAACGGTTGGTCTAATAATGATAAATATATAAATAAACCAACATTTTAATCAAAAGTGCCACAAAACATGCACCGATGGGCATGCGACTCCCGAAAAAAGGGGAATTATGCACTTAATTGAATAGACCTCACACGAAAAGTCTTGTGCATTGGTACCTCACCTATTTCTATAATATATAAAATATAACTGACCAAATTAAAGACATTTTTTGAAAAGGTCTGATCCGGTCTTACTTCATCGGCGCATAGTGAAGAAATTAATAAATTGACGCACCGTTGGCGCAAATGGTGGCAACCCTATCTTAAGCGCGGGTCGTGGGTCCGATCCTCGACTAGAAAAAATATTTATACGATAATATGTCTGTGTGTAATTAAATATGTATTTAAGTAATTTATTTTTGTGATTTCTCTGTAGGCTGATGTCCTTTAGACAAGTGCTTTAAGCGACTTACCTCAAAGTCATGTCAATGTGTGAGATATTGTGAGAATATTTATATATTAAATATATTTCTCCATTTTCCCCCACACATTGGGCCATTTTATATAAAAAATATAGATATTTCTATTACGTAATACTAGCACCAAAAACATTCAGTCGCAGTATAACATGCCGGAGATAAATTTTGGAGCGTCAGTGAAATTTTAATAACTAATTTTCTTGTAGGAGCAGAACTTAGCTCGGAGCGATCTGTACCTACTCAATATCACTGTTATATGCCCGCCTGCGATGT
This sequence comes from Heortia vitessoides, assembly GCA_020976665.1. NCBI lineage: Eukaryota > Metazoa > Arthropoda > Insecta > Lepidoptera > Crambidae > Heortia > Heortia vitessoides. Next base: position 8,473,140 of record JACJUM010005600.1, on the reverse strand, counting down.
ATCGGGATAAGACGATGGAGTTTTGATGATTGATTGTCAAACTTTATGAGAAACTAGCGAGCGGGCCCGGCCTCGCTCGGGTGGACATTCGGGGTAAACAATTATGGATAGTCTAAAACTGAGTATAGTCTTGAAAATCTTGTGGCCACAATCCAACCAAGAATCGAAAATCTTTCAGATAGAAATGTCTTCTGTTCGAAGGTAGAAGGTAGAGATTGTACTAACCTAAAAAAATGATAAGAAAGATACTTCCCGGTGTATTTGAATACATTATTGAAATTTAAGTTGGATTCCATATTTTTTTTAAGTTAATAATTCAGCGTATATTACCGAGAAGTTATGTAGCTTTCTAATGGCGAAAGAATTGTCGAAATCCGTCCAGTAGTTTCGGTTCATGCCAAACAAACGGAAATACAGATTAACATGGCATAGATTTATTTATCATATCATATTTATATAGTTGGACGAAGGCTTCTCGAAGTTAGGGCGAATTTTGGCCATAATTCCCGCATTGGGCAAGCGTGGTGGCGATCGCAGAACGCAACTTCGCTACGAGGATGCTGCAGCCCATCCCCACTCCGTAGAATTTAAGCTGCACTGTTTCGGATATACCGCCATCTGTCGGTTTCGGTACCTCAGTCGACTCTTACGACACCTGCTACAGCGGAGGTACTATTCTTCTCCGCCAGTACCTCACCTCATTTGTCACTCCTGAATTGGCAAACAAATTATTTAAAAAGTAAATCAGCCACGTTTTAGAGTCGTTGAAGGTAATTTTTATTAGAAGCTTGTAAGGTTATTGTAAGTTCAATTATCTTATAAATAGTTGTTTAATGAGTCGGGAATCGCTTACGTACTGTATGTCTGTTGCATCCAACGTGGCTACCAATTGAAAAATCTGTTATTAAAGTAATTCTTCTTTTGTTTTGAATCTGTATTTTAACTAAAGTAGATTCAGAAGGAACATAATTTTTTTTTGTTGGAAAAAGAAGAATAAATTGCTCATAATAAATTTAAGGAGTATGCACAAATGTAGAAGAATCAGGGACGTCAGCCAGACCTCTATATCAGCATGCACTGCAAGCGCGCGCCGCAGCACTAGTTTTATGGTGAACTGTAAGAAGTAGTTAATCTAGAAAACAACGAGGAAAAAAATATGTTTAATATTAAATAAACAACGTTTAAAAATGTAGAGTCTAGTTTTATCATGGTGGTCGAAATGACATAATATTATTTATATTCTAACTTTATTTCATTTTCCACAATACCAAAAAGATTATTATCACTAAAACCTATAGACAATTAATGTTTACTTGTAGGGTATTGTTATGTTTAATTGACTTTATGTAATTTTAAATCATTTTGTATAAGAGTATAATTTTTTTTTTTATATCTAAGAATTTAGAATTAAGGAATTTTGTATAAGAATTGCTTAATGCATTTATTATTCACAAAAGTAGAATAAACGCGAGTAGAATAAATGATGTTGAAATGAGAGTTTGAGAGATTAAATAATAGTGTGATAAGAGATCGATGTGGTGTAAAAGATGCTGTTGTGACAACAATAGAGAAAGAAATGTTAAGATAGTTTGGACATGCGGAAAGGATGGATTAAAGTAGAATTACTGCATAAATATATAGAGCTAAAGTGAATGGAAGAGTTCGTATAGGACGACCTAGGCGAACATATCGTAACCAAGTAGAAGAGGTATTAAGGAAGGGCCAGGTCAGAAGGACCAAGAATAAACGAGCGTGTATGAAAGCACTAATGCGAGTTAGGGAAGCAAGAGAGGTATGCCAAGATCGTGACAAGTGTCACGATCTTGGCATACCTCTGTCTACCCCGATAGGACACAAGCGTGATGTATGTATGAATGTTATTCACATTAATCTTAGCTATGTCTTTTACGCAATTTCGATAAGATGGAGTACGAAATCTTCGCTTCACTTATTTACATATGTGTTAATAAAATAAAACCTATATTATTTGGTGATCTTCAAATGTGTAACTTTTTCCAATAGTCAATGAGTTATGAATCCGTCCCAATAGCTTTTGAACTAATACATAACATACATACAAAAAATATTATATTTCTTTTTTGTATTGGGTGAAATCAATATAATTTTAGCTTGTACATTAACAAAATATTTTCTTAACCATAGACACCCACATTCGCAAATGTTTTCTTTTGTGTTACAGATATAAATCAACACCATTTTTGAATACAAATTATTTACCTTAATTACAATTACAATCAATTAAAAACTTACACTTGCGCGAAGCTAAATTAAAAGCTGAGAGGCAGCGTCTATATCCAGGGAAGCAAGACCCGCCCCACCTATCACTCGCCGTACAAATCTTACAGAACCGCGGGCGGAGAGGTGTCTCACAACGCTGGCCGTGCAAATTGCCTGCGGGGGCCGTGCGGGGGGCGCGGGACCGGAAAAGCGCGAAAATTACACGAGAAAATTTCTCTATTCAGCATCTTTGTGTTTTCCTTCAAGATGGCGCTCGGTGGATGTGAGGCGTGGAGTGAGAAGGTTGTAACTGTGTTTTATAGCTGTTTTAATTTAATATTCCTTATTTATTTTGCTTTGAAATGAGATCATTACGCAGAACCTTCAAAGTGAAATTGTATGCCATGGTAGAACAGATAGGTAAAATAACAATGTAATAGAAACGATAAATCGCGAAGATTAAAAGAGTAATATTATGGTGGTACCGACAAATGGCGGTATAGCCATCCGAGACAGAGCAGCCAAGTACAGTAATAATGCACAGGGCGGGGGTGGGCAGCAGCATCCCCATCGCGAAAACTGCGCTCTGCGATTGCCAACACGATTGTCCAGTGCGGCAATTATAGGCAATATTTCCCCTTTCTTGGGGAGGCCTATGTCCAGCAGTGGACTTCCAATTGCTGTAATGATGATGATGAAGTACGAAAACGTTTCATCATTGAATCAGCCATTGGGCGCCTAGTGTTGGACTTAGGACTCCAAAAAGGCTGAGGTAGACGCGGAGACAATCGCAGAACAATACTTGAGCAAAGCAGATTTTTGTTTTATTAGACCAGGTCGACAAACAAGCGTGCAGTCTGCGTGCAGTGACGCTAGCTATTAACGTCATTTCAACCTATAGATGCTCGTATCATCTCAAGGATATCACTAGCGCAATACCAACCTTGTGACTTGAAGATGTCAATCTGGAACGCAACAATACGAACTCTGCTTTAGCGGTGGGTATGATTGAAGTACAAATGCTAACGACTTATGCATGAGGTCTACCTCATATAAAATTGTTTCTTGACAATCAATAAGGCAGAGAATTCACTAGTCTACTCGTATAGGCAGTATAAGGTTTGGAACACAATAAACACATTTTTCCAAGTCTATATAATATTTATATAAATTTGCATGTACGTCGTTCCAGGCGGCGCTCCAGGCAGGAAGTCAGCACAATGGCTGTGCGCGGCGGCTCTTCTTTGATCATCGCTTTAATTAATGCCTTGTACCACTTACCAACTCCCTGTACTCCAGTAAAGCGTTCGGCTAATTATTTTTCGGTTAATACTCGGCACAAAACGGCACACTTTTCCATCACCATTTCAGCTTTAGGATGACCACCGATGGATATAAGCGTTTGCTCTGCGATTGCCAACATTCTTGCCCAGCGCGGCAATTCTGGGCAAAATTTCTCCTTTCTTGAGGAGGCCTTGGTCCAGCTGTGGACTTCCAGTGGCTGTAATGATGATGATGAAACATGTCACAAGATTGGCGATGTGGTAGTGATATGGCGGTAATCACATCACATGGACCGTAAGCTTTTTGGTCAATTTAGCGATTTAAAAAGCAACAAATAATACCTATAGTTTGTGGTGGAAAAGTTATCATACTAACCACATAAAACATATTATAATTACAGATTTAAAAATTTACTAATTATTAAAAAAACCGCTTTAGTATTTACAGGAATAGGTTTAGATTGATATAAATAATAACATACCTACTTATTCGTATATTCATTTTATTTAGATAAATCAAAAAATAATAAATTGTTGCCCAATTGAAGATAACAATTACATAAAGTAACAGATAACCCCGAAAAATCATGCCAAATTTGCAATTGATATGAGCCATACAGAGCAGGATATTGAGTTTAAAATTGATTTGTAAAATATATACGAGTTAGTAAGACTTTAGTAGGCTTTAGTAAATAGCAGTTTAGCCACAAGTTCCCTTTCCTTATAATTTTACATTATGTACATAATAATAACAGATCATAAAACGAATTCGGCCGAGATTAAGATTTTAATTGATTGCATGAACTGTATTCACGGTAAATCTAAACTGATATTTTAAAGATTACTAATATTTATTCTATACAATTGGCAGATCAAAGTTACCCGGATAGTTCAATGTAACTATTACCTACTACAACTTGTCTACTAATTTGCTTATTTTTAAGTCTCTTCATAAGAAATATACACTGGTATTTTTCAAATATAATGTTCATACTTATTACAAATACACAACTATCCAGTTTTACTAGTTGATAACAAAACAATTTCGTCTATACATTTGACAATTCAAATAAAATAAAAATGAACACTCAAAATTCGTGTTTTTCTAGTTATGCCACTCTTCGTCACACGTGTGCGTAATCCCATTTAACATTCGAATTTGAAACAAGTTCCAAATTCAAATATCCAGTTTTCGATATAAATCGAACTTTTTAAAAATAGAACCGGCTCCAACCCTTCAGCAGATAGCCAGCGTTATCTAGTTACGCGTTTTTGTTGCACGTGAACAGAGAATTCAAAGGGAACCTGTTTTTTTGAATTTCGAACTATTGGTTTCTTTGTTGTTCGGTCACTTTTAAAACTGGCTGGATTTGTGTGTATTGAAACGTCATTTTGTATTTTATACAATTCGTTACTGTAATACATGGGAGAAACATATATTTATAAGAAACTAGTGATGTAGTAGCTACATCTACACATATTAAAAGCTACACCTAGATCATAAAAATTGACTAAGGCTATATTCTGGTAGATGCATAAAATAAGAAATAAATCTACTTTTTCTTTATCTGCTGATCTTTAAAACGGTTACATAAATTTGATTGTAAAGTTTGAAGCAAATTTTATTGCAATAGCCAGTAAAAAAACACCTTTAAATACACCTATAATGTAATAATATTGTGGCGCTAAAATCTGAATCCCGGATAACAACATACTTACATTTAGGTAAGTATAAATTATTTCCCACTTTACAATTCAAAGTATCCTTTATGCGCGTAGTTTTGTTTATTTGAAAGGATTTATTACGAGCTAGCAATTCCCGAGCGAACGTATTCAAACGCGACAAACTTGTCTTTCTACGCCCCGCGGGGATTTCATATAATACCGAACACGAATTAAACTATTTTGATATTCTTTCTTTTATTAATATAAATTTAAAGTTGTTTTCAAAGGAATGCTTTTGTTTATATTTAACATAATAAAACTTTTAAGGAAGTGAATCAAGAAACATTTTCTTCAAATGTTTTTTTGTCTCATTTTTTATATGATATAGCTTTTCAACACACACACTAATATATAAATATTAGACTTGATGGACAAACACACACTAACATATAAATAGTGTGTGCGTCCATTAAAACATTTATTTATTTAAGTATATACTTAGAATTCAACAGCGTTGAATACAAATGTTGAACATATACATATAAAATACAAAAATGCCAATTATAGGTCCAAATTTATCAAATATTAATTATTTACATTTATAATAATTCAGTATTCATTATAAGTTCAGTTTTATTTTCGTTTTAAATAATTAATAAAAATTATTAATGTATAATAATTATCCTTATAAAAAAATATATTTTCTAACACTAAAGCGTTCAATGCTCATAATAAAAATACTATAAACAAATTTATAACGCGGTTTATTTAACTTTAAATTTTTTTATTTCAACGTTTCGGTCACCTTGCGTTTTCTAGACATCGTTTAAAAGCCGTTAAAAGAGTAGTTTTATTATGACTGGACCGATTTAGCGATTTCTTTTTGAAATCTATTTATAGGCACAAACATGTTTATGCTGAGTCAGCAGTAGATACATAATCTCTTTATACACGGAGTCTACAGAAGATCGCACTAAACAAAAGTAAAAAAATATATATCTCTAGGAAAATTTACAAATTGCTCAGCTTAATTCTTTTGTGCCGTGATGTACCTACCGGCAGAGTAGAACAGCACTTTCAGGTGTCGTAAGAGGCGACTAAGGTACCAGAATCGACAGATGGCGATATCCATCCAAGACAGATTATTAGGGTAAGGATGGGCAGCAGTATCCCTGTCAGGAAAGCAGCACTCTGCGATTGCCAACACGCGTGCATAGCACGGCAATTATGGGTGAAATTCCCCCTTTCTTGACCTCCCGTCTATGTCCAGCAGTGGACTGCCAACGGCTGTAATTATGATAAATAACAAATGCTTCAAGGCCACGTATCAACAATCTCTTAAAAAAGACTTTCCTTATTAAACGGTCGTAAATAGAACAATTTTCAAAACAAGTGTAAGTTGTAATAAAAGCAATAAAAATCATCTCCAACGACGAAGCCGTTAGGGCGAACCCCGACTTGAACTTTCGAAATTTGAAATCCGAACGGCGGCCATCTTAGGTCTTTTATCGTGTCGCCAGAAAACGTCAAGCCATTTTAATTATAGTACGGAACGTATAAAAGCAGTTTATCGCGAAGGCGGGGGTGGCCCCCCGGCGAAGTACATGCGGAGTCACAGAATATCTGTTGTTACCGGAAGGGTTTTGATAGATTATTAAGCTATATCTAAGTTTAACGGGTCCGTTAGCGCAGATGGTAGTGACTGTAGATGCGCTAAAGGTCGTGGGTTCAATTCCCACTTAAATCAAATATTTAAATGAAGATATTTAGGTTCGTTCTGAGTCTGGGCACAATTGCTTTAAGCGACTTATCATGGAGTCAGTCAGTCAGTAGGAGATGTTCTGTGATGTTTCATGACTTAATGTGAAAAGAAATAAGCATTGTTTACTCATAATCAAAGTACCTAAATCTATTAAATTCAATATACTCTTTTTCATATATATTAAATTTATGTTCTTATGAAGTTCTTGTATAGCTTTCCAGAAGATTATCTATTTCAAGAGATACTGGACATGGACCTGCCCAAGATAGATGGAATTTTACCCATAATTGCCGCAATCGCAAAGAGCAGCTATCGCGATGGAGATGCTAAGAGATAGATATTTACTGCGTAATCACAATTATTTTCAATTACAACAACAATATTCACAATTGTGTTTCCCCGGCGAAGAGTTGTCTGTCATCACTATCTTGTTTACATTGACATTTCTTGTATATTCTGGCCAACCTTTAGAATTAAAAGAACCAATTTCTTTGCCTAGGTAAATTCTTATCCGTCTTATTAATAATTATTTGGTTGCTATTAAAAGATAATAAAAGTAGCGTTATAATAAGACGTTCAAAATATCCCGGTTGTTGTGTGGAGTTAGAAATCAGATAAATGTCGTCCTTCTGCCTTCCCCATTTAACTCGCTGAGGGCGAAAGGGGGGCAAGAAGCAGAGATTTTATAGCTGAGCGCCGTCGCAACGCTTTTAATGGCTTATTTGCCGGGCCTTTGTGGGCGAGCGCCTCCCGATTTTATTCCACCCAGAATGATAACGGAAATACCTCCTTAGAGTAGGGTTCGGGGATTTTCTTAAGTGTTTTAACCTTTTCCGTTGTTCATGATAAAATATAATCAATTATATCTAAAACATACTGAGTGATATTTATTGTGGCTTTAGGTGGAGAAAAATATAACCACACGTAAAAGCAAGCCCAATTCAAAGCTTAATGCCCAATAATTCGGGTAATAATTTATTTAATACTCAAAAGACATTTCCTTTTTTTTTTGCTATCTAGACATTTTAATTTTATTTTTAGATTACTCAAAAACACGTATTATCTTAGTGCTCAATGAAAAAAACATTACTACACAACGATAAGAAAGTGCTTAAGTCTAACAATTTAATCTTATCTCTAATTGAAAAACGGAGCATCTCTAAGACAGATTAAAACGAAGACGTTAATATTTATCTCGAGTGTAAGACAGGCAAGAAGGAAGTGGAATCTAAGACAAGGCAGACGTATCCCCCGGGAGCGTCTGAGGTCTGCGCCGGGTCGCTGCGAGGAACGAACGAATAAAGTATTCAGGGAATGCGAGCGTTCTGTAGAGAAATTTTACTGTTGCAAAGTTCTAAATTCGAATATTTTCAACATAAAATTGTTTTCTTTTTATTTGTACATGGCTGCTGGTAAAATTTTCGATGGTGAGATTTTTTTTGTGTTCCTGTTTCCAAATTTAAATTCAGTTTATGAAATATTAACAGGATTTCACCAATTCATTGTTTTCAAATTTATTTCACTAGGTGTGTAGGTAATTGTAATGATTCAACTTCTGTTGTCATTTGTTTTATTAGTCTATTTAAAATTGGGGCATTCTACTTATGGACGTTCGTGATTTCAAATAAGTTCTATGGATTATTAAAGAAGGTTGGCTGTTTCTTTTTACAAATAAATTTTTATAACCAGTTTTTATTTTAATTTTAATGTTTTAACTGTGGTGGTGCTTTTATTAATTTTGATTAGATTTTGTATACACAAAACTGAGTAAATAAGTAATGTTTAACAAAATAAACATTAGCCACAAAACGAGTTCTAGCTTTTAAATATTTAAAATTTAATTAAAAGCTCGTAGCAGCGTTGCAAAAGTTGGCCGGTTTGCAAAAAGTCACAGCCGACGAAGCTTCGCGACTGCAGGCCGCAGTACTGTAATGTTTTTGCATTGCTTGATTACGGAATTTACTCTTGCATACAGACAGATGTTAAAACTTCATGTGTCTAAATGGTTGATGGTATGTCAAATAGTCTAGATGTTTTCGTAAGTGGTGGTTACTTAGGAAGAATTTAACTCAAAATCTCTGCCTTCTCACTATCAAAAGACATGTCTGTAGTATTTAAATCAAACTTGTAATTATAAATCTTACGGAAGACGAAGTTACTGGTGCTTTATGGTAATTTTGTATGTTTTGTGAATAAAAATTTAAATTACTACTTCTCATTTTTTTATTTTAACCTTAATTTAATGAAGTGACATAATATGAGCATATTTATTCTTTTTACTTTCTCAATACTTCATAATTGTCATCTTAAACTTTTTAAATGTTTCAATTCGTACCTTTTAAGCAATTTTATATGGATAAAAAACCAAATTAGGTATCTGTCGCCAATAACGCTCTCCAAAACTCTACCGAAATACGCGAAAACTTATCCAAACCCAAAAAAGCGCTAGTCCACGATAACCAAACTTAGATAAAAGCCAAACAAGCGAACAATGGCCGAACATTACAAACTTACCACAATAGTTAAGACGGCGCAATCCCAACGACAAAACATCCCGCGAAATATAACAAAACATAAAAGCGACTCCTAATCTCCAGCTAAAATCAATACCTTTTTACCTCTAACCCCCCAAAATTTTCCAAACTACCCCCACCACCTCCCCAAATTTCAATTTAAACGACAAAGTATTATTTAATTTCCACCGTCTTTTCTCTATTGTAAGGCGGCGAGCGAGAGAAAAGAAGGGCAGTCGCTCCCTCTCTATCTTTTCTTTCGTTTAAGACGCCGATGCGCTCGCTCTTTCATCCGCATGGAGCCAAAAAAGCGCGGGTGCGAGCGAGATGAGCGTACGCAAGACGTTCGGTCCCCGTTTTCTTAATGACGTCATGTAGATTTATAGATGCGCGGTGGGGGCGACCCGCCCCGGTGGGGGCGAAAGTTTTTACGACCCGCTATGAATGTTTTAGTGAGGTTTTTTGTGTAGTTTTTTTGCGGTGATTTTATAGCAGGACTTTTCGTTGACAATTTACATCGTTAAAACTTAATGAGTTTTTTAATTTCTACTAAAGTTATATTTTATGTATCTATTTATTGAAGAGTAAGTTTTAACTACTTAAATTACAAATAACAATAATTGTAAGACAGGATTTTTAATTCCATATTCAAATTCTAAAATAAATTATACCTATACTATTGTTATACCTGAAAAAATACTATATAAAAACTGGGCTTACGTAAGCCCAGTTTTTACTCTTACCTTGCAGAATTAATGTTCACTAATTAAAAATAAATGAGCCACGTTCCAAATTCAAATTACGAGTCTAATTCCATTTAAATTCTGAACGTATAGAAACGTCGAAGGCATAAAACGCAGAGAGGGCGCGTTCGAAATACGAAAAAGCCGTTGTAAATCGCCTAATCTTGAGACCTCGCTCATGACGCATGTGAGGCACGTTGAGTTCAAGCCGCCGTTCAAATTTGGAACACGCGCCATCTTGGGTTGACCACAGACTAATTGACAATGTGCGATATCTATCTAATGGCTTGTCTAACTTGTAGGTAACCTAAAACACGATAGATGCTTTACACTTTCATCACTTTTATGTACAGGAACTCACGAGACGTCATTCATTAATTCAATATTTTTTGCAGACTTATGTTACTAAAATCATATAACATTGCCATTACTACATGACGATATATAGTAATAGAGATCTTGTCATGATTCTTAATAGAAAACATGCATACCTAGGTATATAGGTATGCATGTATTCTAGGTATATAACTTCACAAATTATAGTACGTATGCCCATATGTCATTCCGATGTTCCGATAGTCTCCAGTAATCGCAAGATTCATTTATTCGTTCATTCAATTCAGTAGTTCATGCGTGAATAAGTTACATGCTGTTAACAAGTACATTATAATAATAAATTACCACAACATTGCCAGCAATGGCCTGCGTCCAACGCAAGTCGCTTAAAACTTGTGTTACGGACGCCAGACAACAGAGGAACTACCAATATGATACTAAAATACATATACTTAACACCCAGACACAAAACAAACACAAATATCATATATATATATACGCTCTGGGCGGAAATTGAACCCACGACCCCTGGCGCACAAGATACGATCACTACCATCGGGCCCGACGTCTGACAATAGTTCGAATCATCATGGTTTCCCAACTAGTCTGTGGCCCATCCTCGGCAGCACAATACGAACACCTCCAGAAGCAAATAGAGGAATCTTGGGCGGTCTAATCTAGCAATTACGCATTTTAATGGCGTTCGCAGCACGGGTTTTAATATTCGCTCCGTGTTTTACGGGCGCGGCTTAGTTCCGCAGCCCTTTGATATTAATGTATTTACTGCTTCTAATTGTAACACAAGTTCGGGAATGGGGTTACTGTTCTGCTGTTTGTCAGTGTACCGTATACATGCTGTCCTATGTACTAGATAGTCTTATCTTGGTAGCCTGTAATGCATCAGTGTATGTGCCAGTCATACTTATCTATCTCTATAATGAACTCGAAGATACAAATCGAAGTATGGTTGTGTACTGCATGCATATTAAAAGTAAATGCGTTTGATCATTTAGCTATCGATTGGTATAATTCAATATCGATGAAAGAATGAATGGCAGTTACAAACGGTATATCTAGATTTGGTGTATACAGATTTAATTAAAAAAAATACAAACACTTTCTTCAAACAGACAAACAGAGTCAGGGCAAATAACTAGTAAGCGTTATCCTGAATAACTAACATGTTTCCAAAAATCAATGAAGATAAGACACTTAATTTCGAAAAAAAAATACATTTCCATTTCTCTAGAACTGTTTATTCTGGTAATAAACAGCCAACTGCACAAGCAAATTTAAATTGAATTTTTCCCGACAAGCGTCTAGAGTCAACTCTATTTGCATCCCACGCTCGTTCCGTAACAAAACACATAAAACGAACAAGAGAAATCAGTGGCAAATGTATGTACGAACACCTATCTACAAATGTCCAATAAAAATTCCAACGTCACACGGAATGACTACACAGAAACTAATTATATACAATAAAACTTGTACGTCCGTCTCTAGAGTAACATAAAACGAAATTCTCATTTGAAAACGGCGAAAGGTTGCTACCAGAGCATAAAATTCTGAACGCAAAAGACGGGCTAGCATTTATTAAAACGCCAGTTTTGCAAAGTTAAAATTAAACATGAAAAACGGGCGCCCCCACCCCGCCCCAACTACCCCCAGCGGGGGCGCGGGTGGGGGCCAACTCGCAAACTATGCTCTACTTTATTTCGCAGGAAATTCGCAAATTTATGTAAATACTTCGCGTCTTTTCAGAAGTTACTCGTGAGCCAAGATATGAAAGGTGTACAGAAATATGTTAGTTAACGGCTTGTTTATGGCTCAAGTTGGATTATGTCGTATATTTTGTTATGAGTGTGTTAATATTTTAGCTTGTTGCAAAATAAATAGGCAGGGTGAGGGGGGGTGTCGTTATATGTTATTTGCTATATTTATAATTTTCAATTTGGTCGGATAATCTTGTCGAATCCGATGTTGATATGCAATTATATGCCTTATCATATCACTATTAAGATGCATAATGTTAATCATTTAAATGTTTGTGATATTTGAAACAATGTTTTTTAGTTTTCAATTCCAGTTCGGTGCCAGACACACAATTAAAAGGATAAGGATATTATAAGTCTTAAGTTGAGTTTTAGAGTTCCGGTACCGACAGATGGCGGTATATCCATCCAAAACAGCACAACTTAAATACTACAGAGTGAATTGGCATCAGCATGCTCTACGATTGCCAACACGCCTGCCCAGCGCGGCGTTTATAGGCAAAAATCCCCATATACTGGGGCGGCCTACGCCCAACTTAAGTATTATTATTAATTATGTACAAATCTCATGTTGGCAAATAAATATACAAAACTTTTAAAGTGCGTTTCAGTAATTTTGCAACTGTAACCAGAAAATGAAGTGTTTGTTTACTTTTTGTACCATTTGTTATTGCCACGTTATATACCTATACCTGCCGAAATAATTCGTAATCGTTTTAATTATTCTCTTGTAGGCAATAAAACCTTATATTTTATCAGAATAATTAATTAAAGGAATTTATTATTATTACCTTAATACTTATTTATATTAAAGTTACCCTCTTCTGTGTATCTATTATTAACATAATTTTAAACATACATTATAAAGTAATACTCCTGTGTTAAAAGCGATAACTCAAGAGACAATAAAATTACAAGGTAATGTAACTTATATTTACATTTAATGTGTGGTGATGACCGTAGTGATATTCACACGATATCACTGTGATAGGAAAATATACCTAAATAAAACACTAGATATATACACAATTAATTTGTTGAATACCCGTGTACAACAATATAATTAACAATACCTCAAGACGTCTAAAGATCTAGAACTAAAGACGAAAAACAAACAAAATATTAACAGGCGACGTCTTAATCAAGATTAATATCAGAACAGAAAGGTCGGGCATTAAATTGGATTTTGATTAAACATTGTCGAACTTGAAACTTTTCAAGTGTTTGCTTAAAGAAAAGCCATTAAAACTAAATTTTGCTATTCAGGCCGTTGTAAAGGCACTTGAACTCACTGAAAATTCAATTAAGATTTGAATTTACGGCTTGAAAGCTATTTGCTTGCGAAAAACTTTGCACTAACCCTACTCTTGGGTAATTGTTTTTTAATTTATGTGAAACACTTGTGGTTGAACGCAAGATAACTTTAAAAGACTTTGTGGAATTTATTGATAGAGCTTGATTGAGATTTTATTAAAACACATAATATATAAGTATAAAAATATATAAGAAGGTATTAAGTCTAAGTTTGGAAGACTTCAATCGTATATAAATAAAAATACGTGTGGATAAAATTGTAAGCTAATGAACCGATACTGCCGTGAGGTACTAGCAGAGTAGAATAGTACCTCCCACTGCACCAGGTATCGTAAGAGGCGACTAAGGTACCGGAACCAACAGATGGCGGTATATCCGAAACAGTGCAGCTCAAATGCACAGGGTGGCGATGGGCAGCTGCATTCCCATGCGATTGCCAATATGTTTCCCCAGGGTGGCAATTATGGGCAAACAACCTCCTCACTTGGAGAGGCCTATGTCCAGCAGCAATCAGTCACTGTGTACAGCTTGAGACTAGAAAAATAAGATAATTTATTGTCGCATTATTTTTTTGACAAGATAAACATTGGTATATGCTTAAGACTGGACAACATCTGTCGTTGTCTTACTAGACACAGAACTTACATAAATATTATGATACAAATATTTGTCCTGGATAAGGATCGAACCCACGACGTTTGCGGCACAAGATAGGATCACTACCGTCTGCGCCATCGGGCACCTTTCAATATCTGTATTTTCATAAAATAATAATAAAATTGCATACGTACAAGACTTACTATGTCTCCCCTTGATCCGTGTAACAATGACAACGATTACGTTTAGGTCTAACGTCGTTAGACCTAAACGTAATTTAAACAGGGCATTATGGATAAAGCCGTTGCCAAAATTATTATTCACTTTCGAACGATCGCCTCAACTACATTTCTCATCTTTTGGTAAAAGAACCGAAGAATGGCGCGATTTCTTAGATTCTATATTCAAAATAATTGTATAGAAACATGTCCGCTCTTTAAATAAGCACAAGCACTCGCTTAACAAAAGAGTTCTAATTTTGAAATCATAAAAAAAAAGTGAACGAATTATTTATCCAGATAGACCATTTGGTTTTAGACGAAATCAATCATTAACGCATTTTATGAAATATAAATAGGCTTTAAAAAGAATTAAGAAACTTTTATTTTAACTAATATAATAAATTTCAATTTGAATCAAAACAATTGATCTGACTCCGCGGTACACTTGTGTTCCGGACGCCAGTGAACAGAGGCACACATATATTACTTAAATATTCGCTGTGGCTGGGAATCGAATCCACGACCCTTGGTGCATAAGATAGGATCATTACCACCTGCGCCATCGGGCTAATCAAATATGAAAGTAATTAACAAATTAATTAACATGTGTTCTTGTAGTCGTGTACCTCCTCCTGTTGAAAAACAAAGCGTTCCATTTTTGAAATTATATAAAATAAAAAATATAAGCGCGCGCTATAGCGTTGCTGTTATACAGCCTAGCAGTCTAATATAAAGCAATCGATTATTTTGTATAATAAGGGTAATTTGTGTATTGAAAAAAATAAAGCGTGCGCTATAGCGTTGCTGTTATACAGCCTTGCAGTCTAATATAAAGCAATCCATTATTTCGTATATTAGGGGTAACTTGTGTATAAAAAAATTTAAGCGTGCGCTATGGCGTTGCTGTTATACAGCCTAGCAATTTAATATAAAGCAATCAATTATTTTGTATAATAAGGATAATAATAATTTGTGTATATAAAAAAAAAATAAAGCGTGCGCTATAGCGTTGCTGTTATACAGCCTAGCAGTCTAATATATAGTCGTGCATCCATTATGTCGTATAATAGGGGTATATTGTGTACATAAAACATTGTGATTGCCTTTGACAGTGTGCGGGTGGCAAGTTTTAATAGAAATTTAAATTAGCTAGAGGTTGTTCCGAATGCTTCCATTGCTTGAGATGTTGGAATTTAAACCGGGGTGGCGCGCTCTCGCTTGGATTTATGGGTCTTGTTTCAAAAATTAAATGTTATTATTTCTAATTTACACACACATTGACATTCACAACTCAAAATCATATTATTTTATGACTAATTTAAAAGGACTTTTAGATTAAATTTTATTTATGTGGACCTTCATTTGTGACTAAGATTTTGTAGGAAATCCTATAAAATGTATCTACGTGAGGTAGATATGATGATACAAATGGTCGTCTGCATTGGTATTTCGCTCTCGCCTATTATTACCGGTATATAGCAGTGTTCGCTTTGTCGTGATTACATTTGAAGGATGTGAGAAGCAGTGAAATTACTGGGTAATGTGACATAATATCTTCAAGACACAAGGTCGGCAACACGCTTGTGATATAACGAGCGTCTATACGCTATGACGTTCACTATCACGCTTGTTTGATGACATAGTCTAATATAAGAAAAATATAAGAAAACTTTACTTGTTATTATTGTTATGAATGCAAATCTTATGAAATGTAATACATTTTTACATAAGAATTTTTAATAGTAACTCAAATAACGCGTTATATTTTTAATTATATTATTTTTATAAATATCTACTATTATATTTGAAGTAAATAAACATTATTGGGCCCGATAGCGCAGATGTCTTTTGCTAGAAATCCTGCACTAAAGGTCGTGGGTTCGATGCCCATCCAAGACTTTTATTTACATGGTAATTGAGACAAATATTGTGTTTGCTCTGTGTCTGGGTATTAAATATATGTATTTGATTAGTCTATTTGTAATTTCTCTATTGTCTGATGTCCGTAACACAAGTGCTTTATGCGACTTATCACGAAATCAGGTTATTGTAGGGTAATTTTATTTATTGTTAATAGTTTTGAAAAATTTCAATTTAAAGCTCAGTTTTAATGAAATTATAAGTTTAAATTAAATTATCGGAATATAACATATTATAATAACATAAAACCAATAACAATTGTAGTAATGCTCAAGCCGGGTATTAGCATATCAAACACGAAACTTCGCGTCTTGGCGTAAAATAAAGGAGAACTCGCGATTGTCAAACAAGTGCGCGGAGACGGCTGGCGTTGTCCAGGAGACTGGGTACAAGAATTGTTTATTTATTTATTTTTATTAATTAATCTAGATAGATAGGGGATTGTAAACATACACAGACCTTATACAGATCATATCAGCCATTTAAAGTCCACCGCTGAAAGAAAAGGGAATTTTGCCTATAATTGCCACGCTGAGCAAGCGTGTTGGCAATCGCAAAATGCAGCTTTTACAGTCGGGATGCTGCTGCCCATCCTCACTCAGTGTATTACACTTTTGCGGATAGATATACCACCATCTATCAGTTCTGGTTCCTTAGTCGCCTCTTACGACACCCAGTATAGGCGGAGGTGCTGTACTACTCTTTTACTGTAATCAGTAGAAGTGAACGCGCAGACTGTAGACTGTAATTATAGAAAAAAGTAGTATAAAGATCTTTAGAATAGTGAGTAAGAATGTAGACCTTCCTTACGGTCTTCTTTTTTGTCCAATACAAGTGAATTCACTGTAAGTTATCGGCTAAGAAGTATAGTAGCTCCCTTTATATCAGGTGTCATAAGAGCTGACTAATATATCAGAACTGACAGATGGCAGTATATCGATTCAGGATTTGTAGTTTAAAAGCACAGGGCGGAGATGGGCAGAAACATCTCGATGCTGCTCATCGACGTGCTGGCAATCGCACAGCGTAACTTGTACTAAGTTACGCTGTGCGATTGCCAGCACGTTAGCCCCGCACGACAATTACGATTTACATAAGGTCGACCTCTAACAATAGTCATCTGCGTTGGAACCTAACTACTATTTCAATAAATAGCAGTGTTCGAATCGCTATTTTCCGGTTTGAAGGGTTAGAGAGGCACTAAAAATACCGGGTAAGTATTACATAGTATCTTCAGCTTACAGGTTAGCGACACTCTGATATCTTTGTGATGACACTAGCGTATATAGGCTGCGGTCACGTTTACAATCAATTTAACTGAATGCTTGTTTGCTGACTTCATAGTCTAAAAAGAGCTCAAGGTCGAAAACCTGTGGTCATCATTGATCAATAAATGAAGCCAGGGATCTCCGGTATTACTATTAAAAATGGCAGATATTACCTTAGCATCTCGCACTCAGTCCTCGGGACTACCTCTGTCGTGCGAGCCCGGAGCTCGTTTGGCGCAAGTTTTGATAGAATTTTCAATTACCCTCCTTTGTTCGTAGTTTTCCCTCCTTGGGACGCCCCTTGTGATCACTTGTAATTATTACTTTTTCCACTCAAGACAATATACCAGAATATGTATTACAATGTATATATTATCATTATACATAAAATACAATTAAATTGTTAGACATTCTGTTAGCCCGAGATTTATTATTTATTTAGATTAGACTGAACTAAAAAAACAATTTTCATCAATATTTGGTCACTGTGTACAGTTTGATCCAACTGGAGAGATAGGATAATAGATATAGGGTAGGAGAGTTTTATATCTCAATTTATAGTCGCAATATTTTTCTATAATATATATATATATTAATGTGCCGTGAAGTACTGGCGGAATAAAATAATAGGTACTTCCCACTGCACCAGGTGTAGTAAGAGGCGCCTAAGGTACCAAACCCGACAGGTGGCGGTATATCCATCCAAAACAGAGCAGCTCAAATGCACAGGGTGGGGATGGACAGCAGCATCCCCGTCGCAAAAGCTGCGCTCAGCGATTGCCAACATGCTTGCACAGCGCAGCAATTATGTGCAAAATTCCCTCTTCCTTGGGGAGGCGTATGTTCAGCAGCGGGCTTCCAATGGCTGATACGATCATGATGACGATGAGGTGTGAGTGTGAGGACAATTATTTTTTTCTCTTTTAGGTTTCACTCAGTCTAAACAGAACTTAATGAATTTTGGCACAGAGATATTATTTATTTTTATTGGTAGTCTGATGTGAAGTATATATATAGTCCACTTTTACTTCGTGGAATAGATTTGGCTTTTTCTGATTTATATATAAAAAAAACTTGTCTTAGGCTAATAAAAAGGTAAATTTTACCTCTTTCTTATTTAAAAGCCAGCACTTAAGCTTTTTTGATAAGTTAGAAATTATTTCTTCTTTATCGATTGCTTCAAACTTGTAAAAAGTCATTATAACTTCTGAGGTTTCGGTAGCACAACTGTTCTGCAGCCCCCCGGCAAGGGATTATAACGGGTTCTAGTCCCGCCTGAACGGATTTTATTATCATCAGTTTTTTGGAAATGTAAAAATATACATCTATATTTATCCTTCTTACCAAATAATTATCGATTATTTAAAGTCCTAATTACTTTACTGTTTGCCTTATATTCAAATGTATTTATAATTTATAAATAAACAAAATAGCGAGTAAGATAGAGATAAGTTTGAAATCTTTTACGTACTGAAATATTTCAATCTAACTTTCAAAGTACAGCAAGCGATAATGGCGTCGGAATTGGCTTGATACGAGCGCCATCTTGTAGTTCCGAATTCAAATGAAGATTGTGACATCTGCATACCGGAGGCGGTTGCATTTGGCGGGTTTTTGGCGACAACATGGCGACATTACTTAAGGATAATTTAATCTTTCAAATATTTTTAGGATCCTCCTTTATATTTTAAACTTAGATTTGATTGATTTAATATTAAGTACCAAGTTAGAAAATATTAAGTAAGTCAACGCAACTCCTTGTGAGGAGATATATATCCGTGGAGTACCGGCAGACTAGAATAGTACCTCCTCTATACCAGTTTCCGAAGAGGCGATAGAGGTACCAGAACCGTTCGACCCCGGTACCTATTTTCTACTAAAACAGCGTAGCTTAAATGCAGCAGGGCGGGGATAGGCAGCAACATTTCCGTCGCGAAACTAAGCTCTGCGGTTGACCATAGCAACCTAGACCTCCCCAAAAAGGGAACTTTGCGTTTGCTTTCCGCACTGGGACGCGCGGCGAGAATGCTGTTACCCATCCCCGCCCTGTTGCATTTGAGCTGCACTGCTTTGAATGAATTGACTGCCATCTGTCGGTGCCAGTACCTCAGACGCGCCACATACGACACCTGATGCAGAGGGATGAACTATTCTACTCTGCCTGGAACGCTCGGCTAGTCGTCCAAAGTAGCTTTCTGAGTCGATATTATTTCAAATATTCGACAAATTTCGTCATATTTCATGCACGTTAATCATTTCCCATCTACAGTCTACTTCTGTAAACATGTCTACCGCGTATACAGCGCGAGCTACCGACAGATTGCGGTAAAATAAGCCGTAGCTCAAATGCAAAACTATTGGAGAATGACAAAAAAATTAACACATTTTTACAGTATTTTTAATGTGTCGTGACTAAAATGAATCACCCATCCTTATATCTGACGCGTCACCATCCCAACCGGTTCTTATCAAGAACTAAAAGCGACACAACCCTGAAAACCCATTACAAAACATAACACTGCAATAGGCGGGGGCCCCTAAAAATTATACCGACAATACGTTCCAAAAGCGGACCGAAAGAGTTTTCCGAAGGCAATTCACACAATTTTACGCTCCCGAACTAAAACTATTCGGTCCCGAAAGGCTAAAAAAGGTCCGCCTAACTAAACATCGACCCTTATAAAGTACCCTCCGAATTGAGCTAAAAACACCCAAAAAGGCAGTAAAACTAAAGGAATTAGGAGGGGCGAACTACTTTTCCAAACACTTTTGAAACCCGCTGAAATATATGAATCCCAATTTATATTTTCTCCCGGTCCGTCCCCACAGGGCCGCACTTGGGGTACCTGCCCATCTAATTTTTTAATTATCAATATTTATCGGATACCAATTATTAGACATAGACCTTAGAAAGGAAGGGAATTTTGCCTAAGATGACCTCGGCTGGGCAAGCGTGGTGGCAATCGCATTGCAAAGATTCGCGACAGGAATGCTGCTTCTAATATCAGCCACAAAAATGTTCACTGCTGGACATATGCTACCCCAAATCAGGGGGAATTTGCCAAGCGTGATGATTTGGCAATGGCAGAGTGTAGCTTCGCGATAAAAATTCTTCTGCCCAATTCCGTCGTATCGCATTTGCGCTACACTGCTTCATATACACCGCCATCTGTCGGTTCCTGTACCTTACTCGTTTATTACTACACCTGGTATAGAGGGAGGTGATATAATACTCTGCCAGTACCATACGGCCAATCCTCACCCTATTATATTTGAGCTATCCTGTTCCGAGGAGGTATATGCTATCTGTCGGTTCTGACACCACACTTGACAGATACTGTTCTACTCTATCTGAACTCCACTCCATTTCGCATGACGCATGATAAGCTAATACGTTCTCTAAAAAGAAGTAGGTCGTATAGAAACGAATTTAGAAAAAGCACATGTTTAAGTTAACTTTGCGTCTTACAAAGAGCTACTCTCATTTTATGCATTATTGACACCGGTCACGATGTTGGATCCGATATCTGCACAAAAACATGATTCTAGATTACAATATTTTGATGTTATTCTGTTCCCATTCAACATCATCATTATCACATCAGCCATTAGAAGTCCACTGCTGCACATAGGCCTCCTCAAGAAAGAGGGAAGTTTGCTCAGAATAACCGCGTTGGGCAAGCGTGATGGCAATACCAAAGCGTAGCTTCGCGACGAGAATGCTGCTGCCCATCCCGGCCCTGTGCATTTGAGTCGTTTTCACTAGAAATCCTCTGTAACAAAATTAGAATTAAATTGTTAAAAATCTTGTATTTATTTTATAATCATGCCTATTGTATCCAAATACGTGTCTGTAATTTATGCTGTATACCTCTATACTCCGTAACAGAAGTTGAGCGTCGAACGCGTTTCCGCACCGGTCGAGTACTGGCGAACGTAACGCGAGACATTGCGTTTTCTACTTGTGACTTACGATTTATTATATGTGCTTTGAAAATGAATAAATAAATAGTTATATTATAGAACACTAATCTTTGTTAAAAAATATATTTTTTTGTAGTTCTATCTATAAGTATACTTCTATTCAAAACATGTAGGTACCTCAAATGTGTCTGGGTGGAGATGGTAAAATATCGTCAGCAAACTCAGTTGAAAACAATGACAATAGCCAGAGATGCCAATGACAATATACCCTAGGGCTACCTACTAGAGATAAGTATTTTACTATAGTAAAGAATTTTCAAGGCGATTATTTTAATTCAAATTCTGTAGCATCACTATAAAATATAGCAACTAATAAATAGTTTTAAAAGCAAACAACAAAAGGCTGTATAATTACAATTCCTTTGCATTCACAACGTAACATTGTCTATTCCTTTTTCGCAACAATGGCGGCTGAAAATACGAGGCAATTACTCGCCTTTCGTATCGGCAAATTTATTGCCTCCCCAAGAAAACGGTACTCTTATCGGGAACTATAGAAATTACATGTCGAATTAATATCCGACAATTAAATTTCCTTTCGCGCACGGAGTGGGAAGAGGGGAGATCGTTTGACGTTAACGTCAGCTGGCACAGCCATTTTCTTTTCATATTAATAGGAATTATTGCGAGTTTTTTTTTATTACTTTTTTTTTTAGGCAACGGTATTCGAAATATGTTTTTAAACGTAGAAAACAATATTTTAACGTCGCACAGCCACAAAAAGTTTTAAGGGGTAAAGATTGAGTCTGCATTTTTATTGTTTAAATGTATCATCGTTAGTGTATTCGTTTATTTCTATTTGTTTGTATTGAGATAATTTTAAACCACAATAAATAAATTTCATGCCTTTATAAAAAATTAATATAATAAAAGAAATTATACGTCTGCGCATTTAACACCTTATTCCACAGTGCATAAATTCAAAATGGCGTCGCAGCTAAGATTGTTCGTCATGCAGATCACGAGCAGCCGGCAAAAGTACTGCATCTGACTGGGGCTCAACAAATTCAATAAAGTTCAGCCGAAACTACGCTAAGGGGAATACATAATTTCTTAGTGTCTCTTTGTGTGCCTCTAGGGGTGGGAATGTATAGATTATATTTTCGGCTAGTCGATAATTTGCGACATAGTAACTCCACGTGAGTGATCAAAGTTAAAGTTTTGTCTGACAAAAAAGCACGTAATTATTTTCATCATCATCATACTAGCCATTAAAAGTCCACTGTTAGACATAGGCCGTCTCAAGAAAGGAGGTATATAGCCCATAATTGCCGCACTGGGCTAACGTGTTGGCAATCGCAGAGCGCAGCTTTGGCGACGGGAAGGCTGCTGCCCATTTCCGTCCTGTGCATTTCAGCTGACTTTTTCACATGGATATACCGCCATCTGTCGGTACTGGTACATTAGTAGCCTCTTCTCTAGTACAGGCGGAAGTACTATTCTACTCTGCCGGTACCTCTGGCTAATTATTTTCAAATTAATCGAATATAATTACATAAATCTAACAAAAAACAATGCTGGATGAATATAAATAAAGATACAGTTGTTAAAGAGTAAAAATAATCACGCATTCCGCAAATCTATGCTATTTAGTAAGTATTGGTAATTAAGATTGTTAACTGCAGCGTACTGTTTCTCCTTCTGTTTTGGAGAGGCTTAAATTCAACAGGCGACGTTCGGCAAGTATTATGATGATTGACAAAAAAGTATTTTATCGACAACAATTCTCACCTGTATATAATGCACATCACTATGTCCCCGCACCAATGGCGTTACTATTTAAATCTAGTTACAAGTTCTGAATGTATTTTGTTAATTTCGGCCAAGTTGGGACATGAAAATTCTGTAGCAGGTGCGAGGAACTTGCGTTACGTCTCTTTCGAGATACCACTTCGGCCTTCTGGAACTTTCCTTATTGTAGGGCTCTGGCTTGATTAAGCCGATGAATAAATGCTTTCATTTATTTTCTAAGCCGTGTGGTACCGGCACAGTAGAATAGTACCTTTCTCTGTACCAACTGTCGTAAGGTACCAAGTCCGACAGATGGCGGTATATCTTGAAAAAGTGTTGCTCAAATGTACAGGGCAGGGATGAGTAGCAGCATTCCCTTCGCGAAAGTTACGCTCTGCGATTGCCAACGCGCTTGCCCAGTGAGGCAATAATGGGCAAAAACCTCCTCACGTGGAGAAGCCTATGTCTAGCAGTGGACTTCTTAAGGCTGGTATGATGATGAAATAGTTTTAGATTAGTTACCACTTGTGTATACACGAGCAAATCGATCGCAAAATAAACAAAATGAAGAAGGTTTACGCATATTGATATTAAATAAAATGTTATGTCTATTAATTATTAATTATCATCGTCATTTTGTTTTAGTAACTTTTTTCTTAGTGTCTCTTTAAATTGATCTATATTTAGGACGTCACACATTGTTTTTTATTAAACCAGGCCGACAAACAAGCATTCATTCCGCCTCATAGGAAGTGTCGCCGCAGCCTTTAGGCTATCATCATCATATCAGCTATTGGAAGTTCGCTGCTGGATATGAGCCTCTTCAAGAAAAGGGGATATTGTGCCCATAATTGCCGCGTTGGACAAGCGTGTTGGCAATCGCAGAGTGCATCTTTCGCGACAAGGATGAGACTGCCCGTCCTCGCCCTGTGCATTTGGTTGGAATGAAAGGGTTGGTATAGTACAACTGAGACGAACATATCTAAACCAGGTAGATGAGGTACTAAAAAGGACCAGGTCAAAAGTACCAAGAATAAATGAGCGTGTATGAAAAGACTAATGCGAGTAAGGGAAGGAAAAGAGGTATGCCAAGATCGTTACAAGTGGTCCATCCATAGTGTCTGCCTTCACCGATTGTACACGGGCGTGATGCATGTATGTTCTGTTTATTAAATTGTCCATCCTTTTAGATATACTGTTAATCCCATCTGGGATTATTCTGGAAAAGGTAAAAAAAATAATAATTAAGTAACCCGATTTAGTTGAAATCTTAGTAGTACCTACATACAATTGTACCTAGAATTCGTTTTAAGTTAAGAATAGCAATATCAGCCTAGTACCTAAAATAAACAAATATTTATCGTATTTTGTCAATCTCTGAACAAATACTTCATTAATGCATAATGTTTGAGGTCTCGGTTAAAAAGATCCTTCAAATAATAACTGGTTAATGTCAATGACCTTTTGACGGACGTTCGTTAAGTCTACGTGTTGAACCAATCGAGTAATTTACAATATAAACTATTTTCATGTCAGTTTCTCTCATTAAAAACTGCATAGGTAGTGTTGTCCTCTTATTTACTGTTTTAACGTAGGTACAATCATTATAAGCAACCAGTATGGACCCAGCAAATCTGTTTGTTATAATTTTTTTATAAAATACAAGATGCCTATTCAGCATTTGTTAAATTTTTGAATATTTGAAATCGATTCAAACCACGTTCGACTTGCCAATACGACCAGTTTTCATTACATGCTTTGTAGGAATCTTTGGATGCTTTTACAACAGTTGAAAATCAATGTTAACAAATTTCAATAGATCATAATTCCTCCTTTATAAACCTGTTTATGATAAACGTCAATAACTAATAACTCTATTATAAATTCACAATTAATTTATGTATTTATGCGTAGGTTGTCACCAAAAATCTTAACCCAAGCGCCGCCATATTGTATTTAATTCCCGCCAAGTCGCCTCAATTTTCGAATTTGGAAACTTTAGCGTTCCACGTTTAAATTTCAAGTTGGGATTGAGCGCGTTCGTATTCAGAACACGAGTTTTCATATCACGCCTCTTATACTGTAGTTAGGAAGACATATTTAGTTAGGTGGGCTAGATCCAAATAAAGCTCATTTGTAGAGTTCTCGCAATTTAAATGTATAATGTTGTTAATTCTTAGAACTGCATATATAATCCATAATTTGATGAATTTTTATCCGGTTTACGTTAATGTACTACTATTTTCTGTTTTTTCTTATACATTTCAAGCCAAAAAGTACGCATCGACAATTATACCAATGTCAGCCAATTCATCATAATCGCACTGGGCAGCTTTCGCGACGGAGATGCTGCTGCCCGTCCCCGCCCCGTGCATTTGAACTACACTATTTTAGGTGGATATAGCGCATTCTAATGGTTCTGGTAACTTAGTTGCCTCTGACGATACCATGTTCCAGGGTACCTGAAGAGGTACTATTCTACTCTGCTGGTACCTCACGGCATATAGCCAATACGTACGATATAATAAATGTTTAGCGTAGTCTGTTGTTAAGCTTTCCTAACTAGTGAACGAAATTTTAGTGAAAAGTGACATGTGGATAAATTAACAATTAGAAATAACCAAGGCTACTTTTGATTCTCTAAAAGCCTACGCGATCAATGTCGTGTTTTTTTTTAATATACACATTTAAATTCATTGCAACAAATTAAAGGCAAGTCTTAATGCACTTCGATTCTAA
This sequence comes from Heortia vitessoides, assembly GCA_020976665.1. NCBI lineage: Eukaryota > Metazoa > Arthropoda > Insecta > Lepidoptera > Crambidae > Heortia > Heortia vitessoides. The sequence goes on along the minus strand of JACJUM010005600.1, from coordinate 8,447,051 downwards.
TGAGTAGGTGGGCAGTAGGTGTACTGTATTGTATGTGTACTTTATTGTATTACCTACACCAAAGTAGAGCGCCATACAAATCCAAAGCAAATCCCACTATCTGAAACTATAGCAAAAATAAACAAAGAAAATCCACGTCCCGACCGCACATTATCGACCGCGCGGAAGCGAACATATAGTTACGTTCAAAAACTCGACCCTTTTCAATTCGTTTAATAATACTGCCAACTATACACACACACGCGCGCCTAGCACACATGTACACCGGGACCCACCCCGCACAGCAAAAACACCCCGCGCCTTGGGGCAATTCTTCAAAGGGTGAAAAAACCCCTTCTCCCCACAAGCGGGCCCGCCTTAAAGCAATTCTTGGGGAAAAAAGGGGGGATACTTAGCAACAAGAATAGCGGGAATTGATTTTTAGAAGGGGAACGTTCGCCTGAGATGCTTTTAAAATTCGAATTTGGAATACTCGCTCTTGTTTAATTATTCCTTCGGTTCCATTTTGTTTTCGAATTCGGATTCAAATAAATGTTTTTAAGCTTTGCCTCTTTTTTTCTTTTGAATTTGGAATCGAATCGAGTATTACTTTATATTAACTAATTTAATTTGTTTTTTGATTTTGATATGTCGGTTAATCAAAACACTAGAATAAATTAGCTTTTTTGTTTTGTGAAAAATAAATCAAAGGCAGACTTTCATTCATTCAACTTAGGGATATTTGCTTAGAACAAACTCTATTGTCTGTATATTTTTATATAATGTTATTTTAATTTATGTGATTAATAATATCTAAGAATAGATTACATACATTTATGAAGTTAATCGAAAAATCTACGAGATGTAGAAATAACATCTTGATATCGCTACTATTTTCAGTTTATTAATTTTATGATGACTACAATTATGTATTTTGTCTTCACTAGTGTGTGCTCCAGACTTTGCTTCTTAAAGCTAGCTTGCATGAGAGGCTTTATACTTATTTAATACTATCTGTCTGAGAGAGAAATTTCTTTATATATTCAACTCCGTTATCTTATTGTACTATAATATTATTTTTTTACTCTTATGTATTTAATTAGATATACAATCCTAACCACAGTCACGCAACACAAGAACCTTTCTCTCTGGCAATCATTACTCCAGTCAAGTTCCAAAAAGATAGCCATTAGTGAAACTAATAAAACTGCGCAGGTAAAAACTACCCTATAATTCTATCGGGGGTTGCTTCGCTCCCGCCTTTAAGCCATCTTTCTGAAATATCAAATGGGGCGCTCGTCTAAAGCTTGCCCCCTCCCCCCTTGAACCCACACCAATAAAAATCTACCCGGAACGTAACGTACACAGACAAAAAACGTTAACTAGTTCATAGGGTTGGCACTGCAGTTTGTGTTTATTCAAAGGTAATTATTCAAAATAAACGTAATATTTATATGATAACATTGCTATTTTAAAACTATGTACATACTAAATAACTCGAAAGACGTTGTTTACTATATTGTGTTTATTATAAAGAATATATTGCAACTATAAATTGAAATATGAACAATTATATCTCGCATATTTTTGCACACAGTAAACAAATATTTATTTAAGTCCATTCAGTAGTTTAGAAGTTCAATACGGACAGACATAATAACATGATTTTTTATATATAAAGACAAAATGCACGAACAGTTCATCATAACGAATTTATATTAAAAAAATATATATTGGCAGCAACAAAACGCTTTATATTTACTATAAAGGCAGAGTCAAATATTTCTTTATTTGAATAGGCCTATAAGCACTTTCAAATCGTCAAAAAAATATATGAGAGAGAAATAGAGAGGGAGAGCAAATCTTTTAGAAAATTACAGTTTTATACAAATGATCCCGGGCGAAGACAACGTCTTAGACGACTAATAGCAGCGTACCTGTGCTGTATACCTCCTTAGGGCGCAGATGCGTGCATACGTGCTCGAAGGAGGAACAAGCCTCCAGGTGCCTAATCCAAATCGCAGTGCGATTGCTAAAGCGAGGTTTTAGGCGTTAGGCGTCGGTTTTACTCTCAGACAGCCGTTGCGTCCGTCACAACCATGCATCTAGTTTAATTTAGGCTGTTTATTTTTTAGGGATGCAGCTTATTCTTATTTTGAGTTTATATTGTACTTAGTTTTAAAGTATGTTTACTTTATTTTCTTTTTTTGAAATAGTAGTAGGTACACATCAAATTGCCTTAACACATTTTCTTAGTTACATCCATCCAAACGTTGCCTGGGGAGATCGGTAAGACCACCAATTATATTATAGTTCATAGGTTTACTTTTCTTTATGTATTCTTCTGTGTACAATAAAGAGTATAATATTATTACTTAACTGTAATTTGTTTATGATTGTCCGGGTATTACAGTTAATTACATTAAAACAATACTTTTTACTAACTACTAAATGTAAAATTTTAGGTGTATGATTTCGATCTGACAATTTTATTAAATGTATTGTTTCCATTTCAAGAAGAATGCATTATTATTAGTTACCGGGTCTCCAATTCATTCTTATTTAAATGCTATAGTCGTAATTCGTCTTTTGAAATTCAAAGAGAGAGTATCAAGTAAGTCGGCATAGTCTAGCTATTTATGCACCTTGGTTATATTATATTAACAAACTAGAGGACCCGACAGACGTTGTTTTGATAATTAACCTAATGCATTCACAAAAGTTCATTCAAATTGATACAGCCGTGTATTTGCAGCATAGATAAAGAGTCACAACACAATTTATCGGGTGATTTGTGAAAACCTTTCAGGGTACCACACAAACGTATACAAAAAATACATTCAAATCGGTCTAGCCATTCAGTCCAGCCAGAGTTCAGTGATATACATACGTACTTTAGAATTATATATACATAGATAGTATGGTAAATATCAAATCATTGCGTACACAAAATCCAGTCATTTTCCTGTATAGGTACACGACTCAAGTCAGACACAGCAATGAGAGCAGACATTGTAATCTTCTCAGTATAATGATGTACCAGGTTCACTAAATCAAAACCTTGTTAATAAATTCAGATGATGATAGTTGCGCGTACAGCCCTAGACCCGCC